>CM062811.1:1272149366-1272887866 GCA_031772625.1 Pinus tabuliformis
ATCCACTTTTCATTTGAGTTATTATATATATGACATTGGCTTTGTTTAAGGCTACCACAAATTTATTTGGAAAGTTATTTTTAGTTAAAATATTTTTTTTTTTTCAAAAGATCTAAAAAACACCTAAGCACCCAAAATCCTAAAATTTGACAACTATAACCAAGATTTCCCAAAATTTCTACTAAATTTTATGTAAAATCATAAGAAAATTTCTGCTATTTCCCAGATAAATTTGTACCCTCTTTATACTACTTTAATATATACTCCAGATAATGTTGGGACTATACCATTACAGAGCATAAACATGTATTCCTGATAATGTTGAGACTCGCTAGAATGAGACATGGGAATTGATCAAGCAACCAGTTTCTCATAAATCTTATTTTGTCTAATCTAGAGTGGATTATTATAGCACCGTGGTCGAGGAGATGGCGCATCCAAATCAGCAGGCTGACATGAAAATTCTCATAGCAAAGCAATGCTCCAAGGAAGCAGTGAGAGCAGGGGCCAATATAGCTGCAATTCCCTGTGTAGCTTCCACGGGGTCTAGGAAGAGTTGAGTTGGGTTTGCAAAGTCGTTTTTGCATGGAGTTTATGCATCAGCTGCTACATGCATTCAATAGATGTGAGGGAATCCTAGGGATTTTGCGGTTTTGATAGCAAACGTGGTGGATTGGTTGTTCCAGGCTGCTGACTAGTGTGACGGTCACATCTCTATGCTGGATTGGTGGGATCCTACTGAATGTTGTTGGGGGTACATTTTGTATGGTATGTGGCTTCTAACTCCTTTCCAACCCCTTCCTATCTGGTTTGCATTCTTTCATATCTAATGACATTTATTTTATTACAAACACTTCTATCTATAGCCCTCTCCAAGCCCCTGCATATTGCCATTATTTTTTGCATCGCTTTCTACATTCTAATCAACATTATTCAGACTCACCTATTGAACCCTCCCCATCGCCCACATGCCCCTCTCAACTAACCCTCTCTGTCTCCCCTGACCTCAGTCCAACTTGGAGGGAGCTGACTGTTTTCATACACATAGCTATAGTAATCTATGTCATAGATGGTTCAATTCCTTCATTATATCTCAACCATGTAACTCTATTGGCTTCCACCTTTGTGACAAATGGTGGACTTTCCATGGATGTTGTTATTGTTGCTGCTATGAGGGACACTGAAACTCTCCATGGACCACTCCTTGGCTCACATCTGCCTCTATTTTTTCTGGTATTTCTCTAATCCTTCAGACATTTTCTGGCATGATTCAAACTCTTCAGCATTGCCATGAAATCAATCTCTGATAGGCCTCTCCACATTCTAATTTTGAAAGTCAAACATTTCATCCTAATTGGGATCCCCCCACTATACCTATTTCTACTTCTCACATTAATGTTTCTCTGATTTCTAGGTACCTTCCACATTTGGCTTTTACTTCTACTGGCGCTCATATTTGGCTACACCATATGTGGATTTCTCTCTTGAGGTTACTTTTAGTGTGGACTTGCCTTTTGTTGATCTTGAGACATTCCCTGACTCCAGAAAATTCATCACACACCTAATTTCTGCCTCCCTCCATTGCTACCTACCTTTTTCCCCTCCCGGTCTTCTTTCTGCGGGTGCTCATCACGTGGCGATGGATCTCTTAGATCCGGACACCTCGGCGCATGATTCCTTCATCAAAGCCATGATGGAAGCTGAACTATCTCTCAGGTAGGGGGCTCCCCACCTCGCCACGGGGCATTCTATTCCTCTGTCGCACTCTCTTCCAGATGTCCAACATTCACCATCCCTGCTATTTGAGCACATTCACCCGGTACGTGCATGTCCATCCCGCCACCACCCTTGTGCTATTAAAACTTCGGATCCCCCTCCTGCACTAGTTTTTCGACAGGATGTGCTTTCTGACCGGGTTATCAGCCTTTAGAAGCGTGCTTTAATTGGGAAGTGGCACTTTGCAGGCATGGAGGACTTGTATATGCAAAACTGGTTACATTCTAAATGGCGCATTTTGCTGGATTATATGTCGATTGTAGTTTGTTTTCTCAACGGATGGTATATCCTCCATTTCCTCTATCAGGAGGACCTCCATAAAATTCACTCCATTCCATGGCTTAAAGGGCGCACCTTCCTGACTCTATATCTCTGGTACATTAGCTTCAATATGTTGAAGGATACCCCCCAGAACAACTTGATTTGGTTAAACTCCTTGGTCTCCCCATCAATTTCTGGTCGCAGTGAATTTTTACAGTCATTGGAAATGCCATAGGGAATTTCATTTACGTAGAATGTCAATGTCTTGGGGCCCCAATAAAAGGGTTGCTTGCATCCTCATCGAAAAAATTACAGGGGATGCTTTCCAGACCATGTCGCACTCAGCTGGAGAGATACAAAATTGATTCGGAGGCTAGACTTCTGGGGCATTCCCTTCTGATGTCTAAACTGTAATAGGACTCGACACTTTCTTGCTCATTGCCCACACCGATGGGGCCCCAGATCTATGGAAACTTGTCCATGGGTTGGTCTCGCATAGCCAGACAAAAACAGAACAATATCAGATGATTTGTCTCATGGGGGTACCGAGACAACATCGCGCGAGCCCAGATCCTCAATAAATGCAGGTAACTCTATACCATCTACTCTGTGTAAATATTTCCTACCATCTGATGGTTTTCCATTAGATTCTACCCCCATTCATATACCCTCCTCCCTATCGGTTGACTCGGATCCTACTTTACTTTATGTCGCACCTTAAGGAGTTGTTGTGTAGATTACATCCACCCGTGATGATCTGTCTTCCGCACCCCTTGCTCTTCCTCAACTGACACATCGCGACCCCCTCTCCGCATCACATATTATGTATATCCCAGCCAAATCTCCTCCTCACCCCACCCATTCTTCCTCAGCATCTAACCCATCTCCTATTTCTCCACATTCTCCACTAAACGCCGCCACGAACTCTATGGAAAGTGACCTGGACTTCCTTCTTCAGAAAAAATGCTCGACCTCCAATCACTCACCATTCAAAATCCTCCCGGTCCCTCCTCCCCCCTCACCAGTCCTACATTTGCGGGTAACAACACTGTCCGTCATAAGAAACCATGAGACAACCGACACTTCCATGGACGTCCACGTCCTCCACTCACATTCAATTCTACTGATTCACCCACCCTAATTGATGTCCCTATTGTTGACTCTTTTCCATCTAGGGCCCTTGGAGCACAGAAGCCCGCCCTCAGATAGAAATGACCTTTATTCTCTCCCTTAATATGCGGGGTCTTGGAGCCGCCCCAAAATTCCTGGCTCTTAAGGATCTTTTTGCTACCGCTCATCCCTATATTATTTTACTGCAAGAAACCATGCATGTTGCTCCCTAGGTGCTTGAATATTTTTGGAGAATGCTTCCGAATTAGCATATGGCTGCCACTGATGCACTCGGCCTCTCGGGAGGTTCAATAACTATCTGGGATCCCCGATGGGTTAAAGTCCGAGCATTCTCCTGCTTTGTAGGGATTCTCATTTGCTCGACATATTCGTTGACTTGTAGGTCATATTCATATCTTAAATGTGTATGTTCCTTACTAAGATAGGGAGCGACTTTGGCACAAATTGGTTGACTCAGAGCTACTTGACCTTTCCTCTCTTATTTTGGCGGGTGACCTTAACTGTACTACTAGTGCACACAAGATCTAGGATAGAACTAGAAGGGATGACAACATGGCTAAACAAATTAGAGACATTATTCTGAATCACAACCTGGTGGATATCACCCCTTCCATTATTTGCCCCACATGGGATAAGGGTCGCTCGAGAGAACATTACATTGCAAAGCATCTCGACCATTTCGCCTTCCATGAACAGGTCATTGAAAGACTGGAGCTCGTCACTTCTGACATTATCAGTTGTCATATTTCTGATCACCGGCTGATTACTCTGCAATGGCGCACGTCCAATTTCGGTGGTGGAATGCCATTCAAATTCAATAGGATATGGTTGGAAGACCCCGACTATATCAATTTCATTAAGGAGGTTTTGGGCAGTGAAGTAAATTGATCTCCCTCCCATATGGAACATTTTCTTGAAAAACTTAAAATTTTGCGACTAGAGACCAAGCAATGGGAGATCAGGAAAAAAAGACAAATGAATAGTGAACTGGCTACTATAAAAATAGAACTTTGGCATTTCCAGCAACATCTACCATGCACTTGCTCTCGACTGACACCCGAATCTGCATTTGGACTCTAGAATTATGAAGATAGGCTTTGCTACACATTAAGGAGTCCACTTGGCGATTAAAAGGCTGTGCGGTCTGGCTCCGGGAAGGAGACTGCAACACAAAGTTGTTCCATATATTTTCCAACTACAGATGCCACTCAAATACCATTTGGGAGATTGAAGACTCGAATGGTATCATATGTAAACCTCAAAGTGACATCGAATGGGCTGCCACCTCCTTCTTTCATTTTGCATTCCATCATAGAACTGTAGACAGTCTCGAAGATCAATTATGGGGTATTCAACACTACCCCACCATGTTTGATGATGCTACAAATCGGGAACTATACAAAGTTGTCGTTGGGGATGAAATACTTGAGGTCCTCAAATACTTTAAGGCAGACAAGAGCCTTGACCCAGAAGGTTGGATAGTTGAATTTTTCACCCATTCTTTTGAGCTCTTCTGGGTCGATTTGGTAAATTTGTTTAAACAATTCCGGGTTTTGGAACATGTCTATCCCCTTCTAAACTCTACATACATTGCCCTGATCCCTAACAAGCCCATTTCACATACCTTCTTGGACTTTCACCCCATTTCTCTTCGCGATCTCGTCTACAAAATCATCTCTAAGACCATAGAAAACCGCTTGCGTCTCACTCTCTCCACTTATATCTCCTCACAACAATTCGGTTTTTTAAAAAACCAATAGATCCAAGATGTAGGTGTGGTTGGACAGGAATGTCTACACTCTATACATTCCCAACACATTGATGCAGCCATTATGAAAGTGGACCTTAAAAAAGCTTTCGACTGCTTAGATTGGGGCTATTTGCATCTGGTTCTACACAAAGTGGGTATACAGTCAGCTGTTGTGGAGTGGATTATGGCTTGTGTTTCAAATGTACAATTTGTAGTCATTATTAATGGATACCCGACAACATTCTTCAAGGCTGGGAGGGGACTTCATTAGGGCTACTCTCTTTCCCCACTTCTCTTTATCTTGGCATTGGATGGCTCGAGTCTCCATATATCTAAAGCAGCTGATGATGGACATTTTCTACCTCTCCAATTTGGTAGATTCATTCGGATCTCCCACAGCTTCTTCATCGATGATGTGCTCATTATGGGTATGCTCAACAGGTTTGCTTGGTTTCACCTCTTCAACATTTTCATTAAATTCGGAAATGCTACTAGACTTATGATGAATCAAAGTAAATCATCTATTATACATGCAAATGGAAATAGGGATATTTCTGATTACATTGATAACCTATTTGGGATTGCCTCTGAGAATATGTCTAGTGGAATTAAATATCTTGGCTTCCACATTAAGCCTTGTAATTACGAAATCCTAGACTGGAAATGGCTTATTGACAGATTTTAGAAGAAAATTTCGAGTTGGGAATTTCGCTGCCTTTCAATGGGTGGATAATTGATCCTCACTTAGGTCGTGATTACCCAGATGGGGGTATATTGGGCACATTTATTCCAACTGCCAATGTCCATCATCAAGGGGCTGAACCATATTATTGCACACTTCATCTAGTCTGGGATGCGATAGCGACAAAAAATCTATCTTTCTAAACTTGACCATATCTCCTTGCCGAAGAAGCAGGGTGGTTGGGGTATTCTACACTTAAAAAGATTTGGAAATTCCCTCTTGCTCAAATATTTATGGCACGGAACCTTCGGTGAAGGCATTTGGAGCCAAATTGTCAAACATAAATATTTGAAAGATATAGACTAGAAGGTTTGGTTGCGCAGAGGGCACATTGGCTATAACTCCGGTTCGGCAGTGTGGCACAGTTTCATGAAAATCTATCACCTATTTGTCCCTTTTCTATCTTGGAAACTGGGCATGGGTCATCACATTTCCATAGGGAGGGATTGCATATGAGGATTAGAGGACATCAATACTCTCTCGAGCTCTCTCATCTCTTGTCTAAATGCTTTGGGTATTTTCTTTTGGCAACAAGTCATTTCGACTTGGCAACAAGACTGCCCCATTTGGAAGCGCTCTGCAGTGCTGGGTCTACAGGGACATGCTGCTTTGGATTGGGATTCTATTTGTTCACAACTCCAACAAACATGTATTCACAGAGACGCAGCTAGAGACACCATCATTTGGAGCGACAAGATGAAGGCTGAAAATATTCAGGTGGTGGATACATACAATCGACTTTGCTGTTTAGAAACCAACCAGACCACAGTTTGTTGGTTTTCAAAATTCTGGAGTCCTCATATTCCTACCAAAAAATCTATCTTCCTCTGGTTAGTTTGGAGAAACAAAAACCTGACCTGGGCAAATCTACAAAAAAGGAATTGGTCCAGACCTGGATTCTGTGTCTTATGCAAAAATGCGGAAGAGGACAATCTACATCTATTCCTTACCTGCCCTGAGGTTACCAGAATTTGGAATTCTTTGGATTTCATATTCCGATTACAGCTCCCATTGTTTACTAATATTCCTGCCTGTCTTAAATGGTGGAGTTCGCAGCATGACACCAGGCGCTACATTCCTCCCATAGTTCTTTGGGAGATTTGGCGATGGAGGAACAATATCATATTCAATGACCACCAAGATTGTTGGGAAGTGGTGATGGAAAACATTCGTAGCATTATTTCGGTTGACATACAGGCTGACACATCCACTAAAATGCCCAAATTCCCCAAATCTAGCCCACTAAACTCCTTTCCTGCTAGTTTCTTTAATGGAGCATTACAGGACACCAGATTCGGAAGCAGATTCATTATCCGATTATCACCAATGATGACATATATGGTACACTGGGGTAGGAAAGGGCACCAACACAAAGGTTGAGGTGATGGCACTATGGGGACTCCTCTAGTTCACACAATATCTGGACATTCCTTCTATCCACATTTATGGGGACCCTAAGGTTATCTTTGACTATGTCTGTGGGAAAGCCAACATCAACAAATCTTTAGTGTAGGGCTGGAAACATCAAATCTCTACACTCTAGCACCCTCTCCTACACTCCTCCATTCAGCATATCAATAGGGACTTCAATGTGAAAGCGGTCTGCCTCTCCAAAAGGGGCATCATTAAACACCTAGATGGTTTCCACATAGAGATAAAGATGGATGAGTCAAAGCTGGAGATTGAGATAATGCCTATACCAGGATAACTCCAACAAAACATACTCTATTTTGATTGTGGATTGAATATTCTACTTATCTTTTTGTTTTACTTGTTTTCCTAAATACACAGATGTATGTCAACATGCTAGAATATGCTATGCTAAACATCTAGGAATTAACATAACACCTCCAAAATTAGCACAAAATTTATATGTATCCTGGTCTGGTTTTAAGATTCATTTTGATGCATGTTGGATGAACAGATCAAATTATAAAACTCTGATCCACTCCATTGTGCAACAGATTTTGCAACATATGTAATATCAATATATGAAAAATATACCTTTTTTTTCATCTGAAAAAAAATGTTGAGACTCACCACAGATTCGCTTCCCAGTTTCCCTCGAGTTTTGACAACGCCTTAAATATATGTTTTGCATAATGGTATGGTTTGGCCACAAGCCCACGTCCTGTTGAGCTATAAATGAATTCTTGGATCAATTTTAATAAACCCTGCAAAATTTATATTTATTTATAAAATGCGAGTTTATGTTAATACTAAGTATAGAAAAACTTATAAATGGTTGAATGCATTACTCTGAAATGAATTTAGAATATTTAATATCTATTTATGGATTGATTCTCTAACAATTTTTTTAACTTTATTGATGCACAATTCTGTCTTTTAAATGTCATGTAATATGACATAAAACCTTGCAAATGCTTAAATGCGATACTCTGAAATGAATTTGTAACACATCCATATTAAAGTCCTAATAAAAAAAATATTATTACCATATTACCATAGTGCTAACTTCGATAATTCTTGACATTATAATAGTCTAAGATTAAGATTAGCTTTATAAAACTAAATACAATCCATTATTAAAGCTTGAAATGCAATGATAGTTAAAACCTTAGATTTTATTATGCATTGGGTTCATAATCCATGGCGGGATCATTTACATGTGCGATCAATTAACTTATGGTTTGAAATTAGTTTACATTTATTGAATTTGGTACTAAGATGGATTTGGTGTTTATTGTATATAGTCTCCAATTCTTGAAAACTCATCATCTGTTTATGCCAATTAATAAACTTGGTTGTCCTCATCAGGTGGTAGTCTGATATACTCCTAGTTGTCCACCGATTGCACTTTCCTTGGGATCTGTCTTCCTCATCGACAACTCTTGTTGACTCGATTGATCATATGGTGCTCGAGGGTTTTGACCTTCATTTCCCAATGGTTTTGTTCCTGTTTGGCATTGTGTTACTCCAGAACTTCATTGGACTTTGACTTTGTTTCGGTCTGGTGACTTGGGTCCTGGTTAATCTAGATGCTTCGCTCGAGGTAGAGGTTTGCTTGTCTACCAACTCCATTCCATGGCATTTGGGTTGTATTCAGACTTGCCTGTCAACTGCCCTAGATTCTTTAGAGTCCTGGAGTTCAATCCGCTGTGTCAAGGTTTTCCAATACTGCTACTCAATGGTAAGCTTCAACAGTTTTTCGCACCTTACATTTTCTTGTTAGTTTTTATACAGTTCCTTATGGAGGTTATCATCTAATCACTGGTTATTTGTTGTCTTTGTGGGAGGTCTTTTAGGTGTCGAAGTTTTTAGATGGTGCCGAGGAGGAAACCCTCTTACCAGCTTCGTCTTTCAAGAGAAAGAACCCACCATGCACCGGGTATTTAACTCCTACTGTTCTCTTTCTTTGGCAAGGTTTTGCGGCCAAAGGGCTGGGATTTTCTTAGAATTCTAATATCATATTCATGAAGGCTTTCTCAGCTTATGGAAGCTTTGATCCTACTGTTTTAGTTTCTTTTAAACTGTAAAAATTTAAATGGCTTTGGCCATATATGGTAATTCTGGGCACTTTTCCTCAAACCGCCATTTCGTACAGGCATGGTCATTTGAACCTATAAATAATGTATGGTTCTAGTTACTGGTAAAATTTCTTTTTCCTCTGTCGAGACATTGTTCATGATAGCTTTATTTATATATATCTACAAGATTTCAGTAAGGGTTTGGTTTATTGTAATAAGTCATATATCTAGAAATGTCAAGCTCTTTCTTAGTTGGAAATGTCTCTATTTATAATATGGCGAAGGATTGGATATTCCTTAGTTTATGTAATGGCAAAAGTGCATCATAACTTTCTATATAGGGTCCAGCAATAGCTCAAAATTTCTCGGTTTCGTATTTGCGTTATCTCATTCTGTACTGGCTTGAACATTGATGTTTAATATTGCTAAAAGTAACAGTCTGCATGGAACCCTTTAGGGGTGTCAGATAAATTCGTAATAACTGTGTTGCTCTCATTGTTAACCTTTTTCCGTCTAAACTTATATCCAGAACATGCTAGAATGTGTAGACAACTAGGGTTTTTGCGACTGATATTCCTATATTAATGTGAATAGCAAATTAGAGGACTCTGATATTTTATTGATTTCGTTTATACAGACAATTTACTATACCCTGTAAGGGTTCTTTCTGTTTGTAATGGGGCTTTACTTCTTTACGGAAATTTGTTTTACCAGAGTCTTTTAAACTTAAATTCCTATAGAATGAAGGTCTTTTGTAATTCCTTCCAGTTGAATTTATCAATTTATAATACATAACTTTGTATGATTTTAACTATATTCACTACTGAACTTTTCTGTTACTAGCTTTCCTTTCCTGGGTTTGTATTTGGTATTCGCTATTTCTCTTAATAATTACTGCAATTTTCATTTTGAATAATGAAGGTGGTTCCTTGTTTTGTTCATGTAACTCTTTATTTAGGAAACTTTTGAAAAGAAATCTATTCTTCAAATAGAAGATAACCTACTGATATCTTTCTAGAATTAAACAGACTAAGTAATTAAATCATTCAATAACTTAGAAAAAGCTTATTTATCTACATAATTCTAAGCTTTACCTAGAAAATATCACTTATCTGATTATGCTACTTCCAAACAGATTTTAACTTATTTGATTACGCTGCTTCCAGTTTTGGTCTACAAACAGACGTGCATTTTCTTTTCCTCCCTATCGTGAGATTCACTATGCTAGTAAATCTCCCCACCAGTGATCAAATTTGGAGTTCTGCTCTTAATTTCATTTGGAAGGGAATATATTCATCTAACCCTTCAAGGATGAAAGGTTATAAAAAAAATTCACTTCTACTGAAAAGAATATATTAAATAAACCCCTCAAAAAAATTCCATAATGAAATAGTGTCATTATAAATCTTTAAAATCTTTAAAATTTAAAGAGTAGCTTCAATAAAACACTATAAATTCTAAATATAACTAGTAAATAAACAAAAAAATATCTCAAATTCCATTAAAAAAAGGTAAACATATGTTTCTTCTATTCATTCGATGATCTTCAAAAGTATTTGAACTTAAATAATTGAAAATATAAATATATTTTCCCAATGGAAATGGATTTCTAGTTGTCATTTATTTCCATAAATCATAAGTAGCATTCCAATCTACCTCATTTACAGCATGATCTAAACTTATAGATAGAAACATTAACATATCTAGTATCTCCAATGAAAGTATTTATCTATCATCATTTTTTACCCTGTTTAATTTTCAAAAGCCTCTTTCACAAACTAATGAGGTTGTTGGGATAACAAGAATAACTTGCCATAATTTCATCAACTATGGAAAGTCTTCAAACCATTCAAGTTCATCTCCAAATAGGTCTCATGTCATACATATGCTTTTTAGGGTATGATTTACAAATATCACAAATAAATTCATTCATTTCACCCAAACATCTAGCAGTATCCACAATAGATGATTCCCCAACATTAAAATTTTTCACATAAACATTTCAACTATCTCTTTCTTGGATAGTCTATATCATTAACTTCTTCATAATAATGTTGAGAAGTGAAAAAATTGGCCACATTAAATACATGTAAATCTATGAATCTCCTATCTAAATATTTAATCACCTTTACAATAGAGCATTTTACCAAAAGAATACAATGATATAGTAGCCCCGAATATTTTCATATTTGGAAAACTTTCGAACCTCAATGGATGTAAATGTACCATACCTATCCTATCTGCAAATTCAAGGGTTCAGCTTTATGCTTTAACTAAAAAATAAGATATATGCACTGAATCTACACCAAAAATGCTTTCCAGAAATAGTTTATGAAGCATGCTAATAGAAACATATAAAGCAGTGTCAATATATGTAATATCAACATGGTCCTCTTTGAACTTTTGATTCAACTTATTTATTTCAATGAGCATGTTTACAAGTATATGGATGCAAATTTTCACTTGAAATATTATTGCCAACTCATACATTTTTTTCTCCCCTAACTCCCAATCCTAACAAATAATGCATGAGTTTAACAAGCCTTTCCATGACCTTTCCTCTAGAGAACCACCTAATTTGATGAATTTATAAGACCACTAACTTAGTGATTTGAAATGTATACATTAGCTCTCTCAATTTTCCATGTGCTTTAGTTGATTTTCCAAGCCATGAATAAACTTTGTTTCAAATTTGTTAATATATTACAACTCTGGAAAATGAGATGAAGCCTCATTGATTGTTAATGCTTCCATATGAGCTATGCAATGGATAACTAATAAATGAGGAGCATACGAAGCTTAGGAGATAAACCTTCATGAATACCCCTCATGGAAGATGCACCATCTGAACCAAAACCAACAAAATTCATCAAATATAAATCCATTTATGCTAAAAGAGTTCTCACTAAATCAAGCATACATTGAGATATTCCATCCTTTATTTGAAGTAAACATATAAACTTTGTTAAACATTGATCTCTTCCTCGATTCCTCAAATATGTAATATAAACAATCAGTTGGTGTTCCATAATTTGATCAGTGCTTTCATCAACTGAAATTGAGTAAAATGACCTATGTAAAATCTTCTCTTTTAGATTGTTCCAATACACCTCTTTAGCAACTTGAAGAAAATATTTTCTTGGTGTGGTATTTGTGTATGCAGAAAATTCATCTATTAGAAGCACGCGTGGAGTGCATTTATACCAATTCAAGTCACATATTGACTTATACATTTCTAAAGATAAATCATGTATAGCAACAAATAGATGTTTTCAATCATTGATATAATTTTCTCCTTTCCAACATTTACCATTAGTTCTGCATGTTTAATGATTGGAATGTTGCTTCAATTGCTTTTTCCCTCCAAAAGTTGTAAAACAAAAATTGAGCTTTTGATTTTGCATGGCCAGTTATACCACTAACTTGAAGAGTAGTAGTTCCATCTTTTGAAAATTGAGTCTCACTTTTATATTTAACATGTCAAGAACATTTTATCCTTTCATTACCATTAAATGTTTTAAAACATAAGCCCATGGAATCCTTGTATTCCATTTAGATTTGAATATCATTTTGTGTTTCTTTGATGGGTTTCCTATTTCAACAAGCTCTACACTATTTGATTCTTCATATTCATGTAGATGAACATCAACTTCATTTTGAATATTTCATGGTTGATTAGAATGTCGTGTAAGACCAAATGATTCAACAATTGACAATTTCATTTTATCCTTCTTAGGATGACCAATAGGAGACATTTTTCAATATTTACACTATTAAATAAATAAAAACAATAGAATAACTAAATACATAAATTAAAAATCCCTTAGCAAGATTGAGATAGAAAAAAATTAACCTTAGCAAGATGCCATAGGATCTGACTATAGATTTCTTCATAGGTTATTCATTGATTTGTTGAATTATGTTTAGTAACATTCAAGGAAACATGTAGATTTATGGTAGGGAACAAATACTTCATGAAAAATGGTACCTGGACAAGAAATTTGTATGGATTTAAGAAACAAAGAAAAATAAGCAAGAGTTTGAATGAGAGAATTATATTTGTGGAGTCCAATACCCTCGATATAAGATATATATCATTTTCATAGTTGATAGATTCATATAATTATGACAATAAAAAGTTGCACCATTAACAATGTAGAAAACAACTCGACCACCCATGCATGGAATGGAAGGATGGCAAGCAGTTGCATTCAGGGTATCTATCCAAAATGTTGATTTCCTGGGGTGTGGATTCTATGGTGCCTAGGATAAATTGTGTGACCACAAAGGCTGCCATTACTTCAAGGAGTGTTGCATTAAAGAATCCATAGAATGAAAAACCAAATGTTAATGAAGATATGAGGAGGATAATGAAAAATACCTTATAGTCTAGCATCGAACAATAACTTTCCTTCTGTGGATGATTGGTTGCAATTCAAATGAAAATGGAGAAAATGGATGTAGGGAAAGAGCACTCAAAGATAATCATGGAGGAGCGAGAGAACATGCATAGTTGTTGAATGGTTATTCAATGTGATCTGCTGCCCTATGCTAGGTGTAATAGTATCATGATTGTTGCATGTCTTATTGTTGCAAGTTGCATCATGTTGGCGTAAGGTGGGGGCCTCAGGGAAACATCCACAAATCATGACATAATTATTAAATTGTATGTGGTCATTTAGACTTTCACTGGTCTCTTCTACGAAACTATCACTAGTTAGAGAGTGATTTATGCAATAGTACAGAATTGAAATTATCGTAAACTTAAAAAAGTATTCACTCGTTATTAAAAATATTTCTCTTCTTTTGAAATATAAAAAGTTAATCTAACCTTTGTAATTGACGAGTGATTTTGATATTTTAAATTTTTTCGAAGTGCAATTTTTTTTGGCCCTTCTAGGAAGGGCCACGAGCTTAAGGAAGGGTTAGGAAGGGTTCAATTTTAAACACTGCTCTTCCCATGCTATCACTGATCCCACAAAAATTCTCTCTCCTTAGAGACTAAGTGTATACCCAGCTATCTTCTCTTAACCAGACATAGCTCTCACAAACTATTCTCAGCACAGTTACTATCTGACCTCTCACCACAGTTTCCTTTCCTGTTTTCTGTTACTGATCTCACATACCCCTATCCTCTTGATCTTTGTTTTTTAAAATACTCTCCAAGATTTAGTTTTATTTTCTTGGAACAGATAAATTCCTCTTTTAAATAATTAATCAAAAGAAACAACATTTACTAATAACTTCAAAATTCCTTCCATAACTTAATTTAAGAACAATTTATAATTTTAAAGAAAAGTAGTAATTTGTTTAGTTAGAATAAAAACAAATATTTTAGATTAATAAGGGATGTTACAAAATCTGTAATATTTAAATTTATTTTATAGATATTGATCTGTTAATTTAAGTTGATATATAACTCTGAACCCTGTATTGAAGCCCCGAGGTTAAGGTGAACCTCACATAAATTTACATAAAACAAAGCATGGCAGCCCTACCAAAATCAAATCAATGATCCGGTGGAATGCTGGCTGATTATGCTCCTCTAAGGTTCAAATTTCAAAATAAGATATCGTCGTCGACTTTGATAGTTTAGATAATGTTAATTGTATTTAAGATTTTTTATCCATATAATGAGCAATTCATTATGTAAACAACATTTTGTTCATCAAATTCCATCCTAAGTTTCTCTGCAGGTCATCATGTAAACAACACTTTGTTCATCAAATTCTATCCTAAGTTTTTCTACACTTTCATTACACATAATTTCAAAGGTTCAAAGGGAAATACAATAATAATTATCATTGCTATCATTTATGAGTATAAAGATATTGTGATCAATGTATGAAAATAATCGAGCAATCAGATCAGGTTATCGGTATGCAGTTCGTAACGATGGAATGAATGGTGCTCCATTGCATCATATCATTAGCACGTCATTCAAATACTATTAGTAAGAGAGGGAGATATTAAGTATCGTTCCTCACGTACCCAATGATATTTGATTGATAAAATTTCCACATAAAAATGAAGTTTCTGGAAGTGAACGTGTAAGTTTTTTTTCATAATGAAGCGACCACACAGGAACGGAATAATTAGACACCTTCAGATTTTGGGGAGGGGAAAGGACATGGTAATCAATGATCGATCAGAGTGTTTGCAGGATCAAGAATATGAAGTTAAAGTCACGAAGGGTGGGATAAATCAACCCACGGGAAGGATGATCATCCCAAGGAGGAAAATGGGTAAGGTACCGAGGAGGAGAGGTGGATATGTCAGCGAGACAGTGATTGTTTCCCATCATCATAGAGCATTTGGAACGGGTATTAATGACGAGGACAGGCAGCAAAGAAGTTTCAAGAAGGAAAGGTGGCAGAGCAGGGATAATATAGGGCCTGCATGCAGTCGAACGAAGCAAAGGGAGAAACCAGGAGAGTACCATAGCAAAGTAAGGGAGGGCATACGGAAACTGCAACAGACGAAAGCAAGCAAGATGGCAGAGAAACAAGATAGGGGAGCAGGAAGGTGGACGAGGAGCAAGGCGGCAAATCCAGCAGAGAAAGGAAAGAGCACGGTGGAGGAAGCCTTGCAGAAGATATATCTTACTATCCCGGACGAGTCGGAGGAAGAGTTTGATATCCGGAATTATATTTTAGACGAGGAGCCCCAACGAACAACGCATGGAAAAGAAGGTAAGTGGAAGGGGCATGAGACGGAAAAGGGAGACCGAGAAGAAGAGGACGAGGGTCAGGAAGATGACGAAGAAGAGGAGGTTGGTAGACGAGGAAGGAGCAGAGGAACGCGAGGGCGCGTTAACCAGAGAGGGAGAGGGGGGATTGGAGGACGAGGCGGTCGGGGGAGTAGGAGTGTGAGATTGGAATATGAGGAGGGAGCAGCTAGTGAGGTAAGAGGCAGAAAGAGAGGTAAGAAAGACATGAGGAAAAAACTACAGGAAGCAGAAGCAGCATATTACCATGATACAAATCCGAATATTAGAAGGATTATTGATCATTTAGAGGAAGAAGCTATGCAGGAGATTTCAGATCCTGAAATGGAAGATTGGGAGCAGTTCCTCCCTGATCCGGGGCATACGAGAGGACGAATGTCCCTGTATAAACAATCGTTACATGTTTATTGGGGAATGAAGCGGTTATTGGCCAAAGCAATGGAGCAGGTGGCCATGGAAATGGTTGAATTGGTCCAAGGAATCCCCACCCTGAAAAAGGAATTGAAGAATATCCAGGTCACTCTACTTATGCAAGACAGAAAGATGGATGAGATTCTGCAGATGATTCAAGCGGGCGGAATGGGAGTCAAGGTTGAGAAAGAACCAAAGCTAGCTACAATGAATCAGTAGAAGATGGAGCTGCTGCAACGAGGTTTTTATATGTTTCTATTTTGTTTTTCGGTATCTTAGATGTTAATGAATCAGAGGAAAAACAGTTTGATTATAGTAGGAATAGACGGGTATTTAGCGTGGATAGATAGACTGCTAATATACTCTTTTTGGATGGCGTTTAAAAGCTTCAGATGGTCAAGAAACCCGGTTTCCCTTAAGGGCGGGTTGAGACCTTCCTATTTGTGTAATGTCTTTTATTTTTAGTAATGGATAAATAGAGTATCGCCTTAGCTTACAAAAAAAAAATTTTTTTTCACAATTATTAATAATAGATTATATTACTAAAATTAACATAGTTATATAAATTAAATGATTCGTAAATAAAATAATGAATATTAAAACACTTAATTTATAATACATTTCACATTAAAATAACAAAATCATAAAAATTAACCAAATTTTAACTTTATTTTTAATTATTACTATTATTATAAATTATAAAAAGAATTAATATATAAATTAAACATATACATTTAAAAAACATACAATAAGATTCTTGCCTATAGAGATTCAACTCATAAAAAATTTAATTATAAATTTATTTTAAATTATTAATATTATTATTAATTATTAATATATATATACACAAGTGTAACAAGATTATTAACTACTAAGATTCACTTATCATGGAGTTTTTTAAGTTGGAAATAGGTCTATTCATATTCATATGACATATGGATATATGATCTTTTTTTTAAATAATCAACTAAATTAAAATGACAAAATGACATAACTATTTTTGAGATAAATATTGACCTTTGATATGTGAGTACTACTAAAGATATTATATAATGTTTACGGGAAATTAAATCTCACCATCTACTTAATAATTATTGATATTTAAATTAAAATATTGGAAATTTTATTCTGAAATATACGTGTGTATCAACTTAATTATGTAAAACTAATACCTTTTAAAGATATATAATAACAAGTGTTGCAAGGTAACTTAGTCCCATGCCACTCTAGTTGGAAATTATGTTTTGGGAAAATTTGCAGGATGTATTTTTCAAATAGGCTCTCCTTTATTTTAATTTAGTTATCAGTAATTATTAAGTGGATGGTAATTTAGCCTCCAACTTAGTTATGTTCTTTTAATTAATTTATATCAAATTAATTAATTAAAAAACATGTGATATTGAGCATGTGGTATTGATAAGTGATTGTATTGTAACAAGAGCTACTTACAAGTTAAAAATCTCCATGATAAAATGGAAGTGAATCTCCATGGGTCTTCACTTATATATATATATATATATATATATATATATATATATATATATATATATATATATATTCTTTTAATAATAATAATAATATGTTTAATGTTTTGGTTTTTTTTTTGTTTTTTGTTTTTTGTTTGTTTTTTTTTTTGGGCAATGTGAGATGTATCATGGTATAAGTGTTTTGATGTTTATGTGCATTTACCAACCATTTGATAAAAGTCGATATTCTATTAATTAATTGGCTCTCCAGGTGAGATACCTGGAGAGTGCCCAAGAACTACACACAAAATACACTACTATTCAATCAGGAGAAGCTAGTACGTATAGGCTCTCACACTATCAGGATGGTTTCAACCACTCCTTAGATAATAGGATCTGAGATATAAGATTAGAGTCTCAATCCTATCATCATCATAATAGTAATCTAAATTTAGCTTTCTCCATTAATTCCAACACTCTCGCTTAATGGAGAAAGGGTACTAAACAATAACATACACCTGCTGGTCTAGTCTCAGCTAGGCTTACAATTAAAACATGAAACAACTTGGTAACAAAGGTTTTCATTTTTGTCTTCTTGCAGCTGAGCCCATACTTGTTCATCTTGAGTCGAGGCTTCATCTTTGCTTTCCTCGCCATGAGGTAGTGATATCTCTTCACCTCATTTCTTCCCCAGTAATGTAAAGCTTGAATTCTTATTCTCATCCTTCTCAAGATTATGAGAGGCTCAATAGGAGAATATTCCCTCTCACTATTCCTGGTGTCAACCATCTGAAAGTCAGCTATGATGTCTTCATTATTCATTGATGTAACGTATAAACACACAAAAATATTAATAGGATAATCACAATTTAAATTTAAATTCTCTCTAGCTTTGTCTTCTTCTACCACGTCTTTGTAATCAGCTTCATGTGGCTCGTCCAATTGATCTTCAACACTTTGTTCCTCTTCACACCCTTCTTAAAGATCAGCTCGTGAATCTTCAATCTCAGGGTTTTTCACAACAAACTGTGCCTTTTGATCCTAGTGGTCATCAACAGAACCACATTTTTCTGAAAATTCTTATGACTTGAACATACTACCCATGCTAATTCCAAATGCCAACATGAGAAGATCATCATCATTAGAATAAAAAATATAAAAAAATATAGACATGTTGTTCAAGTCTAGCTTATCTCGCTTCGAGATTCCTTTTTGACTCCACATGGTTCTCTAACAATCTCCAACAACCCCGTTACCACGCAGGCGGGAAACTTCTCCCTTTGGCATCTCTTAAACTGTAGAACCTTGTAGACTGTGGCTTCTGTGCCACGCAGGTCTTAGTGCCTTCTTCTCTGGTGACAAGCAACAAAATGACCTCTCACAAGCTAGAAATGTTATTAGTATCTAATTCTGATGCACATATATCTGAAGATGGGTTCAAATCAGGAAAAAAATTTCGCATTTTCTGTGGCATATAATAATTTAGAAGAAATTTTTCCAATTGGTTTTTAGATCTCCACAACCTGTAACTTAAGTTTCTCAAACAATTAAATTTTGAGGATAAATCTGCTACAAGAGAAACATTGCCACATGGATGAGCAAGCTACCACTGAAAACGTAAACCAATGTTCTATATTTTAGAAGAAATGACCAAATCTAAAGCACATCCACAGAAGGAAACGAATAGACGTTGCTCACTGTTTCCCCACATTGCCTCAACATTCGTCGATTTCCTCACGCTGCCATTCTAAAATATTAGAAAACAATTTCCCCATTCAATTTGGACCAGTCTCTTCTTTCAAAAAAAACATTACCCTTGCAACCGAGCTATATAGGATGGATTTAAGAGCGCATTTATTTTACAACCATAATATCATAAAGAATATTATCGCAACAACATAGGATTTATGAAACTAGCCACAATTTTTAGTTATTCACTGGAATAAGATTGTTAGGTCCCTATACTACTAGTGTAACCCCTTATTGTTATTAGTACAACCCACTTATTATATTGATGTACCCATGTAGTGCCCATATTGTTACTATTGTGCCCCATAGAAGCCCACTATTGTTATTATTGTGCCCTTAATTTATTATTGTTATGTCGGCTCTGATTATGTTATGACCCCTTAGACTCCTATATATAGAAAGGAGGTTTGTTCATTTGTATCATCCAAGAATTGTTCATTTATGTAATGTAAAGGAGGTTGCCCCCTCGAAGAGGCTGAGTTCTAAGGCGTGGATCTCTCTTTTCTATCTTTTTGTGAGCTGGTTTCATAACATTTGGTATCAGAGCTTTGGATTCTAGGGTTTCGCTGCTCCAAATAGGTCATCATGGAATTTTCGCTATAACTTTTTTTCTGTGATGTTTCAGAAGTTACAAAAAAAACCCATTTGAGAAGAAATCACGCTAAACCTTGGATCCAAACTTCAGAGCTTTTCGCGCAACATTTGCGGAGATATGATCTGAGGAAGTTGGTCTTTTTGCAGACTCCTGAATTACATTCAAAACAAGTGACCTGGGGAAAATCATCATAACTTTCTCTCTGAGAATTGGATTGAAATTTCGTTAAAAGGTACAGAAAGAGGACGGATTGTAGATTCTTTTATATAGTTTTTAGATCCAAAGGTTGAAACAGTGACTCGTGGCACGTCATACAAGTTCGCTCTAGTGAACTAGTCTATAATCAGGTCATCTTGGGAGATTGCGCATAACTCTTCCTTGGAGAATCCAAATTGGATCAGACTAGTGGCATTGGAAAGAGGACACAGAGGGCTCCTATAGGTCACAATTTCAGAACTTAAAGATCTGAAAGTACAGAGTTACAGTTGTTTCAATATCAAGCTCCTAAAATCAAGAAAAAGCAAGATGAGGAAGTTTGATGGCAAGGATCCGGTAAATTGGATACTTCAGATGGAGCAATATTTTGATCTACATGGTGTACAACTATTACAAAAGGTATGTATTGCATCTTCATATTTAGAATCAGATCAATTTTTATGGTATGAAGGGCTTTGTTCTCGTAAAAAACTTGTTACGTGGTCAATTTTCATGGAGGAAATGATAGCACATTATGAGGATACAAAGAGAAACACCTTCTTTAGAGCAACACCACAACAATTGGAAAGAGTAAAAGCACTTTGTGACATATTGGAAAGAAAAATTATGGAAACCAGGAAGCATACCCCTCACAACTATAAAGATGAAAGTGTTGTTTCTCCTAGCCTTCCACAACCTACAAGGGTTACACCACAACAATTGGAAGAAAAAAGAGAAAAAGGGCTTTGTTACAATTGTGATAGCAAATGCACTAAAGGTCATAAGTGTGCTGAGAAGAAATTGTTTTACATAGAATATGAAGAGGAGGAAGAAAAGGATCATGAAACATCAAAGGAAGAAGATATACGCCAGGACCCCACCCCAGAGAAAGAAGAAATGAATCAAATGATATCTTGTAAAGCATTGGCAGGAATTACCACTCCTCAAACTCTCAAGATAGAAGGAGATATCAAGAAGAAAGAGGTGCAAGAAGTGAAAGATCACATCGAGAAAGAAGAAATGAATCTAACCATATCTTGTAATTCATTGGTTGACATTACCACTCCTCAAACTATCAAGATAGAAGGACATATGAAGAAGAAAAATGTTCAAGAAGTGAAAGATCACATCGAGCATCAAGAAATGAATCCGACCATATCTTGTAAAGGATTGGAAGAAATTACCACTCCTCAAACTCTAGAGACAGAAGGACATATCAAGAAGAAAAAGGTTCAAGCAATGAAAGATCACATCAAGCATCAACAACAAGTTCTCCAACTTTTAAAGGATAACACCACTTCGGTGCAAAATCAAACGAAACAACAGGTAGATCAACATTGCAGTGAAAAATGTTTTGATGTAGGTGATTGGGTATTTTTACTGCTACATCTCAAGCAAGCTATTTATGAGAAGGAAATGTTGGCAATACTACATGCACTTAAAAAATGGCGACCTTACCGAATGGGAAGACTCTTGAAGGATGAGGATGTGGAAGCATTGTTTTGTGCTATTTCTATTATCCAACCAGATTGGATAAACAAAGCAAGGGATGAATGGAAGAAGGACGAAGAAGTATGGCCACTTATTCAAAAGTTGCAAAAGATCCCAATTCAAACAATATTTCCAGAAATTGAAGAGGAAGGAAAAATCATATTAGAACCTGGAGCAGTCACAAAAATAAAAACCCAACAGCTACGAAATCAATCAATTTCAGAGTATCTCATCAAGTGGAAGAACTTTCCCGCTGAAGATTCCACATGGGGAGGACAAGAATTTTATACAGAAGCATCAAGAACTACTCAAGCGTTGAGGACAACGCTTTTTGAAGGAGAGGGGCCTGTTAGGCCACTATACTACTAGTGTAACCCCTTATTGTTATTAGTACAACCCACTTATTATATTGATGTACCCATGTAGTGCCCATATTGTTACTATTGTGCCCCATAGAAGCCCAGTATTGTTATTATTGTGCCCTTAATTTATTATTGTTATGTCGGCTTTGATTATGTTATGACCCCTTAGACTCCTATATAGAGAAAGGAGGTCTGTTCATTTGTATCATCCAAGAATTGTTCATTTATGTAATGTAAAGGAGGTTGCCCCCTCGAAGAGGCTGAATTCTAAGGCGTGGATCTCTCTTTTCTATCTTTTTGTGAGCTGGTTTCATAACAAAGATGCTTATTTAGACAAAAATTTCCAAAATTCCCTAGGCACCAGCATCGAGTAGTGAATATATATTAGATATAAGGAAATTAGAAACATAATTTGCCTGAATCGATCCCTCTGACGCGCAACCTTCTTAAACAGCAGCCCAACACACAGACTCACGTAGCCCCAAATGCTGTGTTATGCTCCTTCTCCGACAGACGCACCAGCAGCAGAATCTGACGCCCGAAATGTCTCGTGACACACTGTATGAGCACACCAGGAGCTCGAGCAGGGGGTCAAATGGTCAGTACTCCGTCCCCATCATAGAGCCAGTACATCAATAGGTTCAAGGCCTCCTCAATGACGATCCAGTAGTGCTCTTCTCACTTAAATGACACAGCACCACAAAAAAAAAACACCACCTCGTCGGCGCGACTTAGCACCTTGGACTCTCGTCGGCGTGACTTAGCACCTTGGACTTGTGAAGGTCTTCACGATTGTACACTTCAAATCTGCGACGACTGACAAAATAAAAAAAGACGTAGTTCCACAGTGAGATCGACACGTTTAATCCTCCAATCCAAGTGATGAGTTGCCTCAGTCACGCTCTCCACTCGGCTTCCAGCATCAACAATCCTGAAGCTCTGATACCATGATAAAAATAAATATTTTATTAATTAATTGGCTCTCCAGGTGAGATATCTGGAGAGTGCCCAAGCACTACACACAAAATACACCACTATTCAATCAGGAGAACCTAATGCAGATAGGCTCTCACACTAACAGGATGGTTGAGTGCCCAAGCACTACACACAAAATACACCACTATTCAATGAGGAGAACCTAGTACAGATAGGCTCTCACACTAACAGGATGGTTTCAACCACTCTCTAGATAACAGGATCTGAGATCTAAGATTAGAGTCTCAATCCTATCATCATCATAACAATAATCTAAATTTAGCTTTCTCCATTAATTCTAACACCATTTAATTTATATGGATATCGGTCAACACTAAAGTAATAATGATAAATAGGAAAATGGAAACCTATTTAGTAAGAATTAATAAACGAGAAGTGAAGTACTAAATTCATAATTGTTAGTAAATCTACATAGTTAGACTTTTAATCCTACATAGCTGTTTAGGAAAACATAAATAATGGTGAAAAATAATTAATGCTAAGTATATTTATTTACATCTTATTCCTTTCCATTTTTAATGCAAAGCTTGCTTAAACTAGGCAAATAAAATCCTATTTGGTAGGAATTAATAAATGAGATGTGAAGTAGATAAAGTAATTGCTTGCTCACACAATGACATTCATAAATTTGGTGGTAGTACTTGCTAGTAAGTCTACATAGTTAAAGTTTTACTCCTACATAACTTGTTGAGGAAAGTACAAATAATGGTGGAAAATAATTCATTGCAAGTATATTTATTTACATCTTATTACTTTTGGTTATTTATGCAAAAGCTTGTTTAAATTGTGGTGGGAAGTCACTTATGCTAAATATGTTATTTAAGTGAGTATGAATTATTTTCAAAGATTTTATTTTAGATGGTTTCTTGCAAACTTTAAAAAGAAAAAATCACTATAGGAATATTGCAACTATACCCATAAGTTATGGCATAAAATATATAAAACAATTATCCATATAACATTATATTGTGCAAAGGGTACAATAAGACCTTCAAATTATAATTCAATCAAATATGTGAATAATAGTTTTTAATAATATCAAAAATAAATATTTATTTTTCAAAGTTAAACATTATATATTATCGAGTTATCTTTATTGAGACTTTTTGGAAGCTTTTTCGGTTTAATTTCTCTAAAATCCAGCAGGAATTTATTGAAATCACAAATTGGATGGGTAACCCTTGCACAATTAAAAAACTAGTTTAAATAACACAAACAAAGGTATCACCTCAATTTTTTCCACCAAATTCCTAAAAATCTAAAAAATCACACAAAAAAACAACTCCATAAATTGTATTAATAAACCTAAACTTACTAAAATTTATATTAAATTAATATTAATTTTAAGAAAATATAACACTAACCATTTTTAGAAATAATATGTTATAAAAACAACCAACTTTCCAAATCATAACTGACATAACTGACACTATATTGAAGTAACTTAAACTATGAAGTAACTTAAACTAAAAATTTCAAATCTAAACCGCTCTAATGGCCATTTCAATTGTTTTACCATAAAATGTTTGAGGATTTAGAAAAAGATTTAGAAAACAATTGAGTGTATTTGACTCGCAAATCCAGTTACAGACAATGTACCTATCAAAATCCATCCCTGTAACCAAAGCAATCACTGGTTGACAAACAATTTACCCTCAAAATTCTAATGGCCATTTCAATTATTTTACCATAAAATGTTTGAGGATCTAGAAAAAAATTTAATCAAAATCCATCCTTGTAACCAAAGCAAATCGCCCGGTCACAAAAAAATTTACCCATCAAAATTCATCCCTGTAGCCGAAGATATACGGGAAACTAGTGCGCTGACATCTCTGTGGACCTGTCTGCTAAAATGCCGATTCGGCGGAGATTAATTTTCCCAGGAATGTTCCCATCGAACTTAAGTCAATCCATCGTGTGTCGTGCGAACACAAGCATCACATGCATGCAAGCAACCGCAGGGAACAGAAATCCGGAGTACCTCAGATCAGGGAAGATTGAAGTCACTGCAGGCTCCGCTAGTCAGGAAATGGCGCTCGTCCACACAAAAATTGAGACTTGACATTAATAATTTCATACTCTTCACATACTACGTGGCCTCAGTGCAACCGAGTCTGGAAAAACGTACCAACAAATGGAAGATCTTCCAACAGCGCTCTGAAACGTCTGGTGTTTTTTCAGAAAGACAGAAAGTGTTTTTGGTGGGTCGAGCATGTATTTCCTTTAAAGCATCTGCCTACCTTACACTTTCGCTCATCTCACGTACCAAAATGTAGAGATTCGTACCTTTAAATTTACTGTATGTTTGGTTCATATAGTATTTACGAGAGGGTAAGCATAGTTTCATCGAAACTATGTTCAGGTGGATGTTTTCACAGTAAATGGCAGGCACAGTTGTCATGGTAGTTGCTGTTGGTATTTGTCTGCACACTGCATTTTCATGAGAGTACTTTATGTATAAAATAAAAGCGTTTGAATGTTTTGTAGGTTTAGGTGTAAATGGTTGGATTTAAATAACTATACAATTTTATATTTTGTATATATATGGTTGGATTTAAAGATATTTTGTAGGGTTGGATGTACATTATTAGATTTTAAGCTTTTATTTTCTAGGTTAGAATTTATATTGAAATATATAGAGTATTTCATATTTTACAATCAAATATCTATTTTTGTGTTTGAATATAGAAAGTATTTAATATTTTATAATAAAATATTTAGGGTTTTTCTTGACAGTTAAGATAAACAAATAATTATATGAAAATATTGAATGATTTGGATATCTTAAAATATAATGAAAAATGTATGAAAGATCTTGAATGATTTTGATTATCTCAAAATATAAAAAAAAATATACATTTAGAGAAAATAAAATTCTTAGTATTTCTTTAAAGATAGAATGAAAAATTACCTTGAAGACCATGTAAATTATCCCTTATAAAAGCCAAGTTTAGCTTATGAATAAAACTTATCACTTAATAGGTTATGAATGCAACTTAAAAAACTTATGGCTTGATCCTTATGAATGCTCCTCAAAAAACCATATTCAAGATTACTTCAGTAAAAGTCTTTTGTAATATCCACTATTCATAAATATTCAGTAAAAGTCTTTTGTAATCTGGACTATTCATAAATATTAAGGAAAATATTGTGAAAGATGGTATAAATTTTTTATTAACTTTCACACATATATATTTTTAATAAAAAAAATAGAATTTGATTAACTTTGAAATATATATTTGAAGAAAAATAAAATAGAATTTCACATTAAAAAAATATTTTTGAATTTTAATAAGTGAAATTAGTATTAAAGGTATTTATATACGTTTATTTGAAAAGTTTTAATTTAATGTAATAATTATATTTAATTTAAAGCTAAAAAGTAAAATAATTATGTTAATAAGTATGCCAATTTTAGAATAAGTTTCTAAAATTTTAATTTAATTATCAATAATTTTTAGGTGGATGTTAGGAATTTAACGTTCATAAAATATTTTAGAATATTTTCCAAGGGTGAGATTTATTTTCAAATTGGTTATGCCTTTTTTTATACCATTTTGGTTAAATTTATTAATTAAGAAAATGTCATATGGACAAGTGTTATATGAAATGAGTTATATTTTTTTGGGTTTGCAGATTAAAAAATTACGTGAAGTGAGGGTGAAGAGCTCTGTGGTTAAGAATCTTGTTGAATGTTTTTTTTTTCAAATGTATCTATATCAAACTTATTTATTAATTATTTTTATCAATAATAATAATAATAAAATAATAATAATTTCAGCTTTGTGTTTATTTTTCAATCAGGTCAAAGGATGAGAGCTTTGTGTTTGTTTTTCAATCAGGTCAGACTATAAGAGCTTAACTTGTAGCTAGGTGGTTTAATTCTCCCTCCACTAGGGTTTTATTCTCATAAGGAATGTTAACATGTGTGTCAAAAATTCAAACATGTTGAAAATAATTTTAAATAAGTTTGAAACCCGTTGTGATTTAAGGTATATATGTTTACTAAGGGCCTAGAAGGATCAAATCTCTTTTAGAGTGAAAAGAGATATAGAACAATCTTAACTCTCGATAAATCCAAATTTACCAAGGGCCAAGAGGGATTAAATCTCTTGAAATACAAACATTTTTTAGAGTCAAAAGAGTTTTGATCCCTCTCGACACTTGGTATTGGTAGATCTGGAGTTCAAAGGGATCTAGACTAGTTTAATTTTCCCTTTTAAATACGCTATATTCCACATGAATAACATTGGTCAATACCATAGGTTCTCAATACTATGGTCATTTGTATTTTTGTTATTATGCTTTTATAGGGTTATTTTTATTTTGTTATTTTTCTAATTTTTTATTTTCCGATTTCGAATGTTTACGTTACATTAATTTAATTAATTAATTTATTTATTTTTATGTAACTTGACTTAGTCAAAATGTAAGACATTATGTTACATCTCTACCATACTAGGTTGGAGATGTACCATACTAAGTTGGAGAGGGCCAATCAATGATAATTTAAAATAAAGTTACAATTTAGTTAAATTTTATGGCTTTTTTTAATCTTAGTAATGTGACATGTATGATAAGGTAACTATTTGATGTCTATCTACCAACCATTAATTTATATGGTTTCTCTAGTTACATACAAGCATTTTCCCCCAACCATAGGTATCTAATGTAGATACCATCCCTAAGTTAGGCTATGAGACCTACAAGGTAAGATACATACTTCTATATCTCTATCAAACCAATATATTTTCTCTTATTCTCAACTAATTTTATTATCGTAATCACTCTACTAATATCCTCCAACCCTCAAAACATTGATGGCACTCTCTTTCATCACCCATAAAAAAATAGAAGATCTTTCTTTTTTCTACTCAATAATCCTTAGGGCCAAATTCTTAAAATAACATAAACATATAAAGTACACACAATGTACACAAGATGTAAATGTGGAGCACAACTCCGAAATAGATAAGATATATGAGTTATATAATAACCCCTTAAAGAATTGTAAAACCTTTTCCAAATACCCCAATATATTCATTACCCAAATCATGTGTTCTATATTCACCATAATGAATATATTAGGTTCTACATGTATTCTAACTCATTTCATATGTGGGCCCTTTATTAATCCAACCCCTATTACATATACATTTACCAATTACATACACAACTACCCCTATATACACCCACTTGGTATCATATCATATTCCTCCATCATATGCCTTTCAATGTGCAAAAAAGGAGGCCAATTTGTTTTTTGTTTCGTGGGAATCACTTATAAGAATAATAATTGTATCTCAAGCATTTAAAGAGCAACAAATGCATAATGGATGATGGAATTTTAACTTTCCCAACTTGTATTCCTAACCAAAACTATCCATGTTCATCCATGGTCTATGATTTACCCTTCACAGTGTTGATTTACTCTTCACAATGTTGATTTTACTCAATTTCTATAGTGGTTAATGGTTAGCAATGGAGAACACATCATGAGAAATCAAGAACATGAATATGCGAACAAGCTAGAATGAATTCTTAGAATGAGTGGTGGATCACATTACTCCTAATAGGAGGTGTATAAGACTCTTAGACTTTCCCATGATGATTGCAGTCAACCCATCTTTCCATAAATACATTAAAAGACTTCCCCAACAAACACTTACATGAATTAAATGATTAGTTTTATAAGAAAATGGAAGTGGATGTTTTCATTTGAGGTACATGGTAGAAAATAAATGATCTATAAGGCTCACTCTCGATAATAGAATACTTAGTTTACCACAAGCCCCTTTTCATCTTCCTCTCTTATGGAATCTTAACCCCTTTTGTGCTCCTAACAACCATCTGAGACAATCATGTATATTATACACTACCATCAATATTTACATATCTTAAGTTTATTATGGCAAGGCTACCACATAACCCATATAAATATATTTACATTATATGTTTATATCATATATTTATCTATCCACTAATCAAACCTTCAACTTTGCACTAGGAATATGCACTAATGTATTTACATCATTTACACATGGGATCATTTATTCAAACTCACATCACTTGATTTCCATCATTACACTAGTACAAAATAACTAATTAGTTGCTAAAAAACAACTAAAATTTGCATAGAAATGACCATTTTTTAGTCGTTGACCAATAGTAGCTAATTTACAGTATCTTATAATGTGACCAACTTTTAGTCATTTTGAGCTTAGTCATTAATTGGTTTCCTCAATTTTACCATCTAGTAGTACATTTCATCATAAATTTGGTCATAAATTTTTCATTGGTTTAGTCATTAATTGTCGTAATTAATGACCAAATATACAACATAGGAATCTTCGAGAAAACCAATTAATAATCAAAGAAATATGACCAAAATGTTGGTCATGTTATAAAATACTATAAATTAGCTATTAATAGTCATATATATGCAAACTTTAGTCATTATTTGAAACCAATTAATGACCAAAGAAATATGACTAAATTTTATTCGTGTTATAAGATATTGTAAATTCGCTAATAATAGTCATATATATGCAAAATTTAGTCATCATTTTAATAAAAAAATTATCATTTTCATTAGTCATTTATCCTTTTTTGGTATTTTCATATTCATTATATAAACGAATTATTTAGTAGCTTCTATTAATTTCATTTAATTTCATTCACAATAATTATAAACGACTAGTTTAGTCATATATTCATTTTATTTGTGTTCATCATTGATTTATATAAAATACTAATTTAGTAGTTTTAGATCGATTTTTTGTGTTCACTACTAATTAACGTAAATTAATTAGTATGATTTTGCGATTAAAATTTAAAAAAAATGCCATACAATGTGCATGTTTATCTAATATGATAACACAAAGTTACATATGTTTATTACAAAACTAAATAATATCAAGTGCAAATAAAAACAATTTCAACCATATAAATTTTATTATATAGAATATCGAGTATTACAATATGAGTTTGCAACTTAATATCGGTTGGACTGCAATTTACACATGAAATATTGTTTCATTATTTCAAAACATTGTCATTGTGTTGCCAAAGAATTACAAGTGAATTCACCAACTCTGAAGGCTTTACCATAAGTCTCTATGAGTGTGTCTTATGCAAGATATTGGCTCTAAGGGTATCACTAGACAGATTCTCTTCTCTTTCTCATTTTGCATTTGTCGCTTCAATGTTATTATTCTCCTCTTTATTTAATTGTTGCTTCTTACCATCAATATTGAGTTCCTCTCCTGAAAATGAAAGAAGATACAATGCAGAGTATAAGACATGAAATACAAAGAATACTTGAATATAAAGTATAGTAGACTATAAAATATTTATACGACATATACTTCAGCATTCGATAGTGACCACTATGCAGCTAGATGACCTATATAAACAAATGAAATAAAACGTCACCATAGAAAATAACACCTTAGGAACTTAGTATTCAACCTTCAACAAAACCTTAGGCACAACCATACCAACTAAGTTACATGTTAAAAATATTAGGCAATAGATAACTTGTGAAAAAAAATGGTAGAAAAAAATATCAGTGTTAAAAATATCCTTATTGCTTGTTCTAAAAGAGTCATGTTCCTTAAATTTGGATATTCTTTTTCTGACAGTAAAAGTTCCTCGCTATTATGACCTATATTTTTAGGATCATGATATTGATCCAACATCATCTTTGATTGTGGAGACAAAATGATTCAATTTTCCAAGATGAGTACCTCACGTGGTTAAATGGAGATGCTAGCTTGAGTAGTGTCAAAACCTTAGGGAAGAAGAACATTAAGGTCTAAGAAAACACTAGTAAAATGAGCAATTAGTGACTAGGTGACTAAAAAAGTTAGTGACCACAGCTTTTCCAAGTGAAATACTACAGAAAATGAGCAATCTTAAGTGACCGAACTAAAAATAACTAACATAAATCACTAATTTAGTCGGGGGTTAAAAGATGTGACTAGATAATAAGTAATACAACTAAAAATGACTAACATGAATGACTAATTTACTCTAAGAACAAAAATACAACTACCTAACAAGTACTAAAATAATATGAATCAGTTTTTTATGTTAGTCATCTTAATTGTCTCAAGAAATCTAAACTTACAAGTGATAGCGACTTGAAAGGTTGTTAAATATTCGTTGAAAGGTTATCCTTCATTAAACACTTCTTCATCCTCACATGGTGTATAGGTGAGCCAAATTTTCACTATGTATCTCCAATAATTTGTAAATTTAAAAATATTTTTTTTAATAAAAAAATTATTTTATGTATTTTTTAAAAATCTATTCATTGAATCTAACTGGATATAGTTCTAATTTGAAATTAATTTAAAGGGAAATTTTATATTTTAAGACTATAATATCAATTAAAAACTACTTTTATCTCATATTAACCAACCTACATCCATCTTAACCCCGATCTATTGAGCGTTGAGAGGGGTCCAATCTCTCGAGGTGCAAACTTTTTTTCTAGTGCAAAACTTGAGGAAATGCTTTCACCACAAGAGATTGGATCCCTCTCGGCACTTGATAGTTATAGGGTTAAGATGGATCTAGGTTGGTTATATATTACTATATAATATCTATATTTGTATTTGTGTCTCTTTGTTATTTCCTCTCTCTATATCACCCCCCAAACATACACACACACTCTCTCCCTCTCTTCCCCTTCTCTCCCTCTCTATCTATATCCTTCTCTCTATTCCCTCCCACTCTCCTCTCTCCCTCACTCTCTCTCCATAACTCCCTTGTCACCCCCTCTCTCTCTCTCCACCTTTCTCCCTCTATGTTTCTCTTATTCCCTCTCTCTCCTACCCCCTCCAATTCCATCTCTCTCTCCTTATCTCTATCTTCCTTCCTCTCTATTCCTTATATCCCACCTCCCTCTATCTCCCCCCCCCCAATTACTCTCTCTCTCTCTCTTTCTTCCGTCCAACTCTATCGCTATCTCCCCCGCTCCTTGTCCTTCTCCATCTCTACGTCTCCATCTCTCTCCCTTCCCCTTCTCTCCCTATCTCTATCTCTATCCTCTCCTCTTCTTTCTCTTCCCTCGTCTCCTCTCTCCCTCACTCTCTCTCCATCTCTCCCTTCTCACTCCTCTCTCTCTCCACCTCTATCTCTCTATGTATTTTTTCTTTCCTCCCTCTCTCTCCCACTCCAACTCCATCTCTCTCTCTCTCTCCTCTCTCTTCCTTCCTCTCACTCCCTCTCTCCCACCTCACTCTCTCCCCCCCATCACTTTCTCTTTCTCTCTCTATCCTCTAAATTTTTCACCGTCTCGCTCCCTCTCTCTCCCTCCCCAACTCTATCTCAAATTTGATCAGATTGTATTGTGTTTAAGAAATTATCTAAATTAGAAAAACTTCATTGGTTGTAAAATATTAAACCTATATTTTGGATCAATCATGTCAAAGAAAATAAAATAATGAAAAACTTTAAAAAAATCATGCACTATATTTAATCTATTATAATTAGTCAATTTTCTTGCTCTCATCCCTTGGATCCTTAGCTAAGATGGATCGATGCCAGTTATTTATATATATATAGAACCAACATAGATCCATCTTAGATTAATTTTATTAAAACCTTATTTTGATTTCTATGGGAATATTTTTTTTGTAGTCGTGAGGATAGAGGGTTTAGATATATCTAAAATTGTAACATTTTCCCTTTAGATTCAATTAAAAAAATGTTGTAAAATTAAATTAAAATAAAATATTTTTACTATGAAATAAGTTATGGTTTTTTGGCATGTGGTATTGATAAGCCATGGTATTGGCCCATGGTAAAGTTAATATCCATGGTAAAGTGAGTCTGAATATCCATGGTTAACAATCTTGTCATATTGTTATAAAATATTTGATTGTGAAATAATTTATGTTTTTTGGGCATGTGGTATTGTTATAAAATATTTTGATTGTGAAATAATTTATGTTTTTTGGGCATGCGGTATTGGTAATCCATGATATTGACCCATGGTATCATAACAAAGGCTATTTTTTACAATTTAATAATATCTAGCGTAATGTGTGGGTGAATATCCACAGTTAGAATCTTGTCATATATTTTAGTTGTGAAATAAATTATGGTTTTTGGACTTGTAGTATTGATAAGTCATGGTATTGGCCCATGGTACTAGCTGTAAAATATTAAACCTATATTTTGGATCAATCATGTCAAAGAAAATAAAATAATGGAAAACTTAAAAGAAACATGCACTATATTTAATATATTATAACTAGTCAATTTGCTTGCTCTCATCCCTTGGATCGTTAGCTAAGATGCATCTATGTCAATTATATATATATATATATATATATATATATATATATATAACCAGCATAGATCCATCTTAGCTTAATTTTATTAAAACATTAATTTAATTTCTATGGAATATTTTTAGTAGTTGTGAGGATAGAGGGTTTAGATATATCTCAAATTGTAACATTTTCCCTTTTAGATTCAATTAAAAAATGTTTTAAAATTAAATTAAAATAAAATATTTTTACTATGAAATAAGTTATGGTTTTTTGACATGTGGCATTGATAAGCCATGGTATTGGCCCATGATATTGTAACAAAGAAGATTTCAAGTTAATATCCATGGTAAAGTGAGGGTGAATATCCATGGTTAGCAATCTTGTCATATTGCTATAAAATATTTGATTGTGAAATAATTTATGTTTTTTGGGCATGTGATATTGATAATCCATGGTATTGACCCATGGTATTGTAACAAAGCTATTTTTTACAAGTTAATAATATCTACCATAATGTGGGGGTGAATGTCCATGGTTAAGAATCTTGTCATATTGTTGTAAAATACTTTAGTTGTGAAATAAGTTATGTTTTTGGAATTGTAGTATTGATAAGCCATGGTATTGGCCCATGGTATTGTAACAAAGCCTATTCACAAGTTAATAACAAAATCAAAATATAACAAATTAAATTTTATTATTTCTATTAATTTAACTTTTTATTATTAATCGAGGCCACATTTAAATGTTTACGCTCATCCCAATATCATTTTTAACTTCTTCTTCTTCTTTTTAATTTAGCATCTTAGGAAAAAATAACAAATTCTTATTAAAAATAAATCATTTAACCCAATTGCAATTTATATATTTTATTTTATATTATAAATATTTCTTTTATTTTTCTATTATAAATATTTCTTTTCTTTTTCATTTCCAGTTTAGCACTGGGTTCAAATAAAATATTCACAGATTACAACATCACATTGTAGCACTGTATTTTTCTTTGCCTTGTCTATATCTGTGTGGAAATTCTAGAAGAAGGAAGACCATCAACGTGATCTATGGATTTCATGGGATTTGAACCCCAGATGGAGTTTGCATGGGAAACACCTTAGGAGAGCATCAACAATTAGCTGGAGGAAGGGCAAGGTCACTGGGTGTGGATAGTTTGGTAATTTGTATATGGGTAAGAATTTGGACTCTGTTCTTCCTTTTTACTAAAGAGGATTTTTGTTTGTATGGGTAAATAATTTCGAGGGTTTATATGATCAATCCATAAGGTCACTGGGCATGGATATTTTGGTAATTTGTAAATGGGTATGAATTTGGACTCTGTTCTTCCTTTTTACTAAAGAGGATTTTTGTTTGTATGGGTAAATAATTTCGAGGGTTTATATGATCAAAGCATAAATTTTATCTACAGTTGAGGGTTTAATGATTTTGATAGGGGCGAGGTCATTAGGTGTGGATATTCTGGTAATTTGTACATGGGTATGAATTTGGACTCTGTTCTTCCTTTTCCCTAGAGAGGATTGGACTCTGTTCTTCCTTTTTACTAAAGAGGATTTTTGTTTGTATGGGTAAATAGTTTCAAGGGTTTATATGATCAAAGCATAAATTTTATCTAGAGTTCACGATTTAATGATTTTGATAAGGGCAAAGTCATTGAGCGTGGATATTTTGGTAAGTTGTGCATGGGTATGAATTTGGATTATGTTCTTCCTTTTCACTAAAGAGGATTTTTGTTCTTATGGGTAAAGAATTTCGAGGGTTTGTATGATCAAAGCATAAATTTTATCTAGAGTTGAGGGTTTAATGATTTTGATATTTTGATAATTTGTACATGGGTATGCATTTGGACTTTGTTCTTCCTTTTTATTAAAGAACATTTTTTTTTCTTATGGGTAAATGATTTTGAGGGTTTATATGCTCAAATCATAAATTTTATCTAGAGTTGAGAGTTTAATGATTATGATAATGCACATCTTGATTGCGGCCAACAATTCATCAAAAGACAATGCACAAGTAAGAATTTTTCTTGTCCTTATTGTAGAAAGGGTTTAATGATTATGATAATGTAGATCTTCATTACGGCCAACAATTCATCAAAAGACAATGGACAAGTAAGTATTTTGCATGCCATTATTGTACAGATCAATTCGATCCTCCCTAAATTTTCTAGGGTCATAATGCATGAAATTTTATTTTTTCTTTTCACCCTTTTTAGTGATTGATTGTTTGTGTAATGGAATCTACCATGCCCAAATTAAAAGGGCTCAAGTGATGCAAGAAAATGTTCTGGTAGGATGCAAATGCTAGACCTTCCTCAAAATTTGTTACTTGAAATTAAAATTTCTTGTAATCATGAACATAAAATCTTATATGTTTCATCCTTAGATTTTGATCTCAATGCCTACATTTTTAAACCATGTTTTTTAAGTAGAATATACTCAGATGCATTAAATCTTACAACTCTCCAAAGCTTAGGCTAATTTCAGCTAAAAAGAAGGAACCTAAACGACTTTTTCAATTTAGATTCAATTCTTACAAACAATGATTAAAAATGGAAGAACTCAATGGTCTGATAACTTTTACCCACCATCAATTTCGAAGACCTTTGGTATTATTCTGAAGCTAAACATAGAGAGTATAAGAAGAAGAGGAGCCTCGATGAGGTGGAACCTGACCTACTTGATACTTTTCAAAAGTTGGGCATGCCCTTGACTAGAAGAAGAGATTGACCAATGTTGTTGTAGATGTTGTTTTTGACAGTGTTTTCATTGCTACCATGCATAGGTAGACTCTATAGGTAGTTGAGGTTATCTTTTGTTCGTTATAAGAGGTAATTCAGGAGTATCTTTATCTAGTTAGGAAGTAGCTTGGCAGGGTTGTTGCTCCTGCTGATAACTATTATGTTGCATTGTATTTTTATTTTTTTAGTGATAGCTCCTTTTATTAAATCTCCAAGCACACTTTGTCACCCATGGAAATATCCACTTATTTCAGGATGAATGAGATGGAGACTAGGCATTTGAGAGGACTCTTATTTTTGTAGATGAGAGGAGTTATGTGAGGTGAGAGGAGTTCTATGACATATATTGAAGGATGAACTATACCATTTTATGACACCAATCATCTCCATGCCATAGTAGTGGATCTCTATTGCACCAAGGGAGCAATGATAAAGTATTCCACTGTAAATAATTGGTATGTCGGGGATGAGGAATGTAGATGTGGGATTTGTAATTTTATTATGAAAATAGGTTTGTGCGATGGAGACAAATCAAAGACTTCATGGACCTGAGTAGAGACTAGTTCAACAATCACATGGAAATACTGAAGCATTGTTTTGAAAGGCGATGCCGCAATTGGAGAGTTCTATTCTGTTGCCTTGAAAAATAACTATTAATAGTGGGGGACAAAGAAGATACATATAGGGAAGAATTGCAGGAATAGGATTGTTTCTAAAATTATATCTATAGACAAGTCAAGGGACTACTATAGAGGATTAGTGCATGTGCAACCAAATTATCATAATGCAAGGAATTTTTCACAGTGTGATTTGATGCTCATCGGTGACCAGGAAGCAGCAAATACTTATTGTTACTTTCAAGTACAATTGAGTTGCATTCTAAAGTCCCTACTTTCATTTATTGATAGTCCTTCTTGTGTCCTTGTCTCTCTTAATTTAATTGTGGTATGATTGGAATGGGTTAAAAAATCAAGCATATCATTGAGTCAAATAGACACCCACATGTCACTACATGTCATTGTGCATACTCTTTGTTTTTGATACAATTAGAAGTGAGCAATATGATGTGTGCACACACAAAAAATCCTAGCATGCATGATGAATCCCCCTCCAATTCCATTTTCTATGGTGATATTTTATTTGCTTTGTTTATACAAGTCATCTAGCCACATAGTGGCCACTATTGAATGTTGAGGTATATGTCATATAAATCTTTTATAGTCTACTTTATTTTATATTCAAGTATTCATCGTCTTTCATGTATTATACTCTGCATTGTATCTTCTTTCATTTTCAGGAGAGGAACTCAATATTGATGGTAAGAAGTAACAATTGAAGAAAGAGGGGAACAATAACACTGGAGTGACAAATGAAAAATGAGAGAGAGAAGAGAATCTGTTTAGTGATACCCTTAGAGCCAATATCTTGCATAAGACACACTCATAGAGATTGATGGCCAAGCCTTCAGAGTTGGTGAATTGACTTGCAATGCTTTGGAAATACAATGATAATGTTTTGAAATGATGAAACAATATTTCATGTGTAAATTGTAGCCCAACCCATATTAAGTTGGAAACTCATATAGTAATACTTGATATTTTATATAATAAAATTTATATGGGTGAAATTATTTTTATTTGCACTTGATATTATTTAGTTTTGTAATTAACATATGTAACTTTGCGTTATCATGTTAGATAAACATGCACATTTTATGACATTTTCTTAAAATTTAGTCGCAAAATAATACTAATTAATTTATGGTGATTAATAATAAACACATAAAATCAATCTAAAACTACTAAATTAGCAGCTTATATTAATTAATGATCAACATGAATAAAATGAATATATGACTAAATTAGTCCTTTATAATGATTATGAATGAAATTAAATGAAATGAATAGAAACTACTAAATCAGTCGTTTATATAATGAATATGAAAATACCAAAAAAAGATAAATGACTACTGCAAATGATAATTTTTTTATTATTAAATTATGACTAAATTTTGCATATATATGACTATTAGTAGCTAATTTATAACATCTTATAACACGACTAAAATTTAGTCATATTTCTTTGGTCATTAATCGATTTTAAATGATGACTAAAATTTGCATATATATGACTATTAGTAGCTAATTTGCAGTATCTTATAACACAACCAACATTTTGGTCATTAATTGGTTTTCTTGAGGATTCATATAGTAATATATTTTTTTTTATATATTTGGTCATTAATTGTGACAATTAATGACTAAATGAATGAAAAATTTATGACCAAATGTTTGACTAAATATACTACTAGATGGTAAAATTGAGGAAACCAATTAATAGCTAAGCTAAAAATGACTAAAAGTTAGTCACGTTATAAGATACTATAAATTAACTACTATTGGTCACCAACTGAAAAATGGTCATTTAAATGAAAATTTTAGTTATTTTTTTAGTAACTAATTAGTCATTTTGTACTAGTGAAATGTATCACCACTTGTCCATTGAAAGAAAAAAAATTCAATCCCACAATGGCCTCTAGGAGTACATTTTGTTGGATGGATATCACACTCTGAGAGATGATTGTCTAGTACACTAAGAAGTGTACACATATTGTCACAATTCCCCTCATAGTAAGACCCCATAGTTGTGTCCTATAATATTAATGATATTATACTATTTAATTATAAATTATGACTATCAAATAATTATTAGTTTGAATAATTAGTTTGAAAATACGTTTTTTTTTATTTCTGTATACATGAAAATATTTAGAAAAAGGTACTTTTTGTGACTAGTTAATTTCAAGTGAATCCAAATACACAAGAAATTATGGTGCCTAAGTGTTCCTCTAGCAGTTACCCGCTCATTGTACTAATTCCTCCCATGTCCTCTACTGCTTTTGGTGAATTCCTCTTTGATGATGTCCAATGCCAATGCAATGGACATTTATCCTTGATGTTTTTTTGAGCCAAAGGGAAGCTCCACAAGTAACAACCTAAAAGGAGCCTTAAATATATTATTGGGGGCCAAAATACAGTAATTATATGACAAGCCAAGAAACATTACACGTTAATCATCTAACCTTTAATATTGATTAATAGTTTCTTTGCATGATCATGTAATACTAAAGTGTAAAGTAGGGACATTTAAAGTTAGTCATCCATCAAAATCACCTTTGAGAGTTCTTAGTAGTTAATACTTCCTATTACACACAGTAGATCACCAACTTCAAGGATAGCAATATAAACAAAACAAAAATGAAATTAAAAGAAATGCTAGGAAGTCAAATGTGACTAATATTGAGTCAAGAAAATACCAAGCCCTTCACATTAGAAAGGAATTCTTAGGCACTAAAACAAAAAATCCTTCCATTGCATCATTTTCACATTTTCTTTAATTTCTTTAATTGAGAACATAACTTTCAAAAAAAAAAAACATTGAAAAAGGTCTCAAAATCCTAACAAATGCTCGAGTGATTGTCGTATCAATTAAATAGAAAGGAAATCATTTGATATGATTTTAACTTGTGGAATATATTGAAGAATATGAAGCTTTCTCATCCCTTTCTCCTAATCAAATTGTAATCCGTGGGTTCCAATCAAGTAATCAATTTCCCTCCAAGATAGTTAAGAGATCACTTTGGAGAAGGACTTCTAGAAGCATTGGGATAGTAGAAATGGAATTAACTAGGAGGAAAATGAAGCACTTTAGTGGGTGCTCCAAAATATTTGAACGCAACTGAAAATTATTTTATACTCCCTCCACACATTTTAAAACAGAAACCATTTAGTTGCATCTCATTTATTTTCCACCTTTATGTAATATGTAATTCTTTGAGCAAGAATAGAGCATTCATAAATATTTTCATGAAAGAGGACTATTCATAATCATACTAAGTTGTGCTCTAACAAATAAACAATTTGATGTAGTGAGTAAATCTTACATGGTAGATTTCAGTGATTAAAATGACAACTTTATTCTTAATCTCATTACAACAAAAATAAATTCAACCCTAACTAGTTGGGATATAACAAATCAAGAATTTCATGTAGTAAAGTAAACTTACATGGTAGATCCCAATTATTTGGAGTGACAACTTTATTTTTGATCTTATTACAACATAGATAAATTCAAGAGTACATACATATTTCCTTGTTTAAGACAAACTTTGAACAAATCCTGAGATTTCATAGAAATATAATGATACGATTTACCTGTAGGACATGAGAACGTTATCTACATCTAGCACCCGTCACTCGACAATAGTGTTATTGAGACACCATCTCATGGAATTAGAATCATATAGACAGATAGTGTTATAGAGATACCTTGCAACACCTATTCATCAGTACCTTCAAGCTTCAAATTCATCAATTGATTTACCTTAGTAGCAACTTCTAGTGGGATTTCGTTAAATACAACCCGACAAAAGCCATTTATGATAGTTGTCATTGCCTTCTATGGATCTACCCCCCTCTGGAAATATAATAACTGATATTTCCCAATCTTTGAGGCACTTACTTCATGTTCAACATGGGCTATTGAGTTCTTCACGTAGAAAAGGTTGCAAATATTAGATGTATAATGGAAACAAGCATGAAATTCAAGGTTGCTCCTAAAGTCTCTTGTGTGAATGATAACGCACCATCTACTTAAAACATGATATATGGTAGTAACAAAAACCTACCCAAGATCCCACTTGAGAATTCAAAATGTTGCAAATACAATATGTCCTAAACAATATCAACTATTTAACTGCATAATCACACTAAAATCAAGAAATCCTTAAAATGTTGAAAAGTGTGACAAAAATGGAGTTGGAATATTATAGTTATGTTAGGGTATATATAGCTATGTAAAATGAAACTTCTATCTAAAACACGTAAATGTAACTTCTATAGCTACATGAAGTGTAACTTCTATATAAAAAAATGGAGTTGGAATATTATAGTTACAACAGGGTAGATATAGGTATGTGAAATGTAACTTCTGTATAACATTCTAAATATCATTTTTCAATGATTTAAGAGACTAATTTTTTTTTTTTTTAATAACTTAATACTCCACCTAAAATAACATTTAATTGGTTCTTTACCAACCAAGGGGAAATTTTAAACCCGTGTGAAAATTCTTACTCATTCCCCTTCCATATTTCTATGCACAATAAGATACAATATACATGAGTTGTAAGTAATATGACATTTACATGTTATATCAAGACAAACCTTTTCTCATCTCATTAACTCTTATCTTATAATTGGTGATGGATATAGCCTTTAAAATTATGATCCATCGTTGTCATTTATTATATTTAGTGATGGATATAACTTTCAAAAACATCAACCTTGTTTGTTATTTTATGTACGGTCAATTTAAATGGAAGTGCTCATAATTTTATTCAATATTATCTTGGACAACTGGAAATAAAATGAAGTGGGGGTCGTGTTTCTAGTGATTTTCAAACTTTTTTTAATTAACTAAATTTAGCCTATTTAAAATAAATAGCGGTGATGTTTCCAGTTATTTTCAAACTTATTTTAACTACCTAAATTTAGTCAGGGTGGTGTTTCTAGTTATTTTCAAACTTGTTTTAATTACCTAAATTTAGCCTATTTAAAGTAAACAGTTTCACTTACCATCTTATCTTCAAGTCATTAACTTTTCCTGAGGGAATCTTCATGACATCCACCATCTTTGAATTATCAAATATTAGTAGTATCTTTCACTAAATATACAATGTTGCTTTTTACTTTGTTTCACAAATTTATTGATATTTTATGATTCTTGGTTTCAATTTCCATGCTAAGACTGGATTCATCATGCATGATAGGAGTTTTAGTTCTGCACACATCATATTTCTCACTTCTAATTGTATAAAAAATAGAGAGTATGCACAATGACAGTAGTGACATGTGGGTTTCTATTTTACTGAACGATATGCTTGATTTTTTAACCCATTCCAATCCTACCAAAATGAAATTAAGAGAGACAAGGACACAAGAAGGACTATCAATAAATGAAATTAGATACTTTAGAATGCAACTCAAATTGTACATAAATGTAATGATAAGTCTTTGCAGCTGCTTCGTCATTGAGAGCCTTGAATCACACTGTGAACAATTCCTTGCATTATGAGAATTTGGTTGCACCTGCATTAATCCTCTTTAGTAGTTCCTTGAATTTCCTATAGGTATAATTTTAGAAACAATCATACTCCTGCAATTCTTCCCTATATGGATCATCTTTATCCCCCCTATTGATAGTTATTTTTCAAGGCAACAGAATAGAAATCTCCAATTGCATGATAGCCTTTCAAATAAATGCTTGAGTATTTCCATATGATTGCTGAACCAGTCTCTACTCAGGTCCACAAAATCCTTTGATTTGTCTCCATCGAACAAACCTCTTTTCGTAATAAAATTATAAATCCCACATATGCATTCCTCATCCCCGACATACCAATTCTTTACTATGAAATAATTTATCATTTCTCCCTCGGTGCAATAGATATCCACTACTATGGAATGGAGATGATTGGTGTCATAAAATGGTGCAGTGCATCCTTCAATATATGTCACAAAACTCCTCTCACCTCATATAACTCCTCTCATCTACAACAATAAGAGTCCTCTCAAAATTCGTGGTCTCCATCTCATTCATCCTGAAGTAAGTGGATATTTCCATGGGTGACAAAGTGTGCTTGGGGATTTAATAAAAGGAGCTATCACTAAAGAAAAAATAACAATGCAACATAATAGTTATCAGTAGGAGGAGCAACCCTGCCAAGCTACTTCCCAACTAGATCAAGATACTCCTGAATTACCTCTTATAACGAATAGAAGATAAGCTCAACTTCCTATAGAGTCTACCTAAGTATGGTAGCAATGAAAACACTGTCAAAAACAACATCTACAACAATGTTGGTCAATTTCTTCTTCTAGTCAAGGTCATGGTCCACCTCATCCAAGCTCCTCTTCTTCCTATACTCTCTCTTTTTAGGTTTATAATAATAGAAAAGGTCTTCGAAATTGATGGGTGGGTAAAAGTTATCAGGACATTTGGATTCTTCCACTTTTAATCATTGTCTTTAAGAATTGAGTCTAAATTGCAAAATCCATTTAGGTTCCTTCTTTTTAGATGAAAGTAACCTAAACTTTGGAGAGTTGTAAGGTTGATTGGATCTAAGTATATTCTACTTAAAATATAGTAACATGGTTTAAAACTGTAGGCATTGAGATCAACATCTAAGGATGAAATAGAGAAGATTTTATGTTCGTGATTACAAGAAATTTTAATTTCATGTAATAAAGTTTGAGGAAAGTCTCGTATTTGCATCCTACCATAAAATTTTCTTGCATCACTCAAGCCCTTTGAACTTGGGCATGGTAGAGTCCATTACACAAATAATCAAGCACTAAAAAAAAGGTGAAAATAAAAAATAAAAATTCACGCATTCTAACCCTAGAAAAGTTCTGGAGGAGCGAACTGATCTCTACAATAAGGACATGCACAATTCTTACTTGTCCATTTTATTTTGATGAATTTTTGGCCGCAATTAGTATCTGCATTATCATAATCATTAAACCATTTGTACAATAAGGACGTGCAAAATGCTTACTTGTGCATTGTCTTTTGATGAATTGTTGGCCACAATCAAGATCTGCATTATCATAATCATTAAATCCTAAACTCTAGATGAAATTTATAGTTTGATCATATAAACCTTTGAAATTGTTTCCCCATAAGAGCAAAAGTCATCTTTAGTAAAAAGGAAGAACTCTCCAGAGTCCAAATTCATACCCATGTACAAATGGCCAAAATCTCCACGCCCAATGACCTTGACCCTGGCCCTTCCTCCATCTAATCATTGATGCTTTCCTAAGGTTTTTCCCATGCAAATTTCATCTAGGATTCAAATCCCATGAAATCTTCTCTCCTAAGGTGTTTCCCATGCAAACTCCATCTGGGGTTTGAATCCCATGAAATCCATAGATCATGTTGATGGTCTTCCTTCTTTTGGAATTTCCACGAAATATCAACAAGGTTGAGAAAATGCAGTGCTACAATGTGATGCTATAATCTGTGGATATTTTATTTGAACCCAATGCTAAAATGGAAATGAAAAAGACAAGAAATATTTATAATGGAAAAAATAAAAGAAATATTAATAATATAAAATAAAATGTATAAATTGCAATTGGGCTAAATGATTTATTTTTAATAAGAATTTGTTATTTTTAGGTAAGACGCTAAATTAAAAAGAAGAAGAATAAGTTAAAAATGATATTGGGATGAGCGTAAACATTTAAATATGACGTCAATTAATAATAAAAAGTTAAATTAATAAACTTCAATTTGTTATATTTTGATTTTGGTATTAACTTGTGAATAGGCTTGTTACAATACCATGGGCCACTACCATGGCTTATCAATACTACAAGTCCAAAAACCAAAACTTATTTCACAACCAAAATATTTTATAACAATATGACAAGATTCTTAACCACAGATATTCACCCCCGCATTACGGTAGATATTATTAACTTGTAAAAAATTTACTTTGTTACAATACCATGGGTCAATACCATGGATTATCAATACCACATTGCCAAAAAACATAAATTATTTTACAATCAAAATATTGTATAACAATATGACAAGATTGTTAACCATGGATATTAACTTGTAAATAGGCTTTGTTACAATAGCATGGGCCAATACCATGGGTTATCAATACCGCATGTCAAAAAGCCATAACTTATTTCCTACTAAAAATATTTTATTTTAACTTAATTTTACAACATTTTATAACTGAATCTAAAAGGGAAAATGTTACAATTTGAGATATATCTAAACCCTCTATCCTCACGACTACTAAAAATATTCCCATAGAAATTAGATTAAGGTTTTAAGAAAATTGAGTTAAGATGGATCTATGCCGGTTATTTATATCTATATAGATCCATCTTAGTTAAGGATCCAAGGGATGAGAGCAAGAAACTTGACTAGTTATAATAGATTAAATATAGTGCATGATTTTTTAAAATATTTTGCATTATTTTATTTTCTTAGACATGATTGATCCAAACTACAGGTTTAATATGTTACAAGAAATTAAGGTTTTTTAGTTTAGATAATTTCTTAAACACAATACAATGTGATCAAATTTAAGATAGAGTTGGGTAGGGGGCAGAAAGAGGGAGGGAGACAGTGAAAAAGCTGGAGGGCAGAGAGAGGGAGGGAGACAATAAAAAAGTTGGAGGGAAGAGAGAGAGAAAGGGAGAGTGATCGGGGGGGAGAGTGAGGTGGGAGAGAGGGAGAAAGAGGAAGGAAGAGAGAGGAGAGAGATAGAGAAAGATGGAGTTGGAGTGGGAGAGAAAGGGAGTAAAGGATAAAGACAGAGAGATAGAGGTGGAGAGAGAGAGGAGTGAGAAGGGAGAGATGGAGAGAGAGTGAGGTAGAGAGGAGAGGAGGGAAGAGAAAGAAGAGGAGATGATAGAGATAGGGAAACAAGGGGAAGGGAGAGAGATGGAGACATAGAGATGGAGAAGGACAGGAGGGGGGCAGATAGTGATAGAGTTGGACAGAAGAGAGAGAGAGAGGGAGAGTGATTTAGGGGGAGAGATAGGGGGAGGTGGGAGATAAGGGATAGAGAGGAAGGGGCATATAGATGAGGAGAGAGAGATGGAATTTGAGGGGGAAGGAGAGGGAGGGAACAACAAAAACATAGAGGGAGAAAGGTGGAGAGAGAGATAGGGGGTGAAAAGGGAGTCTTGGAGAGAGAGTGAGGGATAGAGGAGAGTGGGAGGGAATCGAGAGAAGGATATAAAAAGAGAGGGAGACAAGGGGAAGAGAGAGAGAGATGGAGAAGGGGAAGAGAGGGAGAGAGAGTGTGTGTGTGTTTACGGGGTGAGATAGAGAGATGGAATAACAAAGAGACACAAATACAAATATAGATATTATATAGTATTATATAACCAACCTAGATCCATATTAACCCTATAACTATCAAGTGCTGAGAGGGATCCAATCTCTCGAGCTGCAAACATTTCCTCAAGTTTTGCACTAGAAAAAGAGTTTGCATCTCGAGAGATCAGATCCCTCTCGACGCTTGATATATTTGGGGTTAAGCTGGATCTAGGTCAATTAATATGAAATTAAAGTAGTTTTTATTTGATATTATAGTCTTAAAAATTAAAATTGCTCTTCAAACTAATTTCAAATTCGAACTAGATCCAATTAGATTCAATGAATATAATTTTAAAAGATACACGAAATATTTTTTTGTTAAAAAATATATTCTTAAAATTGCAAATTATTAGAGATAAATAATTCAAAGTTGGCTCACCTATACACCATGTGAGGATGAAGAAGTGTTTAAGGAAGGATAACATTTCAACCAATCCTTAACAACCTTTCAATCCCCTATGAATTGTAAGTTTAGATTGCTTGACACAATTAAGATGACTAACATAAAAAATTGATTCATATTATTGTAGTACTTGTTAGGTAGTTGTATTTTTGTTTTTAGACTAAACTAGTCATTCATTTTAGTCATTTTTAATTGAATTACTTATTAGATAATCACATATTTTATCCCATGACTAAATTAGTGATTTAAGTTAGTTGTTTTTACTTCGGTCACTTAAGATTTCTCATTTTTGGTAGTATTTCACTCGAAAATGTTGTGGTGACTAACGTTTTTAGTCATCTAGTCACTAATTTATCATTTTCTACTAGTGTCATAACCATGCATTTTTAATTTATACAATAATTATATCCAATATAATCAAGGAGTCAAAGCCATGGTATTACAAATATCATCCAAGACTAGATCAAACTACTAATTATTTCGATATATCACTGATACTATGAATAAAATTATAGCAAAAATGTTAACTTTAATGTTTGAAAAGTACTTTTAAAATAATTTATTCAACCTTTAACAATATAAACACATTATATTGATTAATTAACTTAAAACCTAATTATTTAATTATTTTAGAACAACGTATCTATTATTAAATTGAAACAATTATATTTGTACTAGAAAAATGTTCCAGCTACATTGTACAACATCAATATACATATAAATCCAACAAAACTATTGAAACAATGTGCAGAGGGGATTTAACATTCTAATACCATAGAACATTCCTTCGAAAAAGTTTTCTGAAATCTACTATAGGTGTATAATCACACAAAGTCTTAGTGATAAACAAACTTAAAAATACATACAACACACTACTATATATAGTAATAAATTTTGACTAAAACGTACGATGTTATGACTAAAATTTGTCATACTACCGAAAATTATAAGAATTAATGTCAATTTTTTAAATTTATTTTAATCATAAATATAGACAACTTCATCTTCACATCTTCATGAATGATGCCTTGCTGCTCCATGCATTCATGAAACTCTTCGAGATGCTGAGAAGGATCTTCATATTCCTTTCTACTGAATTTTGGAAGATACTCATCCCAGACATAAAATGCAGGCACATCATGAGGATAGTAGGTGATCCCAGTAAAATCAAATGGATCAAATTGATGGATTAAGAATGCAGGGAGAGCCATTAAAACCCAAAAAAGAAAACTTCAAAGATAGTGGAGTCGCCAATCAATGTGGTAAGTGAAAATCACAGGTGTGAATGTACAACCAACTGCTAAAACTTGTCATTCTCAAGAATCAACTTCAAACTTAATAAATTCAAGAAAAGTGTTCTTATTCTATTGCTTTGCAGTCTGTGGTCTTCGTTACAATGGATTCTCCTTTTATTGATTTTATTCAAAACAACCAAGTATTTCCTCCTCACTTAACAACCAGAGGAAAATTTTAAAAACCCAGGGAAAATTGTTCTTATCTTCTCTCCCTGGCAACAGTGCCAATTAATGTTGCTTCTTAAGAAACTAATTTCCTGGCTGTGGGGAAATTGTGCTGAATAAATTAATAAATATTATTTACTGTCACTCATTATTTGTTGTGTTCTCAAATGAAGGACCTGAAAAAACTTGGTCTTTAACTCTTAATAAATGTATGACTAGAACATCTCATAATGCCATTTGTTGCTAGATATAAATGATGAATGAAGAATGTTTGAAGGAGAGGTTAAAGATAATATGTTGATCTTTCATAGAAAGTTCTACTATATGTAACTTAGAGGAACTATGATAATGAGAACTGAATCATAGACAATATGTTGGTATTTCATAGAAATTACTATCTATAACTTAGAAAGGAAGTGAGGACTTCAAGTATAGGAGTGCTCTTTTAAATAAGTTTAACTTTATCTACAGAGGCAAATAAAGACTTGCAACTTCATTACTATACCAGAATAGAAGAAAACATAACATGACACATGACAGAGAAGCTTACAAAATTATATGCAACAACTCATGGAAATTTCTGATTCTTTCATTAATCAATGATGATATCAGGAATACAGTGGCCTAGTCTCTGGGTTCTCCAAAATTCTAACAACCAACCCTTTCTCTATAAATTCTCCTCCTTTTATACATTTGTGAAACAGTTTCTAATCTCTGAAACTTTCAAACTACTAAACTGTTTCCCTAACTATCTGAATTAAAAACTATTACAGAATTTACAGAGGTTAAAAGACACCTCAAAGAACATGAAATAATAGGCAAACAACTGAACTTCGAAGATGACATTAACTGCTGGATTGCTCTATTAATCACCCGCTGGGTTCTTTTGTAAATGCTTAAATAATGATTAATTCATTTTAATCGTGATAAAGTGTGTTAGCCGTGATTAAATATGGACTTATGTATGTATCAGGCGTTTTGATTGCCCAAAACACCAAGAAATTTGACCAAATACCTTTTTCTTCAAATTTGTCTTTAACACTGATTTTACGTTTATACAACAAAATCGACGCAAAACACGTGAAGTGAAACTGAAAGGAATTAACCCAATTTAATAAATCTATTGGATCCGCCTGTTCAACACTCCGTTGACTTCCCATTATAAATCGCAATCAGACCTTTTATTGTTATATCAACCCAATCCTTAATAAACTACAGCATGAAGGAGAAGACGAAAGTTATAAAACATAATATATATCATATCGGGTCCGAAACCCATCGCAAATTACAATCGGCGATATCCCAAATCCCAATTGGCGATATCCCAAATCGCAATTGGCGATATGGTGGACTCGCCGGAAATATAAAACATGGCATATATCATATCAGGTCCGAAATCCCAATCGCAAATGGCAATCGGCATTGTGAGCCAACATATATACATAAGGCACTTTACGGGCCCGCTGAACTTTATAAAACACAATAAATATGTTTTTGGGTCCGGCGCACAATTGCAATCGGCGTAGCGATATACGCATATATAAAGTGTTATGCAATGGTCGCGGACCCGCCGGTGCTTTTAAATGTAATATATATATATTTCAGGTCCGGTTTATAACTTGTTCAACGCTTATTTATGTTATAATCCTTTATAATGGAAATACATATAAAATGCGTAACCATACCTTTTTTTACCTTTCCAAAGCCTTTGCACAGTTTTCAAGAACACCTTTATCGCAATCAGCGATTGATGATTCCCATGATAACTTTATACAAATGCCTGCTGTGTTTTGCGATTGTAATTTAATCACATCGCTAACACTTATATATATATATATATATATATATATATATATATATATATATATATATATATATATATATATATCTGTGTGTGTGTGTGTGTGTGTGTGTGTGTGTATGTAGATTATGGCCTCATATAATTATTTATATTGCGATTTAACTTTATCGCATGGGCCAATTGTTTTTTTGTTTTGATTCTAATATGTCATTTATTACATTTCCCTCTTGCCTTATCCTTTTTAAGATATATTCAAGTGATTCTTGAATGAAAGATGAATATTGTAAACAATAAAAATGCATGTTACAACATCTTGCTCCACCTGGGGATAGTGCTTCTGACACAGAAACACTAACAACCGTACATTAGTGCCTTATCCATTGGGCATGGAGTCATATATTGCTTCACCAAACTTAAATGTGTGAAATTTTTTTAATATCTGCAGTGATAAAATTCTTACGCTTTGATAGCAAAGTATTAAGAATAATAGATTAGTAGCCTTAGTTGGGCATGGAGTCCAAAACTGCGAAAACCCTGAAATTTGACAAACTGGAACCTGACAATCTCGAATTCTAAAACTTCTGCAAACCAGTTTCCAACTAGGAAAGTCACCCTTATTCATCAACTAATGATTAAACTGAAAGAACTGCAACTGGAAAACCAAATTCTCAACACTTGAGCTTATTTATGTACAAGTTCCTACATATGTACATGATTGATCTCCATCAGGTGAAGTCAATCTTCCAATGCTACCAGGTTAGCATTTGGGTGCTTAATCTAGAACCATTCTCCTAGTGACTCTTGAAAATGCAATTCATCCTGAATAAAAAACAAATTATGCTCCGCCACAGGATCTTCAAAAGTATGAGAAAAAATATGTTCTTGATCAGCTCCAAAAAGTAATTCTCTATGTATGAAGGTTCCTCCTCAATTAAACCTTCTATGGGATAATATGTTCAACAGAACAATCAGCAACATCGTTAAGAAAATGATCTATGTCACTTTCATGTCACCACTTTTCATCTCTAAGCTTTGATTGAAAATAGATTGTAATTTTAACCTCAGGACGAAAAAGAAATTTTTTCACATTACTATATGAAATATGGTCAACTTCAAAGAGATTATTTACCTCTGGCCCATGGGAATCCTTGTGTTCTTCAGTACACTGATATACCATCTCTTTATCATATTTCTTTTCACATAAGATAGCCTCTTTTGCTATGATAGATTGCTTAATACATTGTTGTCCAACATATCCCTCTTGCTGGTTTCTTCCTGTATGTTCAACACCCAACTGATGAACTTGAAGAGCTTCATCCTCTTCCCCATTTAAACCACTTTCATTATAGATAGGAGGATCATCAAATTTAACAAAATAGGAACTCTAGGGATTTATTTGCAACTTAATTATTTCTGCCTCTTCTTGACTGCTAAGCAGAAATTTTTGATGCATGCTTGAACTTTCCTCCATCTGAATACTCTCTTGATTTGCTTGGAACAGAGTTAACCAAATATCTTCTTGGGAGATCAATGGAGGCAAATGTTTTTTAAACTTTTCCACATCATTTTGAGAAAATGATACTCGATCTAGTTGGACCATAGTCAACCAATTCTCTACTTGGGAGATTATTGAAGAATAATGCTTTATAAACTTCTCTACATCATTTTGAGAAAATGATAGTTCCTCGCTTTCAGAGACTTTCTCATAGTTAATTTGGCTATAATCTCTTTGAATGCTTGATATATTATCAACAAGATCATCAGTTTCTTCAACAGGATTATCCTAAGCTTTTAAAGTTTCTTTAGAATCATAATATTCACAACAACCTTCAAAAAGAAACTTGTGTGGATAATAAACTCTACAAGAAGAATTGAATACTGAATGGAAATATTTCAAAAATGAAATTCTTGAACGAGGCAGAGACCTGAACCAATCCCTAGCTTCTAGGTCCAAAGAAAACATAAACAACTTCATCTTCACATCTTCATGATCCATGCTCTATTGCTCCATGCATTCATGAATCTCTTGGAGATGCTAAGATGGATCTTCATATTCCTTTCTACTGAATTGTGGAAGATACTCATCCCGGACATAAAATGCAAGCACACCATGAGGATAGCCGGTGATCCCAGTAAAATCAAATGGATCAAATTTATGAACTAAGAATGTAGGGAGAGCCATTAAAACCCAGAAAAGAAAACTTCAAAGTATAGTGGAGTCACCAATCAATGTGGTAAGTGAAAAGGTGTGAATGTACAACCAACTGCTGAAACTTGTCATTCTCAATAATCAACTTCAAACTTAATATATTCAAGAAAAGTGTTCTTATTCTATTGCTTTGCAGTCTATTGTATTTGTTACAATGGAGTCGCGTTTTATTTCTTTTATTCAAAACAACCAAGTATTTCCTCCTCACTAAACAACTAGAGGAATATCTTAAAAACCCAGGGAAAATTATTCTTGTCATCTCTCCCTGGCAACGGCGCCAATTAATGTTGTTGCTTAAGAAACCAATTTCCTAGCTATGGGGAAATTGTGCTTAATACATTAATAAATATTATTTACTGTCACTTATTGTTAGTTGTGTTCTCAAATGAAGGACCTGGAAAACTTGGTCTTTAACTCTTAATACATGTATGACTAGAACATCTCAGAATGCCATTTGTTGCTAGATATAAATGATGAATGAAGAAAGTTTGAAGGAGAAGTTAAAGATAATATGTTGATCTTTCACAGAAACTATTATCTGTAACTTAGAGGAACTATGATAATGAGAACTGAATCATAGACAATATGCTGGTATTTCACAGAAACTATTATCTATAACTTAGAAAGGAAGTGAGGACTTCAAGTATAGGAGCGCTCTTTTAAGGAAGTTTAACTTTATCTACATAAGCAAATAAAGACCTGCAGATTCATTACTATACTTGAAAATAAGAAAACATAACATGACACATGACAGAGAAGCTTACAAAATTATATGCAACAACTCATGGAAACTTCTGATTCTTTCATTAATCAATGATGATATCAGGAATACAGTGGCCTAGTCTCCAGGTTCTCCAAAATTCCAACCACCAACCCTTTCTCTATAAATTTTCCTCCTTTTATACATTTGTGAAACAGTTGCTAATATTTGAAACTGTCAAACTACTAAACTGTTTCCCTAGCTATCTGAATTAAAAACTATTACAAAATATATAGACGTTAAAATACACCTCAAAGAAAATGAAATAACATGAAAATAACTGAACTTCCAAGATGACATTAACTACTGGCTTGCTCTGTTAATTGGCCGCTGGGTTCTTTTGTAAATGCTTAAATAATTATTAATTCATTTTAGTCATGATAAACTGTGTTAGCCGTGCTTAAATCTGGACTTATGTATGTATTAGGTGTTTTGATTGGCCAAAACACCAAGAAATTTGACCAACTGCCTTTTTCTTCAAATTTGGCTTTAACACTAATTTTATGTTTACACAGCGAAATTGATGCAAAACACCTGAAGTGGAATTGAAAGGAATTAACCCAATTTAATAAATCTATTAGACTGCTTGTTTAGTGCTCCTTTGACTTCCCATTATAAATCGCAATCGACCCTTTTATTGTTATATCAACCCAATCCTTAATAAACTGTGGCATGATGGACACGGCAGAAGTTCTAAAACATAATAGATATCATATCGGGTCTGAAACCCATTGCAAATCGTAACCTGTGATATCACAAATCGCAATCGGCGATATGGCAGACCCACCAGAAACATAAAACATGGCATATATCATATCGGGTCCAGAATCCCAATCGCAAATCGCAATCGGTGCTGTGAGCCAACACATATACATAAGTCACTTTACAGACCCGCCGAAATTTATAAAACACAATAAATATGTTTTGAGGTTCGGCCTGCAATCGCAATCGGCATAGCCATATACACATATATAAAGTGTTATGCAATGGTCGCGGACCCGCCGGGGCTTATATATATATATAGATATAGATATATATTTCAGGTCTGGTTTATAACTTGTTCAGCGCTTATTTCTATTATAATCCTTTATAATGGAAATACATATAAAATGCGTAACCATACCTTTTTCCATCTTTCCAAAGCCTTTTCACAGTTTTCAAGAATGCCTTTATCGCAATCGGCGATTGATGATTCCCGTGGTAACTTTATACAAATTCCTGCTCTGTTTTGCGATTGAAATTTAATCGCATTACTGACACTTATATATATATATATATATATATATATATATATATATATATATATAGATAGATATTGATTATGGCCTCATATAATTATTTATATTGTGATTTAACTTTATCGCATGGGCCAATTGTTTTTGTGTTTTGATTCCGATATGTCATTTATTACATTTCCCTCTTGCCTTATCCTTTTTAAGATATTTTCAAGTGATTCTTGAATGAAAGATGAATATTGTAAACAATAAAAATGCATGTTACAACAACACCATTAATGGAATGTTTGGTCATCTTTTGGGTAGTCAACTTTGACTTGGTCAACCGCCGTCAAAATTCCGATAGTAAGTAAATTTATAAATATGTTTCTTTTAAGGGACGTGATATTTTTCCTATAACTGCAATGGTTATAAAAGGTTATAATTTCTTCTTGTTAAGCAGAAAATATAAAATAAAAAATAAAAAAATAAAAAGGAAAAAAAAGGAAAAGAAAACATATATATATATAGTTTAAGTATGGGGGTTTACGCAGTGCATTATATTAGATATCATTTTGGGATTCAACTATTGTGCCTCATGAACCATTCAAGTAGAGATCCCTTGACTCTTTTTGAATTTAAGTATGGGGGTTTACGCAGTGCATTATATTAGATATCATTTCTTAACGCAGTTGAATCCCAAAATGATATCTAATATAATGCACTGCGTAAACCCCCATACTTAAATTCAAAAAGAGTCAAGGGATCTCTACTTGAATGGTTCATGAGGCACAATACTTGCTAAGGTTTTGCAAATGGGGTAGCAAGCTAAGTGGGCTTGATTGTAGGGAAAAATCCACAGTTAAGCGCGCTTGAGCCAGAGGAGTTCTGGGATGGGTGACCTCCTGGGAAGTCCTGGTTATCGGGTGAAAGCCCCGGAAGTGATGATTGATGCTATGTGATTCATTTCACTAGTTTCAATCCCACTTCTTCACCCCTGGGAGCATCACCCAATGCAATGAGTGCTAAGTGAACTATTCAAAAATCATGAGAAATTAGTCATTTACGACTACCTCTCATGGAAATGGTCATACGTGAATGACTTACTTAACGTAGTTGAATCCAAAAATGATATCTAATATAATGCACTGTGTAAACCCTCATACATAAATTCAAAAAGAGTCAAGGGATCTCTACTTGAATGGTTCATGAGGCACAATACTTGCTAAGGTTTTGCAAATGGGGTAGCAAGCTAAGTGGGCTTGATTGTGCGGAAAACTCCACAGTTAAGCGCGCTTGAGCCAGAGGAGTTATGGGATGGGTGACCTCCTGGGAAGTCCTGGTTACCGGGTGAAAGCCCCGGAAGTGATGATTGATGCTATGTGATTCATTTCACTAGTTTCAATCCCACTTCTTCACCCCTGTGAGCATCACCCGATGCAATGAGTGCTAAGTGAACTATTCAAAGATCATGAGAAATTAGTCATTTACGACTACCTCTCATGGAAATGGTCATACGTGAGTGACTTACTTAACGCAGTTGAATCCCAAAATGATATCTAATATATATAGTTATCAAATGCATTACAAAATATAATATATCTAGTTTTCTAATCAATTTTATAACATAATCAAGGGGATGATGGGAGATGTTATTGCCCTTATGCTAAATGAGGGGGCTTACGTACTATAAGAGTTTTAAGAGAAACTTCTAAGACATTGTAAGAAACATGGGTACATTGAAGGGGGACCAAAGGAATATTCTCCCTTGGTAATCTATATATTCATTATCTATTGTGTTTATATCAATTGTATTTGTAAAATTTTATATTGTTACATTGTTTGTTATGCAAACTACTTTTAATTAGTATGATTGTTTCTAATTATAAAGTCAAGCTTCACCCCTAGTCGGTGTTCGAATGCCCCAAGTAGTAATAGAAATGTTGTACAAGCTGAGGAACATGGAGAAAATATTGAAGATCAAGTTAATGATCTTATGGAAGAAGATGACAATAATAACATAGTTCAAGATGATGGGACAAATGAATTGATCCAAGCCTTGTTCATTTGACCAATTAATGATGAGGATGAGGACAATGATAATAATATTCTTGTTGAACCTTTCCTAGAAAAGGAAATGCCACCACTTTATGAAAGCTCAAAAGAAAATCTTCTCTCTACTACATTACTTTGGTGAACTTAAATGTTTTGAATTGTTTTTCAAAGTTAATGATGAGGATGAGGACAATGATGATAATATTCTTGATGAAACTTTTCTAGAAAAGGCAATGACACCACTTTATGAAGGCTCAAAAGCAAATCTTCTCTCTGCTACATTATTGTTGGTGAACTTAAAGGTTTTGAATGGTTTGTCAAACACTTGTATGACATAGATATGGAAGTATGTGATATATTTCATCACATATTAGACATAAAGGTAGTTTTGTTTCCTTTTATTTTTGTGTTAATTAATGTGTAAAATAAGAATGGAATATTTACGATTAATGTTCTTTACACTAACTTGTGATTTTTTGTTGTTGTAGATTGTTAGGTGAAATTATGTCACCATCCTCAAACGTTTTACTTTGCACATACAAAGATTTATATACCATTATGAAATAAATTGGAATGGAGTATCAAGATATAGAGGCATGTCATAATGATCATATTAAATATTATGGAAAACATGCATCGAAAAAAAAAATTACCCGCAATATCAGAGTAGCAGATATTGAACCTATCAAATAACTAAAAATATGCCTCAAATGGTTCTTCACCATATTCCTATAATTTCATATTTGCAAAGATTTGTCAAGTGCGAAAGCATAACACAATTTATGAATTACCGTGCATGGAAGAGAAGTGGAGATGATTGTCTTCGAATGCCTACAGATGGTTATGCATTTAGGGAAATTGAGGAAAAATGGTTGCATTTTAATAATGAACCTCGTAATGTTAGGCTTTCATTGGCAGCTGAATGTTATAGACCATTTTGTCCCACTTTGACAAAAGGGCCCAAACCCAGATCTCTCATCATCCTTTACACTTTGTAGCTTCTGACTTTGTACTTTAGGGGGCAATCTGTTACATGCCATTTTATCACAGTTAGTCAAAATTACGCAAACCCGGATCTATCGTCATCCATTACACTTTGCATCAATCCACTGTAAGGCCAAAAGGAAAATTATTTGCAAAAGTTATAAGAATATTGGATTACATTGGTTCAGAACCCTAATTTGAGACTCCACTGCACTTATCTGCAACACAACTTACAATGGCACATGTTGCACACATGATACTTGCGCTGGTCAGTGTAGGTTTCCTTTACTACAAGTTTGACAACACTTGGAAATGAGGAAAAATAAATATAATTTCAGAGCTTCCTCCTCTAGAAGCATCAGGAGCTGATTCATTCATTTTTTTCTCAATATGATCTCGAAATCCTACCAATGATGCTTTATCCCTTATCTCATGGAACTTACCTCCTTTCAAAGTGGCTCTAGCACTAACATGGTGGATCTAGAACTTCCTCATCTTCCCTATAAAAGAAGTACCTGCTATAGAGTTTAGGTTGGATTTTGGAGACTCTGATTCTTCCCTTATGCTGTCAGTTTGAGTTTGGAGGTCAATAATACATTCTTATGCATTGGTCAGATTGAACAATTTATCATTGTGGCAAAGAAAGGATGAGAAGGATGGGAGATATTTGTAACATCAAGGCCTCAACAAGGGTTGTAATTTTTCTCTGTTATCATTAATGCAAAGTGAATTTTTCCCCACACATCAGGCCTTTGATTATATATGTGTATAATAATATTCCTTGACCTCTTATTTAGAGTTATTTGAATATATCATGTTGTAAATTTCAATCTCTTTGCTTGTCCCTACTAATTTATGGGCTCTTCTTTCTGGAGTTAAAGTTGGAGATGGAGTGAGCGAATGAAGAGAAGAAGGAAGCTTGCACTGAACACCAAGTAGGTCTTATTATTATATTTTAAATATCTCTAGGGAAAGATAATGTAGTTTTTTTGGTTATTTCTAGGTTAAGCTACTAAACCTAGGGAGATCACTTCTGCCTGTAGAAGGGATTTGTTTAGAAAACAATGACAATGTTAATCCATCTGGAGAGATGAAGTCTATTTACTCGGAGTGGCTAATTTTTGTTATCAATAATAACCTTCCTCCTTGGATGTCAATAAAGAGGGAGTGAATAATGTTGAAAATGATTCTTCCAGGTATTTGTTTACATCAATTTTTCAAATGTAACATTTTCATTTATCTTGTTTGTTGTATAATATATTATATTTGTTTATTTACTTATATACATAGAGATGATGGTATTAATTATGTGTAATTTGAAACAATTATTAGGTAAGTACCAAGTTAAATATATGAATTTATATTTTGAGCCTCTTATCAACAAGCTGCTAAAGGTATTGGCCAACATCACTATGTATGACATTTGTAAACCAATAAGGCATAGAAAATTTCAATTCCATGGAATAGTTGTATGGAATTTCATGATGCCCCAAGACTAACACATTTTTGTGGTATGTAACGTTCCAATATTGCACTTTAATATATCATGCATGTTTTCTAAATATTACCTTCGTATAAATGGCATTAATCCATATCTTAATGTAGGTCTCTAAATAAAGGGTGAATTTTCATGTCTAGTTTGTGTTCCTAAGATAAAATCTTGTCATTCAAAAAGTTTAGGAATTGAGGTGTTTCATGAGTAGAGGAACTTCCTCTCTAAGAACCATAAGTATCGCACTACTGGAAAAAAAAAATTCAATGGGAAAGAAGAGACTGGATTAAAACCATGAATAATGACACCTTACTTATGGAAGCTGGAATATAACAGAAATCATCAAGATATGAAAATTTTTTATGTATCATATATGTAATGTTTTGAATTTTTATTTTTATATAACTTATTTTATTGACGTATTTGAATATTGTTGTTGGGGTTTCCTCTATGCTTCATCATGAAGGTGGCGAAGGTATTATGAACGGTCTTCCACGAGGAAGGAAAAGTTATCCCACTCAATTCATGAGGTTTCCCTACTATGAGGACCTAATACTAGTTCATTAGTTTGATACAATGCATATCAGAAAAATGTGACAGAAATGTTATGTTGAATCATAGATGGTAGGAGGGATAAAGAATGAATCATCAAATTTGTAGTGACATTCAGAAATCCAATCATGCAATGAAAAATACGATCCGATCAAATAGCGGTGGAGAGTGAAATTTCCTTCCATGGCTATTAACAAAGAAGTAAAGTAATGATGTAAAAGAGATCATTCAAAGAATTAAATTTCCCACAAGTTTTTCTTAAAACATAAAAAATATCTTAACTAAGAAAGGTGAATTTGGTGGGGGTAAAACCACATGATTGACATAGCTTCATTAAGGTGATTGTAGAAGAACTTGTAGATTCACAAGATCATGTAATCTACTAAAAAAAAAGATAAGAATCTACTTCTACTCTTTACAGCGGAAGCCCATAAACATCGAGCAAACAGTAATCAATAGAGGAAGAGAATCAAAGGTACATAACACAATAAGTATTCGGGGAAATCCACAGCTCAAAACCCCACTACTTGTTTTTTATTAATCCAGAAAATCAAGATGAAATTGCAATGCTTGTTCTCTCTAGAACAATACTAGCACTCAACAAATTCAATATCCAACTCATAAGCAAGGCCAAATCTTAGCCAATTCACAAGATATCCAAATATCTATTCCAATGTGTAATTCCGATGAAGGATAGCTTGTATTTAAAGGGAAATAAAACCTCTAAAAATAGCGCAATTCCTCAAGGATCAATTCCTGATTGCATGCACTATTAGTTCAACTTAGAAAAATCTAAAACAAATAGTACATTGTCCTTGCACTCTAGTCTCAACTAGGTCTTTCTTAGAATCAATATGCATGAGTTTTTGATGGTGGAATATTCAGTTAACTAGAGTAGCACTAATTAGTTCACTAGTGTCCCAACTGACTGTTTACTCACTATTAGTTCCTAAAACTGATTGGAACTAATTTAACTGGACTTAACTCAATAAAATGAGTTAACTAATTACAACTCATTCATAACTCATCCTTAACTCCTATAAGTTAGGGAGAACATATACATGTCTTCTAATAGACTTCCAATTCAAATTTCCTAAATTAATTATGTTAATTAAAACTTAATTAATTATTTTCAAATTGCTCTGAGAAAAGAATTCTATTTTAACTCACAGTTTAATTCAAGGACAAATTAAACTGGAATTTCTTGTTTCCATTTCTTAACACTCCCTATCAACAAGAAAGGGATTATCTACTACCCTGATCCTGTGTCTTTGAAACTTGAATTTACATCTTGGTAATGCCTTTGTCAGGATGTCAACATATTTCTCCTTCGGCGGAATTTAATCTAACAACATGATCCACCTCAATACACAATCTCTGAGATGATGATACCAGATATATATATGCTTGGACCGATCATCAAAAATTGGATTTTTAGAGAGTTTGATACAAATCTTATTATCACAATAAATCACTGTCAGATCCATATGCGGAACAAACAAACCAACCAGGATCTTCCTCATCCAAATAGCCTCACATGTTGCTTGACTTGAGCCATGTACTCTGCCTCTGCCAAATTGAGTGCAAATGATCTTTATTTCCTATTGTACCAAGAAATTACAACTGACCCAGTACTAAATATCTCTCTTGATGTGCTATTCTTGTCAGATGGACTCCCCGTCCCATCTGCATCGGTGAATCCTTGAAGCTTCACTCCCTCTGTCAGTCTATACCACAACCCAAATTGGGTAGTGCCTCTGAGGTATCTCAATACATGCTTTGGCGCCTTCCAATATAGCTTGGTAGGCCTAACCATCACTTGACTAAGCTGGTTAACTACATAACACATATTTGGTTATGTGTTCACCAAATACATCGGTGAACCCACAAGCTACCTGTAAATAGTAGCTTCCACTACTTCTCCTAAAGTAGAATCCTCCTTCCTCCAGTTACTAGCTAGAGGAGTCTCCATGGGTTTACTGCTTTCCATGCGGAACCTCCTGAGTATCTCATTCGCATACTTGCCTTGAGAAATAAACAACTCCCCATTTCCCTGCCATACCTCCATGCTAAGAAAGTAATGGATGAGTTCCATGTCCTTCATCTCAAAATCTCTTGCAAGGTCCTCCTTTCAAGGTTTGATGAGATTCTCATCACCAGTGAGTATTAGATCATCTACATAAAGTACAATGATCAAAATCTTACCTTCCACCACTATGTGATACAGGTTCACATCTGCTTCACTCTTTGCGAAGCCCAACCCAGTGAAGCTATCTATCCTAGTGTACCAAGCACGGGGTGATTGCTTCAACCCATACAACGCTCTCTTGAGTCGACACACATGCGAGTCATGGTCCAAGGTTTCAAAATATTCGGGCTACTCTATGTACACCTCTTCCTCAATCATGCCATTGAGGAAGATAGTCTTCACATCCATTTGATGGATACTCCAACCCATCCGTGCAGATAATGCTAAAATAGATTTGATAGATGAGTACCTTGCAACAGGAGTAAATATCTCATCATAATCAATCCCCTCTACCTGTGAAATTCCACGGACCAAAAACCTAGCCTTATGCTTCTCAACACTACCATTTGCAGCTTGCTTTACCTTGTAAAGCCAATGGGAGCTCACCATTGGCTTCTCCTCCGATCTCGGGACCACATCCCAAACACTGTTTCGAACTATGAAGTCATATTCCACCCATCGCATCAACCCAAACTGGCTGCTGCACTGCTCCTGAAAGGAAGATGGCTCTGTCACAACACATGCACCCACAAGTGTGATGTATCCAATGTACCTCTATGGTAACATCCTATATCTCCGCTGAGAATAGGGTGCTCGACATTCTCCCATCTATCATCTAACAATCTGTCAGCCTCTCTAGTGCGCTTTCTTCCCTCTCTTGAAGACTTTTCCTGAGTGTATGTCTCCACTCCTGGAACCTCTACATGTGGCTACTCCACATCAATCTCAGGCTCCTCAACCTTAGGAACTAAAATTTCCTCCTTTGCATGTAGCTCAACCTCCCTCTCAAGGGATACTTGCATGGCCTTCTCCTCATCAAACTTGAAATCCCTATTAACCACTGACATCCGACTAGTTTGCATGTACACTCAATAATTGCAGGGAGTAAGAGTGTACCCCACAAAGATCCCCAACTCTTTTGTTGGCTCAAGCTTCTTCTGTGCATCTTTGGTCACATGGCAATAAACCGATGACCCAAAAATCCTGAAGTGACCAACAGCTAGCCTCTTGCTAGAATAATCTTGCTCTGGTGTTTTACTCTCAAGTATCTGATGTGGACTATGGTTCTGAACATAAACCGCTATGTTACATGGCTCAACCCAAAAGTGTAGTGGTAGACCCTAATCATGCAACATCACCCTTGCTGCACCTACTATGCTCCTGTTCTTCCTCTTGACAACCCCATTTTGTTGAGGGTTATGAGGTGCCGTCAACTCCCATTTAATCCCTTCTGCTGTACAGAAGTTCTTAAAATCATTGGAGACATATTCTCCACCATTATCACTTTGTAGATATTTAACCTTCTTACATGACTCTTTCTTGACCAATGCTTTGATTTCACAAAACTTTGTGAATGTCTGATCCTTTTTCTGCATAAAAAATACCTAGCATTTGTGAATATAGTCATCAACAAATATAACATAATACCTGTGTCTGGCTGTGGATACTGTTGAGAATGGTGCACACACATCTAAATGGACTCTCTCGAGAATAGACTCTGCTCGATTGTCTTTATCTCCAAAGGAAGACTCGGTGTATTTTCCCAGAGTACAACCCTTGCATGTATCAACTTACTCAAGCATATCTTTGGGAAGACCAGTAGAGATTTGCTGCAATATCTTCAAAGCCCCATGATGCAAGTGGCCCAATTTCCTATGCCACAACTTGCAGACGTCTTGGCTCAACATATTTTCTGCTTTTGAACTCAAATAAGCACAATCCTCTACCTCTATCTTATAGAGTTTCTGAACATGAATCCCTATCTTCTTTACTTGACCCATGGCTATGTGTCGAAGGAATGCCTTCCCTTTCGAAAAGATCACATCATAGCCTCTATCCTCAAGCATGGCAACAAATACCAAGTTCTTCATCAGTCCAGGTATATGCATAACATTCCTCAAGGTGAGTGGAGCGGCATGCTCCCTCTGAAATGTAATAGTGCCCACACCAACAAAACTATACTTACAATCATCATCCATCTCAATATGCATCTTGAGATCTTTCTCCTCTAGTTCACTGAATAACTCTTTGTCACCAGTCATGTGGAAAGAAGCTCCACTCTCTAAGTACCATAAACTTCCCATGCATGTAATGAGGGAAAAGTCCAAATTGAATTGGGAGGCCAAAGCCTCACCTGCCGCTCCTCCCAAGGACTTCTCCTTGGAATTCTTCAATGGACAATTTGTAGAAAAGTGACCCATCTTGTGACAATGAAAGAATTTAACTTTTGTCATGTCCGTCTTCTTACCTCCATGATAAGAATTTTATTTGGAATGAGAAATTTTACCTTTCCCCTTCCTTTCCTTAATCACTAAGGCACAGTTCTCTTCATCATTAGTCTTTGATGAAGATCCATCCCTGATGTTCCTCCTGATCTCATCCTGCATCAAATCTAACCATAGTTATTCCCAATCTGGCAGCCTCTCCCGACCATTAATAGAGTCCTGATAACTATACCAACTCTTTGGGAGTCCAAGAAGAGCAAGTCTCACCATATCCTCCTTGACAACCATGATTCCAACACTTCCAAGTTCATCCTGACATTGAGTGAACTTGTTCAAGTACTTTGGAATCATCTCGCCTTTCTCCATCTTGTTTTTACAAAGTTTATCCTTGAGTGCCAACTTCCTTTGATCACTGCTATTCTGATACAAGTCCGTTAATGTTTTCCACATAGCATGTGGAGTTTCCTTGCCATGGAGCTCGAGACAATGTGGGATCAAACTCCCTCAAGGATTATCCTCCTTGCCTTCACTACAAACTTCTTCCATTCAGCCAAGTTCTTTGCATCCATAGTTGCTGGCTTGGGGACTTCTTTATCAATGAATTCTTCAAGCCATTATCTTCTAGCACAACCTCCATCCTGTCCCTCTAGGCTATAAAATTCAAGCTACCTTCCAAGGCATACTCAAGCCTCAACCCACAGAACGCCATCTGGTGATCCTGAAGTATGTATACAAATTCGACTTTCACCTATAACCCAGAAACTCAAAACATCGAAATCTCCTCTAGAGAGCTGATTTTAAAGCAGCAATATCTCCCTCATCTAAACTCTGATTTGGCCGTTTTTTTTTTTCAATTGGGTATATTTTCCCAAGGAATCCAAATATACAATTTGTTTCTGAAAATTTTGTACATAAATTCTCAGAACATCTTTGCAAACTCTCGGCCCAAAAAATAATCTTGCTCCAATACCATGTAGAAAATCATGTAGATTCACAAGCCCATGTAATCTACTAAAACAAAAGACAAGAATCTACTTCTACTCTTTACACCAGAAGCCCATAAACATCGACCAAACAATAATCAATGGAGGAATATAATCAAAGGCACATAACACAATAAATATCCGAGGAAAACCACAGCTCAAAACCCCACTATCTGTTTTGTACTAATCTAGAAAATCAAGATGAAATTACAATGCTTTTTCTCTTTAGAACAATCCCAACACTCAACAAATTCAATCTCCAACTCATAATCAAAGCCAAATCTTATCCAATTCACAAGCTCTCCAAGTCTCTATTATAATGTGTAATTCCTATGGAGGATAGCTTGTGTTAGTGTCGGTATCTTCATCCCTCCATCAGTGATCAAATTCTCTTGTTGCATTGCATGTTACGTGTTTCATCCGATCATCTGCATTACATTAGGGTCATGGATCATCTAATGGTAGTGGCATATTGTACATTTTTCCTCATGATCTTTACCTGCTGGCCCATTTTCATACATTTAGGTCATTTGCAGTCATTTGTTGTCTTTAAATCCGCCAAAGTCATTTTTAGTGTTTTTAGGTCTCATTAGGTTTAGGGTTTCATCAATAAGGTCTTGTAAATGCTCAATAATGGTCAAAAGGCCCATGAGGAGGTCAAATAAAGTCTCAGCAACAAAAATTTCAATAATCACATGCTTAGTGATTGATTTTTCCTCAAAACCCTGTTTTGAGGAAAAACGATGCTTTTTATGTTTTATGTATAAAATCTCATGTAATTTCATTTTTTCTATATGTAGTAATTTCAAGAGGTAGCCCTCGTCACCTCGCCAAGCCTCTGCACTCTAGTTCCTTCAAAAGAAACAAAATTTCAAAGCATTTAGTCCATCAAAGGCAAAAAGAAAGAGAAACTGCCCAAAACAGAGTTTGAAAAAGCAAGTGAAAGACAAACATTAGGAAAGTGGGTTTTCATAAGTGAAAAATTAAAACCATTGGTATATAAAGTTTTTTCATGCCAAAGAAGCTCATTTGTATGCCAAAGGAGAAGAGAGCAAGCACAAATCATGTTTTTGATCCAAAGGAGCGATTTTGCATTAAAACAGTGAAAATTTGGAGGTGTGGCACACTTGGGTCAAGGTGCGGCGCACCTAGCCTGCACGGCGCACACAGAGCACAGTTTATGTTGTAGTTTCTAACTAGCATGTCGCACCAGAGAGGCACGGTGAACCTGTGAGTGGGCATGGTGCACTAGTTTTCAAACCATGAAATTCATTCAAATCTTCCTCCAAGCTGCCAAATTACAAATTCTTCATTTCACAAGTAAGTTGACACCTCAATTCTGCAAATATATGAGTTTCCATAAATGTTTATAGTGTTTCAATGGGTTAAAACCAAAACCCTAGTTCCTTACATAGTTGTGTTGAAAACTGCCTAGGGTTTACAAATTACTATTTTTTGCTGTCTAAATCCCACCCCTACCATTTTCACTCCCTCACTACATTTCATTCATCTCTTTATCCTTCCATTTTCCACTTACACTTACCTATTCCCCCTATCCCTAAAACTAATAACCCTAATCCCTACCTTCACTTATCCCAAACCCTAATCAACAACCCTAAACCCTAAATATCATTCCCCAAACCCTTCCATTTCCACTAACCCTACAAGCAGCATTCCCAATCTCCTATTCACAGTCCCTTCACAGTCCTTATCATCAATCCCTATCTTTTAGCAGCAAGCACCTATTGTCACTATAAAATCTCTTCATACTCATTGCATCGGCAAACATGGAGTCAGATTCTTCTTATGATAGAAATGAGGAAACAGTCAGTGACTCCTCCAAAGAAATTCATGCACCAAGGAGACCTCACAAGAGTGGAAAACATAACCGGGAGGAGCCTACTTCACTTACTGAGTTGTTGGCTTGCCCTCTTGCTGTCACATGCTTCCAACATCAATCTTGTTACCAATTTTGTGAGATGGTGGAAAGAGTCAAATACCACCATGAGCTTGCCAGACTGTTTGTGCTCCATCTTCACAATGGCTAGGTCAATTTGGCAGGTGTGACATTCACTTTGACAATTGAGACTATAGCTCAAACAACCGGTATTCCAAATGTAGGTGAGCAGTGGAATAAGAGGCAGCTGGTGGATAGAGATCATTATGAGCCTTATATCAAGGTTGGTTTTTAGAGGCATGTCAGTAGGGTCTTCCCTTTCAGGTACCTACAGGACACATATGCTCCCCTTATGAAACTCATAATCAAATATTCCAGCTATGAAGGCAGATTTTCTCGCCTATACACCTATCACATCAGATTGTTGATGCATTTTACTAGGGTGAGGATGATGAACCTCCCCTATTTCATTTGTCGGAATATTGAGAAAATGACCACATTGGTGCAAAGGAAACCTCCTCATCAGCAGTATAATAGCATCTATAACTTTGCATTGATCAAGATTGTGGTTTTGCATCAGCTTAGTTTACTGAATGTCTCATGGGAGGATTTCATTTCACATGAGGTATTTACAGGTCCTCAAGTGCCCCCATCAGTTTTTCATGAGGTAGGAGAGCTTTCACATCAGCAAGAGGTGCATGAGACTCAAACCACTAGTGTGCCAGTGTTTGTCTCTTACCAAAGGGCACTAGAAGATTGTTTGCAGCAACAAAACGAGCACTATCTCCACTCGGGGTGGAAGGGGTCTTGTTTCCTTCAACAACAGAGCAGGTACGGGACAAGGGTAAGTAGCCATTACATGATGAGGGACCTTTAGAAGGTCAAGAGGTAGATTTCATTCTCATTCAGGATGATGACACTGATTTGAGCTCAAAGCTCAAAGAGATAATTCAGGAGCAGCAAGACGACATTTGTGACTTGTCTCTCAACCTGGAAAGAGCCAAGTTGATAATAAATTACCCTGAGCATAGGAAAAAATAGTTAGAGGATCAAAAAACCATCATGGAGCTCCAAAACATAAGAGAAAACCGGCAGGCTGCCAAGAGGAAGAAAATCAAGTTGACACCACTTGAACAAGAAATTAAAGCTGGTCATGAATCTTCGCTTGAGAGGGAAAACATGCATTCGGAAAAGTTGCTAGAGAAGGCCAACAAAGAGAAAAATATGTTGAGGCACATGGCCTATCACTACTTGGCGAGAAACAAAAGTTGCAAAGAGAGAATTAGGACTTTGAAAGCCAAGTTGAGGAAAGCATTGAGGAAGAGAAAAGAGAAAGACAAACTCTAGATCTTGGCCGAGGCTTCCTCAGACCAACATAGCACTTGATGCAGGACACTCAGCCCAAATTTCAAGAAATTTGGGACAATTTTGGTCAATTTTGAATTTTTGGAGTGAAAAATAGGTTTTTTTGCCTGGTGCGCCACGCCACCTAGCGTACACTTTTGCTAGGGATATCCTTTGGAGGAAAACTCATCATTTTGGATTCCTAAGGCAAAAATATGAATGCTCACACATGGACAAGAAATTTTGTCAAGTTTTGAGCTTCCAAATGGGTCAAAAACACCTAAAAAATGCCCTTTCTGCCCCTTTTTGGCCACACAGGAAGCAGTGTTGGGAGAACTCATTTTTGGAGGGGTAAATGGACACCAAATTCAGAAATTCCACTTGTTCAAAAAAGTAGATAGGTAGAACTTTCCAACAAGCCCACTTGGATCAAATTTTTTGCATGGGAAGGCCTCCAAAATCAGCTGCAAAGTAGCACGGCGCACAGGGACAAGAGCACGACTCACAGGATGAAAATTTGTCATTTTGGCCAAAAATCTCTGTTTTTCCCCTAGTTTTTTCTCAGTTTGACTTTTATCTCTCTAATAGTCAAAGTGATAATGTAATTTGATGTAATTTGATGGAATTTGATGGAATTTGATGTAAATATGCTAAAATTTCACTCATAGAAGTAAATACATCATGAAAAGGTAGTTTGCAACTGAATGAATCAGTTTCCTAGGTTTTAAAGGCAAGTTGTTCTACTGCTTACTTTTCAGTTTTTAGTTTAGATCTTGTTGAAACAGCTCCTAAACTCATGAATTAAACCCCTAAATCCTAGCATGAGTTGCTTGTCGTCTATATCTAGTAGTTTTTCAGTCATTAGTAAAGGTTGGATGCTTGTGAATGCTTCGATCATTATTGTACATTCATTTTTGTAGTTTGGCAAAAGGAATAGACTAGGGTTTGCAACACTTTGTCGGATTTTTGTGGAAACTTGATTTTGTCTTGTTTTTCCCTTTTGTAATGCAAGCTTACATGTGTTTATGTATGCCATCATGTCTTTATGTTCAATGTAACTAAATGAATCAAGGATAAAGGTAGAATTCTTTGATGTTGCAGTGCTCTACCTAGGGTTTGTTTAGTTATTTATGTTTTCAGTAGTTTGAAGAGGATCCCTGAGACTTTCATGCCCTCTCCAACTCCTCACCAGTCTTAAGACTCTCCATCTCACTCAATTTCAAAGTACTAAACCGTTTGCCTACCTCGCCCCACAGAAACCTTTGCAAGACTGAGTCCATTCCCCGGACCCAAATCTGTCTTTCACATTTGAGCTAGCAAACCAACATTAAACTCAATCAAACTCTTCTGAGCATATACCTAGCCTAAAATCTACATTAAATTCAGTCATCTCAAGCCCTAGTTGCCATATTCTAATTGAGATTGACAAGGAGAGAGCCCTCTCCCGACCTGGTAGGGCTAGCTACTAGGTTAAGCATGGTTTGATGTTACCCTAGACCTGCCTTCCTTCAACCTGAGGTAGATTTAGGCACTAACATATTGGCGACTCCACTAGGTAAGAAAAGTTTATTATCGTTATTTTGCTTTGTAGACTACAGACGAAGCCTGAAGTTAGCCAGGAAGCCTTCGAAACGCTCTTGCTTTGCATTAGCGAAAGTAGATGAATGATGCTTCAGTCAATCTCTAGTCTAGTTTATAAACTAAACATCTGATCTAAACGATAACCCCAGTATCATTAAACAATTCTAGACTTTGGATGATGAGTTTAGAATTTTTTAGGCTGAAGAAGTTGATAATATCCGTTTGATTTTTGGAAATAATTCAACGCACTAGCTTCCAGACGATACACTAAGGCCAATCTTGATCTTGATCCTCCTCCTATGTATGAAAACCCAAATCTCATCCCAAGAATTCTCCCACAAGAATGTTTTGTGATTCTTGTGTTCAGATCTCGTTCATGTCCCGTTGTTTTTGAATATCTTGAAGATCGTGAGTTTGACGAACATTTTTTTATCTGTCGTTGTTTGAGACTAAATCTGAAAGTGTTGTTCGTTTTACTGTCCTATATCCAGAGTTTGTTAAATATCTTGAAACTGAAAGGGCCAATAGATCAATTGACAGTTACATCTTGAATCTTCAAACTTCCATTGTGGCTTCAAATATTCCCGAGTTCTTAGAATCCACATCTGCAAATCTTGGTTCATCCACTATTGCATTTGGTTTAGAAATTCCTACCGAACCTCCTTTCATTCCCACCATTCTCGTGTAGCCCACTATATCAGATCAGAGACCTTTTGTCTCTTCTCCCCCACCAACCCCATCAACACCTAAAGCATCTCATATTTCCTCTCCTCCTTCGACACCTCATACACCAGTTACACTATCAATTGCTGTCGTTGTTCCTACTCCTCCTACATCCCCAAGGCCAGTTTCAAATCTACCTAGAGCAATGGCTACCCGATATGCACCCGTTGTGTTGCCTCAAAACTTGGATGATATGCTCGTTGATTATCAAAGAAAAATTCCATTCTTTGATGGCACTCCCCAAGGTATCACAGCTCAGCAGCATGTGGATAGGATGATTGATTTCTTTGACCTTCATGAGATCGATGCAGAAAATGTGACCATGAGACTATTTGTGCAAAATTTTGGAGGTGAAGTGCAAAAGTGGTTCAGAGCTTTGTCGGCTGTGAGTATCACTAAATTCCCCAATCTTCAGAGACAATTCTTGGATCGCTGGGAGGTAAAGAAAAACCCTCTTCAAATTCTTTCTGAATATGAGAACATCAAGAGGAATGTTGGTGAGAGTGTCCAAGATTATTGTGTTCGATTCAATACTATTTACAATGCAATTCCTGCTAATATAAAGCCACCTATGGGGTTGGCTTTGATTAAATTTCCTGATGGATTTGATCCTGACATGGAATATCAATTAAGAGAAAGAGATCCGGCCACATTGGAGGGCATGTAGAAAATTGCAGTCAGCGTTGAGGCAAATCTGCTTGCCAAGAGAGCTAGAGAAAAGGCCAAAAAGAAGGTGACCATAAAGGAGCAAGATGATGGTGAAGTGGATCGAGGAAGCCATCAAGTCTTTCAATTTGGTAAAGTTAGCCCTTTATTCAGCTCCAATTTTGATCCACCGGGATTATTCCCAAGATTTCATTTTGTTTTCATTTGCTTCGGACCATACTATGACAAAGGTCTTAATGCAGAAAAGAGACCAGCTTGAGAAACCAATTTCTTTTTTCATCAAAACGATAAGGGATGCAGCTTTAAAGTACAATATCATTGAAAAGCAAGCTCTTGCTTTGGTAAAGGCATTGAAATATTTTCAAGTTTATATTATGAATTCTCACATCCTTGCTTATGTCCCTAACGCTGTTGTTAAAGATGTCTTAGTGCAAACAGATCCGGAAGGGAGACAAGGCAAATGGATTGCAGCTTTGTTAGAATACAATGTGGAGATCAAACCAACAAAGCTCATCAAAGGACAGGGGCTGGCAAAACTGATGGCGGAGTCTAATTTGCATGCCTTGTACATAAATCTCATTGCTGATGTGTCCGAAGAAGATGAAGAAATTTAATTTGTTCAGGTATCTGAAATGTTTCTTCTTTCTCCTTGGTATTCGGATATTATTTACGTACTCCAACATCTTTCACTGCCACCTGAAATGGCTAAGAACAAAAGTATGACCTTGAAATTAAAGGTTGCCAAGTTTTGTATAATGAATAATGCACTCTATTGGAAAGATCTCGGTGGTGTCTTGTTGAATTGTTTGGTTGAAGAACAAGCAAAACAGGTCACCGATGATTTTCACAAGGGAGATTGTGGAGGTCATCTATTTTGGAAGACAACAACCAAAAAAATTTTCAGAGCAAGATATTATTGGCCAACCCTTTTTGCTGATATGTACAAAACTGTTACAAGCTGCCACAAATGTAAAAATTTTCAAGGTAAGAGAAAATTACAGTCCTTGCCACTCAAACCAGTTGAAGTAAGTGCTCCTTTTCAATAGTGGGGTTTAGATTTCATTGGTGAGATCCATCCTACTTCTTTAGCACAACAAAAGTGGATCCTTACAGTGATAGACTACTTCACTAAATGTATTGAGGCGATTCCTACTAGGCAGGCCACTAATTTGGTAATAATTCAGTTTCTTGAGAACAATATTTTGTCACGTTTTGGTTGTCCTAATAAGCTAATTACAGATAATGCAACAACTTTTAAATCTAAAAAGATGATTGATTTTTGTAATAAATATCAAATTACCTTGGGGCACTCAACTGCATACTATCCACAAGGTAATGGATTGGCGGAATCCTCAAATAAATCATTAGTCAACATTATCAAAAAGCTGCTGGAAACAAACAAGAAGAGCTGGCACAAGAAATTGGTCAATGCACTATGGGCGGATAGAGTAAGTCAGAAAAAATCAATAGGCATGTCCCCTTTCGAGATCGTGTATGGTGTTGACATGGTTTTCCCTACATCTCTCGCAGTCCCAGTTGTTAAACTTCTGCAGGAAGCTGGCAGTGAGGAAGATCATTTGCAGCAGAGAATCAATCAAATGATCCATTTACAGCAAACTAGAGAGGAGGTTTTTTAGAATACCTTCAGGCTGCAAGAGAGAATCAAGAAGATATATGATCAAAAGGCAAAGGCAGACAAGTTTCAAATTGAAGACATAGTGCTGAAATGGGATGCCCGAAACAAAGAAAAAGGAAAACACGGCAAGTTTGAGAACCTGTGGAAAGGACCATTAAGAATTGTTGCATATCGGGGCCAAAATGCTTTCTTGCTGAAAGAAATGGATGGAGAAGATTGTCGAGGTGGGCCGGTCAATGGTCAGCTGTTGAAACGGTATTATCTTTAAAATGTTTTCTGCTGTCATATGTATCATTGTACATACCATTTTATTTCCTTCATTGCAAGTGTGTATTTTTATCATTCATTCAATTTGGGGCCCGAAGTGAAGGCTATAAAACTAAAGGTTTGATTTCAGTTTTGGTTTGGATTGTTTGAGTTAAGTTTTCAGTCGATTTTAGTCTTGAAATTGAGTTAGTTTTTAGTCAGATTTCAGTCCTGAAATTAAGTCAAGATATTGGTTTTGGTTTGTCAAAGTTATTGACTCCATAGCCCAATGGAAGGAGGCACTGTCTACTTTCCAGAGATCTATAGTTCTTGGCACCTCCAAGGAGCTACCATCCCCATTGGAGCCAATTTTAGTGTTGGTATTTTCATCCCTCTATCAGTGATCAAATTCTCTTGTTGCATTACATGTTATGTGTCTCATCCGACCATCTGAATTCCATTAGGGTCATGGATCATCTGATGGTGGTGGCATATTATACATTTTTCCTCATGATCTTTACCTGCTGGCCCATTTTCATACATTTAGGTCATTTGCAGTCATTTGTTGTCTTTATATATGAAAAAGTCTTTTTTAGGGTTTTTCGGTCTCATTAGGTCTAGGGTTTCATCAATAAGGTCCTATAAATGATTAATAATGGTCACCAGGCCCATGAGGAGGCCAAATAAAGTCTCAGCAACAAAAATTTCAATAATCACATGCTCAGTGATTGATTTTTCCTGGTTTTGAGGAAAAACAGAGTTTTTTTCTCTTTTATTTACAAAATCTCATGTAATTTCATTTTTTCTATATGTAGTAATTTCAAGAGGTAGCCCTGGTCACCTTTCCAAGCCTCTGCACTCTGGTTCCTGCAAAAGAAACAAAATTTCAAAGCATTTAGTCCATCAAAGGAAAAAAGAAAGATACACTGCGCAAAACAGAGTTTGAAAAAGCAAGTGAAAGACAAACATTAGGAAAGTGGGTTTTCATAAGTGAAAAATTAAAATCATTGGTATATAAAGTTTTTCATGCCAAAGAAGCTCATTTGTATGCCAAAGGAGAAGAGAGCAAGCACAAATTGTGTTTTTGAGCCAAAGGAGCGATTTTGCATTAAAAGAGTGAAAACTTGGAGGTCCGGTGCACCTGGCCTGCGTGGCGCACATAGAGCGCAGTTTACATTGTAGTTTCTAATTAGCGTGACACACGAGAGAGGCACGGTGCTCCTGTGAGTGGGCGTGACGCACCAGTTTTCAAACCACGAAATTCATTCAAATCTTGCTCTAAGCTGCCAAATTGCAAATTCTTCATTTCACAAGTAAGTTGACACATCCATTTTGCCAATATATGAGTTTCCATTAGCGTTTATAGTGTTTCAATGGGTTAAAAACAAAACTCTAGTTCCTTACACAATTTTGTTGAAAACTGCCTAGGGTTTACAAATTACTGTTTTTTGCTGTCTAAATCCCACCCCTACCATTTTCACTCCCTCACTACATTTCATTCATCTCTTTATCCTTCCATTTTCCACTTACACTTACCTATTCCCCCTATCCCTAAAACTAATAACCCTAATCCCTACCTTCACTTATCCAAAATCCTAATCAACAACCCTAAACCCTAAATATCATTCCCCAAACCCTTCCATTTCGACTAACCCTACAAGCAGCATTCCCAATCCCCTATTCACAGTCCCTTCATAGTCCTTATCATCAATCCCTATCTTTTAGTAGCAAACACTTATTGTCACTATAAAATCTCTTCATACTCATTGCATTGGCAAACATGGAGCCAGATTCTTCTTATGACAGAAATGAGGAAATAGTCAGTGACTCCTCCAAAGAAATTCATGCACCAAGGAGACCTCACAAGACTGGAAAGCATAACAGGGAGGAGCCTACCTCACTTATTGAGCTGTTGGCTTGCCCTCTTGTTGTCACATTCTTCCAACATCAATCTTGTTACCAATTTTGTGAGATGGTGGAAAGAGTCAAATACCACCATGAGCTTTCCAGACTGTTTGTGCTCCATCTTCACAATGGCCAGGTCAATTTGGCAGGTGTGACATTCACTTTGACACCTGAGACTATAGCTCAAGCAACCGGTATTCCAAATGTAGGTGAGCAGTGGAATAAGGGGAAGCTGGTGGACAGAGATCATTATGAGCCTTATATCAAGGCTGGTTTTAAGAGGCATGTCTATAGGGTCTTCCCTTTCAGGTACCTACAAGACACATATGCTCCCCTTATGAAACTCATAATCAAATATTTCAGCTGTGACGGTAGATTTTCTCACCTATACACCTATCACATCAGATGTTGATGCATTTTATTAGGGTGAGGATGATGAACCTCCCCTATTTCATTTACTGGAATATTGAGAAAATGACCACAGTGGTGCAAAGGAAACCTCCTCATCAGCAGTATAACAACATCTATCACTTTTCATTGATCAAGATTGTGGTTTTGCATTAGCTTAGTCTACTGAATGTCTCATGGGAGGATTTCATTTCACATGAGGTCTTTACAGGTACTCAAGTGTCCCCATCAGTTTTTCATGAGGCATGAGAGCCTTCACATCAGCAAGAGGTGCATGAGACTCAAACCACTAGTGTGCCAGTGTTTTTCACTTGCCAAAAGGACACTAGAAGATTGTTTGGAGCAGCAAAACGAGTACTATCTCCACCCTGGGTGGAAGGGGTCTCGTTTCCTTCAACAATAGAGTAGGTACAGGACAAGGGTAAGCGGCCATTACATGATGAGGCACCTTTAGAAGGTCAAGAGGTAGATTTCATTCTCATTCAGGATGATGACACTGATTTGAGCTCAAAGCTCAAAGAGATCATTCAGGAGCAGCAAGACGACATTCATGACTTGTCTCTCAACCTGGAAAGAGCCTAGTGGATAATAGATTATCTTGAGCAGAGGAACAAACAGTTAGAGGATCAAAAAACCATCATGGAGCTCCAAAACATAAGAGAAAACCGGTAGGCTGCCAAGAGAAAGAAAATCAAGTTGACACCACTTGAACAAGAAATTGAAGCTGATCGTGAATCTTGGCTTGAGAGGGCAAATATGAATTTGGAAAAGTTACTAGAGAATGTAAATAAAGAGAGAACGATGTTGAGGCACATGGCCTATCATTGCTTGGCGAGAAACAAAAGTTGCAAAGCGAGAATTAAGACTTTGAAAGCCAAGTTGAGGAAAGCATTGAGGAAGATAAAAGAGCAAGACAAACTCCAGATCTTGGCTGAGGCTTCCTTAGCCCAACACAACACTTGACGCAGGACACTCAACCCAAATTTCAAGAAATTTGGGACACTTTTTGTCAATTTTGAATTTTTGGAGTAAAAAACAGGTTTTTCTGCCTGGTGCGCCGTGCCACCTAGCCCGCACTTTTTCTAGAGAACTCCTTTAGAGGAAAACTCAACATTTTTGGATTCCTAAGGAAAAAATATGAATTCTCACACATGGCCAAGAAATTTTGTGAAGTTTTGAGCTTCCAAAAGGGTCAAAAACACCTCAAAAATGCCCTTTCTACCCCTTTTTGGCCACACATGAAGTAGTGTTGGGAGAACTCATTTTTGGAGGAGCAAATGGACATCAAATTCAGAAATCCCACTTGTTCTGGAAAGTAGATATATGGAACTTTCCAACAAGCCCATGTGGAGAAAATTTGGTGCATGGGAAGGCCTCCAAAATCAGCTACAAAGTAGCACAGTGCACAGGGACAGGAGCGCGACGCATAGGATGAAAATTTGTCATTTTTGCCAAAAAACTCTGTTTTTCGCCTTGTTTTTTTTTTTTTTTTGCAGTTTGACTTTTCTCTCTCTAATTGTCAAAGTCATGATATAATTTGATGTAAATTGATGGAATTTGATGTAAATATGCTAAAATTTTACTCATATAAGTAGATACATCATGAAATGTTAGTTTGCAACTGAATGAATCAGTTTCCTAGGTTTTAGAGGAAAGCTGTTCTACTGCCTACTTTTCAGTTCTTAGTTTAGATCTTGTTGAAACAGCTCCTAAACTCATGATTCAACTCCTAAATCCTAGCATGAGTTGTTTGTTGCCTATATCTAGTAGTTTTTCAGTCATTGGTAAAGGTTGGACTCTTGTGAATGCTTTGAGCATTATTGTACATTCATTTCTGTAGTTTGGCAAAGGAATAGACAAGGGTTTGCAGAACTTTGTGGGATTCTTGTGGCAACTTTATTTGGTATTTTTTTCCCTTATTTAATGCAAGTTTACATGTGTTTATGTATGCCATCATCTCTTTCTGTTCAGCTTAACTAAATGAATAAAGGATAAAGGTAGAATTCATTGATGTTGCAGTGCTCTACCTAGGGTTTGTTTAGTTATTTATGTTTTCAGTAGTTTGAAGAGGATCCATGGAAATTTCATGCCCTCTCCAACTCCTCACCAGTATTAAGACTCTCCATCTCACTCAATTTCAAAGTACTACACCATTTTCCTACCTCGCCCCACAGAAACCTCTGCAAGATTGAGTCCATTCCCCGGACCCAAATCTGTCTTTCACATTTGAGGCAACAAACCAAAATTAAACTCAATCAAACTCTTTTGAGCATATACCTAGCCTAAAATCTACATTAAATTTAGTCATCTCAAGCCCTAGTTGCCATATTCTTATTGAGATTGAAAAGGAGAGAGTCCTCTCCCGACTTGGTAGGGTTAGCTACCAGGTTAAGCGTGGTTTGATGTTACTCTAGACCTACCTTCCTTCAGCCTGAGATAGATTTAGGCACTAACAAATTCTATTTAAAGGGAAAGAAAGCCTCTAAAAATAGCACAATCCCTCAAGCACAAGTTCCTAATTGCATGCACTACCAGTGCAACTCAGAAAAATCTAAAACACATAGTACACTGTCCCTACACTCTAGTCTCAACTAGGTCTTTCTTAGAATCAACATGCATGAGTTTCTGATGGTGGAATCTACAGTTAACTAGAGTAGAACTAATTAGGTCACTAGTGTCCCAACTGACTATTCACTCACTATTAGTTCCTGAAACTGATTGGAACTAATTTAACTGGACCTAACTCAATAAACTGAGTTAGCTAATTACAACTCATTCATAACTCATCCTTAACTCCTATAATTTAGGGATAACATATACATGTCTTCTAAAAGACTTCCAATTCGAATTTCCTATATTAATTAAGTTAATTAAACTTAATTAATTATTTTCAAATTGCTATGAGAAAAGAATTCTATTTTAATTCACGGTATAATTCAAGGACAAATTAAACTGGAATTTCTTGTTGCCATTTCTCAACAATAATTTTTATATATATTTCAATTTTGGTATATATATTCATAGTTTTTTTTGTCTACTTTCGATTAAATGAATAACAATTCAATTTTATTGCTACGGTATGTTCTACCTCTATCTCTCCTAGACAAATTCAACAACAATGTCAAACAAATTAGATATGATCTTAGGAGATACATGAGGCAAGTAGCGATTTATATGCAAAGTGTTTTTAAAATTTATTGTTCAACTTAATGACATGTGTTTTACTTGTAATGTAATATATTATGTTTTGTTGAAACATGTTATTTGCTTGTATCATCTGTAGATGGTTGTCATTGAAAGAAGCACATAAATAATATATAAATTATTGAAAGAGAGAAATAGCTCAGATAATGTGTGAAATTGAAAAGAATCTACCTTTGGCATTTTTCAATGCACAAGAAAATTATCTCATACACCAAGTTGATGAAATTGAATTGTGTGGGCTTGTAAACATAAGGTCAATGTGGATTGTGGAGAGGAACTTGAAATCATTGAAGGCTTTGGTTAGACAAAGAGCACATCCTGAGGGTTTTAAGGTGCATGGATATAAGGTATATCAATCCATGGCATATAATGGTCAATATATTCCTAAATTAGCAACAAATATGCATGTGGATCACATTTGGGATATGAAATTCATCAAATTTTTTTGAAGGGGGACACCTATTAGGGAAAGATAAAATAAGCAAAGTGAGAGGTAATTATATATTTAATGTGGAGATTATTTATAATACATAGACCTTTTCATTTTTGTTTACATCATCCTTATTTAATTTTTATTATTTCATCAATTATTAGTATTGACAATGGTAACTAATATTTATTGGTGAATTTTGATTTTTTGATAAAGTTGGTCGAGAGTGGGATGCACTACATATGTACATTGCAAACAATCTTGATTGGATGAAGGTATGGATTGAAATATGTATACAACATGATTGTAGGTTATCATGGGAAAGGGTGTCTACATTGGTTATAGAAGCTCATCATAAAGGAGATACCAATATTATACAAAGGGAAATTGATTTAGTAAATGGTTTGAAAGATAAACAAGCAAGCATGCATTTTCACCTTGCAATATTTTAATAAGTTATTTTATAAATTATTAACGTAAATGAAAATGCGTCTTTTTTACATACTTTCTAATTTATATAAATATGTTTATTATTTGACAATGCCTTCCATTATGTGTTTGGCTTATTGCAGTTGAAACACCACAAGGCTATGTGGTACAATGGCCGTAAATTTGACATCAAAAAGTTGGATGAAAAGATGAAAATTTATAATTGTGGGATAATTGTAGTGTTCTGGGTCACTAATGTTTCCTCTAGAAATGACACATGTCCACAAGTCTCCGAAAATTGACACTATTGGTATTTGGATGAAATACTTGAGGGTGACTTTAATTCCTTCAATTTGGTTATGTTAGTAGTCAAATGGTACAAGCTATGAGTGAATGAATGTGATCATGATAGAACTATTATTTAGCATGATAATGAATTTATCATGGTTAATATAAGGCCATTTTAGCCAAGATCAGATCACTATGTTCTTACATGCCAATGTGAACAAGTGTTTTACTTAGATGCTCTAGGTAGAGGGGCTGGTCATATGTTGTTAGATATGATTCAAGAGGAAGATCAATATAGTATAATGTAGATGAAGAAGATGATATTGAAGAAGAATATGACATAGAATAACAATTACTTCATGTGACAGACAGAGACATCCAAGAAGTTCAAGAAGATGTTAATCAAGACAATGTTCTAGATGAAGATAATATTGAAAATGTACTGTCAGATGAATAACTTGAAGAAATCGAACGAAACATAGGAGATAGTGTTATTGATAATGATAATGACAATGATATGATTAGAAATGATGACATTGATGATGATGCTGATATGGATAATAAGATAGACGAAGAATAATATTAATGATAACAAAATGTTGAAATGTACGAGGTATGTGTTTAGATGATTTTAGTTGATTTTTCCTCTTTCATTTGCCTTAAATTTCTGTTTTATTAGTAATTTGTAGCTATGATTGATTCTTACTACGCTGCTTTCAAATATTTTATAGTAGATAAATTGGGTATTTTGGAATTACGAGTGACGTGAGGGTAGGGAGAGGGGCCATATGAGCTTCCATTTGTTGAAATGTGTAACTAGGTTTGGTATTCATAATGTCTAATACAATCATGATTTTATGTATTTGATGTAAAGAGAAAAATAATTATCATTATTACTTTTGTAGCATGGGTTTCATGCTCAAGGTTATTTTATTTGTAGGTCAAACACCCATTGACTTCTTTTAGGGATTTGTCATGAAGTCAAGAAGTAAAAGAGTCATTGTAATGTGTAAAAGACCCCATTGGGCATATTGTATCATGTCCAAAAAGAATGTGTGAGTCAAAATACCCCCTCCAAGACAAGTTGACCTACATTAAGAGAAGTTGGCGTACAAACAACATATGTCGGCCTCATGGAAAAATACTCGACCTCTACGGAAAAATATATGTAAGGGTACATTGACCTCATTTGAAGGGCATCCATGAAGTTCATGGAAGGCATGAAAAGTACCTAAAAAAAGTTGAGAAAAAAAGAGAAAGAAAAAGAGAGAAAGAAACCGAGTTTGAAATGGATTGTTTAGGGATAAATTTCGCACATGTACGAAACGATTAGGGTGACCCTTATTGCGGCAAGGCTGGAAAAAATCACAGCCATTGTAGAAGGCCCAAATAAGGTAACAAAGGGATCATCTTGCAAGTCTCATTATTGACGAAAATTAGCTCACTAAGCAAAGAAGAGAAGATAATTGTTTAACCATATTCTCACTCACACATGTGACCTAGGGATTTTGCATTAAGTATGAGTTGCAGGTCTAAAATGTTGGTCAAAGAAGAAGTTGCATCAGCTACGAGGCAAGTTTGACTTGGGTTGAAGGAATTTCATCAAGGAATAGTTTGAATTGGTCTTGGAAGGGACTTTTGTCAAGGGTCATAGGTCTTGGAATTCATCATCTAAACATTCTATAAGAAGAGAAGAATTTTATGGGTTTTACTCTTAAGAGGAGAGGTTTTGGTCCTAGCTAGTAGCCTACATTTTGTGTCCTCTTGTTTCATTGATCTTAATTGTTTGGTAGGTGTTAGATGATAGAAAACACAATAATAATAAAGTAAAAGAAGAAGCTAATAACAAGAGCATCAAGTTAAGTAAAAGAACATCACAAGCAGTTATCAAAGTAATAGAAATCAGTTAATCTAGCTCCCCCTGGATTTCTCAACACCACATTCATGTGGTTGGCCTTGTTCAGTAGAGTATATTATTCTTAAAACCAAGAGAAGCTCATTGAGGTAGGTATTTAGTCTCGTCGAGGGTTAGGCGCTCAATTGGTCGAGTACCCATCATCAAAGCACCTTAATTTGCTATTGAGATGTCAAGGGTTTAATTCTCTCGACACTCTTGAGGTTAGGTAAATGTTGAATTCACTTAATATTTAGCAATTGGTGGAATTATGCTTTGATTAATTGACCGTGAATATAGATGGGGGTTGTGAATGGGGTCAATGTTGAAATTTTTGTAGTTTATTCTTGTATGCATTGAAATTCGACATAGCTATAATAGATGCAAGCATTGATAATTAGAAGGGTTCTGAGACTCAAATATGACTCGCAAAAATAATTCAACAAAATTATATCATAAATATCAAAGATATGAAATTATTTTGTACATACATAGATAAATATAATAGATAAATTATTATAAAAAAAATAAAATAATAATACAAATATAATACATTGATTATAACATCAATAATTAACTTCGAAGAAAATCAATTAATTTTGAAAATTCTTATAAATAAGCAGCAATTATTTATTTATATAATATATATTTTTAAAAATAATATAAATTAGTTTGTTGGCTTTACACAAAACGTAACAAGGGCTACATAGTAGCCAGTACCTATAGCTTAGCTTAAATATAGCTTAATGAAACAAAAAATAACAAAGACAAAGATTTCATCACAAAAATAAAACAACTAATAAAATATTATATTGTTGAATGCTATCACCAAAAATTAAGAAATATGATTAACTAATATTGTTTATATTAAAATAGTTATATCTATATGTATGTGCGTTATATATATATATATATATATATATATATATATATATATATATATATATATATATATATATATATATATATATATATATATATATATATATATATATATATATATATATGTCTATAATTAAATTTATTAAAATATATATTTAATATAATAATAAGTCATCTTAATTCAAAATATTGTGAAAAAATTATAATTCATGAAAATAGAAATAATAGAAAAAAGAAAAAGAAAAAATCAAAAAGTTAAATAAAAAGGGAATAAAACTAAAAAAACATAGTAACTAATAGAAATGGAAGTTACTAAACAACCCATAATAAGACCTCAACCATTCACCTTACAAATAAATAAATTTCAATAATAATAAAAATTGAATTCCTAATGTTAAACTATGGATAAGCATCATAATTTTTTAGTTGAAGACAAACTAATACCCAGTGAAAAACATACCATGCCTATTATGAAAAAATTGTAATACATGAAAATAGAAATAATAAAAAAAAATACAAAGAAAAAATTAAAAAAATTAAATGAAAAAGAAATTAAAAAAAATTAGTAACTAATAGAAATGGAAGTTACTAAACAACCTATAATAAGACCTCAACCAATCACCTCACAAATAAATAAATTTAAATAATAATAAAAAACAAGAAAAAAAATTCCTAAGGTTAAACTATGCATAAGCGTCATAAATTTTTGGTAAAAAACAAACTAATACCTAATCAAAGACAAAACTGAATGTGTTATACATAATAGCAGTTATAATAAATGAATTTGATTCATAAAAAACTTGTCTACCCAAAAACTCAGGTATAATAAATGAATTTGATTCATAAAAATTTTGCCGACACAAAAACCCTTGTTAGTCCTATTCAAAAGTATCTTTAGGGTGGGGATCTTTTCCTCACACTAAAGCCCCACCCAAAGAAGGGTTGTGTGTCATCTGTAAAACCAGTAGAGGCAACAGAGAGAAGCCTTTCTTTAGAGGCTTATTCACGAATTTGCGTGGATGACTAAGCCCATTGATTAACATTGGTTGGCCAAACACAAAATTGGCAAACAAGGGCCCCGACCGAGGATCTTCTTGGAGATGGGAAGATCTTGTAAATGTCTATAGGTATCAAATACCCTATTTTATGATATATATATATATATATATAAACAAAGTTTTAAACATGAATATTCACTTTTACTTTACCATGGAGGTTCTTAACATTTAAATAGGTTTTGTTATAACACTATGATCCAATACCATGGGTTACTACTACCACATGCCAATATCATGGCTTATGAATACCACATGTCCAAAAAACCATAACTCATGTTTATATGACACATTTTCATATAACATTTTTTTAAATAATAAATTTAAATGAATGAACAAAAAATGCATAACTACTATTAAAATACATCTGAAAACCAACCAAAATTTGCATATAAATGACCATTTTTTAGTCGGTGACCAGTAGTAGCTAATTTACAGTATCTTATAATGCGACCAACTTTTAGTTGTTTTTAGTTTAGTCATTAATTGGCTGTCTCAATTTTATCATCTAGTAGTATATCTAGTCATAAATCTGGTCATTGGTTTAATCATTAATTGCCACAATTAATGACCAAATACACAACAAAATATATTACTATATGGTCACCCAAGGAAACCAATTAATGAGCAATGAAATATGACCAAAATGTTGGTCGTGTTATAAGATACTGTAAATTAGCTACTAATAATCGTATATATGCAAATTTTAGTCATCGTTTGAAACCAATTAATGACCAGAGAAATATGATTAAATTTTGGTCGTGTTATAAGATACTATAAATTAGCTACTAATAGTCATATATATGCAAAATTTAGCCTTCCTTTAGAATCACAAATTTACCATTTGTAGTAGTCAATTTTTTTTGTAGTTTCATATTTATTATATAAACAACTAATTTAGTAGTTTATATTCATTTCATTTACTTTCATTAATAATCATTATAAATGACTAATTTAGTCGTATATTCATTTTATTTGTGTTCATCATTAATCAATACAATTTTATTTTTTTCCCGTTAATACTATGCTATGCTATTATTTACATTAAAACAGAAAAACGGTTACAACCATGAAGTCATGTGCCAGAGGCCGGGGATGGCACTCTGGACTTACAATGTTCAAAAAACCACCCATACAGGGTATATACCACTCGATTGATTACCCACGCAGGGGCCTTGACATAGAAACATATCACCCACACAGGGGCAGCATCCTTGAGACCAGACACCCACGCAGGGGTGCTACCACAGAAATTGAAAGCCCACGCAGGGGTGCTACCACAGAAACTAAATGCCCACGCAGGGGCTTTAGACCTTAGAGCAACAGTGAGGGCAGAAGTAGTCATTCCGTTCAGGGGCGTGGAAAAGAAAAAGAAAATCTTCATCAAACTCCCTCGCAGGGGCGTGGAGACACAATGAACAGTATAATTCGCATACAAAACAGAGACATTCAAAACATACCAGCTGCCATAGACAGAATCAGAGCATCGAAGACAAGGAAGAGAGTGAGCGAGCGGTCGATTAATCGTCCGGCTCCTCCTCATATATCCAGCACAATCCTTCCGGGGGGGGCCCCAATCGGCCTTGGCTTTCTTTGACGAAGGCGCTGGCTGAGTCGCTGGAGGGTCGATGTCTGGCCTCGGGCAGTCCTCCGGCAATCCTTCAGCAGCTCTGGAGCTCTCGGCCTGATGAAGCTGTGGGCGGGGCTGCTCCCCGACCTCCTCCACCGGTTCTTCCAGAAAAAGAACAGAGACATGGGCATTAATGCGCGAATTGGCCTGGGAGCTGTTAAAGGAGAAAACCGCGGTTCCAAACGCAGGGAGAGGATTGGAACCCGCTTCAGAATTGCCAGCATCCATGAATTGGCGCGATTGCAAGGGATTAGCTTCTTCAACTCGGTGACATAAACAGCGGCAACAACGAGAAGAGACATTGTCGACGGATGGGCGCGAAGTTCCGCCTCTACCTGAGCCTCGACGATTGATGAGGCATTGTCGGAGCTTGACCATGGTGGTCTTGGATACCAGATAGCAAAACGGAGCAGGGTGAACAGACACACACCCGTAACCCACGCTAGCAGGCTTGCTCCCAAATCTAAGTGCAACAGGGGCGCCTTGAGCCAGACCTCCGGAAACTGACAACCAAAATCCCTATTCCCCCAACTGTAAATGATCCACAGCAAAATATTCCTTACCTTCATTGTATTTATGCTTCTCTGCAAGGTCTCGACCATCTCCTGCCATAACTGCACACAACAACCAAGGCTATAATCCGGACCAGGCATTAAATTGTCGTCCCTTCCCTCCACAGCACCCACGCTTGCAGTCCCCGACGGCTGCTCACAGTGAATGCCCAACTTAAACTTGGTACCGCCCATGGTGACCAGGTGGCGGTCCCATCTCCTCGCCCGTGGCACCCGCATCCGGGGAAGCAGCCTCACTTTGGATTAGCCTGTCTAATTCCTGAGCCTTTGAAATGTCTGATATGATGGCCATGGTGCCTGTGAGAAGATACTGATCGTTATCTGCACCTATGTTAGCTAGAAAGTCCGCAACCTTGTTTCCTTCTCTTTTTGTATGAGTGAAGGTGATAGCTCTGTTGCTGCGGAGAGCTTGTTCAATGGCTTCTAGTCTGGCTGCAAGTCTCCAGCTGTTTGTGATTTTTCCTGCTTGAGAGCCATTCTGAAGTCTCCTGGCCATGTTTATAAGTATCTGGGAATCTCCTTCCACGATCAGGGGCTGCAGATTTAGGTTCCTGGCGAGGAGAATTCCTTGCCATAAACCTTCGATCTCCGCCGAGTTGTTGGTATCCCATCCCAAAGAACCGAAGTATAACTGTGAGGGTGTGCCTGCTTGATTCCTAATGATGCCTCCAAAGCCTGCCTTTCCCGGGTTACCTTTGGAGGCCCCATCAAAGTTGAGCTTGTAAGAGTTCTCGGGGGGGGCCTTCCAAGTGCCTTCAATGGTGCTGCTACTTGTAGAAGTACTGCTTTTATGGGAGGTCTGTGGTAGAGATAAATTCCAATTACTTAGAATGCCTTTCTCGTTGTCTTGAGATGGGAGATCTTCCTGTGTCCAGGAGTGGAGAGCCAGCGTTTCATTGAGGTTCCCACATATTCTGGTCCATATGTCATCGACCCTAGAGCTCTGATTTTTGAATATCCTCTTATTCCGTTCCTTCCATATGCCCCATAGAATGAGACCTGGTAGTAGTTTCCATAAGCAGTTGAGGAGCTCGCTCTTGTATGGATGTTGCGGCCAATGTCTTAGGGTGTCAGTTATATCATTCATTATTCTGCACCTTATTTGACATCTGAAACTAGCCTTTTCCCACAAATGATTGGCTAGGGGGCAGGAGTCCAACAGGTGAGGGAGCGTTTCCTCATTTTGCTGGCAGTTAGGACATATCGATGGTCCATGGAAATTCCTCCTTCGTAATTTGTCCCAGGTGAGGATTCTTTTGTGACTTACCAACCACAGGAAATAAGAGATTTTGGGCCATGAGTTGGGATCCCATACTGTGCGCCAGATTGGGTCCGGAGGGTTATTGTGGTTGCATATAATCTTGTAGGCCTCTGAAGTTGAAAAGTTACCTTTTGGGCGGTATCCCCATCTTAGGATATCATTGCCTTCATCATGTCTGATTCTCCTTTTTTCCAGCTCCCTCTCCAATTCCCCTGTATCCTGTAGATTTGTGAGGTTGGTTAACTGATTTCCCTGTATCCATTTCCTGAATCCATGCTCCGTCTCCTGCATCCAGTAGTGATTGATTTTTCCTTGCTGCTGCTCCTGCCTTATTTGGTCCAACGGTGCATGTATTATGTGGGTCAGCTTTGGCATTTGGTTCCATGCATCTGTCCAAAATCTCGCCGTTTTGCCATTCCTGACCTCCCAGAAGCTGTGTTGTTGTATTAATTGGAAATGTTGTTTTGCCGCATTCCAGATTAGTGATCCTTTTTCCCTGGGGGTGAACCGAATGAGCTCCTCCTGGGGACGGTTGTTGGCATATTTGGCCGTCCAGATTCTTGCCCAGGGCTTTTCTGGATTAGTGATCCAGTTCCACCATATTTTGGCACTCATAATAGAATTACTATGCTCCGGATCTCTTAACCCTATGCCTCCTTTTTCTTTTGGTTGACATACCGCAGACCATTTAACAAGCGCCCATTTCCTATTTGTAGCCGATCCACCCCATAGAAAACTGCGCTGGAGCTTCCTGATCCTTTTTAAGACCCATTTGGGAGCTGCAAGGACTGAGAAAAGGTATAATGGCATTGCCTGGAGAACTGACTTAATGAGCACAACCCGGCTGGCCAGGTTGAGAGATCTGTGCGTCCAAAGGTTGAGACGAGATTCAAGCTTCTCAAGGAGAGAACGCCATGAGGAGTGCTTGATAGCAGAGGCAGTGAGAGGGGCACCCAGGTATTTGGAGGGGAGAGATGCTGAGGGGAAGCCAAGAATTCGGGTGACGGCTGACTTAATCTGGGGGGGCGTGTGAAAGAAAAAAATCTGCGATTTGGTACAGTTTACATCAGTGCCAGATGCTTCAGCAAAGTCATTGAGCAAGGATTTGAGGCAAGAGGCTTCCTGGGCTGAAGGATATCCAAACAGCATAGTGTCATCAACAAACTGCTGATGAGAGGTGGCAGGGGAGTTATGAACAGAAAGACCTTTGAGAAGGTGGGATTGGAGAGCTTGCTTTATGTGACGGCCAAGCCCTTCTGCCATGAGAACAAATAGGAAAGGGGATAGGGGATCCCCCTGCCTAATTCCTCTTGATGGTTTGAAGGGCCGAGAAGGGATGCCATTAACAAGGATGGAGAATTGAGTTGAACTTATTAAACTCATTATCCAGCGGATCCACATAGTATTGAAACCAAAAGCTTTTAGCATTTGCTGAATAAAGTTCCAGCTGAGTTTATCAAAAGCCTTTGAAAGATCAAGCTTAAGAATCATACCTGCTTGCTTTGATTGTTTGAGGGAGTGAATGATCTCGTGCGTAAGGAGAATGCCATCCAGGATTTGTCTGCCTTCCACGTAACCTGACTGTTCTTGGGATATGAGCAGCGGCAGTAGGGGCTTCAGCCTATTAGCCACAACTTTAGAGATGACCTTGTAAATTACATTGCAAAGTGCAATCGGCCTGAATTTGTCGGGCTTGATTGAGTCCTCCTCTTTGGGTATGAGGGCGATGAAAGTGGTGTTGAGAGAAGGTAGCATCCAGTGGAGTGCTCTCGACTCTTCAACAATTTGCCATACTTCCTGTTTTATCATCTCCCAAAAGGTATGAAAGAACGTAGTGGTGAATCCGTCTGGTCCGGGGGCCTTTCCATCCTTGAGCTGGGCCATTGCCTCATCCACCTCCTGAAGCTGAATCGGGCGGAGGAGAAGCTCATTGTGCTCCTCTGTAATGATTCTAGGCACATTGTTAGTGATTTTTTCAATTGCTTGGCTTCTATCTCCTTCCGGCTCTTGAAGGATCTGGTTGAAGTGATTGCGAAATTCTTCCTCGATTTCCTCATGCGTTTCCACTCTCTCTCCTCCTGGCTTCTGGATGAACGGAATGCTGTTGTGCATTCTTCTTTGTATGGTGGTTCTGTGGAAGAATTTGGTGTTGCGTTCTCCTTCCTTCAACCATCTTATTCTGGACTTTTGTTTCCAGTAAATTTCCTCCTGCTTCTGCCTTTCCTCAATCTGCCTGTGGATGCGCCTTTCCTGTTCCAGTGTCCCTTCTGTGTGTCCTTCTGTGATAATTTTTTGATGGAGATCCGCTAGTTCCCGATTGAGATCTTGCTGTGCTTTGAATATATCTCCAAAGGTTTCTCTGTTCCATCTCTTTAGGTGGAATTTTAGGAATCGGAGCTTCTGTTGGAATTTGTACATCTTAGATCCTTCTGGAAGGGTGAAGGTGGTCCAAGTGGCTTTAACAAAGTCTTTGAACTCAGGGTGCGAGAGCCAGAAACCTTCGAAACGGAAGGGTCTCCGAGTCTGGTTTCCAGGTCGTTGCCATTGGAGAGCTATCGGCCAGTGGTCCGAACCAGTATGCGGGAGAATGGCGGCTGTGATGTCTCCTCCAAGATGAATTGCATTATCTGAGATGAGGAAGCGATCGAGCTTGGAAGCGATTTGGTATTTTCCAGCTCTGTGATTACTCCACGTGAAAGTACCATTGCAGAAAGGCATGTCTATAAGGGAGGCGTTTTGGATGAAGTCCTTGAAATGGATGTTTTCTTGCTCCAATCTGTTTCTCCCCCCAGTCTTTTCTTCTAGCTTAGTGATCATGTTAAAATCCCCTCCAATGATCCAGAGCGGGTGCCTTCTGTTGTTATTCAGTGCCTCAATGGTGTCTAGGAGTGCTATTTTGCTTCCTGTATCCTGCGGGAAGTATACATTCGAGAGATTACCATGTACATTCGTGCCCAAAATATGGAAGGCTGCCTGTATAAGGTGATGAGAGGCATGGAACTCTGAGAGGTCTATTGCTTGGGTGTTCCATGCTATGGCCAATCCTCCTGACGCTCCTGATGCATCAACTGCTACTGAGCGGCATCCTGGCCAAGCTTTTGTTAGGATGCTGCCTAATGTGGTGCCGTTACATTTGGTTTCCTGGAATAAGCAAATTTGTGGCTTTTCCGCTTTAATCATGTTCTTTAACATTCTGAGTTTACCTGGGCTGTTGAGCCCTCTTAAGTTCCATGAGACCAGCTTCATGGTTTAACCATTTGGAGAGGGTTTGTAGTACTTTGTCAATTTCGCATACCTGCCTGAGTCTACCAGGAGCTTCCCGACCTCGATCGTTCTTTGTAGATCTATTTTTCGTCCCCTCTTTTTTGACTCCTTTGGAGGTTGGCTTCCATCCCACTGGCTTCCTGGTTGAATCCCAAGTTGCTGCTGCTGGTATGCTCTTGAGATAACCACTTCCAGCTTGCTAAGTTGGGCTTCTGAGATGCTGTCATACGCCTTCGCCTTGCATGCTAGTTCCAGTTCTAGAATATCAAGGCCATGCAGGTCTATGCTTTCCGGTTCCTCTTCCATCGGTTGCACCTGAGTGCCTTCGTCCTCAATCAGGATTTCATTAGGAGGAGAATCTGACTTTCCATCAATATCCTTTTCCTTGTCGTTCTTTGCTTGATCCTTCTTGACCCCAGAGGGGTGATTATGGAAGCGGGGGGGGGGGGGGAATGGGGATTTGGGGAGGAGGAAGAAGGAGGAGGATGGGTGGAAGAGGAGGGATGGGAAGGGTTAGCTTCAGAGATCGGGGGGGAATCCTCGGAGGATTGAGCCAGGATTTCGAAACTATTCTTAGATGCTGGGCCATTAGAGCTGTTTTGCAGGGGCTTTTGCCCATTTGAGGGTTTCCTGTGCGCGCGTCTTCGGCTGGGGGCTTTTGTAAAGCCATCTTGGGCATCTGAGGCAGAAGGGTTAGGTGAGGTAACTTTGGCATTCAAGGGACAGTCACGGAAGAGATGACCTAGAGCATGGCATCTTCTGCACCGGAAGGGAACATGCTCGTAGTCCAAGGGTTGGATCCACTCTTCGTCCCTGTGAGAGAGATATACCGATTCTGGAAGTGCTTCATTCAGCCGCATAAAAACGCAGATGCGAGCATAGGAGATGAATCTGCGCATTTTTGTTTCTTCTGCAGTTCTGATATATTCCCCTAGTCCATTTCCGATTTTCCTGAGAACGTCCTCGTCCCAATATTCGTCTGGAAGTCCATACATTCTGATCCAGACTGGTGCCCAGGTGAGGTCTTCCTTGTCCGGGTTGAATCTTGGTATCCAATCTCTCATATACAGGCCTGCTGCGTTGAAAAAATGAGGCCCTGTTCCCAGTACCCTGAGTTTGTCTTCAATACAGTAAAAGATGGCGGTAAAGAAGCCTTTTGGCCCTAACTGCAGAGTGACATCTCCTTTTGGCTTCCATTTTGCTGCAATCCACCCATATAGGGCTCTTTCTGTCGGCCAGAACCCTATAAATTTCCCAATAATGGCGTGGTCTCTCATGAACTCGATTCGAGCATCTATTTTGTGCCCAGGTAACTCGATTCTTGGCCTTTCTGTGGCTACTGGCTTACAGGTCGTAGAGGAGACCTTTGGTGCTTCCTCCGGGTTTTTTCCCCTTTCCTGATTGCCGCTGTCATGGTCTTGTCGTCCTTCTGTTTTCTTGTGATCTTGCTGTTGTTTTTTTCCCTTGTTCAGGATCTCTCTATCGATCGATCCAAAACGGAGTGCTTGTTCCGGGTCGTTCTGCTTTGGGGAGGGCCCTGACGCCCCCCCTGAGGATATTCCATTGCGCCTGTCTAATGCCGTGCTGTTCTGCTACCCGCCAGAGGAAGCAGATAGTATGAGTGCAGTACTAGAGCAGCGCTGTCTGCGCCGTCACAGTTCCCTGCAAAACCCTAGTCGCTCAGTCCGCTCAGTCCGCTCTCCCATAATAATGTGATATATTAATCAATACAACTTACTAATTTAGTAGTTTTAGATTGATTTTATGTTTTCATTATTAATCAACATAAATGAATTAGTATGTTTTTGCAACTAAATTTAAAAAATGTCATACAATGTCCATGTTTATCTAATATGAAAACATAGAGTTTCATATGTTAATTGCAATACTAAACAATATCTAGTGCATCTATTAATAATTTCAACCACATAAATTATATTAGATGGCATGTTAAAGTATTACAATATGAGTTTTTAACTTAATATTGTTTGAACTACAATTTACACTTGAAATGATGTTTCATCGCTTCAAAACATTATCATTGTGTTGCCAAGGCATTACAGGTGAATTCACCAACTCTGAAGACTTGACCATCAGTCTCTATGTGTGTGTCTTATGTGGGATATTGAATCTAAGAATATCGCTAGATCGGTTCTCTTCTTTCTCTCTTTTTTCATTTGTCGCTCTAGTGTTATTGATATAAGCCTCTTTTTCAATTCCTGCTTCTTAGCATCAATATTGAGTTTCATTTTCTGAAAACAAAAGAAGATACAATGCAGAGTGTAAGACATGAAATATAATGAACAGTAAAATATAAACTAAAGTAGACTATAAAGAGTTTATACGACATATACCTCAACATCAGTAATGTCAAATCCATTTTCCCCATACAAGCAAGAAACTTGAACAAGTTTTCTCCAGTTTGACGATAGTGGGCACGATAATGTGGCGAGATGACCTGTATAAACAAAACAAAAAAAATGTCACCATATAAAATAACACCTTAGTATCTTAGTGTTCAACCTTCAGGGAAATCTTAGGCACAATCATGCCAACTAAGTTACATTCTAAAGAGTTCAAGCTATAGGTAACTTGTGAAAACAAATAATCTAAGATGTGATGTTTAATCCTTGCCATTTTATTCGCAACAACATTTCATTTTCTAATGCATGAACTTGGTCAAGTATATAAACAACATGTGCTCAAATAACAACATGAAAGTAAACTTTTCTGATAATCATGAATTTTTTTAACACAAAATAGTTATAAGGGTTCCAATCAATATCGTGTAATACTAATTTCATCTTCAAGCTTTGGTGGTTGTTTAAATTGACATGATACCAAGTATTTTCAATTTCATAGTTAAAAGACGAAACAAAATCATAAGAAACGTTCAAAATACAATCAAACAATAAAGAGAGGATATCATGGAATGGACATTGCAATTATAAACAATCTTTTTCCCTATCCACATATGTCTTGCATGGCATTCTTAAAACATTTGCTTTCCCAAAATAACCATGAGGTGAAAGAATCACAAGATTAAAAACTGTAGGAATCCCTACTAGAAACATTTCCATAGTTAATGGCTCAAGTTCCTGGAGGACCTATAACAACAGATGAATCATATCCAGTGCATGATTTTCATTGTCTCCCCATCCTTTTTCCAATCACATTTCCTATAACATGCCCACAACAGAGTTAAGTAACAACCAAACAAAGAAATTGACATTTGTTTTTATCCTTTCTTTCTATAAATTTGAATATGAGAACATATTAATTCATATTTAAAGTATTCCTAACATATTACAAGGTAGCAATCAAGCATGACATTAGAAAAATTGACCTCAATGAGGTCCTTAAACAATTTCTACAATATATTTTTCGTGCTATGATATCTTGGGTATAAAAGAGAACATATCTGTAAAAGAAAAATCCATATATAACATATGTTCAAACTCTGTATATGGTGTATTCTTAGGAAACTTTTTAAGATGTTCCTCTGCCTTTACCAAAGTGAACTATAGCTTGGTTAAACTCGGTATCCTTTCATTCAGCATCAATTTCTGCAAGATAAATGTCACACATTATTCTTTCCCATTTCTCAACATGCTACATATGATAAATTAAAAGTCACATAAAACCAAGAGCAAACCATTTTCTAACCAAAACAAACAAACAAACAAACAATGCCTCTAATAAAACTTCATTCTAATATCAGCAGATGAAAAGAGAGTGGACCATTTTTTCCACTTGACTTTGCCTGTTTTTGTTATGAATGTGCTCAAACTTTAGGAACCGACAAATGTGAGGGAAGTTGTAAATGTGAAAAAAATTATGTTTATCTTTGTAGACTTCTTCAAAATGATGTGAATGATTGCCATTTTCGGACGTGGTAAATCTCATAATAATAAATGGCCACATTGGATGCAGAGTTTAAATATAAAAACTTTTGGACATGGCATGTATTCTAATAAATTTCATTGCAATGACTACCATGGGCCTCCACGGATTACAGCTCTTTAGTATGTTAGTCTTGACGATGAAAGAGCGATGGCAACGATAAATATCGGTGGTCCTAGTTTTTATGGTGGATTTCTTCAAACCAAGGTCATCATCTTAATGAGCCCAGGTTCTGACATGGTAAACCTGGATCTGGTCCTCACCCAGGATCTACCAAGGGTATTTTCACAAGAGTCTCCCAATTTGTCCAGTAAATAAACAGTTAAATTGAATATTAAAACAAATTAAAGCTAAATGCTCAAAATCCTCTTAGGTGGGTTTTGGTCAAGTGGTTAAATCAAAGTACTTTCAGTGCACAAAACTGGGTTCAAAGCCACCCGAAGACATGTTACTGAATTAATATGGCCAACGAAGTTATCTACCTCATCCAAAAGTGGGTGGAAGTCTTAACAACCTTGATGGCCCATGGTTGTGGTTTGTCTCAACAAGCGAGGAAAGATGCAAGTATTGGATGAATTTAATGTGGCCAATGGAGTTATCTACCCCATCCAAAAGTGGGTGGAAGTCTTAGCAACCTTGATGGCCCATGGTTATGGCATATCTCAACAGACGAGGAAAGATGAAATCTTGGATGAATTTAATGGAAGAGATACCCTTGGCCATGGCCTCTAAGAAAAGGTAGAGCCCAATTCATTAACAAATTCACATTTTCTAACTGCAAAAAGGAATATCACAAGATCCTGAACTGGATGGAAAAATACCTTTGCTGTTGTAGCCGTCAAGTCATGCATGGAATGTACGGCCTTATATGATTCAAAGAAAGATGCTTCTTCAAACATTTCTATTGCACTTGAATATAACTATGCAAAAGTACATTAAATCAACTTTGAATATCGGATGGAAATAAAGGAGAAATATCAACTATGGTGTTAATCTCAGTCCCAACAAAAAATTATTATTGGATAAAAATGAATAGGTTACACACATAATAGTGCAAGCTCCTTTTCTTTCAAAAAAAAGACAACCAATTGGATTAGTTGAAGGTCGAGCACTGACGCTAACTAATGTGCACGGTAAATTTGGGCAAGCCAACACACCCTCAAATTTTTAATTCAATCAAAATGGGAAGGTCTAAGCCCTCATCCAAGTGTTAAAACAATATGAAATGAAGGGACTGAACAAAACCCCACCCATATCAAATACTGAAGAGCTCAATTAATAATCTTACCACTACCTAAAACCAAAAATGTTTCACAACTTTTCAACTAGATTGAAGCTCTGACCAGCCATGTTGGAAACACCCATTTTCAAGAGCATATGCCTTATAAAATTTACAACATCTGACTTCACAAAACTACATTTCTAATTAAGTCAAGGTGTTGAGTTGCTTTGTGCCTCAAAAGAAAACACATGAATTGAAATAATTATTCTGAAAGGAAAAGCTCAAAAATTCCAATCAAAATTTGGCACAGACCTTCACTTAAATCTGTACCAAATAGTTCATATCCATGACAGATCCTTCAAGTCTTCAAAACCAGAGATAACACCACCTTCACATGGTTGTGAAAGGATTTGGTGTCCACCTCACCAGAAATAGTAACAAAACTTGTAGGCCTCTACTCATGCTGAAGTAGTGCAATTGTCATTCCATAATTATTGAGGCATCCCTTAATTATTGTTGGTGGGTCCAAAGCATGTTTAGTGCCTATGATGAACATATTCTTGTTCCTTGAAAATCTATTTGATATCTCTACTCCAACAACAGTCCTTTTTAGAGGACTAATAATGTGAAAAATGCCTTCAAGGTATCACCCTTACCAGTTCTACAAAGCATGAGTCACTTTCAGTATGACACCAAAAAACTTTCTATGCAATGCTTCATAAAAAAATTTGCAATTGCCCCTAAATTTTACCAAAAAACCCACTAAAATTCATTATTTTAGTTTACAAGAATGGCAAGGACCAAGTCTTACAAGGTCAAAGAAGAAACAAAATCAAGCTTTGAAATACTCAAGCCTTCATCATATTTCAAGAAGTTTCCTGATGCAATGTAGAAAGCAACTTCACCCCCTACAGAAATATTCTCGTTTCCAATTACTCCTGAGAAATGTGTTATTGGAGATGGTGTCAGTACAATGCTTGTACTGACCCCTACATAATCATGCATATATTGAAGTTCAACCTTTCAAATTTACATTATATAATGTAAACAAAGTTAAAGTGTAATCCATTTCACAAAAAAATAACAAAATTATTTTTATCACTATAAAACATGAGGAATGTTGTCAAGCATTGTGTTTATCACAACATACTAGCATGAAATTTTACCATGTAGATAACCTTGTGACTATTGATGATCAAAATTAGGGGGCATGCTGAAGCCTGACTAATACGGATGTCTGAATAAATGTCTACAATATTACAAAGAAGATGCTCCAGATAGAAACAACAACAAGAGGTTTCATTGCAATGGTTCTTACATATAAAACCAATTATTATTTTTCATATTTCTCCAAATGGCTTATTTCAAATTGCAGAACTGACAAGTTGATCCCTTCTCGGGTGTGACTAAGTGTAAGAGCACACTACAAATGAGAACTAAAACATATTGAAAATATATGCATTTAAGAAAATGGCACAATTGACACAAATGTCTAATCACCTTAATTGTCATGTCTTTCTAAATGGTAAAAATGAATGCCACAATAACTGAAAGAATGTTTTAACTTATAGAATGTAGTACTGTCCCAATTAATAGAAAGTACTGCAGGTTGTTACTTTACAAAAAAACACTTACATTAAGCATGCAAATTGTTCAAAGCTAAACATGATGTCAAAGATAGATTTTATTGTTCAAATCCTACAATTAATAGAGACAACATCTTGCACAACTAGTTTTTCACTCTCAAGTTATTTATTCTTAGGGGTAGCCATGACTTCCCTAAGGATGGGTGGCTCCCTTTCCTCCTTTGATCCAACCTTTGAGGCAGCCACAAAAGCTTTCAAATATCTTGTGGCAGCTTCTTTCTCAAAATCAAAAGAACCATAACATCAACCAAATGATGGTTTGTTAAGAAATGGAATAAGTTCTTAAACTCATTCCATCAATCCAAGGAGAAAATCACTTCATTGCTACCTCTAAAATTTGTGCTTCGAAATATAGATTCAATTATCAACTATAAACCCCAAAGTTACTTGACAACATCACCCATTGTCACCTTGGTGATCATCCTTCTCACATAAGGCTAGCTCTCCTCCAACATAAGGGAGGAATCCATGATAAGCCTACAAACTTGTCCTTCAAATGCTAAAAAAACATATTTGCAAAATGATATTGTTTTTGTCTTTTAAGATTTGAAATGGAAAGCTAGGCAAGACATAGTGCCTGGTCCCTGGGCTATAGACTCTAAGCAACAAACAAAACTTTAAAATTGATGAATAAGATGTGAGTCATGACAAAACAACCAAACAACAAGTGTTATCAGTCAAGAATAGATCCAATAAATATGTAACAATGCTATCTCCTACTAGATGGAACATTTGAAGACAATGTGCTCCCCCAACTTGATCTCTTTTAAGTCACATAGCTGAAAATTCCCTTTGAGGTGTGTGATGCCGTGAGCTATCTCAAACCAAAGCTAGTGGGAGCCCACTCTGAATGAACCAAGGGGAATCCTAAGGTTGTGCATCCAATCTCTATTAGTATAGATAGGCCTAACAATAAGAGTCACTTAGCTACATAAAGCACTCAAAATAATAAAATGGCATATTCAAGCTAACACCCTCACACCTAGTCAAGTTTCCTATCACTTTTTGGTTGGATACCAAAATGGAAACTTTGTACCTGCATATGAGTCAGGTCTAGTGTCTCTTGGTCCTATCATAGTTACCAAGGAGCTTTCCTCTTAGTTAACAAAAAATAATATTTCTTCCTTTCTCACCAATGTCAATGTCGAGGAGAAGTATCTATTAGGTGAGGAGATCTTGAAATTGGTGGAAGCAACTCTTTCAGAGAAATTGCCATCAAGTAAAGGGAAAAAACCATCAAAAACTGCAATAGATGATTTGAAGTCCAAGTACACAAATTTCATGTCAGGAAGGTTTCTTGATCTACCAGAGGAAATTTCATTCTAATAATGTGATGGAATATTGCTCTTAAATATTATTGTTTTCATTCATATGTTTTTCTATGATCTATGACCTCTGCAAGGCTAGCCAAATTCAGGATGCAAACAACCAATTGAAATAAATTTTGAATAGGGGTTTGTTTTTGAGTTGTACTACTTATGGGGCATTCACAAGAAAGATGGAGGAAGGTGAAAGGTTGGTTGCTAAGGGAACAATAGTTAGAAATTATTGTCAAAAATGATTTCTACTATGTATCATACACCATCACTGCTATGAGTAATACTTACTTGATGCTTGATTTAGTGCCAAGTACAAAATGATGGAAAATACTTGCCTCCGGACCTATCGCAATCAGTTTGGTGTTCTACGGATCATACAAAAAATTGTTGCAAAGTTTCAAGTTTTTAATAATGTTACCAAAATAGAGGGTATGAAAAATGATCACAAAATATGATTGCATATAAGCTTTGTAGCTTCTTATGTTACAAAGCCTACCATCTTCTGCTCTTATTGTGAATTACATATTGCCATTGACATTGCATAGTGTAAAAATTCAATGAAAACTACGCTACTACTACCATTAAAAAATGCTTGTTGAGAAAATTCATCTTGGAATCAATCCATTCACTAAGAGACAACAATAGAGTTTGTTGATAAAGTGTTTGGTGTAAAGAAATAGAAGCACAAATTGTTTAATGATTATTTCGGCACATTTCTTGCCCAACAAAGATAAAACAAAAAACAAAACAAAAAATGTACAATTGTGCTTAGGATCACACACACAATCATTTACAAAAAATTTAGATCTCTAGGTTAAAAATCAATTTGGCACTCACCGTTACAAATGAATAAAACAGAGTAATAATGACAACATAAAGTTTTTATCTGGATGCACTCATAGAATATCCAATTCTTGAATATGAATTAATATGATGTAAACATTTTGACTTGATTGGAATCCTTTCTGCAATTGTTTCTGGGTAGTAAGTATAGCAATTTAATACATTCCATTACTTTTGGATTCCTTTCAAGTATATTTTGACCTTTACATGAAGTTGCCATTGTTGGAAACTCATGGTTAACCAAGAAATCTTGTAGTCCATATAATGGGTTGGGTGCAGTTTATATCAGTTAAGGGCACTGTTCAAAACCTAAACCTAAACCCTACCCCCAAACAGAAACAAAAAACATTATCCTTGTTCATTGTTAAGGGATATCGTAAATTTCAAGTTTTGCTAGGTTAGTTATTTTTTTATGTTTTTTTTCAAGGTGAGGGGGGTGGGGGTCAGTAGAGCTTATATTAAAAAAGTTGTGGCCATATGATACAACTTAAGTTTACTAAAAATATATAGTCCTGGGCAAGCATAACTTGGAATCCCTAGTTAAGGATGAACCAATCAAAATACTATGGAGGCCTATCTATATCTTCTTCTTAGAATTCCATAGGTATATTGCTGAACACACTGGCATAATAAAAATAGAACTCAACAAAACATACTAGGTTACTAAAAAAGGTAAAAGGTGTAATGCTTGTTTTGGGCTTTAGTTAGTTGGTCCACATGACATGCTAGGGCTTCATATTTCACAATTGTGGAGCCAGTATCAATGTAGATATCCACATGATTGTCTTCAATGGGGCTTTCCAGTAGCTTCCAGATATGACCACTTAGGGTGTATCCATAGAATGAGGTGGGCCAGAGCAGGTAGAGTCTACAATGGTGTTGTTTAATTTGAGAGTGGGAGATCGCTTAACCTCGAGGTGGAGGTTGAAGTGAACCAATGTGCACCCAACCATCATTTATAGAGACTCCATAATTGAAGCCATTTTCAATTGGTTCCCTCTAAAATGGTCATGGAGACCCAAGGTTCAACCTCCCATTTCCTCAAATTAAAAATATGATTTGATGTTTGTGGCATGCATTATATAATTGGTCTTGGTGTATATGGATGTGGATGAAAATTTGGGGCAAGCATTGTTGTTGAAATAGGTTCTCTAAGTGAAATTTTTTATGCCACCACTATCAATAATGCACTAGCTCAAGAGAATTTTAATTTGATGGTTGTCACTAAATAATGCCTCACTATTTATGCACGAGTGGTCATTGATCATGTTTAGAATGACAATTATTAACCAATTTTTGGTCTTGATTCATCTCTTCCTTCATTGTCACAATGAGTTCAACCTTTTTCGCCTTTCTAGATTTAGACATTCTCCACTTGAATGAAATAATTAAGAAAATGTTACATTTCAACAAAATGCAGAGATGGGCACCAAAAAAATTGTTCCTTGCATATTATTGACACGGGTATTGAGTCTCATTTTCTAGTATATTACCAATAGTAAGTGAATTGTTTATTGCATGAAGAAATAACAAGCACAGAGTAGAAGTAAAAGAGTTCCTCTTTATGTAAATAAAATATGCAAACATGATGAAAAAGGAAGCATTGTATGCAACTACAAGACAACATACAACCATCTCCGGGAATTGGAAATACTGATATATTTGCATTACTCTGGATAATTTAATGTGTGAAGCTTAAGGGGTTTGAGGTCTTTACACTAGTTATTTTTCCATCCTAGCAAGGGATGTCCCATTTTCCGGGCTTCAGGGTACAAGAGGCACCAGAATACAAAAGTTAGTGCAGCAATGCAACTGTCTGGACATAATTACATCACATATACCATCCTCTTCTCAGGATTCCATCCAAAAATTTCCATAGTTGATTTTAGGACCGACTATTCTATGATTGGGTGTGCAAGTGGCCGTGACTACCACTTAAGGAAGTTCTATTTTACCTTACTCCAGAAAGCTTGACAAAGGAACATCACTGGCTAAGGGCGGGGATCATTTGTAGAATGATTATTGAACTAAAATAATGTCCAAGATCTCTTTTTGAGCTGACCTTATTGTTGTAGCTTTTATAATGATGTGCAATCTATCCACATGGATACACTTTGTTAGAAATTGTTCACTTTGTACCTTCTTTTGGCATCTCTTTCACATCAGCAAGAGCAGATACAAAAGTGGATCCTGTGGACCTTTACACATGGTACAAATTTCTAGTTTATGCCAGCACTCCTATTTTATCATCCAGCATATGGAAAATGAATTCTATGAGATATTAACCAAGCCAACATATAGTAATAGGGAAAAACCCTTCTTTAGAAGGGTTGTAACTTGTGACCCCTGTTAGGTCTATAATCATGATTTAGGGGTGCTTACAACCTACAAAAATGACTTACAAAGTTAAAGAAGTTACCTTCTTTGGATATTGGTGACAATATGCAGAGGTGTTAAGCAAACCTTATCATTGCCTCGATATGATGATATTGCAAAGATATTGTTTTCAGCCAACAGTTATATCAAAACACTGGTTCAGATCTGATTTCTATACCCATATTTGAAAAGAACATTTTCATCAGGTTGCAAAGGCATAACTCATTTTTGAAAGTTTCTTATTTTTGAAGGTTGGTTGGTTAAAAAGCCTGAAGGACCACATTAGAGGAGCACTCCATCCCATGCACATGGATCACTACTTTAATGCACCTCTTTTGGAGCTTGGAGGTGGCCACGTTTTGAGGAAGCTGTAGCTTTCACTTGAGATCCTTTTTATGAGGAGTTGATTAACATGAAGGATAATACCCAATCTTTAAGGGATAGAAGGCAACTGTCATATTCTCCAAGGTCAAAGAGTCAATAAGGAGTAAAGTGCTCCATGCTTGAGGGATACAAGGGTAATTTAATATTAATATATGATTGAAGTTTTTTAAGGAATGACCTAGATATAAGGATGAATGTAACCTTTTTCAATTGTTATCACAAATCTCAAGAAGTTATTTCTTTGAAATGCCATAAAACATTTCAAATAATGTTTCACAATTCAAAAATGGCATATAAAATGGCAAGTGGCATTTGAAGGAAAAATGGGCACGTATTAATCTAGTTTAACTGTGTTTTGACAGGGAAATTGACCATAGGAACCTGCCCAAGTGCTTTAAATTGGCATTGACATAAAGTTTGACACTAATTTCACATTGAATAAGCTTCTAGAAAGCCCTTACACCTTGTCCTTGTTCTAAATACAATTTACCACTTATTATTTCCTCACACTTTCTTCCAGAATGTTTGAGCAAAGGTATCTCCTACACAAACAAGAAGCACTTCTATTGTGTGTGAAGCATTGTGATCTGGTTTTGTAGTCACAACCAGAAGACAGTTGTGAGAAACAACATTGTTCCACACTTCATTTCTTCACATTTTATTCAATAACTTTTAGGAAAAAGTGTTTTCCATAGCTACAACAAGCATGCTATGTGTATTTTGGATAGAATGGATATTATTTGAGGCTACATTTAAATTTTCTTACTCAATTATCCTTCCTTCTTGTGCTATTTTATATTTATAGATAAATAGACAGATATTGTTTCCCTATTTCAATTTTTTTTCTTTTTACTTTTTTGATGGGGGATGAGGCACGGATCATGGTTCCAACATGTACCCCTCCCAATACCATGCAACTTCGGTTCCAAGGATTTTTGAGATGGAGGCTCAAAGGCTTTCTAAGAGAGCTCTCCATCAATCTCCAAGGCATTTGCCACACCTCAAAAAATAATTCCAGCTTAGAGTGATTTTTTGTGTTAAAATTGAGGCCCTTCAGGGTTGATTAGAAATGGGCTTCTAAGAGGTTCATTTAGGGATTTCACAACTAGGGATCTTTATTCTAAAATATTAACATAACAATAATTCTCAAATGTTGATGCATCACTAGGATAACAATATTAACGCATCCAAAGCATTTCTACAATTTACATTGAATTGAAACTCAGTCAAGAAAGTATCCAACAAAATCAAGAAAGAAAAAGGAAACATATAATAAATAATGTAGACAATTGACTGGAAAATTACTAATAATACCTGTGACGCGATTCCCAAGGCTTCTTAATGCTACTTACAAAGGTCTGTTCTAAGAGAACTAAATTTGTCACCACTACAACTCATACCACCAGGTAACCACTATATCCTCTCTTCTAGATATATGACAAACAATATAAGATTACCTGCAATGCCCTTCCATAACTTTTGCCATATTGTCATCATATGTAGGAAGAAATACATTGCTGGCCAAAGACACCATGTAATCCAGTGTAGCCATTTCAGATGAATGATTTTGGAATGGATTTAAATCCATAGGACTAGGAAGAGTCTCCTTCCTCACCTACATATTTTTGTTGATCAGCATGAATGGATGACATAAGAAAATCCAACTTCAAAGGAAAATGAGTTGAAGTGAGTGAATCGGTCAACTTACAATATTTGGATAAGTTGAATAGAGGGCAGGCATCCTTCTTTCTCCCCCATAGATTTCTTCAGCAACAATATATATCTGAATATTTCTATCAAAATCAAAAGCTTTCAGTATTAATGGAGTCTCCTCTAGTGTTACAAGACACAGTCCATCCTTCCTCTTCATTTAAGAAATTATGACCTCCTTCCACCAAGGGTAGGCATGCCTTTGAAAGGAATACAACAATATAATAGGATAAACACTGTTAATAATAAATATTTTGTCTTGACCAGGAAAATATTATGATTTCCAAACATGTAATATACACTAGTACAAAATGACTAATTAATTACTAAAAAACGACTAAAATTTTCATATAAACGACTATTTTTCAGTTGGTGACCAATCGTAGCTAATTTACAGTATGTTATAACGCGACCAACATTTAGTCGTTTTTAGCTTAGTCATTAATTGTTTGTCATAATTTTATTGTCTAGTAGTATATTTAGTCATTAATTTAGACATTAATTTAGTCATTGATTTGGTCATTAACTGTCACAATTAATGACTAAATATACAACAAATATACTGCTAAATATCACCCAAAAAAACCAACTAATGACCAAAATGTTGGTCGTGTTATAAGATACTGTAAATTATCTACTAATAGTTGTATATATGCAAAATCTAGTCGTCATTTGTAATTACAAATTTATCATTTGCATTAGTCATTTATATTTTTTGGTAGTATCATATTTATTATATAAATTACTACTTTAGTAGTTTATATTCATTTCATTTATTTTCATTAACAATCATTATAAGAAACTAATTTAGTCGTATATTCATTTTTTGTGTTCATCACATAAACTACTAATTTAGTAGTTTTATATTGATTTTATGTTTTCATTATTAATAAACATAAATTAATTAGTATGATTTTTCAACTAAATTAAAAAAAAGATAGCATACAATGTACATGTTCATATAATATGAAAACACAAAGTTACATATGTTAATTACAATACTAAGTAATATCAAGTGCAACTATAAATAATTCCAACCACATAAAGTATATTATATAAAATGTCAAGTATTACAATATGAGTTTCCAACTTAATATTGGTTGGAGTAAAATTTACACATGAAATATTGTTTCATCACTTCAAAACATTATCATTGTGTTGCCAAGGCATTGCAGGTGAATTCACCAACTCTGAAAATTTGACCATTAGTCTTTATGTGTGTCTTATGTGGGATATTGGCTCTATGGGTACCACTAGACCAATGCTCTTCTCTTTCTCTTTAATTGCATTTTGTCATTCTAGTGTTATTGTTCTCCTCTTTCTTCAATTCCTACTTCTTACCATCAATACTGAGTTCGTTTCGTCAAAAAATAGATACAATGCAAAGTATAAGACATGAAAATCGATGAACATTAGAATATAAAATAAAGTAGATTATAAAAGATTTATACAATTGTTGAAGGCCAAAAATGTCTCCCTCAACATTAGGGGATAACCACCTGGTCCAGACCTTGAAGCAACTTCGTTTTCTTTTGGAGTAGTGGCTCCGACTGGTTTAACTAGGTCTAGTTACCTTTCCCTATCTCTATTGATTTATGATGTAACTTTAACTACCAATAGACAGGGATATCAGATCACTTCTTCTTATTGATCGAGAAAGAGAATGATCCTTAAGCTGATTTGGGTTCAGCCAAGCCACAACTACAATTTTACCTCTTTCAGAGGAGGACTTAAAAGAATCTAGAACTTAATCTAAATGCAAATTTATTCTATAATGCAAGCAAAAGAAACTAATCCTAAACCTATCTCAATTTGGCAGATATAGATCTAACTCAACTAAGAGCAAGATAATTAAATGATAAGGATTTAAATATGTCTGGCTTTTAGTTAATATCAAGGTAATGAAGCAATTCAATTAGCTGACATTTATGAATACCGAAACACATCATATTGAGACCTCTTAACTGAAATAATAAACCAACAACACTCAAGGAGTAGTTCACAAAAAATGATATTGGTTGCCAAATCAGTAAATCCAATAATTAAACAATAATATGCGAAAATAGTTTACAACACATCACTATTTAATAAATCAGTTTTATAAGACATATTTCTCAATAAATATTTACTCAGAAATTAGAATTTAATCCATAATAGCAGAGATACATAACAACAACATTGAGACAAATTATCCTTATCAACACAAGTGCACAAACATGAATAAAATTACACATTCTTGTTATCACAAAAATGGAACTAGTATGCGAAACAGTAGTATTAGAAATACCAATTTATTGAATCCATTTCTCTAACCCTGGTCTCCAACAGTCCTTTACATTGCTTGAACTTTTGCTTTCAAAACTAGAGCTTCAATAGTGTAAACTCTACCCATTATACATAATTCAAGATACAAAGGAAAAATCTTCAATAATCCTCAGATCTGAGATTTTCTCTCCTCCCTCCTACAACTCTAAATTCCTATTGCAGAAGTGCTTTTAGAAGTCCAAAATTGCAGAGGAGAGCAACCCCTTAATTACATTCTGCAATATGCTATTTATAATATTTCCAAAGGTATTTTGAGAAGAAAGTTTGTTGGAGAATAAATCTTCCCAATCCAATTTTATTTGCTCAAAATTCCAATCTTTAATTGTTGTAACATTCTCATTGATTGAGATCTTTTTCTCCATATCTATTCTACTATTTTTCTACAAAAAGAAATCAAAATAAATTAAGATGCAACAATAAAATTAAGATGCCATTTCTGGCATTAAAACAAATTCAATCAAATGCAATTAATTAATTGAAAAGGAAATATGAGCTTTCTATTGATGCATATGATGATTTTAATTGGCCAAGGATATTATTGATGAATGAATCTGCACTTAGAAGAGACTTGGTCAAATGAAAATGAAGAAAATAAAACTCAAAAAATTGATTTTGTTTAAAAATACGAAGCTTGATCTTCTACCTGATTTTAGACCCAATAAATGGCTAAATCTATTAGTGTGACCTCCTCAGAAATGTTTTCCTTGATTTTGTTCTTCCAATGAGCCATCATGTGCCTCACTCAGCCAAGTAAAACTCAATCTATGAGCCTTCAAAGTTGATGATTCAAATATGGCATAATTCTGGAAATTCTATTGCTCGGCTAAAAATAAAAAATAAATTTTTTTAATTAAATTATAATCTTAAATTAGATTTTAATTATCTAATAATTAATTTTAATTTAACTATAAAATAAATTAACTATTTATAAACTAATTAATATTAATCTAATTAATAATTAATTTTAAGTTAATTAAATTAATTATATATTGTATATTAATTAATTTAATTAATTCAAAATTTAATATTAAATATTAAATATTTAAATTAATATTAAACTAAACTAACCTACCATTTCATTCATACGTATGAGTGAAAACTTGAAAATCGAATCCCAAGGTTCATAACGAGACTTTGTATTTTATATCCTTTTGACTTTTCGCAATTGGAAGATCGAAAGAATGAAGTTATCGGGGTTTTTTTAAATTGTTTCATTTGAGAACTTGCGATGTGATCGAGCGATCGTATTATAAATTTTTATTATATATATATATATATATATATATATATATATATATATATATATATATATATATATATATATATATATATATATATATATATATATATTTATATTTATATTATTTTATTTTTGGTCTAAATTTAATAAGGTTTGGTTAAGTTATGGGAGTAAAGCTAAATGAGATTATTTAGAGCATAATTTGCCTATCTAAACTACAGCCACTCTTGGTAAAAATAAAAATAAACTACAACCACTTTGATATTTTGAGTTTTCGAGATTGGTAATTTATTTGAAAATAAAAAATTGGAATAAATTACTGAAATCCTGATGCTCCATAATTTCGCTAGGTTATGTAATAGGATCATAAGTGAAAAATGAAAAATGTTAGTAATAACTAACTAGGGGTTAATATTTAAAATAAATGCATTATTGAACTAATTTAATTACAAAAATGGAATATTGTACATTTTATGCATTTTTAACCCAGGCGACATAAATGATTAGACTTCAAAGGAGTGCCATTTACAAACCAGTTGACCAAATGAGGTGAAATAAGTATTGATGGGAAGCTTGCCAAAAATCAATTTCAACAAAGAAATCAAAATGAAAATATGAAGAAAATGAAAAATTAACAAAATTGTAGGATAATTAACTTAATAAAAATCCTAAAAAGCGTTTAGCCAAAAACTTTATAGAAAGGGTCCCCATTATTTGAAGTAAACAAGTAAAAAATTGGGGGGTTGTGTTTTACCACAACAATGGCGACACACGGGAGAAGAACCAGTTATCTCTCTTTGGTATGAATGAGATTTACCTAAAATTAAAGTAAAAATAATTAACGAAGAGAAAATTATTTTTTGAATGTTTGCCTAGGTTCATTACTCTGAATAAAAGCAAGAATCATCTTACTATAATTTTCCTAAAATTCCTCATAAATTAAAATATTTCAAATCTCTATATCAATCCTTAATTAGTTGTAGCGATAAAGCAGGGGTCACTTTACAGCTTAGCTTTTAAAATGTATTCATTTGTCACAGGTATAGCCACTGCTCCCAGTAAACATCTATAGTCTCGACAGGGTTACCTTTTAATCATCAGTGATTCAGAATTCCATCTTTTTAAGAATTATTGACCTAGAGATAAATCCATTTATATATGTTTATTTTCTTTGTATTTGTTTTTTATTTTTTAGTTCTTAAAAGTCATTGTCCTAGTTTGGTAGCCATATAGTTTACAATGCCATTCATTGGTTATAATTGCACTGAACAAGCTAGCTCGTGATGAGACCCCTTGTCTTATAATTGTTTGCAATCATAAGCCATTAACTTGGTTTATTTAGCAGTGTTGGTAATGTCAGCCTATATTTCCCCTATGATTATGGTAAGCAGGCTCATCATGAGACCTCTTATCTTTTAAGTTTAAATATATTTTTGGATTACACTCTAAAAGGAATAAGAATTTTTTGGACAGGGAGAATCATTGACTCTTTAAGAGTTAAGAATGACAATTTCAGAGTTAATTGTGCTTTGCTGTAAAGTGTCTTTACTTGGTTAAAAATAACTTTTCTTGACTGATAATAGAATTTTTAAAGATCTTAATAAAATATTGAAATTTCAAAATAATTACAATTTTGATAAAAAAAAGAAATTTCTCAGATTTTATGATACCTTGTCAAATTCTCTTGTTTTGTAATCTCTTCCGTAAGTATGTCTACCTTTATAATAAGAAAAACAAACTTTACTAAAAGATTTTAAGGAAAAGCTAATAGTATACTATTAACAATTTTTTCCTATGTATGTCGACCATTGTTAGGTAACAAGAAGGCCTTTCATATAAATAATGGCAGAGTCACCAAAATTAAAACTGAGAACAAAAGGAAAAGAATTCTCAAGCTAAAGTGGGAAAAAAATCAACAAACAAAAATAAAAAAGAAGAAATTCAAAAGTGGAAAGGAAAATCCATGTTTTGAAAGATAAAGTCTAACAAGAATGTTTATACCAATGTCTCAACAAAATGAAATAAAGGAAAATAATCATGTAATCATTCCTTCTTATGTTAAAATTCAGATAAATTATACCTTCGAGGGTTGTAAGTGTTTTAGGCTTTAGATAGTAGTGATGACAAAATTAAACCACAATGAAAAATTTATGTCTGATGCCAATCTTCTTGTTTCAAAGCATCATCTTAATGATTTTCTAATAAAAGTAATGCTTAAAGAAACAAACTAAAGGTTCAGAAACTTCGTAGTGTACCTGTTTTGACGAAGATTATCATTGCTTCGTAGAAGAAAACTAGGAAAAGAGTATAGGACTTCAAAATATAATCTCACGGAGGATTGAAAGCTTTTATGAAGAACTGAAAAATATATATATATATATATCAACAGAATTTAAAAACAAAACTAAAACTAAAGTAATGAAATGGAAATTAATGAAAGTGGGTATATGAATCTTACCATTGGATAATTTCATTTGATCTTACCTGAGAGTTACTAGTTTCTCCAATACTAGCTGTCTTCTTCTTTTAGTTAACATTAAAAACATGAAGAAGTCAAAATAACCAAAATATTCTAACCCAAAATTATTATTTATTTTATTTAAACTAAAGAAAACAATGAAATATAAAAAAGGGAATGCTTTGTGTTCAAGGGAATCGAAATTAAAACAAATGCATCAGAAATGAGAATGAGAATATGAAGTGATGAATGTTCTCAAAATATTATATGTTTCATATAAGCTCCATGATTTTTTTTTATTTTTCTTAAATTGTCCAAAATTAAGACCAAATCCAAGATAATGAAATTTAAATTTGAAGATAGAGAGGCCTTGAATTTCATATTAATTATGGAATTATATATTTAAAACTGAAATATATGAGAAATCAAAATGATTTAAATATGCTACAAATTTGTTATCAATTGCTTTAGTACCATAGTGGTTACCCAAGATTGCTTTAAAATATTTCATACAACACAATGCCTTATCAGATGATTCGCATTGCATGTTTCTTCACCATGCTTAAAGTTCAATCTACAAAATTTCACCTTTGCTGATATGCCATATATCGATTAAATGTTAATGGCATAGAGGCATGCATTGGAGTCTATCGCATCAGAAAATTTTAAGATAAGGTTTCATTTTAATTTTGCGATGCGATATATTTGTTGCAATGGAAAATTTGCGATATGAGAACATGCGATGGGAATATATGCGATGAGATGGAGCGATCACAATATTGAAGAATTGTTATATCGAGGATCGGGGAATAGTCACATCGTGCTTTGTACTTCGCACATCACACATCGTACATCGCACATCGCAGATTCGAAATTGTGATATGAGCATAAATAAAAATGCAATGAAGCGATTGCAATATCAGCATATTGGAATATTGGAAAATAGTCATGTCGGAAATGCCAATATGATTCTTGTGATAGAGAGAATGCGATAGATGACGTGGCTCTTAGGTGGGACCGACTTTGGATCTAAAAAGAAATCGGCGATCGACAAACTTAAGTACAGGATGTAATATTTTTGATATGTCGATATGCAATGAAGAATGGACTTGATAAATTTGTTATGAGAATTTTAATATCATATTGGCTCCGGGGCATCGGTACTTTTAAGCTTATGACTCTACCATTATCGCGATTGAATGGACGCGATATTTTTATGAACTTGATTTAAATTTCATATCGGGTCCAGAATTGTGTGAACATCACAATATTGGTAAAGTCATTTTATCGGAGAATGAGCGAAAAGGAACATCGGAGATGTATGGATTTTGTAGTATCGGTGATATGAAATGTTCCAATATGAATCTTCTGATATTGTTTTAAATGTCTATTGGGTTTTCTAATGAATGAAAGAAAAGTTAAAGAATGCTCAAATTCTAATGAATAACAAATAAAATTTCCCTGAACCTCTTGCAAATTTGAAATGGGTTCGCTGCTTACTTCAAGCTTCAAAAAAAAATGGAAACTTGCGAATGAAATAGAACAAGAATCAGAAATAAACTAAGGAAAATAGAAACTAAATGAAAATGAACTTGTAAATGCGTACCTGGAAGGAAATTGTCTATAAATTTTACCTCATGAATCTTCAAATTCTTCCTTGGATTTATCAAAATTCTGACTTTGTTCAAAATCATCTCATTATTTATTCTAAATTAGAGTGGGCAATCAAGCTAAAGGAAATCAATTATTCATGTTCAAAAAATTTGAAATTCATAGAATTCATCAGAAACATAAATGAGAATATGCTCCCCTTTGAATTGCAACAGTAATTTATTACCTCTGCTCATTCCAAATTAACTTGAGAAGAATTTGTATTGTTATAGTTACTCTTCAATAATGCCTTTAGTAAATATGATGCGTATTGCAGCATCAGATAATAAACTAAAGATCAGAATTGGATAAAGCCACTCATAATGAAAGAATATAATTATAGATTCAAACGTGTGCACATAGTAGCATGGACACCCTTACAGTCATTTTAATCAATTTCGAGGAAAATAACATAAACTTCATGTGATTATAGCGAAAAGTTCAACTGATTAATAATAATCAAATTGGTATTAAGCTTTTGAGCTTAGACATTTGTAATTTTCATGGGATAATGATGTCAAGAAGCTTTGTATCATCGAAACCTTCGATATATAAATTTAAAGAGAAAATATGGCTTTGAGGTGATCGGTGCCAAGTGTAAACTCAATTGAATTTAGTCAAGACATTATTCAAGATAGGCAGAGATATGGTTATGAGTAGAGGTATTGTTGCAATAGATTTTGATTTAAAAATGGGAAGCAAGAATTAAAAAGTTTCTGATGAGAAGAAAATGTTTCACTAAACGTGTATGAGAAGGGTTGAATGCTTTACTATATATATATATATATATATAGATATATATATATATATATATATATATATATATATATATATATATATATATATATATATATATAGATATATATATATATATATTATTTGCAGAACTACTAGGAATAAATTAACTACGTAAAAAAAACTAACTAAATTAATTCTACTGCTATTCTAACCATATACATGAAAATGACTAGGTATAGTCATATTTCCAGCGTAAGCATTCTCTTGTTTTAATTCCTTCATATATATATATATATATATATATATATATATATATATATATATATATATATATATATATATATCTATATATATATATATATAGTTCAAATGTTAGTAATAAAAATACAAATCTAATTGAACTAAGAAAAATAAATCTGTAAGTAGAATTTACAGTTATTGTTAGCAACTTAATTAAAATCTCCTTCTCTTGAAATTTCCTTTCCAGTTGAATACCAATTGGATCATAGAAATCTGGATGGATTTCTATTAATGATTGGAAAGGTTTGAAAAGGGAAGATAATAGGCTAGATTGTGGAGTTGAGCTTTTAGATCCAAAGGCCTGAAAAAAATTGTTAGTGTTATTTACAAATGTTAAACTATTAACAATCTTCCTTGAAGGAAAACTTTCCAAATAGTTTTCGAATAGGCCAAAAAATGGATGAAAATCTGTTAAATAAAATGGAAAATTATTAATTGGATTAGATTGCTGGTCAGGTTGTGAAAATGCACTCTCTTGTTGACACTGCCTTTGAGAAGAAAGATGCAATTGATAAGAGATGAACATCTTTTTTTTGTTGAAGCAAGAGTGGGTCCTTCTTATCCATTAATAAAATACAGCATTTACAAAATGCCACCCCGAAAGGTGGCGAAGGAGAATAGCCCCCCAAAGGAACCAAGAACGACCGAGGCAGAAGACTCGGCACAAAAACCTAACCTCTCAATACAACCAAGCAGAACCGGAAAAATCCAAAATGTACCAGAAACTACAGTGAAGAACCAACAGGCCCGAAATAACGGCTCAGAACTAAATCACCTAGGAAAGAAGTACGCCTCTTAACAGGCAATGCCTCCAAGCTGCTCGACCCATCGCTACCGTTGCTCAAATAGAAAAGGATCCAACGGTCAAGGGACAGAACACCCCACCAAGAAGGCCGACAAAAAGCTTGCGGGGATTTCCCTAAAATGCACGATCGATCCCTATCGTTGAAATTCCTCACTCCATCGGACGGCTGAGCTGCATATCGCGCGTCCGAGGTGCTCGGCCTATAAGTAGCGGGGAAAGTGGTATTTCGAGCGGGCCCGTCTCCACGTGTCACGCTCTCAGTGTCATCGCTGCCCAAAACAAAAAACCACTTAAGAATTAAAAGTGGTGCGATACTATGAACCCTCTCCCGAGGCGGTATTACCTCCAGCCAATGGAAAAGCCCCACAAAATCGCACGATCGATCCCGATCATTGATTTTCCTCTCTCCATCGGACGGCTTAGTTGCATATCGCGCGTCCGAGGTGCTCGGCCTATAAGCAGCGGGGAAAGTGGTAAACCGAGCGGGCCCATCTCCACGTGTCTTGCTCCCAGTGGCATCACTGCCAATAATATAAAACCACTTATGATTTAAAAGTGGTGCGATACTATGAACCCTCTCTGGAGGCGGTATTACCTCCCGCCAATGGAAAAAGTGGTTGATGCGAACAGTCATGAACATTTGGTGCTAGTCTCGGAGAATAATCTCGATCTTAGTCGACTTTGCTGCATACCTAGACATACCTTTGACGAAGCTTTGACGACGGTTGCTTAGCATAATCCTTATTGTCCCTCTCATCGTGAACATATCAATCCAACCTGAAGAAGCCCTCTGGCCGCGGTCCTTTTTTGGTTTGAAGATGTTCTTTTGCATCTCAACTCTGCTTTGTCCTCCTTCACCTGATTATGACAGAGTTTTTTCAGATTTCTCTGCTCCATAGTGTTCCACTTCCTTAAAATTACGCTGTCCTTGCAGCTGACACCTTGATTTGCAAGAATGTCCAACAATTTGTTAGCCTTTCTCCTCACATGGATGAATCTGAGAGTGTGAAGTTCCAGTAGATGTTCTTGGATCTTGTGTAGAACCTGAGTTAACCTCCAGTGTTTAGTGACCTTTTCCAGTCCTGTACTATTACTGATTCTCTTGGCAACATTTATGACCAATTCTAAATCCGCTTCTACTATGACATTTTAACAGTTGTTCTGAATAAAAAATTCTAAGCATTGTTCCAAGGCCATTAGTTCATCCATATTTTTAGTGGCTTTACCTAAGTGTCCATGGAAGACGGAGATTATGCTGCCTGTATCATCCCTTAGAATTCCCCCAAAGCCAACCACCCCCGGGTTTCCTTTGGAAGCTCCATCAATGTTGAACTTTAGAAATTCTTCATAAGGAGGAAGCCAAAATTCCTCCCTCTTATTGCTCATACTTGCTTGTTTGTCTAGATCTTGAGGAATAAGCCCCTGCAAGTGTAATAGCTGGAGGATTCTCAACTCTTCAACCGAGGGAGGATTTTTGTGGAGATTCCTAACAGTGGTGCCCACTGTCTCTTTAAGTTGTTTTACTATCAGCTTCACCAGGCTACGAGGGGCAGTCTTTACCTCTTTGAAAATTCTTTTGTTCCTTTCTTTCCACACATTCCATATAATGAAACTCGGCAAGAGATCCCAGGCTGAATTTAGAATTTCATTAGTAGAAAAATTATTCCTCCAGTTGATGAGAGTGTTAGTAATACTTTCTTTATCTTTGTCAGACTACTTGAAAATATTGGTAAAAAACTCCCAAATCCTGTCGGTGAAGATACAGTTGTTGAGAAGATGCTCGATATTCTTGTCATGGGTCTCATAGAGATGACATCTGGAGGGTCGTAGAATGCCCCTCTTTTTAAGGTTGTCCTAGGTTAATATCTTCCTGTGGTGAACTAACCACATGAAGAGTTTGATTTTCATCCAACTTTTGTTTCTCCAAAGCTTCTGCCAAGTTTTATTTGGAGCTTGGGGTTCCTGATCAAGGAGAAAACCTTTAGCTTTCTTAATATTAAAGTTGCCCTCTTTGTTGTTACCCCATCTCAATTGATCCTTCCCTTCCACTACTAAGATTATTCTCTGGTCCAACATTCTTTTAAGGGACTTTGCTTGATTGTTGTGGGTCCTATCCCCTCTGCCCTCAATTTTTTTCCAAATTCTCCATTTACCAGCATTATGTGGATTCTCCCAAAAGTCTTTCACTTTTACTAAACCTTGATTGTCAGTCTCATGCTTGAGGCTTAGAAATTATTCCTTCAATAGATTCAGTTCTTGTTTCCATTTGTCCTCCCAGAAAAGTGCCAAGTCTCCATCTCTGATTTCCCAGAAACTATTTTTTTGAACCACTTCTCTATTCTCCCAGGCCTTGTTCCATATGGGGGAGCCTTTCCTAGTTCCCGTCATACGAATGATTTCAGAAGCCGACCAGTCATTGGCATATTTTTCCCTCCAGATACTTGCCCATTGAGCTTTAGGAACCTTAACCCACCTCCACTAGAGCTTGGCTCCAAGAGCCTTGTTGAGAATCTCAGGATCGTCCAAACCCAGGCCTCCTTATTTCTTGGGTTTCCAGATTTTTTCCCAAGAGACTAAGGCCCATTTTTTCCTTGTTTCCTCTTTGCCCTAGAGAAAATCTCATTGAATTTTCTGAAATTGTTGTAAGACTCCTATTGGAGCTGGGAGGGCTAATAGCATAAAGATTGGGATCGATTAGAGAACTTCTTTAGTAAGAACCAATCTGCCAGCTAAATTTAGAGATCTGTTTGTGCATTTCCTGACGCTGTCTTGCATTTTAGTTACTAGAGGATCGCATATACTCTTGTGACGGGGTTTAGCTGTAAGAGGAACTCCCAAATACTTAGAGGGAAGGGATTCTCTTTGAAAGCCTAAAATTTTGGAGACATTTCTCTGTATGGCTATATGAGTGTTAAAGAAAAAAAAATTTGACTTGGAAAGGTTTACTTCCATACCTGTGGCCTCCGCAAAGTCATTTAAAATTTGTTTGTAAGCAAGTGCTTCTTTAGCTATCGGAATTCCATGTAGCATGGTATCATCTACAAACTGTTGATGAGTCAGAACTTGCCCATTCTCCGAAAGTTGGAGTCCTTGAAGTTTTCCCATTACTCTTGCATGCTTGATGGACCACCCCATCCCTTCCATCATGAGGATGAAGAGAAAAGGCAAAAGCGGATCTCCCTGTCTAAGACCCCTGGAAGGGAGAAAAAGTTTAGAAGGAGAGTCATTCACTAAAATTGAAAAGCTGGAGGAAGTCACAAGGGCCATGACCCATCTGACCCAATTATGATCAAAACCAAATGCTGTGAGCACTTTTTTGATGTAAATCTAGTTTACTTTGTCATATGCTTTCGCTATGTCCAGTTGCATGATCATGCCCACTCTTTTGTTGCAATTTAACGAGTGAACCACCTCGTGAGCTTGAATTATGTTGTCCAGAATTTGTCTTCCTTCAACGTACCCTGTTTGTTCCCCGGAGATGAGCGTGGGTAGCAGGGGTTTAAGTCTGTTAGCCACAACCTTGGAAATTATCTTATAAACCACATTGCATAAGGCAATGGGCCTGTAGCTGTCAGGAGCTTGAGCATTATCCCGTTTTGGAATAAGCGCAATGAAGGAGGTATTGAGAGCTTTCAAAATGGTCTTGTTCTGCCTGGAGTCTTCGACAATCTCAAAAATATCTCTTTTAACAATATGCCAGCAGGCTTTGAAGAAATCCACATTAAATCCATCCGGACCTGGTGCCTTTCCATTTTGCATTTCCTTGAGGATCTCACTAATCTCCTTTTCAGTTACAGGTCTGTTGAGATTACAATTTTCTTCTCTGGACAGCAGTTTAGGAATATGTTCTATTAAGGTCTTAATGAAAGGTTCTCTTCCTGAAAAATTTTCCTTGCCAATGCCCCGAAAATGCTTTACTAACACTGCATCTATCTCCTCATGGGATTGAAGAATCTGGCCATTCTAGTTCTTGATTGAGGAGATTCTGTTGTGATTTCTATTTGCAATGGTAGATTTGTGGAAAAACCTAGTAATTCGTTCTCCTTCTTTAAGCCAGAGAATCCTAGATTTTTGTTTCCAAAAAATTTCTTCTTGATTACACAACATTTCCCATTCTTGGTGATATTTCTCTGCTTGTTCATTTTATTTTTTATCAAAGCCATTCTTGATCAGAGCTTGGTTGAGCTCTTGGATTTTGTTTTCTACAATTTTTTTACTTGTGAAAATATTGCCAAATTCCTTCTGGTTCCATTCCTTTAGCTTCTGCTTGATGTGTTTTAATCTCTTGTGTAACAGGTACATGGATGATCCCTGTATCTATAGGTCTTCAACCCACCATTTTCCAATGTTTTTGATGAAATCTGGGTGTGAAAGCCAAACATTTTCAAACCTAAATGGTTTGTTTCTTGGGGTACCAATGCCCTTGATTTCCATTTGAATCGGCCAGTGATTTGAGCCTCCAAAAGGAAGGATATTTGTTGTAATTTCCTTGTCTAGCAGCATGAGCTCTTCCAAGATCATGAATCTATCTAGATTTGAAGCTACCTGAGAATCCCCTCCTCTTTTATTGTTCCAAGTCCAAAGACCATTATTTGTCTCAATGTCCACCAGCTTCATGTTTTCATAAAAACTTTGGAAAGCTGAGGAATCTTTGTTTAGTGCTCTTGTGCCCCCTTTTTCTCCAAAAGAGATCTAATCATGTTGAAATCGCCTCCTATAACCCATGGTATCCCTGTAAATCTGTTTCGAAGGTCCACTAGGGACTCAATAAACTTGATTTTGTCATCTAACCTTTGTGGGCCGTAAACATTCATTACCAGATAAGTCTCCCTGTCTCCTACAGGCTGAATGACAACTGATAAATAATTCCTCGTTGCTTCCACATCAATAATACCTATTTTTTGGGGATTCCATAGGATGAGGATACCCCCTGCTATATTTTCTGCTTTGACTTCTATAAACTCATATTCGCTGAGCCACTTACTATGGATTTACCTTATCTTTTGGACAAAGATTTTCGTTTCTTAGACAAAAATTATCTCTGGAGCTACCTATTTCATTCTATTGTTCAACATTCTATCTTTTCTTTTACTTCCTAGACCTCTGATGTTCCAAGTTGTAAACTTCATAATTACAGATTGGTAAAGGAGTAGTTGGTTAGGTCTTTCATCTTACCTGAGTTCATCATGAGCTTCCCACATTCCATTAATAGCTTGTCCTACTTTTTCCTACCTCTTTTTTTCCTCGGGTTTCTTGGAGCTAATACTGGAGTTGATTTTACCACTTTCACTCCCTACTTACCTTATCTTTCACTGTTTTGATCTTCTCCCAAACCCTTTGTCTACATTTTCCATAAGAATAACTGCTTTATTCAATTGCATTCTTTTTTTGGTAGAGATTCTACTCCATTAGTTGTACCCTTACTTAGGAAACCTTATAGATCTAGGTTTTCTCTGTCGAGAATTTCTAGTAACTCATTATCTTCCATTTCCATCTCGCTCTGGGTCATCTCCTGATCCATATCCATCTCTGGTTCACTCATCATTATCTCTTTATGTTTTTCCTTTACCTGTTCCTGAACTTGTTCTTCTTCATTTTCCTGTTTATCATCTTCATCCTTCCTAACCTGATTTTCCACTGCTGCGTCTTCCTCCTCTTCAGGAGCCTGGAACTGATTTTGCCTCACTTTTTGGTCTCCATTTTGGTGCTATTTTGGCCCCTTTTTGCCGTTTTTACCTTTCTGAGTTAATTTGTGAAAGCCATATGATTCTTTCATTGTGTTAGGTTTGCTTTTGTTCTCTACCTTACTGAGAGGATAGTCTCTCAGAAGGTGCCCATGTTCATGACATTTTTGACATCTAAATGGAATATGCTCGTAGTCAATCGTCTGCACCCATTCCTCATCAAAAACCTCCAGTATGACCTCGTCCGAAAGAGCTCCAGATAGGTCCATTTCTACACAAATCCTAGCAAAGGAGGTATATTTACCCATTTTTGTGGCTTCAGAAGTTTTAACATACCTCCCTAATTTATTTCCTATGGCTGTTAGTGATTCTATTTGCCAATAATCCGGAGGTAGCGAATAGAGTCTTACCCAAACCGGCACTGAGGTAAAGGTTTCCCGTTCTGGCACAAAGTTCATCATCCACAGCCGCATGTAGAGCCCTGCTGCTGCATAGAGGTAGGGCCCGCCTTCAAACACTATGTATTTGTCCTCAATGCTTGCAAACACCACAGTGAAAAAACCCTTGGATCCTAGATGAAGTTAAATGCTTCCTTTAGGTTTCCAGTGGTATCTGATCCAAGTTTGTAAAACCTTTTTGGTGGGCCATAGTCCCATAAATTTGCATATGATTGCATAAGTCTGCTTGTGCTCCCTGTGGGCCTACAACTCATGGTTATTTAAGATAACTCTGGGAGTGACTTCAACTTTGGTCTTGCATGGTCCCTTTTGTTTCCTGTCTTTGTTCCCTGTTTTTTGTCATTGTCCTCTTTGTCTTTTGTGCCAACATTTTCCTTCTCCTTGTTATCTTCTGTTTCCTGTTCTTTATTGTTTCCTCCTTCCTTCATTTTTCCTCTGTCTGATTTTGGCGGGGCCTTATTCTTGTTAATAATGACCTCTCTGAAGGAGGGAGTGGACCTCCCTTCTCTGCACCCGTCCATGGCAAAAAAACCATGCATAAGCCCTCCATTTGAGTTTCCCGCTCTTCCGCTTCTAGTCACTTGAAATTTCGATCAGTTGGATTACAATTGTTTTCCGATAAGAGATGAACATCGATTGAAATTGAAATATTAATAGCTTTTGGTGTTCATGGTTATAATATGAAACTTTTATTTCCCAACCGGGCAATGCATCAATTGAGTGTTCACTATTAAAGTGCTCAATATGCCAGCATAAAGTGTCAAAAATTTGAAAAATAAAATCAGAAAATAAATCTAAATTTAACAAAATAAATGTAAAAGAAAAGATAAAATGAAATCACTATTAGTACAACCAATGTTACAACACAATTGGAATTGTTTTGAAATAATTTCTTTTTCACAAAGATTGGCCAAAATAATGGAATTTGAATAATTGTCAATTCCAACTTATGAATTAGAAAGAAAATTATGATTATGAGTAGAAATGAGAATTTGATCATGATATGAATCATAAATTGGAATGTTTTCTCGAATGGTGAAATCAACAAGATAATTTGCTACTTTAGAATGAGGACTGGTTGGAATAATTTCTAATTTGAAACGTTCCTCATTTTCAGATGTTATTTGAATTTTCTCATGAGGATTCTCTTGAGAAGAATAGAAATCAACATCCTCAATGTCAGAGTAATTATCATAAACGACTTCACAATATTCTCTAGAATTCCCTTCGATCTCGTCCAATATATCAAAACAAGGAGGAATAAAAATTTCATGTTCATTAATGGAAAAAGAATGATCAATAATTGTTTCTCTATATTGATAAAAACTTATTGGTAATTCATTTAGATCAACCTCTTTATTTTTTGAAATATTATTACTAACAAGATGAGGAAAATTACCATTAGTAAAAATATCAGGATAAAGGGAAAAATGTGAATCTGAAACAATGCATTTAAAAATGTCTCTATTTGAGAACTCTTGTACATTATGCTCATTGTAAATTTCAGATTGTAGATCATTCCTTTGTCTACTCATGCTTTCTTGAAGAATTGTGCTTTGGTTCTTTGAATTTGGCATTTGCTCATCATGAAAAAATTCAGAAATTTGTACGGTAATTTGTGTGTTATTATTTACTTTGATTGTTGCTTGTACTTGATGATTTGCGATCTGATTTTCTGAATTCACTGTAGAGTAACTTTCAGATTTCAAGGCAACTCTTTCTCCAAAATTGCTGCTGTTGTCTTCTTGCATTTGGTTAGAAATATTTTCTAAGCTTTGTGAGACCACTTCATCATAATTTATTTTCACATCCATATTGGAATTCTCATTTATGTTGGAAGGGGATGGAACAAAGCTTGAACTAATTTCATATGGATTGGGAATGAGAGGAAGAGAGAAAATATGTTCAAACCAATCTAATGATTCTTCTTCCGTTGGTTTATCTATGACTTTAAATTTTAAACAATTTAAATGAAATCGAATATTAAAATCTCTAACAGACTCATTCAAATATTCGTAGATATTCCATTTAATTACATACCTATTCATAATCATAGCCATCAAATTTATAAATGAAAATAATTTGATCCTAGCTGTGAATTGAGGCAACTAGAAGAGGTTTACACCAGTTTCTAGCTTTTGCCGTGAATGTGAGAGTAAAAATTCTGCATAAAATGTCTTCATCAATTCCTTGAAAATCATAATTTGAAACTTTTTGAATAAATTGAAAGACATGATTAAAAGCAGAAGAATTTGTCTTACGATTAAACTTTACCTGAAACAAGAGTCTAACCACTTCGAGTGAAGTATTGGAAGATGCACGTCCACGGATACAAATCCAAAGTGGAAGTTTAAGAGGAGCCATCATGATTAAATAAAATTTTAAAATTTAAGAGACTCCAATAGACAACAAGTTTTAGGCCGTCCTTCTAACACCAAAAATGTTGAGGGCCAACAATGTTTACCTCAACATTGGGGGATAACCACCCAGTTTGGACCTTAAAGCAGCACCTTTTCCGTTTGGAGTAGTGGCTTCGACTGGTTTAACTAGGTCCAGTTACCATTTCCCTATCGCTATTAGTTGATGATGTATCTTTAACTACCAATAAACAACGATATGAGATCACTTCTTCTTGCTGATTAGGCAAGAGAATGATCCTTAAGCTGATTTGGTTCAGCCAAGCCACAACTACAAATTTGCCTCTTTGAGAGGAGGACTTAAAAGAATGTCGAACTTAATCTACATGAAAATTTATTCTATAATGCAAGAAAAAGAAACTAATCCTAATCCTATCTCAATTAGGCAGATATAGATCTAACCCAACTAAGAGCAAGATAATTAAATGATAAGGATTTAAATATGTCTGGCTTTTAGTTAATATCAAGCTAATGAAGTAATTCAATTAACTGACATTTGTGAATACCGAAACACATCCTATTGAGACCTCTTAACTGAAATAATAAACCAACAACACTCAAGGAGTAGTTCACAAAAAATGATATTGATTGTCAAATCAGTAAATCCAATAATTAAACAATAATATGCGAAAATAGTTTACAACACATCACTATTTAATAAATTAGTTTTATAAGATAGATTTTTGAGTAAATAGTTACTCAGAAATCATAATTTAATCCATAAGAGCAGAGATACATAATAAAAACATTGAGACAAATTACCCATATCAACACAAGTGCACAAATATGAATAAAATGACAAATTCTTGTTATCATAAAAATGGAACTAGTATTTCAAATAGTAGTATTATAAATACCAATTTATTGAATCCATTTCTCTGACCCTGGTCTCCAATAGTCGTTTACATTGCTTGAACTTCTGCTTCCAAAACTAGAGCTTCAATAATGCAAACTCTACCCATCATACATAATTCAAGATACAAAGAAAAAATCCTCAATAATCCTTAGATCTGAGATTTTCTCTCCTCCCTCCTACAACTCTAAATTCGTATTGCAGAAGTTCTTTTAGAAGTCTGAAATTGCAGAGGAGAGCATTACATTCTGCAATCTGGTATTTATAATATTTCCAAAGGTATTTTGAGAAGAAAGTTTGTTGGAGAATAAATCAGCCCAATCCAATTTTATTCGCTCAAAATTCCAATCTTTAATTACTGGAGCATTCTTATTGATTGAGATCTTTTTCTACATATCTCTTCTACTGTTTTCCTGCAAAAAGAAATCAAAATAAATTAAGGTGCAACAATAAAATTAAGATGTCATTTCTTACATTAAAACAAATCCAATCAAACGCAATTAATTAATTGAAAAGGAAATCTGAGGTTTCTGTTGATGCATATGATGACTTTAATTGGAAAAGGATATTATTGATGAATGAATCTGCATGTAGAAGAGACTTGGTTAAATGAAAATGAAGAAAATAAAACTCAGAAAATTGATTTTGTTTAAAAATTCGGAGCTTGATCTTCTGCCTGATTTTAGACCCAATAAATGAATAAAACTACTAGTGAAACCTTCTTAGAAATTTTCTTCTTGATTTTATCTTTCCAATGAGTCATCCTAGGCCTCATTTGGACAAATAAAACTCAATCTAAGAGCCTCCAAAGTTGATGAGTCAAATCTAGCATAATTCTGGAAACTCTGTTGCTTGGCTTAAAAAAAAAATCGAAAATTTTAATTAAATTATAATCCTAAATTAGATTTTAATTATCTAACAATTAATTTTAATCTAACTATAAAATAAATTAACTATTTATAAACTAATTAATATTAATCTAATTAATAATTAATTTTAATTTAATTAAATTAATTATATCTTGTATATTAATTAATTTAATTAATTCAAAATTTAATATTAAATATTAAATATTTAAATTAATATTAAACTAAACTAACCTACCATTTCATTCATATGTATGAGTGAAAACTTTAAAATCAAATCCCAGGGTTTATAACGAGACTTTGCATTTTATATCCTTCTGACTTTTCGCAATCGGAAGATCAGAAAAATGAAGTTATCAGGGTTTTTTAAAATTGTTTCGTTTGAGAACTTGTAATGCGATCGAGCGATCATATTATAAATGTTGATTATTTATATATAATTTTTTTTTTTTTTTGTCTAAATTTAATAAGGTTTGGTTAAGTTATGGGAGAAAAGTTAAATGAAATTATTTAGAGCATAATTTGCCTATCTAAACTACAGCGACTCTTGGTAAAATAAAAATAAACTATAGCCACTTTGATATTTTGAGTTTTCAAGATTGGTAATTTATTTGAAAATAGAAAATTGGAATAAATAACTGAAATCTCGATGCTCCATAATTTGGCTGAGTTATGTAACAAGATCATAAGTGAAAAATGAAAAATGTTAGTAATAACTAACTAGGGGTTAATATTTAAAATAAATGCATTATTGAACTAATTTAATTACAAAAATGGAATATTGTACATTTTATGTTTTTTTAACCCATGTGACATAAATGATTAGACTTCAAATGAGTACCATTTACAAACTAGTTGACCAAATGAGGCGAAATAGGTATTGATGGGAAGCTTGCCAAAAAACAATTTCAACAAAGAAATCAAATTGAAAATTTGAAGAAAATGAAAAATTGACAAAATCATAGGATAATTAACTTAATAAAAATCTTAAAAGGCGTTTAGCCAAAAGCTTTATAGAAAGGGTCCCCATTATTTGAAGTAAACAAGTCAAAAATGGGGGGCTTGTGTTTTACCACAACAACGATATATACCTCAACATTAGCAATATTGTTAATGTCATTTTCCCCATAAAAGCAAGAAACTCAAACAAGTTTTCTTTAGTTGGGCAATAGTGGCGACTATGTGGCCAGATGACCTATATAAACAAGCAAATAAAATGTCACCATAGAATAAATTTTGTACCTACTATTTTCTCAGTGTACAACATTTGTTCATGAAATGTTATCTTCAACTATTTTAATAAATGCAAATAGACGCACATATTTCTATTCCAATATTTTGAATTCCCATGCTTATGGTACATTACAATTTTGATTTTATCCAACATAATCAAACACATCAGAGCTAGCAATTTCTCTTAAGAATGTTTCACACTTCACTGTTGTTGTTGTATCATTTCCTCTAGTTATCTTTAAGAAGCAATGATGCTTCAACAATAGAATTGGTCAGTAGAATTCTAATGCGTGGAGCAAAGTATCACTGACATGGGATTACAACAATAAACTAGAAAATAATAATACAAAACTTTATAAATTATGATACTAACCGGGAATATAGCTTCAACATAGTAATCTTCAATTGTCAACGTACCATTCCGAGAGAAAAGGAATCCAATTCCCAGAAGCCAACAAATTATGTATGCCCCTTGTTTTCCCTGTAATTAATTGAGAAAGATTAGCACATGTAATTTCCATTTAAAATCTCTAAAATGATTCTATAAATATTCAAAGCAAACTAAATGTTATTCATCCATTTTTCCCTATTGCACACAAAACTAAATATGCTAACATGTTTTTGAGCTGGAGAGTTATGAAATTCATTTATCCAAAATCATTGCTTATTGTCATGACTGTTTTTTTTAATGATCATGCAATGGGCCTATATAATATTTGATCAAAAAACATATTTTTCAAAATATATTCCATTTTTCTAATTCAAAGCTAAATTTTCTTCCATTTTATGGCGTTCAAACAAACCGAAATCTTTTTCCTTTAACAAGTCACTGTTGTAATATATTACTAAATGAGAAGCTACGTAATGAAGTTATTAGTGGTAGAATACTAATAAATCACAAATACATGCAAGAAGCAACGCCACTATGTCCTAAACATGCCAAGTCTTTATCCTCTTGGTTGGAAATATTACTTCATGAAAACAACATATTTGACAAAGAACTTTTCTGAAACTAACCAACGCTAGTGTATCCAACAACAACAACATTTCTATTGGAATGCCCTAAAGATGTGTGGAAGTATCAAACACGTGTCTTGCACTTCCCTATACAGACTCCTCTTTCTTTGTGTCTTCATATGAAGACCTCAAGTTCGATACTCTTGCAAGTACCTCTATAAAGTTCTAGTTCTAAAGGCACTCAGATTTCAAATAGATGAATGCATTGTATCTTGGTTCTAAATGATAGACACAGTGATGGAAGCATCCTCTAATCCTAAGCTCGATTATATGTCTCTATGAAAAGGCATTAAGGAAAATGTGTTTATAAAGATTTAGGTCCAACTCAACATGGACAAAGAAACAAGGTCTATCAAGAATTGATCATTTGTGTGTACTACCATGCATAGAGAGATACATAAACAAATATGATGAATCCTAAATAAATACAATGTGGTCATCTCCCTCCACTTCAAAATTATACCTTGTAAAGTTGTGATCGCAAAGAAGAATGATAAGGAAAAGAAAATGGTTTCTACCATAAATGAAAATGATTTCAAAATGAAAAAAGTATTTTCAATTAAACCTGGAGTTAAAAGAATAACTTATTGGTCTGAATATTAAAACTGCAAACCTAATTTTGTTCAATATTTTGGCTGCCCACAACAAAAATTCATTACTACCCTTTGAATCTCTAACTTGACAAACAAATAACAATCTCCAAGTATATAACTTCAAAAAAGGACCCTCTAAAGCTATTGCAGTTGTCCACATTTTTAGACATAGGTTATGCTTCGAATTGGTGAATGATTTAGTTTTTATGTAGTTGGCTTAAAATGGTATCAAATCAATGTTGACACGATAAAATAGCCCATATACAAGGAATGTTTAGACATTCCTGCATAAGAAGCGACAACCAAAATTGTTTCCCCTCTAAGAAGGACATCTCCCAAATGTCCCCTATTTGGAGGATATGCCCTAAGAGATAGAGGGCATCACCAACATCCTCCAGGGTGTCCACTCATATATAAAATGTAACAAGGAAGAAAAAATTTCGGGCCACTTCCCTTTAACTCATTTAATATAGACAAAAGGCCATAGAGAAGCATAAAAATTAAGAGATTGTGAAAACGTTGTCTAATCTTCTAATCTAAACTTGATGTGAGAAAATGAGAATATATTACCCATCAAATATCCATGCATCGATATGATCTCACACATTCCAAATATAATTACCCATAGTTGCGATGCGATGCTTTCGTGTGCCTTCAATTTTTATTACAGTCATAGGCTGAGCCATATGAATTCTAGGTGCTTTTCAATTATCTCTCTTCAACAGTATCCACTCTTGAAGCCAACCTGGGTTTGCATAAATTGAAGGACATGCCATAAATAATATCATGCATGTACCATTATTAAATCAATGATTCCAACTTAAAAAAGAACTCATAAATAGAACTGTAACATAAAGAAACAATTTCTCGGCCACTTCCCTTTAACTCATGCAATATAGACAAAAAGCCATAGACATGCATAAAAATTAAGAGATTATGCAAAAGTTGGCTGGTGTTCTAATCTAAACTTGATGTGAGAAAATGACAAGAGATTACCCATCAAATATCGATGCATCCACATGATCTCACACATTCCAAATATAATTATCCATAGCTGCTTTGCAGCACTTCTGTGTGCATTCAAATTTTATACAGTTATAAGATGAGCCATATGAATTCTAGGTGCTTTTCCATTATCTCTCTTCAATGGTATCCACTCTTGAAGCTAACCTGGGCCTCCATAAATTGAATGACATGACATAAATCATATCATGTATGCTTCCATTATTAAATCAATGATTTCCATCATCCAAGATTGGAAGGAAGAAACTCTAATTGAGTCTCTGGCCACTCCTATGGGACCCGGATTCAACTAATAACTTTGTAGTGGCCATGCATTCATCATACAAGAGGCATGTGAAACATTTATTGATGGTAGTTGATAAGGAACTCAAATGGATTCCATAGTAATGACATAACCTGAACACCATAGCTAATGCCATATAACAAAACTATCAAAAATGTCGATTGAAAGAAAAAAAATTCTCAACTTGAAAGAAAATAAAATATATGATAGTTGATATTGGTCCTAAATAGAAATAACTTCAAATTTGCATTAGACTTTTGAATTGAAATAAGGAACCTATTACCAAAAATTCTATATCATTGAGCAATTTTTCCCAAACTATAGTTGGAGTTGCAGTTCACTGATGAAACCAATGGAGCATTAAACATCTGCCAAGATTCCATTATCATGTCATCTTCCCTATAGCCCCCTCAAAGTGTATGTGCCAAAAATAGATGATTCTAGGTGCAAGTGCTAACAAATTTACGAAGAAGGGTTCCACATCCTTGGATGGTATGTATAAAAAACAGATGAGACAAGTCCCGCGATATTTTGGAAGGAGAGTCACACCTGTTCATTGATGAAGCCAATGGAGCATTAAACATCCACCAAGATTTGATTCTCATCCTTTATTCCCTACAAACCCCTCAAAGGGCATGTGCCAAAAACAAATGATGGCAGGTGCAAGTCCCAGGAAATTTTGGCAGAAGAGTTCCACATCCTTGGATGGCATGTGTCAAAAACGGATGAGGCTGGGTGCAAGTCCCAGGATATTTTGGAAGGAGAGTCACACCTCAAACTTGAAATTAAAGACAAAGTTGATCCATCTTATATACTGCAGCCCATAAACCTTGGAATGTGTTTCTTGAAGCTACTTCAGAAGAAAAGGGAAATAAAATAGCAATGTCAATTGTGCCAACTATAAAGAAGGATTTCTTTGCCTATAACAACAACACATAGAATACACCTCTAGGGCCATGGATTAGCTACAAGTTGAATGCTTGCAACGATAATCAACCAGATTCCAAACCCTGTAAGCATGCTACCCATGATAATGCAAGGAATAAAATCTTTACAAATGTCAATCAGGATATTGTGGTTGACAAAATCTTATGAAACATTGATCATGATAATGCAACAAAACTAATTCCAGTGATAATAAGCACTACTACTGTGAGAAAAAGGGTGGCTAGAGGCCTTTGGATCAAGCAAGTGAAAGTGGTCAAGAGTTGGTGGATTACCTGAACACAGTTGACATCCACACAACAACAGTTCCTTCACATGGAAAACAAAAGAAGCAAACAATCCCTCATAATAGCAGACAAGCTTGATAAATTTATGGTAAGTGATTCCTCTTTGAAAATCCTCCTTAGAATACAAAAGTCATCCAATGTTCCATTTAGATTTGAAAAATTGCAAGGCAAAAACTTTATGGAGGATAGAAGACCACTTGAGAAGAGGTTATAAAATGTTCATCCTGGAAATGTTAATGCTATTTTGAGAAATAGGGTGGCTAGAGGCATTTGGATCAAGCAAGTGAAAGTTGTCAAGAGTTAGTGGATTACCTGAACCCAGTTGACATCCACAAAGAAACGGTTCCTTCGAATTGAAAAAAAAAGAAGCAAACAATCCCTCATAATAACACAGAAGCTTGATAGATTTATGGTAAGTGATTTCTCTTTCACAATGTGAGTGGGTGAGGTGGACTCATAATTTCCTGGGTGGTATTGTTGCTCCCACCCCTCCCTAAGTTAGAAGCCCCAGTAATTCTAGTCAGCAATAAATGGCTCCTTGACACTGCCAAGTCTGTTGGCCTCATTACAGAAACAGGAGTCCTTGCATCAATGGCATTAACTGATGCAAAAGGAGTTGTAATGTTCATGACTTCAACAAGCACATCCTAGAGTGTTTCCTCTCTAAGAAGGACATCTCCAAGATGTCCCCTATTTGGAAGAGATTCCCTAAGAGATGGAGCGCATCACCAATATCCTCCAGGTTGTCCACTCATATATAAAATTTAACAAGGAAGAACAATTTTCGGGCCACTTCCCTTTAACTTGTGCAATATAGACAAAAAGGCATAGATGAGCATAACAATTAAGAGATTGTGCAAAGGTTGTCTAGTCTTCTAATCTAAACTTGATGTGAGAAAATGACAAGAGATTACCAATCAAATATCCATGCATCCATATGATCTCACACATTCCAAATATAATTACCCATAGTTGCATTGAAACACTCCTATGTGCCTTCAAATTTTATTACAGTCATAGGATGAGCCATATGAATTGTATGTGCTTTTCAATTATCTCTCCTCAGCGGTATCCACTCTTGAAGCTAACCTGGGCCTGCATAAATTGAAGGACATGCCATAAATCATATCATGTATGTACCATTATTAAATCAATGATTTCAACTTAAAAAAAACTCATAAAGAGAACTGTAAATAAAGAAACAATTTTTGGGCCACTTCCCTTTAACTCATGCAATATAGACAAAAAGCCATAGACAAGCATAAAAATTAAGAGATTTTACAAAAGTTGGTCAGTGTTCTAATATAAACTTGATCTGAGAAAATGAGAAGATATTACCCATCAAATATCCATGCATCCACATGATCTCACACATTCCAAATATAATTACCCATAGCTTCTCTGTAGAACTTCTGTGTGCATTCAAATTTTATACAGTCAATGGATGAGCCATATGAATTCTAGGTGCTTTTCCATTATCTCTCTTCAATGGTATCCACTCTTGAAGCTAACTTGCGCCGGCATAAATTGAAGGACATGCCATAAATCATATCATGTATGCTTCCATTATTAAAATAATGATTTCCACCATCCAAGGTTGGAAGGAAGAAACTCCGATTGGGTCTCTAGCCACTCCTATAGGACTGGGAGTCAACTAATAACTTTGTATTGGCCATGCATTCATCATACAAGAGACGTGTGAAACATTCTTTGATGATTGTCGATAAGGAACTCAAATGGATTCCATAGTAATGACATAACCTGAACAACATAGATAATGCCATATAAAAAAACTATCAAAAATGTTGATTGAAAGAAAACCAATTTTCAAATTGAAACAAAATCAAATATGCAATAATTGACATTGATCATAAATTGCAATAACTTCGAAGTGACATCAGACATTCGAATTGAAATAGGGAACCTATTACCAAAAAATGAAGATCATCGAGCAATTTTGCTCAAACGATAGTTGGAGTTGTAGTTCACTAAAGAAACAAATGGAGCATTAAACATTCACCAAGATTCTATTCTCATCTCATCTGCCCTACAACCCCCTCAAAGTGCACGTGCCAAAAATAGATGATGCCAGGTGCAAGTCCCGAAAAATTTAGGAAGAAGGGTTCCACATCCTTGGATGGCATGTATCAAAAATAGATGAGACAAGTCCCGTGATATTTTGGAAGGAGAGTCACACTTATTCACTGATGAAGCCAATGGAGCATTAAACATCCACCAAGATTCCATTCTCATGTCATCTTCCCTACAACCCCCTCAAAGGGCACGTGCCAAAAACATATGATGGGGGGAGCAAGCCCCAGGAAATTTTGGCAGAAGAGTTCCACATCCTTGGATGGAATGTGTCAAAAACAGATGAGGTTGGGTGCAAGTCCTAGTATATTTTGGAAGGAGAGTCACACCTCAAACTTGACATTAAAGACAAACACGATCCATGTTATACAGTGAAATCCATAAGCCTTGGAATGTGTTTCGTGAAGCTACTTCAGAAGAAAAGGGAAAGAAAATAGAAATGTCAATTGTGCCAACTAGAAAAAATGATTTCTTTGCCTATAACAACAACACATAGAATACACCTCTAGGGCCATGGATTAGCTACAAGTTGAATGCTTGCAACGATAATCAACCACATTCTAAACCTTGTAAGCATGCTACCCATGATAATGCAGGGAACAAAATCTTTACGAATGTCAGTCAGATATTGTGGTTGACAAAATCTTATGAAACATTGATCATGATAATACAACAAAACTAATTCCAGTGATAATAAGCACTGCTACTGTGAGAAAAAGGGTGGCTACAAGCATTTGGATCAAGCAAGTGAAAGCTGTCAAGAGTTAGTGGATTACATGAACCCAATTGACACCCACACAACAAAGGTTCCTTCGCATGGAAAACAAAAGAAGCAAACAATCCCTCATGATTATAACAAAGAAGATTGACAAATTTATGGTAAGTGATTCCTATTTGAAAATCCTCTTTAGAACACAAAATTCATCCAATGTTCCATTTAGATTTGAAAATTTTCAATGCACAAACTTTATGGAGGGTAGAAGACCACTCGAGAAGACGTTATAGAATTTTCATCCTAGAAATGTTAATGCTACTGTGAGAAAAAGGGTGGCTAGGGGCATTTGGATCAAGCAAGTGAAAGTTGTCAAGAGTTAGTGGATTACCTGAACCTAGTTGACATCCATAGAGCAACGGTTTCTTCGAATGGAAAACAAAAGAAGAAAACAATCCCTCATAATTGTAGAGAAGCTTGATAAATTTATGGTAAGTGTATGTTTCCATATCCATCCCCAATACAAGCCCTCTTTTGTTTGAGGAGTAGACCCAAGCTTCAGTTTTCATAAAGGAATTGAGTAATTTTGGTACAAATTTGGGAATTTTTTATAACAATTTGTCACATGATGGTTTTGGTACAAATTTGGGAATTTCCGATAAGAATATTACAAGGAAAAATAGTATAGAATATCATCAAGAGGAAATAAGAGAAAAACAAATTACTCATCCTAAAAATCAAAATCAAATGATTAAAAAGAGGAAATACTCTTGTTCAAAATTCAAAGTGTGATCTATGATTATGATTAAATTTGAAGATCAATCTATTGTTCCTAATGAAATATTATTGATTGGTAAATCATTTAAAGTAATTGTTGGACATATGGCTACAGAACTTGAAAGTAAAGATGAATGCCATTAATTTGAACCTAAGATAAAGAAAATTGTCCTCTAGACAAACCTTACCATCATCCTAATCACAAAATTCATCACCTTAATAAAACAACCTATTCACATATAAATAAGCACCAATTTACATACATTTCAAAGAATCTGAGTTTTGTTCCAAACCTTATCAACAAGAACATACACAATTATATTGCAAGTTGCAACAAAATTCTTTCAAAACCTTTCTCAACCAATAATTGTATTGCAAGTTGCAACAAGATTCATTCAAAACCTTTCTCAACAAATAATTCCAATAAAAGTAGATCTTGGTTGGATCCATGCACCTACAATGTACAAGTACAATTCCAAGTTTCAAGTGTTTTTGGGTCTTTCTTCCTTGTATGCTTTAAGGCTGAAGCATCTCCAAAAGAGAGAAACGTGTAATACATTGAAAGCATAATCATATATGCGGTTATGTAAACATTATTATCTATCGCGTCTTTTAGAATAATTATGCCCCTTCACCTACACATGCATAAATAAATACACTATCTTGTACTATGTCCATTATCTCATCAATTATTTAGTTTTTTTGTATCTGTCTCTTGAATGTATGGATGATATAATCATTAATGTAAGTAGGTCGTTTACAGATGATTATACTACATTAATTCTCCTATGACAAATATTCCATTCAATCTAACATTGTTGGATATACGTTTTTCGCCAACATATTTCCAATATAATGGTTAGCATTGAATTCATCCCTCCAACAGTCAAAATTCTTAGGCCCAAAATTGTAATTGACTTGTGATTATGTCAACATTCTATTTTTCAAGAAATATTACAAACACCTACTTATAGATGATCATAAACTTCAATATAATTAGCTACCATTTGAAGAAAAATCATTAACAATACATTTGATTTACACAAAGGGAAAATGTGAATTTCAAGTATATATGTTCCAAAAACTGTAAATTTTTTAAATGAAAGGGAGCTCACTTCTTTAAGCTTGTCTGACATCCTCTTGAATTTGTGAAAGGGATCTACATTATAAATAACATACTAACTCTCAACTTTTAATAACAAATACAACAATAAACATCACTGAATAATTATTTGTTAAGTGAATAATAGGAAAAACCAAAAAAATCCCATCAAACAATAGAACAACGGAAAACATAACTTTCTAACTCTGAGAAAAAGTAATAACTTTCTAACTCTAAGAAAAGTAACCAATATGTGATTACCAATACGCGATTAACTTCTCAATGTTCGCCTTCATTTTTACACAAACATACAAATTTATACAGATTTATGACGTCTATAAAATGTTTGCAAATTTCAAGTTCACCAGAGAATTGACAAACAAACTATCAAACAATTGAAATATTTCAAGTAATAAGGCTTAGTAAAGTCTGGTAAACAAATCCATCAGTTTAATAGTTGTGAGCAAGTGTCACGGGGTAGTGATGGAGGAGGGGAAAGCAATTGCCAAACCTTTACTATTCTAATCTAGATCATGATTCGAAAATAATTCATAATTCCACATTAAACTCAAATCCCACTAATATTGTATGAGTGACTATGTGGTACAAACTGTTGAGATTTTCTGTTTCATAAATTAGGCAAAAATCTCTAATGTGTGACAACAATAGGAATTGGTTGCTAGATTAGTTCCAGGTTGTTGGGAGGGAGTTAATGCATCCTAAATTTGATGTGAGAGGATTTATGAGGCAGTTAGATTCTCATTGATATAAAACAGGTATCCATATGGATTGTTTAGTAGTGTGAGAGTTTGTGAGGATTTAATTATGTAATCTCCTGTTTGATTAATAAAGAAATGCTGATGCCTATGTTGTGTTGAAGTAGCCGAGATTCGTTGGGTGAACCACGTTAATTGCTGTGTCTTTATGTGCATGAGTTATTTGCTGAGTATTTGTTTTAGTTTGTTGTGCATCTGATCTCCAACAAGTGGTATCAGAGCAGTTGGAGGCGTGGCGCAGCTGGAGCGCGTGCTGGAGGTGGAGCGCAAAGGCGTGTTGGACTGCGTGCCTGGAGGTGCTGCGCAGAGGGAACTCGGTCCCAAGTGTGCTGCCTGGTGTGCTGCGGAGTGTGTCCAACCTGCGTGGAGGGCGCTATTCAAACCTGAGCATGGAGTTTGCACTGCTGTTCAAACTGCGTGGAGTCAAAGTGGTTTACAACGGCATGAACACAAGCGTGGAGTCAAGATTGCCGATGCGGAGAGAAAACGTTTGCAATGCGTATTGCTGGTGAGTGGATTGCTGGCAGATTTTCTGCGTGAAGATGTGGTGCGTATATGATTGCTGGAGCTTTCAGTTGAAGCTGGTGCGTATTGATTGGTTTTCCTGCTAACAATAAAACATATACACAACCATTTAATCGCTGCGTATGAAAGATTAAGGTGCGTGCTGGAAGATTGAGGTGCATGCTGGAGAGTGCGAGCACTGTTTTTTCTTTTGTGTTGTTTTTTTTTTAAATGGTGGCGTTGCGCTGGTGATTGTGCGTGCTGGTAATGAGGGTTGACAGTTTACGAAAGTTATAACCGTGGTGACATGCATATCCATAGTTTATATTTTTTCGGTTTGAACTTCGAACATACTATATACTCCAAGTTGGAATAATAATTGGAATATACTATGAATTTAAATGAGGTGGAGTAGATATTTGGTGAAGTGGATCAGTCCTCCATTGGTGATTCAAGCTATTTTTTTTTATGGTGTGCGGTGATATATATATATGTGTTACAAATTGCAGAATTGGTACATTGTAATTCACACAGCAAAACAAATTTTTTTTTTTAAACACAAAGGCTACGAGGCATAGGCAGTTTTTTTGTTAATTGCTGGTATTTAAACATTGGTTTTTTGGAGATTATTGTGTTTTTTGCTGATACAAGATGGCGAAAACTCAAAGTGCCCATTTTGAAATTGAGAAGTTTAATGGCAAGAATAATTTCGAGATCTAGAAGGTGAAAATGTACAATTTTCTTGTCCAACATGGTGTGGCAAAGGCATTGTTGGGCAAATCCAAACAGCCTTACAACATCACAGAAAATGAGTGGGCCAAGATGGATGAAAGAGTGATAAGTGCTATTCAACTGTGTCTAGCTGATGATGTCCTGTTTAATATCGTGTCGGAGACAGTAGCTGCTGGTTTGTGGATGAAACTGGAGAAACTGTACATGACCAAATCCTTAACCAATAGGATTCTCTTGAAGCGACAGTTGTACAGTTTGCGAATGAGGGAAGGTACATCGATTGCTGATAATTTAAATGATTTTAATACTCTTCTTGTGCAATTACAAAGTATAGAAGTAAATATTCAATCCGAGGATAAAGCTATTACTTTATTGTGCTCGTTGCCCGAATCATGGGATCATTTTGTTACTTCTATAAGTCTTAGCTCATCAGAAACTATTGAGTTTGATGATGTAGTTGCATCCTTATTATCGGAAGAAACAAGGAGAAGGTCGCATTCCGAAACCTCTACATCAGAAGCTATGATGGTTAGAGGTCGTTCGAAGGACAGACACTCCAGGAGGCTGAGCAACTCACGTTCAAAGTCGAAAGGGAAGAAGAGTAAACTAAAGTGTTGGTTTTGTGGCAAATCAGGGAATTTAAAGAAGGACTTCTGGAAGCAACATCAACAAACTTCTAAAGCAGATTCTTCGACAGAAAAGAAGGAGGCAAATACGACAGATACAGGTTCGACATCTGGTTCAGGTATGAGTGATGAAGTATTATCAGTTAATGTGTCAAATCATGGTAAACATTGGTTGTTAGATTCCGGTGCATCAAACGACATGTGGATTCATAAAGAATGGTTTAAGACATATAAATCAATTGATGATGGTGTCGTGTACATGGGTAATGATGTAACATGTAATATTGTGGGAATTGGGAGCATACAACTGCAAATGTTTAATGGGACAACAAAAATATTAACTGATGTGAGGCATGTACCAGATTTAAGAAAAAATTTGATTTCATTAGGAGGACTTGATTCAAATGGATATAAAACTGTAATTCAAGGTGGACTAATGAAAATTTACAAAGGTATTTTACTAGTTATGAAAGCTAAGAAGGTAGGAAATCTATTTCAGTTAGAAGGAAGTACAGGGTTAGATTATGTGTCTACGGTGTCTAAACATGACAGTAGTTCCATTCACTTATGGCATCAAAGATTGGGGCATATGAGTGAAAGAGGGTTAAAATTTTGGTTGATCGCAAGTTACTTCCAAATCTAAAGTCTAGAAAGTTAGATTTCTGTAAGCATTGTCTGTTTGGAAAACAAAGTAAACAAAAGTTTAAAATAGGAAAACATACTAGTAAAGGCATACTTGATTATATCCATTCCGATGTTTGGGGACCAGCCCCTACAACTTCATATGGTGGTTCGTCTTCTTTTGTATCATCCATTGATGACTTTTCTAGGAAAGTGTGGGTCTACATGTTGAAAAGGAAGGCTGATGTTTTTTCAGTTTTCAAGCAGTTTAGAGCATTGGTAGAAAACAACACTGGTAGAACAATAAAATGTTTAAGAACTGACAATGGTGGTGAGTTTACTTCCAAGGAGTTTGACAGCTATTTCAAGGATGCAGGGATCGAGAGACATAAGACCACGGTTTATACTCCTCAGCAAAATGGAGTTACTGAACGCATGAACAGGACTCTTCTAGAGAGAGCAAGGAGTATGCTGAGTAACGCCGGGTTGCAAAAGGAGTTGTGGATGGAAGTGGTGGCAACAACTTGTTATGTGATAAACCGATCTCCATCAACGGCGATAGGCTGCAAGATTCTGCAAGAGGTATGGAAAGGACACCCTTGTGACTATTCTAAACTCAGAGTGTTTGGTTGTGATGCATATGCTCTAGTGCCTAAACATCAGTGAACTAATTTAGATCCAAAGTCTAAAAGGTATATCTTTGTTGGGTATGGTGTTGGAACAAAGGGATATAGATTGTGGGATCCTACTACCCACAAAATCATCATCAATAGAGATGTAAAGTTTAATGAATCCTCTCTTGTACAGTTAGATGTAGATAGTAGATTGAAACAGGATGATGTATCTGACTTTCAGCACATTCAGTTTGATAGCATTTCTAATGATAGTCATGATGACCATAGTTCAGATACTAGTCATGAACAGGTTTCAGAATCAGAACATGAACAGGGTTCAGGTTTAGATCATGAACAGGTCTCAGATACTGATCATCAAGAAGTTCCTACAGATGGTAGTCAGCCAATCGAGGAAGCACCAGAAACATCCTTAAGGAGGTCGACAAGAATCAAACGGCCACCGAGAAGGTATGATGATTATGTTACTTCAGTTGCATTTACTGCTAATGACGATGAACCTCTGTGCTATCAGGAAGCAATAGAAGGTTCGAAAAGTGACAAGTGGAAAGCAGCCATGAAGGACGAAATGATGGCCTTAAGTAAGAATGGCACATGGGATCTGGTTGAGCTTCCGAAAGACAGGAAAACTGTGGGGTGTAAATGGGTTTTCAAGTTGAAACGAGGTGTGAATGATACGGAAGACAGGTACAAAGCGAGACTGGTTGCAAAAGGGTTTTCTCAAAAAGCCGGTATTGACTTTCATGAGATTTTTTCACCAGTGGTTAAAATTGTTTCAATTAGAATTGTGTTAGCATTAGTGGCTTTGCTTGATTTAGAGTTGTAGCAATTAGATGTTAAGACTGCATTTCTACATGGAGACTTAGATGAGGAAATTTATATGGAACAACCGGATGGGTTTGTTCAGCATCGCAATGAGAAATTTGTCTGCAGGCTCAAGAAGTCATTATATGCCCTGAAGCAGTCGCCTCGACAGTGGTATAAGAAGTTTGATTCTTTCATGTTGAGTCAGAAATATGTTAGAAGTGAATATGATCATTGTGTTTATTTTAAACAGTTAAATAATGGCATATTCATTATCTTGGTATTATATGTTGACGATATGCTTTTAGCAAGCAAAAGCATAGAAGAAATCAATAGGTTGAAGGCTCAGATGGCAAGGACGTTTGATATGAAAGATCTAGGAGCAGCAAGACAGATTTTGGGCATGGAGATTTTCAGAGACAGGAGCAATGGTAAGCTATGGCTATCAAAACAAAAGTATATTGAGAAAATACTTTTGAGGTTCGGTATGAATAACGTGAAGCCTGTGTCAGTCCCTCTCGCTTCCCATTTCAAGCTTTCTTCGAGTTTATGTCCTAATTCAGATGAAGAAAAGGAATTTATGTCTCGAATTCCATATGCTAATGTAGTAGGGTGTTTAATGTATGCGATGGTGTGTACGCGACCAGATATTTCACATGCAGTTGGGGTTGTTAGCAGGTACATGGCAAATCCGGGTAAAGAACATTAGTCAGCAGTGAAATGGGTGCTTCGGTATCTGAAAAGCACAAGTAGTTATTGTATCACTTACAATAAGAGTAGTGAATTTGTTTGCGAATATGTTGATTCCGATTTTGCAGGTGATTTGGATAAGAGAAGGTCAACTTCAGGGCATGTCTTTACTCTTGCAAGTGGAGCTATAAGCTGGATGTCAAAGCTACAAAACATTGTCGCTTTATCCACTACTGAAGCAGAATACATTGCTGCTTCGCATGCTTGCAAAGAGGCAGTTTGGTTGAAAGGTTTGCTTGGTGAGTTTGGTAGGTTCCAGGACAACATCAGGTTACTTTGTGATAGTCAAAGTGCAATACATTTGGCTAAGAATCCGGCCTATCATAGTAAATCAAAGCATATTCCAATTAAGTACCATTTTGTAAGACAGGTTATCACTGAAAGGGGAGTCTCTCTTGAAAAGGTGCATACAAAGGAAAACTGTGCAGACATGTTCACGAAACCAGTTTTGTTGGAGAAGCTACGCTGGTGTTTGGCTTCTCTTGGCTTGCAGAAAAGATAAAATAATAAACAAACAGGGCATCAGGCTAATTGTTGTCAAGGTGGAGATTGTTGAGATTTTATGTTTCATAAATTAGGCAAAAATCTCTAATGTGTGACAACAATAGGAATTGGTTGCTAGATTAGCTCCAGGTTGTTGGGAGGGAGTTAATGCATCCTAAATTTGATGTGAGAGGATTTATGAGGCAGTTAGATTCTCCTTGCTATAAAACAGGTATCCATACGAATTGTTTAGTAGTGTGAGAGTTTGTGAGGATTTAATTATGTAATCTCCTGTTTGATTAATAAAAAAATGCCGATGCCTATGTTGTGTGGACGTAGCGGAGATTGGTTGGGTGAACCACGTTAATTGTTGTGTCTTTATGTGCATGAGTTATTTGCTGAGTATTTGTTTTAGTTTGCTGTGCATCTGATCTCCAACACAAACTATCCCAATAATTTTTCTGGTTCAAAACCTAAAACCCCTTAATATCATATGAGTGACTATGTGGTACAAACTATCCCAATAATTTTTCTGCTTCAAAACCTAAAACCCCTTAACTTGTGGTACACACTTGTGCTTTCTATTCTTACTAGGCTCCACCACAACCTAGAAACCTATAATATGGGCACTACAATAAACCCTATTTTTCACACTTTGGGTTTTATCTTAGATTTCATGGTGAGATAATGAGGAATTATGGTGCAAAAAAATTCAAACAAAACCTAAATAATGAAAACAAACCGAAACCAAACCTTCACGGCCTACCTTGTTAGAACAGCCGTTGGGTTGTCTCATTGGGATCCATATTGCATTCCTTTAGCGTTGGGTACATCTCTTCATCCGAGTGATTCCTTGCTATTTCTTTTATATCTGGTATGATTTTCTGAAGACTAAATGGAATCGAAACCGTGCCACCGATTCTCACAGCACCCCTCATTTTGATTGTGTTTCTTATAATAACGCCCTCCCACCCTTCCAAGGGTTTTTCTTATGAACCCAAAATGGTATCACTGGGATCCATATTGCATTGCTTTAGCATTGGGTATATCCCCTCATCCGAGTGATTCCTTGTTATTTCTCTTATATCTGGTATGATTTTCTGAAAACTAAACGGAATCAAAACTGTGCCACCGATTCTCACAGCACCCCTCATTTTCATTGTGTTTCTTATAATAACGCGGGTATATCTTCTCATCCGAGTGATTCCTTGATATTTCTTTTATATATGGTATGATTTTCTCAAAACTAAATGGAATCGAAACAGTGCCACCGATTCTCACAGCACCCCTCATTTTCATTGTGTTTCTTATAATAACACCCTCTTTTTCGAGACAACCCACCCTTCCAAGGGTTTTTCTTATGAACCCAAAATGACGCAGAGGATACTTCAGCCACTGATTTGTTTGGATCTAAGAAGCCAAACCCACCATCCGTTAATATACAGGATTCCAAGATTTTCACCCTCCCTCTTTTCCACTACACCAACGCAGGCACAAAATCTACTCTCACGCAGGCACAAAACCGAGGTCGACCAATGAAAGAGAGAATAAAAAGAATAATGAATGAATAATACCGAGATCTTTTTTATTTTTATTTTTATTAGTATTCCCTTCGTCTTCTCTCTGCCAAATTTATATCTCTGCTAAATCAACTAGCAGATGTCGCCCTTCTCGTTCTTGTCATTTTACCAAAATCTAATTTTGGCAATGGTAGCCTTGCCTGGGGTTTCTTTTGATATTATTATCATACAAAGGGTTACTTGCAACCAATGTGACCAGCGACACACTTATTTATATATTTTATTTAATTATAAGTGCAATGTTGGGTTATTTCCGAGTTTCATAACGCCTTTTTTTGGTTGGTTTTATCATGGTAATTTTTATTTTTTTTAAATTCATCATTGATGTTTACCATAGCAATATATATGGTAATTATACAATAACATCATTTATTTGGAAATGGTTCCAAGGTGAGTATTATTTATATATGTAGTTTGTTCATGGTCAAATATGTTTTGGTTATTCATGGGTATATCTCATATAAATGTAAAAGTAAATATTTAACATGTAATGAAGGTATGAGTAAACATTTAACATTTAATATTTTTAATATCTTATTTAACTATCAATCTAATTATTATTTTTTTGGACAATAACGGTTATATTGAAATGGGCGGTAAACCAGCTACCACATGCTTTACAAGTCTGAAAAAATCATTACAGAGAACAGGGGAAAATGTAAAAGAGCGGATCCAATCCTAGAGAAATACAGGTCAAAACGAATTTCTGAGCTGAAGTGGTAAACTACTTCTGCACGCTGAAGGCTGTAGATGAGATGGCGCCTCCTTCCAAATCCTCAAGCGGATCATGATCTAACTGTATATTGAATTTAGCTTCAGATGAGCTGCCTGCGAATCTGTGGTGTACCGTTCCAGCATACTTCCACAGCTGGAATAACCAACGCAGAAATGGGAGAATTCGCTGATGCTGTTTCAAAACCGACTCTGAAGTTTCTGGTCCACTCCGGAAGTAGCAAAAGACAGGGGAAAATCGAAACTGGGCATGGATACGCTTACTTGGAATCTGTAAATTCGCTGAGGAGACAGAGACAACTCAAAAAACGGAGATCATACTCGAAATCTGTATTTAGCTTTGGATGTTCAGGTTACAAAATTTATTTAACAGAGAGCTTCTATTTCAAATAGGAATGGTGGGTCAAGCGGGAAATTTAAGGAATTGAGCAAGATGATTCAGTTGAGTTTATTACCAGAGTTCTTCGAGAGCAGAGGACACCAAGGTTGGCCTCATTATCAGCTAGGGAATTGAGGTTCCTTAAGATATGAAAGAAAGATATTTTGTTGAATTTAGGGAGCAGAAGTCTGATTTTCCTAATGATAGAGGCTAATTGAACCTGGTGAGAGTTCTTAGGACGAAGCATGGCCTGGATGATGAGTCTTGAGTCTCCGAAGACTGCGAGAGAAGGGATATTTCTTTTGATCGCCTGTGTCAGCCCTTGCCACAAAGCCAGAGCCTCCGCTCTGTTGTTAGTTTCAATTCCTAGACCCCAATGGAATCTCAATTCCGGAAAGCCTCCAGGGCTCAATAGAACTCCCCCACTGCCAGCGACCCCAGGGTTTCCTTTAGAAGCCCCATCGAAAAATAAACAATGCTCTTCCAAGGCCGATCTCCACTTGATAAACTCTTGTTCTTCCAGCCTGATCTCCCATCTGGAATGAACGGGGACAGATTGAGGGGGCCTTTCCTTTAGCTTTGGAACTATTTCTTTAAACCAATTCTCTTCTTCTATGAGCAATCTTGCTTCATTCCTAGATGTAGCGCTGGCTTCCAGAGCCTCTCCCAACAAAGCCTTTATTTTAGAGATAACTCTTATTGTAGTGCAGCTTTCTTCTCGAAAAATTCTGTTGTTTCTTTCCAACCACAATTTCCAACAAATAAACTTAGGGATCCACATCCAGCTGGTTTTGAGAAGACTTTTGTTTTTAAGACAGAAGGGAGATAAGCTGGCCCAAGTTCTGAACAAGGCAGGAATGTTGTCTGGAAGAGCAAGGATAGTGGGCTCTAACAGTAGCACCCCCCTCCAGACTTCTTGGGCAAAGGGGCATAGCAGCAACAGGTGATTGGCAGTTTCTTCATCAGATCTACAGAGGGGACATCTGGAAGGTCCTTCCATTCCTCTTCTCCTCAAATTATCTCTGGTGAGGATGCTTTGATGTGCCACGGTCCAACAGAAGAAGTCGATTTTTGGGAGAGCTGGAAAGTTCCATATAAAATTCCATTGGGCCGGATTTGGAGGAACATGGGGAGCTGCCATAATTCTTTTGTAACCTTCAGCAACAGTATAATGGCCAGATATGGACCCCCAGCCTCTTTTATCTTTAGCATTGGCTTTTGAAGGAGATTTTCCTTGGAGCATATCTAGGAGTAAAGAGGCTTCCCCCTGCAGCATTATGGGGACCTCCCCCAGATTCCACCCATCCCAGATTCTGTCAGGAGCTTCTTTCCAGTTCGATATGTCCCACAATGTGTGCAGATTACGAGACTGAAGCCATTCTTTAATGTTTGCAAGACCATTCACCTGCTTCATTGGCTGGTCACCCAAGATCGAATCATCCCACATATTGATTTTCCTTCCATTGCCAGGGATCCAATATAGGTGTTGGCTGAATTGCTCCCTTGCAGCGTTGCAAAGATTGAAAATTGGAGAACCTTTTAGAGTTCTTGGGGGATTGTCCAGGCATCTCAATCGCTGCCCATGGAAGTATTTCTTCCAAATAACTCTTTTACTCCAGCTAGTTTTTCCAGAGACTAAATTCCATAGGATCTTGGCTCCCAAAGCAAAATTTTGAGCAGCCAAATTGCGCAGCTGGAGGCCGCCTTCCTGATATGGGCTTTTGAGAATTTCCCAGCTCACTAAATGGATTCTTCTGTCATTGTTATTCCCACCTTCCCACAGAAATCTTCTCAACAGACTATCTAACTTACTAAGAAAGGTTTTTGGAGCAAGGAGGATTGAGTTTTGGAATAGAGGCATGCTTATTAGGACCGATTTCATGAGGATGAGTTTCCCTGCATTGTTCAACCATGAAGCACCCCAGGCATGGATTCTATTCTTTATTTTGTCAAGCAGCGGCAGCCAGTGAGCAACTTTAGGCTTAGTTTTGAAGATTGGTATCCCGAGATATTTAAATGACTCCCAATTTCGGATTCCTTCCATTTCTAAAAGTCTTGCTATGTCAAACAGTTCTTTAGTCGAGCAGTTCCAGCCATAGATGGAGCATTTTCTATAGTTGATTTTGCTGCCCGAGATCAGCCTGTAAATGTCCAGTTCCCTCTTGAAATGTCTGGCAGAAATCAAGCTGGCTCCTCCAAGCAGCAGAGTGTCGTCAGCAAATTGGGCATGATTAATGTCTTTCACCTTGTGAGTAGTTCTGAGGCCAGGAAGTGTTTGAATTTGCTGATTATGGTCTAGCTGGAAACTTAACACCGAGGCTTGGACAGCATAAAGGAGCGGAGACAAAGGGCATCCCTGTCTCAGGCCCCTAGAAGCTTGGAAGAATTCAGTAGAACGGCCATTAACCAAGGGTGCAATCCAAGGCGAGGCAATACAGGCTTTCACCCAGTTGATGAATTTTGTTGAAAAGCCTAGCTTCTTCATCACAGCAAACAGAAAATCATGTCTCACCCTGTCAAATGCGTTAGCCAAATCGAGCTTGATCACCATGCCTTTCTCCTTTCTTTGGCAACTAGAGTGGACGGCTTCTTGGACCAGCACAATATTATCCAAAATCTTTCTGCCTTTTATGAATCCACCTTGATTTTCAGGGATGATGTCTGGTAAGATGTTTTTCAACCTGTTGGCTATTATTTTGGAGACCAATTTATAGCTGGAATTACACAACGATATTGGCCTAAATCTGCTAAAGTCAGAGGCGCCTTTCTCTTTTGGGATCAGAGCTAGGAAGGCTGAGTTGATGCCACCACCTATCTTAACACAGTTCTGGGATTTTCTGACCATCCTCAGAAGATCTTTTTTGATTATTGACCAGCAAGTCAGAAAGAATCTAGCAGAGAACCCATCTGGCCCAGGAGCTTTATCGGGCTCCATATTATTCAGTGCCTCCTCAAGCTCTTCCATACTGATCGGGGCTGTCAGCATATCGTTATCCGAATCCTTGACACAATTGGGAATTAAATTGAACGGGTAAGAGTGGGGATCAATATCTGGTTCTTCAGGAGCCGAGTACAAGTCTTGGAAGAAGGAGTATGCAGCTCTCTTGATGCCTTCGAAATCTTTGATCACAGTATTCTGGTGTTGGATCTCTGAGACTGATTTGAAGTTCTTTCGGGCTTCCGTTTGCTTATGAAAGAAGCTGGTGTTCTTATCGCCGGATTTCAGCCAGAGCATCCTAGACTTCTGCCGCCAATACTCTTCCTCCTCCCTGCTTGATCTATGAACCTCTTTTTGGAGCTCAACTTCTTTTAGAAGCATACCTTGAGAAACAGGGTTTTGCTCCATTTCTAATTGGTGAGCAGCAAGCCTATCTGTTTTTTCTTTTCTTTTGGATGTGGGGGTTTGCAGTCTTTTAGCCCATTCTTTTAGATTTCTTTTAAGAGTTCTGATTTTCTCTTCCCACACAAAGAAAGGAGAGCCATGGACGGGCTTATTCCAAGAGTCGGAGACCACGTCTTGAAAGCCTTCTTGCTGGATCCACAAAGGGCTGAACCGGAAAGGAATGGGGCCAAGATTGCAGTCAAGAGAAAGCTCGAGAAGAATTGGCTTATGATCAGAAGTGAGGTTTGGGAGAATTTTAGAGGATGCTATAAGACCGCTGGTTAGGAAGGAAGAATGGACAAGAAATCTGTCTAGACGGGCAGCAATATGATTGGGGCCTGTTCTTTTATTGGACCAAGTGAATCTTCCTGAAGAAGGTTTAATATCCTCCAGGTCCCAGCCCAGCATTATGTCTTCAACCCATTCTCTGGCAGGGTCCCTGACAATGGAACCTCCCTTTTTCTCATCAATATCAAGGGTGACATTAAGGTCACCTGCAATTATGATATTTTCGGGGTTTTGCTCTAGAAGAAAAGTATGAAGTGAATTCCAGCAGATTTTTTTCTCACTTGACAAAACAGGAGCATAAACATTAAACATACTTACTTGCTGACCAGAACTCTTGTGAAGTAGCTGAGTGAAGAGCCAATGAGGGCTGCTTTTTTCTTGAATAAAGTCATATATGGTGCTGTTCCAGAAGGTGGCTATTCCACCAGAGGCACCTCTTGCACTAACCGCTTTTCCATGGCCTTTGTTCCAAAAAATTTTACTAGATTTTAGGAGGGAAAGATCCTCCAGCTTTGTCTCCTGGATTAGGAGGATTTCAGGCGAGTATATTCTCACTAAATCTTTCAGGGCTTCCTCTTTCGACCTACTGCCTAAACCTCTGCAGTTCCAGGAGACGTATTTCATTATTTACTTTTATGGGGAGAGGAGGCTCCCATTGGAGCCTTGTTGCTTTTGCGTCCCGATCTAGTATTCATCATTGATTTGAGAGTTTTTTGGGATCCCTGGAGGACATCTTTGTAAGTTTCCTCCTCCCTCTGTTTCTTCTTGGATTTCCGCCCTCTAGTCGTTTTGATTGGAGTGGCCAACGAATTGTCAGATTCAAAATCTCTCTCTTCTGAATCGCCTTCAGAGTCTGAGCCTAGGCTAATGTGTTCTTCATTGCCTTCGTTTCCTCTCTGACATTCCTCTGGTGTGGGAACTGTTGATTCAACAGCATTTGTTTTTCCTTGTTTCTCCATATTTCCGGTTTCTTCTTGGTTCTCCTTATCACCCCTCTTTTCTCCAGATGGGGATCCGTCTTTGGCAGCAACGGCTTTTGGGTTGATGTGAGGATTTCCCACTGGGGCTGAAGTTTTCTGTCCGGAAGGTTTTGGGATAGCTTTTCCCTTTCTGATTTCTTTCCAACCTTCATCTTCAACTGTATTCCCTGAAGGGGCTTTTGGGCAGTTTCTCTGGAAGTGTCCATGCTCATGACAAGTTCGACATTTGAAAGGCAGTTGCTCGTAGTCCAACTTCTGGTAGTGCTGCCATTCTCCAACTTTGAGTTTAATCGCTTCTGGTAGCCCGGCTTCCAGATCGACCTCTACGCAGATTCTAGCACAAGTATATTGACCCTTGTGATCAGCTTTGTCAATAAATCGACCCAGCCCGTTACCAATCCTCTGCAGAGATTGATAGCTCCAACAGTGGAGAGGGAGATTGGGTAGACGAACCCAGACTGGCGCCTCCTTGGGGACATCAACAGATGGATCAAAATCCGGACTCCATTTATTAAGATACAGTCCCTGATTTCCCATAAAGTATGGCCCGTTTCTGAAAACCAGGTCGCGATCTTCCTTGGTGGTAAATTCAAAAATGAAATAGCCTCGCCCTACAGCATAACAGATCACATTATTTTCCAGCTGCGGTCTCCAGTTTCGTTGTATCCAATCGTCTGTGGTCTTAGTGGACAGCCATCGGCCCATAAACTGCCCTACCAGGCCTCTGTCAGACAACGCAAGAGCTATTTTAATCGATTTCTCTTCTGGGAGGTCTATCTCTGGGATTTCGTCAAGCTTTTTAATGAATTTTGGGATTTCAATGTGTTGGTGCTACTTCCCTTTCTGAGATAACAGCCTTCTGAAGGCATCTGCAGAGGATTGAGGAGGGGTGGGAGCAGACTCCCCACCCCCGGGACCGCTCATGGCAGCGGCCAAGAACTTGACGACGGCAACCTTCAGGCGTTCAGCAGCACGCGCGCGACATGTAGAGCTGCGACATGAACAGCGGATCGATTCGGCTTCGGCGAGATAGAGGGCTGGTTGACTGGCTGATCAGGTGAACGCGGGAGATGATAGGCTGCTAGATGTGCTTAGATCTAGTGCCTTCCAGTGAAAAACGGCATTGGGGTTAGGCGGACCTGCTGCACTCGCACTTGACATAGAAGAGCGTAAATGGAGCGGAACATCACGCAAAGGATCTGAGACCAGATTGATCAGGGTTCATAGCCAAGCAGGAACGTGCTTCTTGAACGAAAGAACCAGAAATCGATGAAGTCTGGAGTGGAATGAGGTGGCGATTTCACAGTGGTCCATCATGTTACAACAATAAAATTTGATATAATTCCAATCTAATTATTAGTATGGACAAACACAATATAAATTTAAAATATAAAGAGTTTTAATAAGATTCAAAAAAGAGGTATATTTACGAAAACTCGAAAAAAAAGATTTATTTAGGTGAAGCCTGTGGGCCAAATACCATTTTAATACTATGGGCTAAATACCATCGGCCAAATACCATATTTGTAAAAGAGGTATGAAGAGATATGGTAAATAAATCAAAATATATCAAACATGATTAGAAATCAACATCTAATTATATACCATGTCTATGATCCAAATACCGTGTAAATAAAAGAGGTGTGGTAATTAAATAAAAATATAATTAAACCAAAGGTATGGTAAATAAATAAAACCTATTTTTATATTACTCCATAATCCTCTTTATATTTACTAACACTCAAAAAAAAGCTTTTATTTAGGTGAAGCCTATAGGTCAAATACCATGGGCCAAATTATTATTAATACAATACAAAAAACATTATTGACCCTATTATTAAGATTAAAAGATTAATATTAATATTATTATTAAATCTAATATTCATATTAATATATTATAATATTAATATTATTAAATTTAATAACTTTGGAATAATACAATATTAAATTTGTTATATTATAATATATACTAATATATCATGATATATATTAACACTAAATATATATGGGAGGGAAGAACAAAGGCATAGAGTGCTACATGTGGAGAGATAGGGAGAGTTGGTGATAAACTTAAGGAGACAGGAGAGGAGGAATGAAGAGAGGAGGAGGGAGATGACTGAGAGAGGTAGAGAAGGGTAAGAGAGGGATATGGAGACATAAAGATGGAGGGGGGAGAGAGAGAAGGAGAGAGGGATGGAGATACAGAGAGGATTTTAGGGGAGAGAGAGAGAAAGAGAGAGAGATGGGAAAGAGAGAGGGAGGTAGGAGAGAAAGGGACAGAAGAATGCCGAGAGAGATGACTTGAGAGATAGGAGGAGAGAGGGAGGGATAGAGAGATGGAGTTGGAGGGGGAGAGGGAGGGAAGAAGAAAGACATAGAGAGTGAGGTGTGGAGAGAGAAAGCGTGACAAGGGAGAGACGGAGAGAGAGTGTGTATGTTTAGGGGTGAGATAAAGAGACAAATAAGGAGAGATGGACATAAGGGGGGAGATAAGGAGAGAGAAGGAAAGAGGGAGAGATATAGTAACATAGAGAGATAGAGAGGATTGGAGGGCAAAGAGAGAGAGAGAGAGAGGTATGGGGGAAGAGAGGGGGAGGTTGAAGAGAAAAGGAGAGAGAGGAAGGATGAGAGAGAGGACTTGAGAGAAAGGAGGAGAGTGATGGGGGAAGAGAGAGGATTGGAGAGACAGAGAGAGAGAGGGAGTGATGGGGAAGAGAGAGGGAGGTAGGAGAGAAAGGGACACAAAGGAAGGATGAGAGAGAGGACTTGAGAGAGAGGAAGAGAGAGGGAGGGTGAGAGGAGAAGCGGGAGCGATAGAGAGATGGATTTGGAGGGGGACAGAGGAAGGGAAGAAGAAATACATAGAGAGTGAGAAGTGGAGAGGGAGAGGGTGTGACAAGGAAGATATGGAGACAGAGTGTGTATGTTTGGGGGTGAGATAAAGAGATAAAGAAGGAGGGATGGAGAGAATGCGGGAGAGAAGGAGACATAAGGAGAGAAGGAGGGATATAATAATAGAGTTAGAGGGTGAAGAGAGATAGAGAGAGAGGTGGGAGAGAAAGGGAGAGAGAGGAAGGAAGATACGAGATGTGAGAGAGTAAAGAGAGGGAGGGAAAGAGAGATGAAGTTGGAGTGGGAGAAAGAGGAAGGTGAAAAGAAATTCATAGAGAGAGAAAGGAGGAGAGAGAGAGGGAGCAATAAGGAAGATGGAGAGAGAGTGAGAGAGGAGAGTAGGAGGAAAGAGAGAGATAAGCAAGGGAGATGGAGAGAATGGGAAGAGAGAGAGAGAGAGAGGGATGGAGAGAAGGGGGAGAGAATGAGACATAAGGAGAGAGGGAGGGATATAATAATAGAGTTGGAGGGTGAAGAGAGATAGGGAGAGAGGTGGGAGAGAAAGGGAGAGAGAGGAAGGAAGATACAAGATGTGAGAGAGTGGAGAGAGGGAGGGAAAGAGAGATGAAGTTGGAGGGGGAGAGAGAGGAAGGTAAGAAGAAAGTCATAGAGAGAGAAAGGTGGGGAGAGACAGAGGAAGTGATAAGGAAAATGGATAGACGGTGGGAGAGAATATCAGGAGGAAAGAGAGAGATAAGCGAGGGAGAGGGAGAGAAGTGGAAGAGAGAGAGGGGGAGAGAAGGATAGAGGGATAGATATATAGATTGGAGAAAGGGTGTGTATGTTTTGGGTGTGATCTAAAGAGACAAAGGGAGATAGATATATTGATGGAAGGCAAAGAGAGGGAAGAAGAGAGAGATGTATAGAGGGAGGGAGGGACAAAGAGATTGATAAATATGGAGTGAGAGAGTATGTGTGTTTGGGCGGTGAGATACAAAGACAACAGAGAGATGGAGGGAGATATAGATATAGATGGAGGGAGTAGAGAGGGAAGAATATTTCTTGCACTAAATGCATTGATTTCAGTGTAGATGGTGATTTTTAATCCTATTTGATTGCTTGCACTAGACGCATTAATTTTAGTGTATATGTTTATTTATAATGATATTTTATTGCTTGCACTAGATTCATTGATTTCAATGTAGATGATTTATATTCTTATTTTATTTATTGCACTAAATGCATTGATTTTAATGTAGATGGAATTTCTAATCCTACTTGATTACTTGCACTAAGTGCATTGATTTCAGTGTAGATGTTGGTTTCTAATCCTATTTTCTTACTTGCACTAGCTGCATTGATTTGAGTGTGCATGTTGATTTCTAATCCTATTTGATTGTTTGCATTAGATGCATTGCTTTCAGTGTAAAAGTTGTTTTCTAATCTTATTTGATTGCTTGCATTGGATGCATTGATTTCAGTGTATATGTTGATTTCTGATTTGATGTAATTGGATGCATGATGGTGCATTAATTTTATAGTGATTGGATTAACAATGTGCATTGATTTTAGTGTAAGCACAACAAACTATTCGCAATGTACATTGACTTTTGTGTTATAGTAATTCAATTTATTAATATTGGTGAGTAAGAGAGACAAGGTATGATGTTTACTACAACAACTTGAGCTAAGTATTTAAATGTTTTATGATTTTAACGGTCCTTTTCATATAATCGATATGAAAAGTGAAAATTAACAAGGGTGAAAATAAGAATAGTATAAGAAAATAGTTTGAGATTGATCACAATGAATACTATGTGTAATTAATTTCATTCTTATTATTCACATTTTCTATCATTTAACACTATTACATTGTCACTTTGCATTAAAAAAAATTATTTCATCATTTTTTGTCATTAAAATTATTAACAACATTTATCATCTCAACATACTGATCTACCTAAGAAGATTTAAAATTAAAATGATCAAATTAATCTCAAACATATTTAGCATATTTAAAATTATTCTATTAATATTAGATGTATGTACATATTATTGATAAAATTAATCATATATTCGATAGATTTTCCTTGGCCACACACAACAAAAACCAACCTAGATCCATATTAACTTTGTATCTATCAAGCGATGAGAGGGATCAAATCTCTCGAGGTGTAAACCTTTCCTCAAGATTTGCACTAAAAAAAAGAGGTTTCCACCTCGAGAGATTTGATCCCTCTTAGTGCTTGATAGATCTAGAGTTAAGATGGATCTAGTTTTTAAAATAATTAAGAAAACTATTTTGTGTTATTATGTTGCTTGTTTCATAAAAGAGAATGGGTGTTTCATTGTGTTGATAGTGGTACTAAGTGAACATTCCTTGATCAAAGTTCATACCCTCTCATTGGCACTACCACTTTGCAGGACGAAGAAGAAATGTGAAATAGACATGCAACCCACTAAATAAGTTGGCAAGGTTGTTGCAACATATATAGGTGGTCATGTCATGTTGCAAAAGGAGGTGTTAGCCCACTCCCATTTTCGATAATCTGTCAACCTTTGAATTTAATTCCCTGTGAATGTGATTAAAGGATATAACCCTAAATATTCTAATAAGCTCCATAATTCTAATCATCCTTTGATCCAATAAAGATTTGTATAAGGAAGTATAACCTTTCATCCAATATATAACAACCTTTGAATCCCCTATCACTTGTAAGTTTAGATTGTTGAAGTGACACAATTAAAATGACTAACATGGACGACTAATTTGTATTATTGTAGTTCTTGTTAGGTAGTCATATTTTTGTTCCTAGACTAAATTAGTCATTCACGTTAGTCATTTTTAGTAGTATTACTTATTAGCTAGTCATATATTTTAACTCAATACTAAATTAGTCATTTATGTTAGTCGTTTTTAGTTGGATCTCTTAATATTGCTAATTTTTGGTAGTATTTCATTTGAAAAAGTTGTGGTGACTAACTTTTTTAGTCACCTAGTCACTAATTTCACCATTTTCTACTAATGATACCTCAGTCTAGTGAGTTCCTCAACTTATTCATCGGTACAACGAAGAGTGAAACCAGAAAAAATCAATATATCCATTTCATAACAAAGATGAAGAGGCAAAAAAGGACCTTGCTGTTGCAATATTTTAAAAAAAATTACCCGATTCATCAATTTTTGAAGTGAAAAGAAGAGTGTTGTAATTCACATGACAACATATCTTTTAAACCTCAAGTGGTAGGCTATTATTTTCCAGATGTGCATATGCCTTATTCAAATGCAAAACTTTGTGCTTTCTTATAAGGGGAAGGATTTGTATCATGGTAGGAAACTTTGTTAGTATCCTTCTGTGCAAAGCCCAAAGTATTAAATGATAGTCTTCGATACTCAACCTGATGTAGGTAATAGGACATGTTTGACCAGCTCACAGGAGGCATGGTGAAGACTACCCCATCTTCTGCCTTTGCCTTCAACTTTGAAGGAAGCTTCTTTACTATCTGAAACTTGCCTCTAAGAGATGTGATAAACTGATCCACATAAAAAATGTCTTCAAATTCATTGTTCACATAAAATTAAAGATTAATTTTTGCAAAAGGAAACATGAAGGATAAACCACCCCCACAAGTAATTAATTCCATGCAATACCCAATGTTGAAATGAATCAATAAAACATATTGAAGATCTGTTAACAGATAGGAGGAATACTGAAGTTAAACACTTGGGATCTGCCCAAAGTGAAGTCTTGTCCAGCTTTGGGACAACCACAGTCACATTGAGATAATTGTAACCATGTCACATATCTAACATGAGAAAAAGATTGACCAAAATGAAGCCTTGTCTAGCTTTGGGACAACCACAGTCACATTGAGATAATTGTAACCATGTCACATATCTAACATGAGAAAAATATTGACCTTGATCAAATGATAATATATCACAAAACAGTCACAAAAGAAAATGCAGCAAACACAGTGACAACATGAAGTAAATAATTACAGAGTTTGGAGAACCATAATCAAGGCCCTAGCTAAAGGACAATCGTGCATAATTCTAAAAGGTGGAGATAAACTAGCTTGCATATTGCAGCTCACATCTGATCCAGGCCTCCATTGCAAGAGACCATTAGGTATCCATTGCTTTTATATAGTCCTGCCAACAATTTTCATACTCAAGAATTTCAATATAATATTCAAGATTTTCTCAAATAGATACCAAAAGGAGGGAAAAACTAAAATTAACTGAGAGAAGAGAATGTTTTGCTTTCCACACTGATGACCAGAGAAATTTGTCCTTACAAGAAATAATGGAGTAATTACTCTGGAAATATTCGATTTCATTTTAATTTAAAGGTACAAACCATATGATGCCTAAAAAATTTCAAGTTTACTCACAGTGTAGGTCAGCAACTATTACATCATCCGGAAGACCATCAAATTGCAATTAGCTTATCTAAAAGCTTGAGAGTTCTTTGTTCTAGAAAGAAACAGAGAAGTTGGCCATTACTCTAAGTATCATTGTTCACTTAGTATGGCATAAAACACTAATTTGTTTTCATTTTCAAAAATCTCAGATACATAACCTAAGCACCATTCAAGTAATTTGTTCATAATTTACTAATTGTGGTTTACTTATGGGGAGGATAGTGTGCTAATCAGTTTCATTGTTTTCAAAGCTCATTGCTACCATTGGAAGACTATAAGTTCATGTTAGAAATTTAACTTTCCAAGGCAGTATCTCTAAACCTGCTCATCTAGAAGTATCTAATAGTTAGGAATTCCATAAACATAATGGAGTTTCTATTTGTCTATTGTGATATCATACCTCCTAAAAGTGCACTTAATAGTGAAATCCTACAAATATAATCTATGTTACTCTTGGTGCCATTAAAGCAATGCAAGATTATGAATCTTGATAATCGACAATAGTAAAGTGGATGACATCAATCCAAAACTAAACGAGCTAGAAAAAACAAGAATGGATTTTCACTTCTCATCTATAGAGGGATTTTCAAATTTCAAACTTAATTAGGTATGTGGTGGAAAAAAAAGCACCTATATGAAGGGAAAGAAAACTTCCATCAATTATAACTTCCTTTGAGGTACAGGCTCAGCAAAACCAAAATACCTCACAAGCATTAGATCTCCTTGAAGGTAGTGATTCAATTGCACCTTCTAGTACAACTAACTTGTTGCAACTTCACTCTAGTCACTAGCCATGCCTTTGCTTCTCATTCCTTGCTCTTAAGATAAGGACTCATGGCATGAAGGAAATATATGGAAGAAATTATAGTAAGGTTAAGTGCCTAATGATAACTAAACTAAGATTACAAATAGACACCAAGAGGGTGTGGTACACTCAGGTAAGTTATAAATTTACCTTCTAACTCAAGTAACCATGATTCAATTGCATAATTTGTTCCACTATGGGCATAATTGTTCCAGCAAACTTTCCAGCTAGCCATCCATATGGGCCTAGTTCCAAATATCCCTAAACCAAACATCACTATTGGGTTTCTACTAGTAGGATTGGATGCTTGTGGACACCCACGAGCGAATGTAACTTCATATAGTGCGTCCTCTAACATATAAATGGTGGAGATAGACTTTCCTTCTTATTCGGTGGTACATGCATCTCACTCTACCTTTAGTCACGACACATCGCTTTTCTCCAGAGAACCAAATAGAATGACATATAGTATTATTTAGCTGCAATGTTATTGTACTATATTTTTTTTATCCATTAGTCTGTATCTAGAATTAGTTTGCAGATGGACATATCAAGTCTATTTTCTCATAGAATATCTCTACAAGCTCCCCACATAGAGTATTCAAACAACAAGTTGAGCACACGGGGCTTTGGATTGACAGCGAATGGCTGTACTGTTAAGGCACTCCTTGCGATAGGTCACCGGTTCAAATCCCTGGTGGGTGCTTACCTACCAAAAAAAAGGACTATTCAAACAATAATGCACAAAGAAATAAAATAATTTCCAGTCATGATTTATTTTCCTTCATAAAGATCAAGGCACATATTCCCTGTGATAATTGTTGTCTGCACAAGATCATGTTCTCAATGTTTGCGTGGAAGGAGGAGGCCACTCTGGCTTCGTGGCTCTAAGTTGCACATAGGTTGAGTTGGAGTGGAAGTCATTTGGTCATTAGGTTAGAGAACTCTCGCCTAATAATGTGTGTGGAGAAGACATGTGATCACTTTGTGTGGAGAGCATTTTTATGTGAGGTCAGGCTTGGTGTGGCACTACCACTATTAAGGTTGTCAGTCATGGCATTTGAGAGGTCACATTATAGTCACAATGGAGGATGCCCACAGTAAGGGTCACATTTTCATAATGGTCATCGAGAATTGCCAATCACAAGGAGCCACTCATGATTAAAACAAAGCCCAAGTGTTCTTACTACTTCTCTAGTTCATCAAGTGAGAAATCAACCAAAGAGTATGGTGCCTGAGTTCGCTTAAATATTGCATCTTTCACATGGAATTTTTTTTAGGCTATACATTGCAATTCAGTTTGCTATGTTTATAATTACAATTGAACCCAGGAGGATGCAAACAAATATTCTTGGAAAGCCTAAAGTCATACCATTTCCTAGAAGTTCCTTGCCCGAAAGAGCCATTAGAATCCTTGAAATCTAAACCCATTTATACATGAGGTTTTTTCCAAAGAATTTAAATTTTAGATACAGTGATACACATAACAATACCACAGATGTCGAACTTGCATATTATTTGTAAATGCAGAGGCTATGTATTTAATATTGTAGTTTATTCTAGGAGATAGGAAATATGGTAGTTTCTAGGGCCAAACACATAACAAAGGATAAGGAATCACGATCGACAAAAAGTGCAAATGTCAATCATAGAAACGAATGGCATGTAAAGAAACACCTAGATTCGTATTTGAAAATAGCAGCAAAGATTTAAAAGAAGACAGAACATGTTCTTTAGGGCATACATAGTGTGGGCTCCAATCAGGGGATTGAACAGATTAATATGAGTAGTCAATATAGTTAATATCTCTAGAAATGTGTTTCAATGGCACAAGAAGAAAGATGATAAAGTTTGAAATTTTGAATCAAGGATGGAAATCATGACAGACAAGTAGTGCTTCCATAATGAATGATATTAGTGGGGATGGCATACATAGTAATCTAATAGAAAGTAGAAAATGTGAATATCGAAGAATAGTCAATCTCTGTCGGGGGTTGAGGCCTTTATTTATCAGATTCACATATTGCCTGTAGATGGAAATGGGATTATTAAGGCCTCAATTATGGTTCACTGTGTGGCCTTGATGAAAATGTGAAGTGCATCAATACATTCATACCCTCACACCTTGTGTTTTCTGCAACATGTTCCCTGGGAGGGGGTTTTGCATGCAAGTAATTGACTGAACATTGGGTTTAGGGAGTGGGTTCTTACAAATATTAAGGGATTCCTCCCTCATTTGTACATGGTTGTACCTATTGGTTCAACATTTTTTCCTAGGTTAGCCAATACTTTTCTACACAACACAAGGAATTTGTATTAAAGAGGGAAATGAGCTTAATCCCAATTTCCTCTATGTATCTTCACCCCATTATTTTTGTGGTGCAATAGAGATGAAATAGGATCCACAAGGTTGTTGCATTTAGTGGCAATATTTACACAAATCTTTTTTCTATAGTTCATAGGTATTGTGTCTTATGTTGGCCTCCCACAACAATCACACTGTTGCTAGTCATCAGCGGAGTCTCAAATAAAATGGAAATGTACATGGGAGTTAAAATTGCATTCAAGATCTTCACTTCTCGATTTGACAATGCATTTATACATAAAATAATTATATAGACTGAACTGGCCAACTGTCACATGTCATCCACAAAACACATGCAAAATCAAGACCTTCTTTTCAATTACAGGTAGTATTCTTCACTACCACAGACACCAATGTGCATGTTCATGAAGTTGAGCACTCAAATTGTCATTTTGATACCACTGTTAAAACACAATTCATATATAAGGTAGATAATTAGTACCTAAGAGATGGTTTTAACTTCTTGAACAATGCTCAAATGAGAGGAGAGTCTCCCCTATATATGGAAATTAATACAAGAAATTGGTCACTAATTTTATGGCCTACACATAAACTATGGGAGTGATATCACCAAGACCCGCTCCACGAGGTAATTGTTTAGGCTACAAAGAAACACTGAAATATTCTAGTATTGATGGCAGTCATCATAACAACACAATTTTTTGGAAACCAAAAGACATGATTGCCATATCTACTTAATAATACATGAACTGGATATCTTAAAATATTTGAGCTCACTATGCGACGTTCATATTTCTCTGGTATATCTTCTACATGTGTGATTACGAATGTAATTCTATACAAGTATCTCCTAGGTCACATTTCTACCTATGGCCCTAATAACCCATTTTTCCACAGAGTCTATCCCTTGAATACAAATATCTATCCATCCAATCCTTCCATCCTTTGTAGACAACAAGTAGAGCTTCAAGAAAAGCAACAATAGGCTAATTTTCCTGCGTTTCTACCTCTCCCAGAGAAGGGTCGAAGAAACATCTTCCATTATTGGCATCCTGCACGATGAATTAGACAGGAAGTGTAAAAACATGACTTGTAGGATTGCAGGAAGGTTTCTAAACATGATAGTGATTTGGCTTTAAAATAGAACATATTGGGCTACCCAATGTTGAAGCTTTCTTTCCAACAAGTATTTCCATATGCCACGATTGGATGATTTTCCATTAGATGTTAAGCCACACTAGAAAGCCTTCTTGCTCTCTGATGAATGCCCATATTTTCCTTCCCCACAATAGCTCTAGTAACTTTTGCAAAAATGTCAAGTCAACACAAAGCTATGCATCTTTAACAGAATCATAAGATAGTTTGTCTTTAACAGAGTTACAAGATAGGTTGGGAGTGAGAATTGAGCCATCAATAAAATGGTAACTACTCTTAATTGAGAAGTGAGTTTCTCAATTTTTTTTTGAGTTGAACAACTGCAAAAAGATATCCTATAGAATTGACTACAACAACATATAAATAAGAGGCCAAAGCCAACCCTATCTAATGGACTAGTGAAGCAAATCCACTACTGATAGTTTTCCATTAACACAAAGTAGTAGAGGCATTTGAAGAACATGTTATGACTGCTTTAGCCATTATATCATATCAAGAATGGAACCCCACTAAAAATTGTTTTATGCACTGTTAGAAAATGACCTTTTACCTATTCTTGTTGACCCAATTTCTCCTAGAACCAGTCTTCAAGCTATCTATTGGTAGGCAATCTATTCCATACTATCTATTGGTAGGCCAACTATTCCATGCTATCTATTGGTAGGCTAGCTATTCCATGCTCCAGGAATGCAGATATACGAAGTGAGCCTAGTCTTTCTTCTTTTTTAGCCGATAATTCTATGCTTAAGGTTCTTTTTAAATGCTGGGATCGATGTCAGTGTACGATGGGATTTGTTGGCTGGAATTTACAACATGTAAGATATTTACTAATATCCAAGTGCCTGCTTGGTTGACGTAATACTCTCTTGGGAGATAACAAGATCACCATGGATGAAATGGCCTTTGACAAAACCCATTTGCTTAATGGTTGAATAATTCAACGAGTTGTATGCTTAATGCAAGTAGCCACATAAAGCAAAGGGATAAGACTGTTGAACTCAGAACTACAAGACATACAAAATGATTTATAGACTCAACTATCCCTCCAGGAAGTCAGAACTTCAAACAAAGCCTTTAAATGTCTTGGTTACAAATGCCATAGAGAGTCTATGAGTCGTCGATGATTCAAATGCCTTGACACAATGTGGGAAGCTTGTGGGGTTCAAACTCTTGTTCAATAGTCTTGTCAGAAACATTCCAAACCAAATATGCATTCCAACCTCTATGGCTCACATGAATGTTAAAATGAATTTTCTTATGGGATTTTTCCTAACGAATCGGGGGACTATGAAAACCTGCAGTTGCTGGATGTGGGAAATAATTTGTTCTTTGTGTCTCTCTCTTCTAGGCTTCTTAGTTTGAGAAATCTCGAATACTTGGTTGTAGGGGAGAGAAGATAAGATAAGATAAGATAATTATATTTATGTCCAGCTATTGACCACAAAGTAGGTCAAAGGGACTATTGAGTACAATGATGTCCAAGGGACTATTGAGTACAATGATGTCCATACAATGCGAGAGAACCAAACAGTCTCCTATACAAAATATAATGTATGAAACATGGGATTTATCTTCGAATCCTCGTTTTAGGCCCCTATTTGTGCCTTCCCAACCCCACCAATAGTTGGGATTCCCTCCATGCCCCAATACATAATCCGGCTGGAAAGCTTGATTAATGGATGGTAGTACCCCTGATACAACTATCTTTATTAGGGGCAAGGCTTGTTTCCATAGCCCAGTTTCCTGACATTTCCGACCCACCCACATAGATATCCTTTGGTTGAGCGCCTCTTTGTTCTTATCTAGAAGTATTTTGAAGTTGGTTAGAGAGATGGAGGGCTTGGTTATGGGCCATCACCTAGTAGTGTGGACAACCTTGTGCACATTCCCACGGTAGAACCAAATCACCATGATTGGAGGCACAAAGAATCCAATCTCATGAATTCAACCAAAAGAATCAGATCATATGTGCGATTAGGGGTTAAATTTGATGGGTCCCCTTAGCCATCATGAAACTTTTTTATGATAGTTTTATTTTTAAACTGCTCTTCGCAGAACTTTTAATATTTACTTTTACCTACATAATATTTTTCATATAAAAACATAATCAATGAAAATTCATCATTTTCTATTCATTATCAATGAGATCAAAATTTTTATGAAAAGGATAAGGATTGTCAATTTGTTAGTCAGCTAGTGCCTTTAAAAATGAAGGAGTCTAAAATAACAAAATCACAAAAACTATGCTAATTCCTTTCTTCATAAACATATTTTGAGATAAAAGAATTAAACCCTTGCAAATCAAAAACATATTTAGGGGAAATAGAATTAAGCACTTAAAGTATTAAACATAACTTTATGAGAGTTGAACTTACAGTTGGAAAAGTATTGCTCATATACTCTAAAACCGGATTTGTTGAAATAGGCCGTCGTGTCCCGAATCTGGCGAATCGGACACGATTCGTTCCAATTCGTGTCTGGAAATTGGGACACGATGTGTCTAATTGGGACAGGATCGAATATGGATCATGTCCCAATAGGACACATCATGTCCCGATTTCTAGACACAAATCCAGAAAAAGTGACCCGCACAGCCATAAAAAGGCGAAATTGTTGTTCTTTTTTATCATTTTCACTTCTCTCTTTTGCAGTAAGTTTGTTGTGGGTTTTCTGTGAGGGGTTTGGAGCAAGGAGCAAAGGGTGTGGGAGAGTTTTCAAGGAGATTCAAGAACAAGTAAGTGCATTTACTCTCTATTTTTTTACATTTGTATTACAGCAGTTTTCATATGCATTTCTTTTATAAATTTGTGCATTTTTGGTTTATTTTTTTATAGTATTATGGCTCAATCAAGGGCAGCAGGGAAGGGGAATAATTTCCCCATTGGAGATGCCCCGCCTCCCCCAATTTCATCAGAGTCTGCTGCAAGTATTCCCTCTATTGCAAGTAATGTTGAGGGAAGACTTCCTCAATGTAACATTGAGAAATATCCCTTGTGGAAATATGTCACAAGAGATCAAGGACCAGGAAGCATGGTGAAGGGAGGAGCTAATGTGAATTGGATATGCAACTTTTTCCACAGTACTTTCACAAGCACATATTACCGTGTGAAAGGCCAATTGTTGGCTTTACCGGGTTTTGGAGTTGGAGCATGTACACAAGTTCCTTTGCAAAAGAGGAAAGAAATGGAAAGAGAGTTCAATGTTGGTATGGCAAATGTGGCTGCAAAATAAAAAAAACGAAGAATGATGACCCCCTTCCATTTTTGAGGAAAGGCAGCAACAAATTTCCATTTGAGAGTTCTTATGCGGGACAAGTAGCAAAAAGAAAGGCAATTTCACTTGGTCCAACGGACAAGATTTTTCAAAAGGAGAAATGGGAAGAGCTTGATCTCACCATTGCCTTCTTTTTCTATCGAAACTTCATATCTTTTAATGTTGCATGCTCACCTCTAGTTATTGAGATGTCTCGATCTCTAACTCAAGGGGCTCCATCAGGGTATGTGACTCCTGGTTCAGAGAAGCTTAGAACCACATTATTGACAAAGGCAAAAAAAGAGGTGAAAAAAATGGTTCAGCCTATTAAAGCATCATGGCCAACATCTAAGGTTAGCATTGTTTCTGATTGATGGACAGATCCAACACGACACCCACTCATCAACTTCATGGTGTCTTCCTTGAATGGTGCAATTTTCTTGAAAGCAATGGATAGACTTGGATAATACAAGGATGCACAATATATGGGTGAGTTGTTTATTAAAGTTATTGAAGATGTAGGTGTTGATTGTTATGTGCAAATAATTACAGATAATGCACTTGTTCGCAAGGATGCTAGCATGATTGTGGAAGCTAAATATTCACAAGTGTTTTGGACACCTTGCATTGTCCATTAATTGAACTTAGCACCAAAATCCATTGCTTATGATGCGCTTTGGATTGGTAACATTATTGAGGATGCACGACATATCCGTAAATTTGTACAAAATCATACAAATGCCCTCACTATATACAATGAGTACATCAATCTATCATTGTTGAAGATTGTGGATACACGGTTTTCCTCTTCATTCATCATGTTGAAGAGGTTGAGGGAGGTCAAGACCATCCTTGGGGCCATGGTTATTTTAGCGTTTTGGTATTTTTCTAGAAAGATAGATAAAGTAGCCTCTTAAAGAGTGAAGGACACAGTTCTAGATGATACTTGGTGGGAGAGGGTATATCTACTTATTCATATCATGGACCTTATCATTTCTTTGCTTCGATTTGTAGATATAGACCAACCCATCCTAGGAGAGGTTTATGAGGGATGGGATTCCATGATTGAGTATGTGAGGAGCCTTATTTTACAGAGTGAGTGCCTCAAGCATGAGACATCACCAGATGCCTTCTTTGGTACTATACATGATATTCTTGTCAAAAGATGCGACAAGAATTGCAAACCTTTGCATTGTTTGGATCACTCATTGAACCCAAAATACTACAACCATGAGTGGCTGAGTGGTGGACCTTCCCATAGATTCCCTCCTCACATGGATGGTGAAATCTAATAAGGGAGGAAAGATGCATTCAGGCCAGTTTTTTAGGACAAAAAATTTCTTGATGAGGTGGAGGATTCCCTTGTAGAGTTTCCTACTAGCACTGGTTGATTTGCAAGATATGATCTTGTTAGAGATAGGGGGCTAAGAAACCCTATTCTTGGTGGGAAATCGTGGGGCAACAAGCCCTCCTCTACAAAAGTTATCCACGAGGAACCTATCTTAGGTGACTTCATCCTCTTGTTGCGAGAGGAATTCGAGCACATATGGGAATTTGTATACTGTTAAGAAGAGCAGGCTTGAGCAGTCCAGGGCAGAGTGAATGGTGTATGTGCACACCAACCTTTGTCTTATTTATAGGCAGAGGGAAGAGTGGTTGAAGGGAAAGACAAAGATGTGGGATGTCTTTCCTGATGATATGGGTCTAACAGCGTTGAGTTGGCATTGGCCAACATGGATCTCAGTGATCTAGTGCTAGAGCCTATTAGATTCGATGATGGTGATACTGTAGAGGGGTCATCCTCCACATCAATAGATGCAGAGGTGACTTTGGATATAGGGGAGAAGGATGCAGCAGATGAGAGTAATGGTGACCATGATGATGAGGGTGATGATGCTGATTTTGATGATGACTCTGAGGATTGATGACTCATGAGTCATGAGCTACCTATTGCCTTGAGTCTCTTATACTTGTAGTTGTTTTGTATTTTGTATTTCTATTTTCCATTGCCATTGCACTACCTTTGTAACACATTTTGATTTTTATGACTTAATGAGAAAACTACAGCTGTCAGTGTCTTTATCTTACTATCTTGTCTTTCTCCTATTGGATCATTGATGAATTGAATATGTATTATCATTTATCATTTATGAATTTAGAATTTAGAATTTATCATTTATGTGACATGTCACAAATTACAATTGTATTTGAATTTTGTATGTACTATGCATTTTATAATGTTACTAACTTACTTTCTAAATAGTAAAACTTACATTTAGATGGAGATCTATGTTTGAAATCAATGAATTTGTATCATGAATGAGAATTTATGTAATAAATATCTATTTTTTAATATATATATATATATATATATATATATATATATATATATATTTAATAAAATAATATATAACGTATCCGAAAGTGTCATGTTTCAGGGGTCAACGTGTCCGAATCCGACACTCGAATCCCCGTATCCAACGAATCCTGAATCCACATGTCAGGTTACTTAGCTCATATATGAGATGAGCATATAGGTCTTGCCTACACCTCTATTCTCTACAGTCACACATTGTATGAAAATTTGTTGTATTGATAGTCTAGGTACTAAGACTTGACTTGAAATATTTAAAGATATACATCCCATAAAAACAAAACAGAAAATTTAAAAATAAATATAAATATACAATGGCGAAGATATGGGCCCACATCTCTGGATGTGCCTCTTGCAAAAATCTCTGCCATTTACACGTTTTTAGAAGCCATTTCTTCTAAAACTATTTCTTATGTTGTGTTTATTTCTTCTTCCTCCTCTCATCCTACTTCTAGCTCTAATGACATCCAATGAGCTTCTAATGTATGCATCTTATGTTTGACATGAGTTTTGCTTTGTATCTATATTATTTTGGAGTATTAAGGATTAGCTTTTGGTTGTTTTTTCTTCTTTTTTTTTTTTGTAGATTAGGATTAGGAGTTTCTTTTGCACTCCCATTATGTACTTGCACTAGTTCTACTTTTGAATCCCACTAAGTAACTCTTGTGGTAATTAGTTGGACATTAAACATAATCTTCTCTTATCTTATCTACAACTGCATTGCATTGATCTCAGTCTCTATCACTTTAACAAATACTTTAGCACTTAGATTCCTTCATGTACTTATAATTCTTTCTACTTTTGTTCTAGGAAATGTCTTTCACACTCCCACATTGTCCTTTTGTTTGTTGGATGTACTGTTCAGTCCCATTGAGCTACTCTTGTGATCATTTATTGAAAATAAATAAAACCACCTTATCTAATCTTATAATCTTATCTAGTATTGAACTGTGTGTTAATGAGCCTAATACATTCAATTTAGTTTCTGGCAATTCAATGTTAAAATAAAGAGTATACTTGCAATTTTGTCTACTATTAAAGAGGAATCAAGATCTACTCACTGTAATAGTAGGTGTCGATTGGATAGTGTTGGGATAGCACCTACTAGTGCCTAACAATAAATAAATGTTAACTTCAAAACAATTCATCGTTGAAGAAGTTGCAACTGAAAAGTAAAAAATAAGCATGAGGATGGTCAAGTTAAAACCTGCTACATGCAGTTCGGGCTGCAATTTTGATTCCTTCACTCTTTGTAGGTTCCTCGCCATCGCTCATGGGTGGCTCCGCATTAACGTCTGCAAACACCGCTTCACGACTGGCGGTTATCCTCAATGTAGACTGAGACTACACTTGTATATAGTCATTCCCCCTATGCATGCTCTCTTCCCCCTTCCTTGCCCTTCCCATCATCTATTTCAATCATTTCTTGCATTTCCCTACTTTTATCCAAATTAAGAAAGTCATAAGCATCCATTGGCTCTGCCTTTATGAATTTTTCTTGTTGAGTCTGCTGCAAAGTTTTCTTCGTTTGTCTTGGTCTGCTCGGTTCAAGTGGGGTCTAGAACCCAACTAATTGAATTCCATGTTATTTAATGGATTTGTGGTGGAGTTCCTGTTGATACAAAACCTTTTGTTGGAGGGCGTATTGGCGGGAACTTCCAAATAGGGAACTAGGCTCTGAAAATCATTCACAAGCAACACTACCCTATCTGCATCCCTATGACTGCTATAGTTGTTGCTATTATTATTGTTATTGTGGGTCTTTTCCATATGTTGTGCTACGCCATGAGAAGGTGACTTACTTGAATTTTGATACATTGGATGATTCTTGGAAGTAGATTGCCTGATAGATAAACTAGTAACCAAATATATTTGAAGAATATTGTCAAATGCATTACGCAATTGGAGTTTGAACTACAAGCTAAGATAGGCTGAACTGATTATTTGTTGATGACAAGGCATGTGACTTTGGTATACCATCCACTACTAATGACTTTCCAACTACAAAGAATATAACAACATAAAAATGTGTAGCTGCTACCAATCCTATAATTTAACTCATCTTTACAGTGAAAAGAAAATACTAGTATGAATTTCACAATCATCAACTATTTCCCCTTATAATTAAACAACTTACCTAGTGGTAGCCTTAGCCCTGCTTTAGCAATAACATGAGCAATCGAAGTAGGGTTCCCAGTTATAAGTAGCTAGTATGGACCAGTAACTGTGTTAGTTTATTTGTTGTGTATCTCGAAGGTTCTTCTCTAGCATAGCATACCAATCATGGAAGATCTGCATAACAGGGCCATAACAGTAGATACAGTAAGAGGGGCATAATTTTGGAGATAGTAGTGATGGATGAGTAGAGGGTGCAATAATAAGGGTGGCATAGTCCAATAGCATATGGCATATCCAACTGCCTTGATGTCTACATTGTATACAACAGTCCTATGTAGCTTAAGCTTCTGTATAACATGGCACATATAATAGATCAATACAACCTTGAGAGGGTGCATTAATGAGGCACTACTTGGTGATGTAGGTCTATGTATGAGGCACATGCATGCTGTTGCATGCACCAACCTTAACATATTGTTCTAAATTTTGATTCTTTTTTTTCAAGCTTAGAATAATTCATATTTAGGCACTGTCATCTTTATTTCCAACATCATATTCTTATCTTCAGTGAAAAGTGGTTCTAAGGCGCAGGTTCCTAGCAGGGGTATATGAATGTGTCTCTGTACTTTATCCCTCGAGGGCACTCTGAAGTAAGCCGAACAATCCTTGGAAGCATAAGAATCCTTCAAGGCACTCATTCCATAAGATTTCTCCCTTTGTTTTTTATGAGGATGAGGATCAAATAGGAGGATCCTCATTCTGTCCAATACTGGTATTTTTGGATTCTGATTGTGAGACTCCAAAAACACTGAGGACTAGCTTGTCTTTTGCCACGGCTCATAAACACATCAAATTCATCCAGCGCACTTCACACCCACATCTAAAGAACATCAAGGCCAATTTTCCAGAGCTCAAAACCCACATCAAATCATCAAAAAATGTTGACCCAAATTACAGAGGGTCCACTTTTGCAATCAAACATGGCTTGAAACCGCAATAGCACACTAGAAATTTGTCATACTTGCAAACCTGGAGGGGACCAAGACAGACATAGCTAGTGATAGTGAAAGGATCCAATGATGTTGATGTGGCATTTAAATAATAGGTAGTTGAAGATATGCTAGAAAATTTATAGAAATCAATGCACAAATCGAAAGAAGCAGGAACTCCAAAGGAAACCACTTTGACTCTTGATTTTGTCACTAGTCAATGGCAGAAGTGGGATTCCAAGAATGAAAAAAGGATCCATACCAAAGATGAGGGTTGTATTGATAGATTAATGTCTTTAGTCGGTCTCCTCTGTTCACATGAAGTCCACCAGAAAGAGGAACATGAACACTAGTCAGTCTCCTCTGTTCACATGAAATCCACCAAAAAGAGGAACAGGAACACAAGGACTTTGTTAGGGGAATGTGTTTCACAGTATGCATGCTTGTCCCCACAAGTCATTATGGGATGTTGGGAGCCCCTCCAGGAGAATAGATCTCAAATTTGGCAGGCATGCAAAGCTGAAAGTGGCCTCGACCCTCAATCCTTCCGAATTTTTCATCCGTGAGGCGCTGCTGCCAGCCTTTGTATATCGCCTTTATGACACAGTTGACGTGCTTGATAACCTGTATTTTACTGGTTTTGACATGTTTATTGGGGAATAAACTGTATTTTACTGGCAAAAAATTCAAAATTTTGCAAATAGCATTGATTTTGAATCCAGAGTGCGATGGCATGGTCGTGCCCTTCTTCTCCTTCTTCTCCATGGATAAACATTTCAGATGGAGGGAAATAAAGAATTTTTCTCCTTCCCATGGACAAACCTTTCAAGTGGAGGGAAATAAACCATTTTAAACCTTTCAGATGGAGGGAAATAAAGAATTTTTCTCTTCTTCCCATGGACAAACCTTTCAAATAGAGGGAAATAAACAAACAATTTTGATATTTAAAAGAAACAAATCCATGAAAATTTGAATGGAACTTAAAATGAAATGCTCTTGTTAAATGTTCGTGTGTTTTTCAAGGGAAATAAATTCCATTAAAAAAAATGTTAGTTTTTCTTATATGGGAGGTATTTCTAATTATAAATATTTATTAATTTATGAAAATTGTTAGGTCTTTGTGTTACAAATATTATTTGAGGAGATTTTGGTTGATTTATCGAAAGTGAATTATGGTGATATCAAAACAAGTTTTGTGTAATGATTAATTATCATTTCTAATTAAATTTTTGTTTAATAAGGATAATTAATTTATGTAGATTTTTCATGATGTTTAATAGAGGGAGTCAACTTGGGAAAAGATGTAATAATTTGACTTTTACATGTTTTAGAAAATTGATATCTTTTTGTCCATAAACATTAGGGGTGGAAAATAACATAGCTTCTAGAGCTAATTTTGTTCCAATTTAATTATATCTTGAACCACAAATTGGTGTTGACCTCATGGATATGATAGAAATTTGATGGCTTGTAGGGTAGTCTTGTCATGAAATAAGAATGGTAAACATCAAAATAAGCTTTGTGTGGTAAAAGAGTATAGTGTATTAGTAATGTCATAGGATTAATGATCATTTCCAATTAAATATTTGTTTAGTAAGGATAACTAATATATGGAGATTTTCCATGATCTTCAATAGAAGGAGTCAACATGGGAAAGGTGGTAGTTTGGCTTGCACATGCTTTAGAAATTGATCTATTTGTCCATGAACATTAGAGGTGGAAAAAAATCCTAGGCTCTAAAGCTAATTTTGTTCCAAATTAGTTATATCTTGAACCAAAATTTGTTGTTGACCTCATTGATATGATAGAAATTTGGTGGCTTGTAGGGTAGTCTTATCATGAAATAATTTTTTCACTTATTATATAGTCATATTTTTTAATCCTAGACTAAATTAGTCATCTAAGTTAGTCACTTACTAAGTTATTAGCTAGTCGTATATTTTATCCCTATACTAAATTAGTCGTTTGAGTTAGTCATTTTTTGTTTGGTAACTTAAAATTGCTCAAATTTAGTAGTAATTCTCTTGAAATAATGGCGGTGACTAACGTTTTTAGTCACCTAGTCATTAATTTCATAATTTTCTACTCGTTTTAGGTGGATGCCATAGATTTAATTTCCACCTAATATTATGTAGTATACACGAATCAAAGGTTGAGATTTATCTCCAAAGTACTTATTCCCTTTTTCCCCTTTTAATTAAATTGATTAACTAGAAAAAATGGCATAAGAATAATTGTCTTATGAAATGACTTATGGTTTTTTTTGTATGTGGAATTAATAATCCATGGTATTGTAACAAAGCCTATTTATAAATTAACAATCTCTATGATAAAGTGGGATAAATATCCATAGTTAATAATCTTGTTCCCTTTTTTTTTAATGTATATAATATATTAATTCTTTTATATTTAATAATAATAATAATAAATAGGTTACAATTTAGTGAAATTTTATGATTTTTTAAATTTTAGAAACTTGAAGTGTATTATATAGGTGAACTAAGTGTTTTGAAATAGGCTTTTATCAACCATTTAATTTATATAACTGAGTTAGTAATAATTCCAATACATAATTTACAATTAATAAATGTTTACCTGAAACTTTGAGAAGATTTAACTAATTCAATCTCCAATCCTTATATATATATATATTTATTTTACAATTGGTAAATGCTCATTTAAACTTTGAAAAAAATTAATTAGTTCAATCTTCAAAATATATATATATATATATATATATATATATATATATATATATATATATTCATTCTAACAAAAAAAAAAAAAAAGCATTACTTGTGTACTTAAATTTAACTGCTTTTCTAGCAGGGGTAAATATGTCATACAACACTTATTTATTTATTTGTTTATTTATAATTATTTTATATTAAATAATATTATGTGCAGTTATTTTTATTTTTTTTATTAATATTATATTTAATTATAATATATATATGAAATATTATTTTATATTTTATATATAAAAAATACATATTTCGATCTTTAAAAAATTATTTAGACAAAAACTCAGAATTAATAACATGAAAATTTATTATGAATTTAATAGGTAAAAAATCAACATGTATGAAGGGAACAATAACCTTCTCCCAACTACTCAATTAAATTCAATTACTACAATTTATATTATTAGTATATATTTTAAATTCAGAAATAAAACTTATATTAAAATATGAAATAAATTAATTAATTTCAATTTACCTATCATTTTAAAATGTTCATAATTTACACTCTGTTTTCTCTCGCATTTTATTTGACTGTGCAAAGAAAAATTGACACTATAAACAAAGTTTTGAAATCTTCCCAGCCTTGGACGTCTTCTCATCCTCATGGGTATTCTAGATTTAATTTCCTTATTGTATTAAGATATTGGATAAACGATTTGATTATAAATAATTTAAACGCTTATAATTATTAGAATACTTTGGAGCAACGTAATTTTTTTTGTATTTTTGTACATAACAGAAGACGTTTCTTTTTATGTATTTTGTAAAGATAAGCTTAACGTCTATGTTAAGAAAAGAGATAAGTTTAACATCTATTAATAAAATATATATTTTTAGATAAAGTTGTAATCTCTATATTTTTTAATAGTTTTAGATATTTATTTTTAATAGTTCAAATTTATATTCATAATTAGGAGAGGATTTATGGAAATTTATTTTGAATGGTAAGTATAATCTAGGTACAATTTTAGTCACTAAGCTCCGTAGCAATCACAATAGGTTGGGCTTTTCTATTAGGAAGTTTGTGGACCAAAATAAAGACCCGATGGAGGTGTGGCCAAGTCGTATGATGACTGCTAGTTGCAATTATCTAAATTGAATACTAAAGACCAATGTTCCCAATTTACGAAACTAATGAAAAGAAAGGGTGACATAGTTCTAGAAACTCCAGGACGACAACTCTAATTTGAGGGTTTAGAAAAGATAGCATCGGTATTTTGATATACTCCTGGAAAAAGTCATGCATTAGAGGAAGATCCCTATTCCAGAGGGATCACCCAAATATAGGTGGGGATACAAATCATTAGGATTTTTTTGTTAAGGAAGCATACTTTCTAATCTCTATCATCAATCAAACCCCAAAAGGGAAATTTAGTCCTATATTTGGCAAACAAAACTGTGGAAAAAGTAGCACACTTCTCATGGATATTAACAAGAAGGAGAACACTAACTTGGGAGTGCATACAATGGCGAGGATTTTAGGGGCCTTCTTATTGTTATCCTTTCAAATCCCATCAAGAAACTATTGATTGCCTCTTCATGCTCATTTATAGAGGAGAAATAGACCAATCTTGCCTTGTTGTTCCAACAATTTGATCACCTCAGCAATGTTGACATCATTGAAACAATCTCCTCCTGGAGACTTGTGGCTTTTAAAAGCTCAATCCTCAACCATGCATTGTTCCTTGCTCTAGGTTTCATTTTCTATTCCTTATGGAAGGAAATAAATATTAGCATATTCAAAGGATCCTACAAGGAACCTAAAGAAGTTTGGGCCATAGTTCTTAAAAACATAAGAGAGATCACTTTTATTGCAAAATGGACAGAATATGGATGGACTGCTCCCCCTTTATAATCCACCATTTTATCCACTCTCTCTCCCCTTCCCCCTCATACTCTCCCTTCACCTCCTCTTCATTATGTAGTCTCCTGCTCCCTGGTGCTTTGGTCTCCCCCTTCGTAGAATTTTCTCAAAAAAACTTTGATGGTGCGTCCAAAATAAATCCTGGAACCTTAGGATATGGAGGAATATTTTGTAATCACCAACGAGATCCCCTCTTTATCATTGCCGGTTCAATGGGAATCAATAGTAATAATGCAACATAACTTTTTTCTCTAGAAAAAGGACTTAACTTGAAAAGATCCCAAGGCTTTCGTAAATTACTGGTGGAGGGGTATTATCATATTGTTATCAACATTCTCAAGCATCTTCGGAATGGTACCAAGCCAAACAAATTATCCTCTTGATGGAGAATGGAAAATTACATTTCTAGAACAACAAAGCCAATAACACAAATCCAGTTAATCATCCTAATTCATGTTTGACATTCTGGTAATAAAGTGCCATATTGTTTAGCCAATTTGGGTTGCGCTGATCCTAGACTCTCTTTTTCCACCCCTTGGGCAATTCATTCCTCTGCTCCAGTCGAAGACAACAACACCATTATACTCAAGTAACGAGCAATTTACCCCTCTCGTAGAGCAATCAAACAAAGACTCATTGGAACACAAAGTTATGGTTATAAGGCTCGCTAAAATTGAATCTCTGCTTCACAAGGGGAAGGGTACAACCTTCCTGAGCACCCCTAATGCTCCTATAGATTTATTAACTTCAACCTAGACATCACTATTGTTTCTTTCACAATGGACAATGACACTATAGTTTGCACTCCTACAACTAATGGGTAGAGTACCTACCATTTTTCTCTAGCCAACAACGCATACCATTTTCATATAATTGTATTTCATGAAGAAACTCTATCAAGCTTTAGATTATGCAATTTATATGTACTCTTTTGGACAAAGGAATTACTTTTCTGTCACTAATTTGGTTTTTGTGACAAAAATGCAATAAAAAATTGTTTCATGTATGGTTTTCCTAACTAATAAATAAAAATTTCAAATATATATATCTATATATCTATATATATATATATATATATATATATATATATATATATATATATATATATATATAGATATATATATATATATATATATAGATAGATAGATAGATAGATATATGTTGGAATACTTTTTAGTATAGGAATAAAATGCTAAAGAATGCTTGTAGATATCTTACCTTCTTAAGGTCATTGTCAAGAATACATTAATTGAAATATATATTAATATTTTTTCCTAAAAAATGATAATTTTTATTAAGGAATAAAACTTATATTTTGTATGTTGAAAATTCAATTAAATTCAATTACTACAATATATATTATTAGTATATATTTTAAATTCAGAAATAAAACTTATATTCAAATATAAAATAAATAGAGAAATGCATGATGGCGGAACAGAGGTTGGGGGGAAGGAGCTAGGGTTCAACAAAGGAAGCAACAGAGGTAAACAGTTATCCATGGAAGCACAAGGAGGGAGCTCCACTCCCTACTATAGTAATGTGGTCTCAAGCAGAGGCATAGCAGGGAATAAGAATAAGCCTCCACACTCCTTGGAGGATAAGACAAAAATTCCTGAAACCCAGAAGGAGGAAGGTAGCAAAACCCATGTAGAGGACGGGACCCACGAGGAAGACCGACAGGAGGGGAAAGCAGAAGACAGAGGTGAGAGAGTAGAGAAAAAAACTCTGATGGAGGCCTGTAAGCCAAATTCCAGCAATAAACCGTGGGTAATACTGAATGACCCTGCTCTACAAGAGCACAGGGATCACGTGACAAACTATGTTATAATATGCAAGTTTATTGGAATCTGGCCGACGGAGAAATCATTGTACACTTGGATAAAATACAACTGGAAACCAAAAGGGGAGTTAAATATACATCTAGCATACAAAGGTTTTTTCACAGTGGTGTTTACGAACTTGGAGGATAGAGATAGGATTTTGAAGGAGGACCATACTTCTATGTGGCTGCTGGTCTCTATATGCATCCATGGATGATGAACTTTGTGTCGGAGCGCGAAACGTTCACATCGGTATCAATATGGATTAGAATCTACTCCTTACCTTTGCATTATTGGATGCCAGAGTCTTTAAAAGCTATAGGCAACAAATTAGGTCATTTTTAAAAGATTTCAGAGGCAACGGTATGAGGAAAGTATACCTCTTATACATGCATATGTGTTGAGATGGACTTATCAGGAGCTCTTCCAGATGAGGTCATTCTAGAAGTCTATGAAGATGAATGGGTTCAGGAAGTTGACTATGAGCACATTCATTTCAGGTGTCGCAAATGTCAGGAGCATGGACACCTATTCAGAGATTGCCCTCTTAATAAGAAGGTGGAATACCAAAACACCAACAAAGGGCAAGACCCAACAGGTTTTATTAAAGTGGGAGGAAAAGGGAAAGGAGGGGGAAGAAAGATGTAGAAGAACCCTAATGATGACAAAACAAGAAGTCACAATAGTTTTGAGATCTTAGAAGAAAGAGAAGAAGATGACGGAACTCAAAAGAAAAAAGAAAATCAGGCAGCAAGGGGGAAAGGAAAAGAGACCAGTATGGAGTTCACATAGGAACAAAATGAACACACAACAGACCCATTGAGTACCATGGAAATAGAAAAAGACCATGATATGACTCAAAGTGAAAGCGGCACAGAGGACCAAGACTTACAGGAGATCCTGGACAGGGAGAACCTGGAACTAGAAAAGTTTCTAGAGCAAGGAGGCAACCAGGGAATAAACTCCATACCATAGGAGGAAGTAGACAAAATACAACAGATATTCCTTAACAAGTCACACCAAAAAGCTTTAGGAGTCAAAAGAGGACATGACAACCAGGATAACAAAGGGGTTTCCTCAATGGGATTAATAACAGGAAAATTGGCAAAAAACCCAGGAAGGAGAAGAGGAAGAAAGAGACAGAAAGAATTGTTGCTTGAATGTGGAAAACTCATGATTGACTTAGGAAGGATGAAAGATCTATCCAGTTACTCCTTCACTACCTCCTCCCCCCCCACCCCAATGAAGATCACAACTTGGAACATTAGAGGACTAGGGAGTAGAAGAAAACAGAGAAATCTAAGCAACAAAATCAGAGAGGAAAAACCAGACATAGTGTTCATTCAGGAAACAAAATGCTCAGTTGAGAAGGTCAGAGAAAAAAATAGCAAATGGTTAAATAAATATGAATATCTTGAGGTCAAGGCAAATAACTTTGTTGGTGGCATTCTCACTCTTTGGGATCCTCAGAAATTTGGTTTGCAGGATGCAGAGGTGTCCAGAAACCACCTTTCTTTGATTATCCAACCTGTGGGTGACGGGAAATGTTACATGATCACCAATGTCTATGGCCCTCAACCACTATAAGATAAACTTAGGTTCCTCACTTCTTTGGAAGAAATGAGAAAGAGATACCCTGCTTTACCCTGGATTCTAGGGGGATATTTTAACATGATAAAATCTCTCACGGGAAAAAAAGGGGGAACTTGAACACTTGGAAGGGATTCAGTTTCCTTCCAGAACTTCCTCACCAATATGAAACTGGTGGATATGGAAATTGACAATGGAATTTTCATTTGGAATAACAAAAGACGGGGCTCTACCCAACTAGCCTCAAAATTAGACATATTTATCATCTCAGAGGAACTTCTACTCACTGGGAGGAGCCTGACAATGCTCATCCTACCTTTTGGTGCTTCATACCACTGGCCCATCCAATTGGAGACTTCTCTAATTGGCAAACCAAGGAACAACCCCTTCAGGTTTGAGAATGTATGGCTCACACACTCAGATTTCCTCACAAACATAGAGAAATGGTGGAAACAAGAGCTACACCTACAAGGTACAAAGATGTTCCTTCTACATCACATGCTCAAACACATTAAAGGCAGACTTAAAGAGTGGAATAAGAATGAATTTGGAAACATCTTCAAATCTAAAGGAGAAGTGGAAGGGAAACTAAAGGAAATAAACCAAATTCTCATCACAGAAGGCTACACAGAGGACAGGAAAAAGCTTGCAGACTCACTTCAGCTTGAATGGGAGAACAGATGTCTACAAGAGGAAATATTCTGGAGACAAAAATCCAGAGTTCAATGGATTAAGGAAGGGGAGAGAAACACCAAATTCTTTCACAAGTCCACCATTGCACACAGAAACAACAATATAATTGTGAAACTCACAGATCATCATGGAACAGAAAAAAGCACTCATGAGGAAATGGAAGAGGTTCTGGTCCAGCATTTTCAGGAAATTGCTGAGGAAACCACAACAGATAGATCACAGTTTATGAGAAGATTTACTCAGTATATTCCTAAACTGGTCTCCAGGGAAGACAATCACAATCTCAATAGACCAGTAACAGTGAAGGAACTTGAGGAAGTCATCATAGAGATGCATAATGGGAAAGCTCCAATCCCAGATGGCTTCAATGTGGACTTTTTAAAAACATGTTGGAGTATTGTAAAGAATGATATACTGGAGGTAGTGGAAGACTCGTGAAGATCTAAATCTATCTTGAAGGTGCTCAATGAATCTTTCATAGCCTTAATCCCCAAACAGGAAAGGACCTCCTCTCCAGACAGATTCAGATCCATAGCATTATGCAATGTGGTGTACAAAATCATATCCAAAGTAATTGCCAATCGACTCAAACCCCTCCTCCCAACCCTGGTGTCAAAAGAGAAAACAGGTTATGTGGAAGGGAGACAAATTCTCAATAACATAATTCAAGCCCAGGAAGTGTTTCATTCACTCAACACCAATAAGCAAGAAGGGATGATAATTCAGCTGGACATAGCAAAAGCTTATGATAAACTTAGTTGGACTTACATAAGAACGGTGTTAAAAGCCTATGGCTTTGACTACAATTGGATTAGGTGGGTCATGGCCCTTGTAACAACTGCCAGCTATTCAATTCTTCTCAATGGCTCTCCTTCCAGAACCTTCAAGCCTACAAAGGGGTCTTAGGCAAGGTGATCCTCTCTCCCCTTTCCTTTTCATTCTAATGATGGAAGGGTTAGGTAGAGCGATCAAAGCTACCAAGGAGGGGGGAAGCATTCAAGGACTGAGACCTACTCGAGATGGTGACACGGTGACACATCAACAATTTGTGGATGATACCATGCTTCAAGGCATACCTACAGTCAAAGAAGCCAAAGCCTTCAAGCAAATTTTGCATGAGTTTGCAATGGTTGCGGGCACTGAGGTAAGTCTTACAAAATCAAAGATCTTCTTTTTCAATATTGATATTTCGATTCAAAGAAACCTTTCCAGAATTTTAGGCTTTCAAAGGGACTCATTGCCCTCAAAGTATCTGGGAGTTCCCCTCTCTGACAAACCATTGCACAAGCACATCTGGGAGCCTGTTCTAAATAGATTGAAAGGCAAAATTAGCAAGTGGACAAACCGAGCCCTAAATTTAGCAGGGAGGCTGATTCTCACTAAGGAAGTCCTCCAAACCATCCCTATTTACACACTATCAGCCATTCCAACACGAATTGGAGTTATTAATCAAATAAGAAACATTCAAAGATATTTTCTCTGGGGTAAAGGTGAAGAGAAGAACAAATGGGCTTTGGTGGCTTAGGATAGGTTATGCAAACCTAAATCCCATGGTGGTTTGGGTTTACATGACCCATAAATTCTAAATAGAGTTCTGGGTGCTAAAGTTTGGTGGAGATGGCTTAGGGAAATACGAGCCCTCTGGGAAAAACTATGGAAACAAAAGTATGCAATGAATTGGCAGGAAATGAACCTTATAAGAATGATAGGACAAGTGAAAGGTTCGCAAGTCTGGAATAGGGCCTGGGAGAACAAAGCCTTAGTTCAAAAACATAGTTTATGGGAGATTAGAAGTGCAAAATGGGCCAGGTTCTGGGAGGACAATTGGCAGCAGGAAGGCAATCTCAGCAGTGAGGAATTAGCAAGTATCCAAGCAGATACCATAAACAAAGGATTAATGAGGGTGAGTGACTATTGGGATCAGTCAAGGAACAATGGCAAATGGAGAATATGGAAACTTCCAGTTTACAATGAGATGAACACACTGAAAACTCAAGCTAAAGCCCTTGAAGATATTCTGGACAAAAGGCAGATCCTAACCTCAACTTCAGATGATCAATTAAGATGGGGAAGTAATAAGGTAGGTATCTTCAACCTTAAAGAAGCCAAAAGAATAGCTACAGGGCTTAACTTCCCAAGCACTGAAAAGACCTGGAAAGACCTCTGTTCAAGTGGTTGGTTCAAAAAGGCAAGATTCTAACTTGGGAAAATCTGAGAAAGAGAGGCTTTGTTGGCCCCTTTAGATGTCACCTGTGTGGACAACAAGAAGAAACCACTAATCATCTCCTCAATCTTTTCTCCTTCACTACCACATTATGGAACTGGGCTAGAGATGTCTTCAAGCAGATGGACGGGAAGGAAAATGATATCATTGCTACGATAAAAAATTGGAGACAAAAATTCTCAGACAATGAAACAATAAACATAGCCTAGGCTTTGACTCCGAGGTTCATAATCTGGAATGTATGGAAGGAGCACAACAACAGGATTTTCAAAGATAAAACAGGTCCAGTGAGTAGCATCATCAAGCTAATCCTTAATCAACTCAAGGAAACGGTCAACACCCTTGGGAGTTTCTTTGCAGGTAAACCCATAGGGCAAAGAGAGGCAAGCATCCTAAAAAAGTTGGGGCTTCAGGCACATCTCCCTAAGAGTCCTTTGCAGATCAACAAGCATACCCTTGAAGGAGAGGCTTTCTGGCACCCCCCCTTCTCAAGGTTTTTTAAAATTTAACATAGATGGAGCCTCTAAAGGAAATCCAGGAGATGCTGGGTATGGAGGACTCATGAGAGACGATAAGGGCAACATACAGGTAATTTTCTACAGTTATCTTGGAAAAGCCACCAACAATATGGCTGAACTCATGGTGATGGAACTATGCTTGGAAATATTGATCAAGTACAACATGCATAATGTCATCATTGAGGCTGACTTAGAATTAGTCATTAATTCGGTCAAGAGGATAGGTGCAGGATCTGCACCAGAGAAAATTTCAAGTCACTGGCGGCTTCTGCAAGTCTATCACAGAATTCAATCTCACCTAACAATTCTAAGAACTCTCAGATTTCTGCATGTTCGTAGGGAAGCCAACAAAGTAGCGGACTGGTTGGCCAATGGGGGGGCTAGAAGAAAATGAACTGACATGTGTTATAGGTGGGAGGAGGTAACATATAATAGGCTACGAGATGAATGCTCATCTCAGGCTCTCATGGATAGACAGCAATATCAGAACAGACAAAGAGACAATATTTTACCTTTTTTCAATGAAGAATAAGAACACAGTAGAAAGTTTTAAAGAGGAAGAGCACTTTAGAATCTCTCAGAATGTCAGCAAATTTTACATTAGACCGGGAGCTACAGGGAGAAAAATCTTGGAGGAAATGTGCTACCGAGAAGAACAACATAGGGATTCCAGGCAGGAGACAACCCTTCCAGGCGCATCTTCCTCGAGCAGTGTTTCAAGGGCCAAGGGAAAGGAAAATCGGAGTCCAAAAATGCTTGAGATAAACCACCCTCTTCGGGCACCCTATAACCCAAAAGCGATTTTCCTAAAAGGCATGCGATGCTAGTCAGTGACCAACATGTGGCGAGGGAAGGAGAGAGCTTACCGCCCTCATCGCATGATATTCCTCGGGCTTATGTGCTACGCGACTTCGATTTTGGTCGTCGGATCAGAAGGGGGCAGATCTACATCCTCAGTTTCTCGTGCAGGTTTGTGGGCTGGGATGGTCAAAACCGCTTATGGTTTACCACTCTTATTGGGCACCCTTGTACCCAAAAGCGGATTTTCTGAAAAGCTGGCGATGCCACTCACTAAGCAACACGTGGCAAGCGAGGGTGAGAGAATACTGCCCTCATCGTGTGGTATTCCTCGGGCTTTTAGGTTGTGCGATATGGATATTAGACGTCGGATCAGGTGGGCTATAGGTGGTCAAACAGTATAGTGGGTATTCTGCGGGCTACTGCTCCATGCAATTTAAATATAGACAGTTGGATTAAAGGGAGACAGATCAACAGCTGCTAACAACCATTCGAACTTGGGGGTCCACGCCTTTGCTTGTGGTTCAATGGTAGTTTAGGCTTTGGTATTTGGTTCGCTTTAGTGCAGTTTTTATTGGGCACTTTGGGTTATTTCCCCCCTTCCCTCATGGGGTTTAGCGCCTCTGAGCGCTTCTTGTAACCTTTGTAAATTATTTGTTTTCCTCAGTCAATAGAATGTTCGTCTCTTACTTCAGTAATATATATATATATATATATATATATATATATATATATATATATATAGATATATATATATATATATATATATATATATATATATATATATATATATATATATATATATATATATTATTTTCAATTTAAGTATCATTTTAAAGTATCCATAATTTACACACTATTTTCTCTCACATTTTATTTGATTGTGCAAAGAAAAATTGACACTATAAACAGAGTTTTGGAATCTGATGCAAGAGCATTCACCCAAGGGAAAATCATTGTAATTAACAAGAAGGAGAACGCTAACTTGGGAGTGCATACAATGACGAGGATTTTAGGCGCCTTCTTATTTTTATCCTTTCAAATCCCATCAAGAAACTATCGACCACCTCTTCATGCTCATTTGTAGAGGATAAATGGACCAATCTCGCTGTGCTGTTCCAACAATTTGAGCACCTCAACAATGTTGACATCATTGAAACAATCTCCTCCTAGAGACTTGTGGCTTTTGAAAGCTTAATCCTCAATCATGCATTGTTCCTTGCTCTAGGTTTCATTTTCTATTCCTTATGGAAGGAAATAAATATTAGCATATTCAAAGGATCCTACAAGGACCCTGAAGAAGTTTGGGCCATAGTTCTTAAAAACATAAGAGAGATCACTTTCATTGTGAAATGGATAGAAGATGGATGGACTGCACCCCCTTTATAATCCACCATTTTATCCACTCTCTCTCACCTTCCCCCTCATACCCTCCCTTCACCTCCTCTCCATTATGTAGTCTCCTGCTCCCTGGTGCTTTGGTCTCCCCCTTCGTAGAATTTTCTCAAAAAAACTTTGATGGTGCGTCCGAAATAAATCCCTGAACCTTAGGATATGGAGGAATATTTTGTAATCACCAAAGAGACTCCCTCTTCATCATTGTTGGTTCAATCGGAATCAATAGTACTAATGCAGCATAACTTTTTTCTCTAGAAAAGGGACTTAACTTGACAAAATCCCAAGGATTTCGTAAATTATTGGTGGAGGGGTATTATCATATTGTTATCAACATTCTCAAGCATCTTCGGAATGGTACCAAGCCAGACAAATTATCCTCTTGATGGAGAATGGAAAATTACATTTCTAGAATGACAAAGCCATTGACACAAATCCAGGTAATTATTCTAATTCATGTTTGACATTCTGGTAATAAAGTGCCATATTGTTTAGCCAATTTGGGTTGCACTGATCCTAGACTCTCTTTTTCCAACCCCTTGGGAATCAATTCATTCCTCTGCTCTAGTTAAAAAATACAACACCAATATACTCAAGTAACTAGCAATTTACCCCTCGTAGAGCAATCAAACAAAGGCTCATTGGAACACAAAGTTATGGCTATAAGGCTTGGTAAAATTGAACCTCTGCTTCACAAGGGGAAGGGTACAACCTCCCCGGGCACCCCTAATGCTCCCATAGATTTTTAAACTTAACCGAGACATCACTATTGTTTCTTTCACAATGGACAATGACACTATAGTTTGCACTCCTACAACTAATGGGTCTAGTACCTACCATCTTGCTCTAGCCAACAACGCATATCTTTTTGCTATAATTGAATTTCATGAAGAAACTTTGTCAAGCGATTATGCAATTTATATTTACTCTTTTGGACAAAGGAATTACTTTTTTGTCACTAATTTGGTTTCTGTGACAAAATGCAATAAAAAATTGTTTGATGTATGGTTCCTAACTAATCAATAAAAATTTCAACTTTATATATATATATATATATATATGAATATGAATATTTTTAGTATAGGAATCAAATGCTAAAGAATGCTCATAGATATCTTACCTTCTTAGGGTCATTACCAAGAATACATTAATTGAAATCTATATTAATATTTTTTTTTCCTTAAAAACGATAATTTCTATTAAGGAATAAAAATTACATTTTTTCTGTTAAAAATTCAATTACTACAATTTATATTATTAGTATATATTTTAAATTCAGAAATAAAACTTCTATTAAAATATAAAATAAATAAATTATTTTGAATTTAACTATCATTTTAAAATATCCATAATTTACACACTGTTTTCTCTCACATTTTATTTGATTGTGCAAAGAAAAATCGACACTATAAACAGAGTTTCGGAATCTTCCCAGCGTTGGACGTCTTCTCATCCTCATGGATACTCTAGATTTGATTTCCTTATTGTATTAAGACATTGGATAAACGATTTGATTATAAATAATTTAAACACTTATAATTATTAGAATACTTTGGAGCAACGTAATTTTTTTTTGTATTTTTGTACATAACAGAGAGGACGTTTCTTTATATGTATTTTGTAAAGATAAGTTTAACATCTATGTTAAGAAAAGAAATAAGTTTAACATCTATTAATAAAATATATATTTTTATATAAAGTTGTAATCTATATTTTTTAATAGTTTTAGATATTTATTTTAATAGTTGAAATTTATATTAATAATTAGGTGAGGATTTATGGAAATTTATGTTGAATTGTAAGTATAATCTAGGTACAATCTTAGTGACTGAGCTCCGTTGAATTCACAATAGGTTGGGTTTTTTTATTTGGAATTTTGTAGCCTAAAATAAAGTCCCGATGGAGGTGTGGCTAAGTCTTGTGATGATTGCTAGTTGCAATTATTTAAATTGAATACTATAGACCAATGTTCCTAATTTGCGAAACTAATGAAAAGAAAGGGTCACATAGTTTTAGAAATTCCAGTAGGACGACTCTAATTGGAGGGTTTAGAAAAAATAAAGAGCACTGGGACTTTGATATACTCCTAGAAAAAGTCATGCATTAGAGGAAGATCCCTATTCTAGAGGGATCACGCAAATTAAGGTGGGGATATAAATCATCAGGAATTTTTTTGTCAAGGAAGCATACCGTGTAATCTCTGTCATTAATCAAACCCCAAAAGAGAAATTTAGTCCTATATAAAATTGTGGGAAAAGGCAGCACACTTCTTATGGATATTAACAAGAAGGAGAACACTAACTTGGGAGTGCATATAATGACGAGGACTTTAGCTGCCTTATTGTTGTTACCTTTCGAAATCCCATCAAGAAACTATTGACCGCCTCTTCATGCTCATTTGTAGAGGAGTAATGGACCAATCTGGCGTTGCCGTTCCAACAATTTGATCACCTCAACAATGTTGACATCATTGAAACAATCTCCTCCTAGAGACTTGTGGCTTTTAAAAGCTCAATCCTCAACCATGAATTGTTCCTTGCTCCAGGTTTCATTTTCTATTCCTTATGGAAGGAAATAAATATTAGCATATTCAAAGGATCCTACAAGGAACCTGAAGAAGTTTGGGCCATAGTTCTTAAAAACATAAGAGAGATCACTCTCATTGTGAAATGGACAGAAGATGGATGGACTGCTCCCCCTTTATAATCCTCCATTTTATCCACTCTCTCCCCTTCCCCCTTATACCCTCCCTTCACCTCCTCTCCATTATGTAGTCTCCTGCTCCTTGGTGCTTTGGTCTCCCCCTTCACAGAATTTTCTCAAAAAAACTTTGATGGTGCATCCAAAATAAATCCTGGAACCTTAGGATATGGAGGAATATTTCGTAATGACCAACAAGATCCCCTCTTCATCATTGCTAGTTCAATGGGAGTCAATAGTAATAATGCAACATAACTTTTCTCTCTAGAAAAACAACTTAACTTTACGAAATCCCAAGGCTTTCGTAAATTATTGGTGGAGGGGTGTTATCATATTTTTATCAACATTCTCAAGCATCTTCGGAATGGTACCAAGTCAGACAAATTATCCTCTTGATGGAGAATGGAAAATTACATTTCTAGAATAACAAAGCCGCTAACACAAATCCAAGTAATCATTCTAATTCATGTTCGACATTTTGGTAATAGAGTGCCATATATACTTGGATGTGGGTGACCACTGAGGTAATTAATGGGGACTCGACTATTAGGCGGCATTCGGACAGGCCAAATGGTAACCAGTCCACCATCCCATGCCCATGTGAGATGAATTCAGGCGCGCTTGCATGCAGCATTTAATGGCTGCTTAGGCCGAGACTTGGACATCTTATGCCTAGATATGGAGCCTCCCAACCACTCTGTTCTCCCTCCTTACCACAGTATCTGCCCGCCCCAAGCTGGTAATCGTTGCAGTCGAATTGTAACCGGGAGCCGCTGCTGGCTGCAGTGTTGTATCGACCTTGGCAATGGGCATCACTATTCCCATTCTAGGCTTTGCCCTCTGAATCTGGTCTAGAAGACCTTTGTTAATCCTTTGCTCTTTTTTTATGCCTTCTCTCCCACTGACTTCTCGTCCCACCATTTTGACATGGTTCGTCACTGCATGAGGAGTCGCAGGGGTGGTACTCGCGGTGGAAGCACTTGCCCACCGGTAGGGTAGAACCTTGAGCATGCCTCCCCTTCTGATATCCTAACAGTCGCAGTGGACAGGGTCATGCGCAGGCTTCTGACACTGAACACAGTGATTTCTAGCTTCACACTGCTCCAGCCCCTTTGCCCCCTCTTCTGGCCCCTCACACGACCCATTTTAGGTTTTGTAGCAACCTAAATAGGACTATCATCACTTCCAGCATAACGATTATCTTCTCTGAAGAAAGCGAGCTGCAAGACGCTCCTTTGAGAAGCTCTGAAGTGCAGCTTCAAGAGGAAAGAAGATATGGAAATGGCCGAGACTCAGGGAAGCTCCTGGCGGAAGAGGGAAGGGGAATTCGGAGTAGCGGTCTACATGCAGAGGGTGGACATTTTGAAGACACTCGACCACTAGGTGGCAGCTTGGTTGATGCATCTGGCGTAATGGTTGTGGCTGGAAGCACGAGTGGCACTCTTCCTGTGCGGGGACCACCAGCTGGCATGGCGGTAGAGGAAGAAGATCGATATCAGTATGCTTGTCGAATTGAAGAGGAGACTCCAGCCCCGGAGGAAGAAGGAAGAGGAATTCGGGGTGGCAGTCTGCAGCCAGAGGGTGGACATTCTGAAGACACTCGGCCACCAGGTGGCAGCTCGGTTGAAGCATCTAGTTTGATGGTTGTGGCTAGCAGCACGAGTGGCACTTTTCATGCGTGGGGTCCACAAGGTGGCGTGGTGGAGAAGGAAGAAGATTGGTATCAGTATGCATGTCGTATTGAAGAGGAGACTCTAGCCCAGGATGAGCTCAAATGATTTCTCATGTCAACCGCTGCCACCCTTACGCCAGCTAAGGTCTCAGCTTCTGACTGGTTTAGTTAAGTCAACTGTTATGTTAGTTTTTTGTCTGGACGAAGAGTTGTTCTGTCACAGCTTTTTTTGTGTTATTTTGTGCTGTGTCAAGATCTTATGTATGGTCTCTTTTGCTATGGCAAATTGGTTTCCCCAAATATGGGGCAGTTTAGATACTCCTGATGAACAATGGCTATAACAGCTGAGGCTGGGGCCTCATTGTAATTTTACTTTTGTATCTTTTTTAATAGAATTCGCCTTACATAGAAAAAAAAATAGAGTGTCATATATTTTAGCCAATTTGGGTTACACTGATCCTAGACTCTCTTTTTCCACCCCTTGGGAATCAATTCATTCCTTTGCTCCAGTTAAAGACTACAACACCATTATACTCAAGTAACGAGCAATTTATCCTTGTCATAGAGCAATCAAAGAAAGGCTCATTGGAACACAGAGTTATGGCTATAAGGCTCGCTAAAATTGAATCTTTGCTTCGCAAGGGGAAGGGTACAGCCTCCCTGGGCACCCCTAATGCTCTTATAGATTTATCAACTTCAACCTAGACATCACTATTGTTTCTTTCACAATGGACAATGACACTATAGTTTGCACTCCTACAACTAATGGGTAGAGTACCTACCATTTTGCTTTAGCCAACAACACATATCTTTTTGCTATAATTGTATTTCATGAAGAAACTCTATCAAGCTTTAAATTATGCAATTTATATGTACTCTTTTGGACAAATGAATTACTTTTTTGTCACTAAATTGGTTTCCGTGACAAAATGCAATAAAAAATTGTTTGATGTATAGTTTTCCTAACTAATCAATAAAAATTTCAACTTTATATATATATATATGGAATACTTTTTAGTATAGGAATCAAATGCTAAAGGATTCTCATAGATATCTTACCTTCTTAAGGTCATTATGAAGAATACATTAATTGAAATATACATTAATATTTTTCCCTAAAAACGATCATTTTTATTAAGGAATAAAAATTACATTTTGTATGTTCAAAAATGCACGTGAAAAGGGCTTGTTAAGCCATCATCCAAAAAATTATGCATATCTCTATGGTTGATCAGTAACCAGATCTAAGACTAGAAACATAGTAAACATATTGTGATGACAAGTATAAGCATTATATGCTTCCAGGCCTTATCAACCTCATAAAAAATTATCATAAAACCATGGAGAGAGTAACATGCAAAAAAACAAAAATGTTCCAAAAACCATCATTCATAATTTGTTCTGAGGAATGTCTAACTAGAGCCATTGAATGAAGGATCCGTGGTAATATTCTGTGGTGATCCCATTTAGCTATTCATAGACTTTCCATAGCCCCAAATCTTGTGTGGTGCCAGCTTTAGAGAGAGCATATGCAATGTGGTTAACAATGTAAACTTTGAAACAGGAATTATAAACTCAAAACGGGAACTCTAGCCAAAAACCTCCAAAAAAACATGAAAAATAGTGCTAAAAACGAAAAGTGTTGATGTTGGAATAACAATTTTTTTTCTAGGGTAAATTTTCAACATGTTTTAAAAATTACAGCGAAAACCAATTTTTTATGCAAAAATTGGGCAAAAAACACCCCGAAAGTGAAAAGTGTTGATGATGGAATAACACATTTTCTCTAGGGTAAATTTTCAACATGTGTTGATGAGATAAGGTCTGTTTATTTTTAGGACAAATTTTCAACATTTTGAAATAATGGCGTAGAATATTTTATCATGACTACGAAAAACCATTAAAATTTCAAAAGAATAATGAAAACATAAATTTTAAAATAAAAACAAAAATTAAAACAATGAAAAAAGTTAAAAAAAAATAACAAAACGTAAATAAAAATATATATCTAAAACAAAACATAAAATTTAAAAAAGGCAAAAAAATCAAATATATAAAAAAGACAAAAAAAATAATCAATCATAAAAATGTTAAAAATGAAAAACAAAATTAACCTAATAAAGATAAGAATTAAAAAACAAAAAAAAAAAAAAAAATATAAAGAAATAAATAATAACAGAAACATATTTTCAAAAAAAAAAGAAAATAATTGTTAAAAAAAAAACTCTCGATATTGCAAAAAAAAACAAAATTTAAAAAAACTATAAAATTAAATAAATAAAAATTAAAAAACAACTAAAAAAATTCTAAAAATATATAGAAAAATAAAAATAAAAAACAAACTAGATTAAAAAAAAAAACTAGAAAATTAACCAAAAAGAAAAAACAAAACAAAAAAAAAAAACGTTTTAAATCATTTAAAAACAAAATTAAAAATCTACAAAAAATAAATTAAAAACATTTAAAAAATCACAAAAAAAGTATAATAAACCTAAAAAAACAAAAAAAAAACAAAAAAACCATTACACACACACACACACACATATATATTCAAACTTAAAAAAAAAAAAAATAAGTGCACCCTCACAGGCCATCGTGCGACTAAAGGTCGATTCTCAGAATCGGCCTTCACCCACGTGCGGCCCTAGGTGGCGAAGCTCGACGTAGCTCCATTGCCGAGGGCCATGCCCCACGGGCCGTCGGGCGACTAAGAGACAATTCTCAGAATCGACCCTCAGCCGGCGGCCCATTGGGGCACAATTTTTTATTTTTTTTTAAGTCTATATATATATATATATATATATATATATATATATATATATATATATATATATATATATATAATTTTAATGGTTTTTTTGTTTTTTGTTTTTCCTTTTTTAATTTATGTCTTTTGTTTTCTGTTTTTTTTTATGTTTGTTATAATTTTTTTGTGTTTTTTTAAATGTTTTTAATTTAACTTTAGTAGTTTTTAAATTTTTGTTTCTCTGTTTTTTTTTTTCAAACGTTTAAAATTTTAGTTTTTTTTTTGTTAATTTTCTAGTTTCAAAATTAAAAAAAATGGTTGATGCTACATCAGCACGTTTCAAAATCAACATGAACATCACTAACATTTAAAAACAAATATTTACATTTGATAAAGTGTCAAAAATATGCTCCAAAAAAAAAGAGTGTATTTTGTATCACCACTTTTCAAAATCTGTTTTTTTTTGCTACCTCAACGAAACAAGTAATTGTATCAGTTCTCGTTTCAAAGTTTACATTGTTGGTTCCATTGCTTTTAAATATTGAGATAAGAAACCTGATCAAAACATTATTTGAGCTGTAAAACCTCCTCAAGAATGGGAATCATTGTTTGCATGTAGTAGCATTGTAACTCATTAAACCAATTAATAATGATCATAGAATCACAAAATATCTTTAAGGGGTTGCATTCCTTTTTAATATCAAAGAGAAGTAGGAGTTTGAGACTAGGAATTTCTGCATAATTGTTCATTGCCCTACCTAGTCCACTGTGCAACATGAAAAAGTGATTTTTGTGAATATGTAGGACAACACTCTCCATAATCTCATTTTTTTTAGGACACTGCATCAAAATATTAGCAAGGTTGATATTTTTCAACCTCTTGAACAATAATATTCCACAATGTATGAGCAACTTCAATAGTTGGGATAATTTCAAAATCGGAAACAACTTTGGTTGCCACTTGATCTAGAATGGAAGATTTATCTTTGAATATGGCTTCATTTCTAACATTCCAATATAGGTTAGTGGTGGCATATTCTTGTTCTATTTAAGGGAGATCTTCTAGCACCATTATTTCCATGTTTCGAAAGATTCACCATGTTAGTTCAAATCACAACCAATATGATTCTTGATGAAATTCCAGAATTCCACTGTGAATGGAGAAAAAATAAAAATGGGCTCAACATTTTCTGTTGCATTTTTGCATAGAGCACACAAGCTCGGGCCATTCATGCATCATCTTTGAAGGTTATTCTAGGATAATGTTTTATTTTTCATAAGACACCATAAGAATAATCGAGTCTTGGGGAGCTCTTCAACTTCCAAAGCTTCTTCTACCACCAAGCCTCAACTTTTGGTTGTATATTATTACAAATATACACATACCTAGATTTTGATGAATATTCCCCCAAAGGCGAGTGAACCTAGCGTAGTGTATCTTCTTCCTCTCTAAGACGAACATGAGTGGTGTTTAAAGCAACAATACAGTTATTCCATAACTCATGAAATTCAATTGGTAAATTTAGCTGGAGGGTGTTGACCGATATGGATGTGCAAAAGGGATTAACAACATGGTTTAGAGTATGTCTCCCATGTTCATTTAGAAATAGGACCGTATCACTGGGAAGCTGATACTTTTCTCTACATCCTACTCACAGATCTACACTAGGTAGGATATTTATTATATTAATATGACGTATGAATTATAATGTTTTTATATATACCAATTTACTTGAAGACCATTCAACTATGTAAACTTTGAAATAGGAGCTATAAACTCAAAACAGGAACTCTGGCCAAAAAACCCCGAAAAAACTTCAAAAACAGTGCTAAAAATGAAAAGTGTATATACTGGAACGATGATTTTATTTTTTAGGGGTCAATTTTGAACATGTTTTAAAAATGGCAGTGACTACGAAATTTACTACGAAATTTTCATGCAAAATATAGCTTCAAAACGAAAGTGATGATATTGGAACATTGATTTTTTTTTTTAGGGTCATTTTTCAAACTTTTTAAAAAATGTTAGTATAACCAAATTTTTACGTGCCAAACAAAGTTGTTTATGTGGGAAAAACACATTAATATTTCTGGTAGAATATCATTTTTCTTTCCTAAGTATAAATTCAACATGTTTTCAACCATAACATGTTAGATACAAAAGAAATTGAATTTTTTTCAACAACAAAATTAAAAAACCATGACATTATGAACGAATTACATCACTAAATGAATTCAAAAGTCATTATTTTTATATTGAATAAAGCATACATTACATCTCTAATTTAATATTGCGTTGTAGATATTTTAACCAATAAAAATTACGATAATTAAGACATGTAATCCAACAACATAAAAATGCCTCGCAACTTCTCATTTAACACCATATGGAAATCATCAATTTTATTTCAAGATACAATGCATACATCAGTTATATAAACTGTCTTAAACAATTATTCAAAATCACTCATATTTTCTTGCACAACATCAGAATTCACATCTTCAGATTAGTGACTGGATGCTGACGAAGATGTTCCATATTCTTCTTTTTCATCAACTAGTGCCCCATCTGAGTCCACATGCATGCCCAACATTTCAGGTTTCAAAATTCTTCTAGATCTACGACTGGTTTCAGCAGACTCCCATCTCAACACTGTTCCTTCTGGTAACAACCTTTTTAGAATCTCTATCATCTTGAAGCGAAGAGTTCCTCTCTTTGTTAAATTGAAGTCATAAACAAGTATGTCAACATCCTCCAATTTTAATATGTCTGTGCGGTGGCGATTTATATTTGTACCCTTTCTTTTTCTCTTTCTGCCATTTTTTTTGTCAACTACCATCTCTGGCTTATACACACCATTGAATGGGTGTGTATTTGTGGCATACCAATGTACTTCAACACTTGTAACATCCTCATTTTTTGTAAAGACCTTTATAACTTTAGCAACCCAGAATGGATAGCCATTGAGATCTCCATCTGCTAGCACTGCAATCATGCAACCCTCCTTAATATCATGTACTGAACCCCTATAAAGGTCTTCCATGGCTTCACGTTGTGCACGAGATCTTTTGGAACCAATATACATCTCTCTTTCCTCTGCCTGTGAAGAATTAATAATACCTTGAGATTGTTGCTGTTCAACAATGTTTCTTTCCTCATGTTCATTTGACACATTTTGTGGCCAAATAAATGGATTTTTCAAAGGTATATCTTCATTTGTTGTTGTTGAAATGATATCACTTTGATTATTGAAAAATGACTCCCACCAAACTGAATCAGCAATGTCAAAGTACTCATATGTATATCTAATACATTTTTTAATTTCTTCCAGGCAATCAGAATAATTTATATCTCTATTTTGTCTGCGTGCATTCTGAACTTCAACAACTGATTGTAATAACAATATTTTTTATGCAAATATTGGATGATCTGGAATGAACTTCAAAAATTTCAAACCTGATGATGGTGCCCATTCTGCAGTAGTTGAATACTTCTTGCCCCATATTAATGTTTTCCCATCATTTTTTTTATACGAAATTGATGTTGGAAGCTAATGTCATTAAGTTGTTCAATGCATTTCCCTCACCATATGATCCCAGAATAAACCTTCGCATGTCAACAATTTCTTCCAACACATCAAAAGTAGGCTCTGGCATGTATGATTTCTTAAGACATTCAATTAGTGATGGCAAGCTCCCAACTTGCTTCCTCCTCAATATGACTGAAAAACGACTGAACATCTGATCAATATGGTCATGAGTGTGCCCAACAAGAAGGAAACCAACCTTTACCTTTTGAAAAATTCTCAATTCAACAAGCATGTTTAGATATCCAAAAACAACTTGATTTTTGTTTTCACGGCAAGTGTTGTCCAATTGTAGATACAAAACTTCAGGAAGAGTACCAGACCAATGAGAAATCACATCATGAATTATGGATATGGTAAGATTTGCATCATTATGAATATTTGGAGCTGTGAAGTACACCCTTGGCAACATTTTCCCATTGAAGACCATACAACCGACCAAGTGAAACTGAATAAAATTTTCCTCCTGTAAATTTTTGGGTGTGCGAACAAAATGTGGTAAAAGTGTTTTCTTCTGGTCCATACCATCAATTATCAAACCCAAATATTTATTTGGATTATCATAACACTTCATTCGATGCTTTTACAACTTCTTCCTTTCATTTGTTTGTTGTTCACGATGATCTTGAAGTTCTTTGACAATTGAATCTACACGAAATAAAAGAAATTCATTAAGAAATATGTTTTCATAGTTGATGACTATACAATTTTAAAAGTTAAAGTTATGAATGCTTACCTCTTTCTGACCCTTCACTTTGTCCCTTTTTGATTTTAGAGAAGCACATGTACTACAAATCCCCATCCTTGTCTTCTTAGGAATACGGACATTGTTGAATTCTTCCTTCCATACTTTCACAAAATATTGATATGTAATAAACTGGGCATGTCCCTCAGCACCTTCTGCGTATTCTTTGTATAAGTTTTAGATTTCTCGTCTTGAAAAATTATCTGGAATATGTATTGTCTCTCTATTTGGCATACACTCTCCATGCTTTGAAAAGAAACCTTTCATCCATGACATTGCAGTATTTGATAATGGCCCAAACTGTCTTTTATGATGTACTTCTGAATAAAATGTGGGATCCTTTTCCAAATTTTCTTGAATTCTAGAGAGACGAAAATTCCCAATCGAATGAAACATTTTGAAAGCTTTCTATAGATAAATAAAGTCCCAATATGATAATCATAACCTGACAATGTAGATTGCATGCACCCAACTAAATATGAATTTTCCATGCTTTTATTCATTGACAAATATCTCTTCCTGCTTTCTAATGCAAATTTGAAATCCATATGTTTCAAGCAATCTTTTTGGCAACATTCACTTGAAATGAGAGCACTGATAGAACTTCTTCTCATCAGATATTCTGATCTACCCCTTGTATAACTAGAACAACTTGCATTGATACGAAAAGGTCTGCTCCTACTCCTCGATACAATATTTCTTGGCAACATCTCCATCATTGGTTCATCATTTGTATAAGGCTTTTCATCATCATTAAGAGGAATGTTATCCACACTATGATCAGCTCTGCTTTTCAAATATTGACTTGGAAGATATTCCTCATCTTCTGCTTCTTCAGTGCTACTATCGTAGTCCTTAGAATTCGGACTGAATGGAAAATCTGACTCGATGTTTAATGGATATTCTTCTTCATGTGCATTGTCAGTGCTACTCTTATAGTCCATAGAATTAGGACTACGTCGAAAATGTGACTGTTTACTTATTGAAGATGGTACATCCTGTCCTTTGTCACTGCTACATTTATAGTCATTAGAATTAGGACTAAGTGCATCATCCTGTCCTTCATCACTATTGCTCTCATAGTCCTTAGAATTAGGACTAATAGGACACAGTGACACTCCATTATTTTGAAATTCATCATCATGCTCTTCATAACTATTCCTCTCATAGTCCGCAAAATTAGGAGTAAGTGGACATCGTGACAATCCAATATTTTGAAATTCATCATCGCACTCTTCATCACTGCTGCTCTCATAGTCCTTAGAATTAGGACTAACTGGACACCGTGACACTCCATACTTTTGAAATTCATCATCGCACTCTTCATCACTGCTGCTCTCATAGTCCTTAGAATTAGGACTAACTGGACACCGTGACACTCCATACTTTTGAAATTTATCATCGCACTCTTCATCACTGCTGCTCTCATAGTCCTTAGAATTAGGACTAACTGGACACCGTGACACTCCATACTTTTGAAATTCAACATCATGCTTTTCATCACTACTGCTCTCATAGTCCTTAGAATTAGGACTAAGTGGACACTTTGACACTCCATTCTTTTGAAAATTGTTATCACGCTCTTCATCACTACTGCTCTCATAGCCCTTGGAATTAGGACTAAGTGGACACTGTGACACTCCATTCTTTTGAAATTTGCCCTCATCCTGTTCAAAAATGCTTCTCTCATAGTCCCCAGAATTAGGACTAAGTGGACACCATGACACTCCATTCTTTTGAGCTTCACCATCATGCTCTTCAAAACTGCTACTCTCATAGTCCTCAGAATTAGGACTAAGTGGACATCGTGACACTCCGTTCTTTTGAACTTCACCATCATGCTCTTCATCACTGTGACTTTCATAGTCCTTAGAAGTACGACAAAGTGGAATCTGTGACTCTTTATTTACTTGAAATTCTTCATCCCCTCTTTCATCAGTGTTGCTCTCATAGTCCTCAGAATCAGGACTAAGTGGAAGAATTGAATTTCTATTCATAGCGGAAAAATTCCCGCTATATTCATCAATATGAATAGAGTTGTTACGCGATGACGATGTTGATGGTGTATAAATCGAAACTTCACTATCAGAACGATCCATCCCTTTCAAATAGAAGATGTTGAATGATACAAATGGAGAGTCTCCTAAAGATATTATATAGCTTAAATAATGAAATTTTCCCTCCAAAACGTTTTGCGACAATATTTCCCTCCAAAAATTTTTGCGAAAATATTTCCCTCCAAAAAGTCTGTTAGATTTATTTACCTTCATTATTTTGTTCTACAATTTATTGAAAAATGTAAACTAAATTTTTTTATGAAATAAATCATTAAAATTAAAATTGTAAACTACAACTTCTACATTAATTATTTTAATAGTTAAAGTATATAATATTTACCAAACAATTGAATTTTTATCTTTTAGATTTTTATAATATATTCTAAAACAAATTATCCCACATTCAACCCATTGTAAAACAATTCTACAATATTCGCTTTATAATATTTTAAAACTAATTATCCCACATTAACCATACGGTAAAACATCTCCGTAATTTCACTTATACATTAAAATTTCATTATCACTATTACTCACATCACATCCAATCTTTCTGAAAAACATTGAAAGACTCGTGAATTTGTGGAGCAGCTACATCGCTATCAACAACATATTCAACGAAAAATTCTCGCAATTGAAAGGTAAGTTAATTTTTTTTCCTCAAAGAAATCTTTTTTTTTTAAATTAATAATTTTTCTGGGCCAAAATAACAATTACATCCGTCGTAAACATGCTAGGCCTGATCAAACTCAATCACCCAATACCCATGGGTGCACTGTCGTGGTGTCACGAGGTGGGCGGGGAGGTCAAGCGAGCGGGTGGGGTGTGAGGGAGTGGGGGGCGATAGGGGGTGTGGGGGCGGCCCAGCGGCTCGCCCACCTGTCGTGGGGTTGGGCGATTCTCAGAATCGCCCAATCCCCACGGTGGGTGGGTGAGCTGCTAGGGTGGGCGCCACAACCCGACTCGTCCCCTACCTCCAACCCCCCTCCCGACACCCTCACTACCTTCACCCACACCCCGCGCCCCTGCCCCCTTAATCCCTACCAACCCAACCCACCGCTCGCCCGAGCGCCCTCACCCTTCCCCCTACTTGGCCCGGGTGCCCTCACAACCCCCCGTGCCCCAACCCTCCCAACCCCCCCGCCGGCCCGGGTGCCCTGCCAAACCCCCCCGCCCAGGCACCCACATAACCCCCCACGCCCGATCCCTTTAAACCCCCCTGGCCCGGGCGCCCTCACCCGTCCCCCAACCACCGCCCTTACCCGACCCAGTGCCCCCACCCGCCTCCCCGCCCGGGCGCCCTCACCCGCCCTCACCCCACCCGGCCCATGCGCCCTCACCCGCCCTCACCCCACCTGGCCTGGGCACCCTCACCCACTCATCCGGGCGCCCTCACTCGCCCGCCCGCTCGCCCGGCGCCCTCACCCGCCTCACCTGCTCGGCGCTCTCACCTGCCTCACCTACTCGGGTGCCCTCACCGGCCCGCCGACCGGGCGCCCTCACTCGCCTGACCCGCCCGGCGCCCTCACCCGTCCGCCCGCCCGATGCCCTCACCCGCCTCACCTGCCCGGGCTCCCTCACCCACCCAGCACCCTCACCCAACCGCCCGCCCATCCACTTGACATGCTTAGGCACCCTCACCCGCCCGCTCGCCGGGCGCCCTCACCCGCCCACCCGACGCCCTCGCCCGCCCGCCTGGCGCCCTCACCCGCCCGCCCCCCCGGCACCCTCACCCACCCACGCACCCTCACCTGCCCGGGCACCCTCACCCGCTCGCTCGCCTTGCGCCCTCACACACCTCACCCACCTGGGCACCCTCACCCGCCGGGCATCCTCACCCACTCGCCCGCCCGGCGCCCTCACCCACCTCACCCGCTCGGGCGCCCTCACCCGCCCGCTCGCCCGGGGCCCTCACCAGCCCGCCTTCCCGGTGCCCTCACCTGCCTCACCCGCCCAGTGCCCTGACCCGCCCGACGCCCACACCCGCCCGCCCCACAGGCGCCCTCACCCACCCTCCCTCGGCCCTGCCACCGAGGCGGTCCACGCCCCTGCTAGACAGGCGGTAGGGTGATTCTCGGAATCACCCTGCCGCCTGCTGGGCGGGGGCGCCGGCCGCCCAGGTGGCGCCTGCCTCGCCCGCGCCACCCAGGCGGGGGCGTAGGCCGCCCGGGTGGGTGAGGGCGCCAGGGGGGGGTGGGCAGGTGAGGGCACCCGGGCAGGTGAGGCGAGTGAGGGCGTTGGGCGGGCGGGCGAGTGTGGGCGCCCAGGTGGGTGAGGTGGGTGAGGGCACCGGGCGGGCGGGCGGGTCAGGGCGCTGGGCGAGTTAGGCAAGTGAGGACGCCCGGCCGTGTGAGGCGGGTGAGGGCGCACAAGCAGGTGGGTCGACCGGTGAGGGCACCTGGGCGGGTGAGGCAGGTGAGGGCGCCGGGTGGGCGGGCGGGTGAGGGCGCCGGGTGGGCGAGCGGGTCAGGCTGGTGAGGGCGCCAGGCGGGTGAGGGCGCCTGGGCGGGTGAGGTTGCCGGGCGGCCGGGCGAGTGAGGTCGCCGGTTCGGTGGGTGGGTGAGGGGGCAGGTGGGTGAGGGCGCCAAGCGGGCAGGCGGGTGAGGGCGTCCAGGCGGGTGAGGCGGGTGAGGGCACCCGGGCGGGTGAGGGCGTCGGACGGTCGGTGTAAGGTCCTCGGCCGCGGGCGCGGTTGGGCGCCGCGCGAGTTGGAGTGTACGACGAGCGCGGGTAGGCACGCGGGCGCACGGGCGCGCGGGTGGGTGCACGGGCGCACGGGCTGGCGCGGCTGCACGGAAATGCGACATTTACACGAACTTCATGCGACGAAAGTTCAGAACTTCACGACACTTGGAAAAATGCGATGGACGTTGGGGGAGTTTATATCCTATATGGCGTATTTATGTTGGGGGCTGGCCGACATACTCCAAGGCGCTATGGAAGGGGTGTTTTAACATGGCTATGTGGTCGGCCCAAGAGCCACCACACCCCACTACCACGCATATATATATGACTGCGTTGGGAGTTCATAAAACATTCGATCACCTTTGATCTTCGCTAAGGACTCAAGAGGTAGTGCGCAGAAAAGGAAGGAGAATGCGCATAACTCATGCACATGTCTCATAGAAGGCTGTACACTTGGTAATATTCTTGGAGTTGGACGGAGGTTGGGCAAGGTGTGCCTGGGTGTACGAACAGGTGCAGATTTGTGTAAGGCTTGAGGAGGGGGTCTTGGTGTCTTGGGTGAGCACCCTCCCACCGTGCAAGGTATGCACGAATGTTGTAAAAGGTAGGTGTTATAGACAATTTTGTGCCTTACAGCATAGAGCATGAAATGTCAATAATCTAAGGGATCCAAAGTCCCTAAACATGTTGTTCTTACCCTTAGAGGAACAAGGTCAGCAAACCACAACACTGCAAATCAGCTCTCCACTGAAAAACACTCAAAAACAGGTCAGTTTTGGATCATTGCAGCTGCTCCACTAGGCATCTGCACTGCATAGCAGGTACAACAAAGGCTACCTGCGTTGCATAGCAAGTAGAACAAAGGCTACCTGCGTTGGGCGTACTTGGACATGTGGAGGAATCTTTTTCTCAAAGTGCCAGTGCCCAGGAAGCTTCTAAAAAGACACTTGATGATAAGATTCGCCTAATGATGAGTTAAGAGCTTCTAAAACTCCAAGTGGAAGACAGAAACTCCGAGTGAAGAACTGAAGAACAACTGGAGTTGAAGAGGACAACAAGTCACACATCAAGCTGACTTATCTTCACTCCAAAACTCTATATAAGGATCTCATCCCATGGGATCTAGAGGCCGGAATTTTGTGCAAAGAATTGCTGTTGGTTTACAGTTGTGAGCATTGGGTGATTGCTTGAGGGAGGTGAAGAAGAGATTTCTCTCCGTCGGGAAGGTGATGCTGGATTGGACCTCTCATGGTTGTATCACCGCCTGAACCTTACTTCCATATATTAATAAAGCATTTGAGGTTCTTCTATTCGCATGTGTTTCAATGGTGTATTGTCTTACTTGCGTCTTTGATTTATGCTAATCCTTGAATCGATTATGAATGCATGCCTCTTGTAGTTTCCTTTTCTTGTCTTATTTGCAGGATCTCGTGTAGCTGGGCCCGTGAAAAGACTTGGATCTGGGAGCAAGCGGAAACGAAGGAGATTGGATCGACCATTTGCGCAAGACATCGGTAAGTGGATCTCTTCCTTCTATCTCTTGCATGTCATAAAGAAGAAACTTTAGATAGATTTGCTTTCAGCTGTTGCTAAGGAACTGTCACCCTTAGAGTGGGTTAGGGTCATTCCGAGTTGGATACTTTCCCCCACAACAGACTGGCGACTCCGCTGGGGAGCGTGTCTTGTTGGTAGCTTGTGTTTCTTGCTATTCATTTCTTAAACAAAAGAGTACCGAATCGAACTGCATTCGAGTCCTTCGAATGCAAAGTAGAGGGGCAGCTACTCTAGCCCAGTGTTGGGCCTGTTTATGATTTGAAGAGCAGATCCACAAGTACTCTTTTTAGCTCTTTGTGATAGTGTTCATCTTCCTTTAATCATCCTCTAGTGTATACTTGACTGACAGCCTCTGATTTGGCCAAAAACCGCTCATTTTTTAGCAAACTGTGACCCGGAATCTGAGAGAGACGTGACTTGTCTCATCAGTGCAGCTGCCACAAAGGCTACCTGCACTGCAACGCAGGTCCCGAAGGGGCTACCTACGCTGCATCTCAGATTGACAGTGCAGCACCTGCGCTGATCCAGTTTTGCCTTGTGCAACTGGGATTCCCCACTGTCTGTTGCCCAGTTTTCAGTATTGTTTTTGCAGCCTGTTGTCAACCTGTATACCCAGCTGAAACCACTTCTCTTTGCCTTCATTCTGCCTCAGTTGTATGAAGAAACCATGATTGTTCTTATTGTATTTCTTGCTTTCATTCACAGTTTCCCGTAGCGAAAGTGAACTAGTCTTGCTATGACCTCTTGGATCTAGACCTGTGAGAAAGTGTCGTTGTGATTCTAAGAGCTAGTTTATTGTTGTTCATAGCTGCTTGAACATTTGCTTTCGTTATATGGTTCGAATTTCTGTATTTCTTGTGTTGAAACGAGTGAATCTTAAGGTGTTCTTTTGATTATTGGACAAAAACTTGTTTTCTTTCACTTGAAATTGAATTCGAAATTATACAACAGCTTTCTTTTTGTAATACATCAACATTAAGGAAGAAGAAAAGAAATACTTGCATTGTGCATGTGCATTTTGACAGTTTGCATGTCGATTTAGGAAAAGTGCATCAGTGAGTTCTCTATGATCTATTTGAAAAGATGATGTCTTTCTTTTCCTTCAGTAGTTAAGGTTTTCATAAGTTGAAAGAATTGAAAAAGCTTGCTTATCATTCTTAGACTGCATTTAGGAGTTGTATCATACATCACGTGGTGATCCATAAAGGCAAACTGCTAAGCAGGATCAACCTAAAAAGAACTGAATTTATCTAACAACGCTTTGAAACATAATGAAACACAGTAGAGGTCTAGGTAGAGACGTGAACCGGCGTCGTTAAACATAGTGACTGTCGATCTCTACGAATGTGGGTGATTCCTCCTGAGAGACGATAGCACTAATACGGACTTGTGCCCCCGCGTACCATCGCGTATATTGGGGGACCCCTATAGGAACAAAGCCTTTATCCATAGGAAGTCGTGTCAGCCGCCCTACTGATCGCGATGCAGTGAACACAGCATTCACGAAGATCGACCACTCGTACCGTAAAACGTATTCTGTGGTTTCGCGAAAGGTTTGGCACACCCTCTGCCTAGAACTCCAGAGTAGTTTCTTTTGGCCTTTTTCAAACTCTATAACTGAAAAAGTCCATCCGAGCATTTGTCACTTCGGGCTCGTTAATACATCAAAGGAGACTAGAGTCATCTTTAGCTTTTTCTCGACTCTTAAAAAGTGAAAAAGCAAGTTGTGTCTAAAGCGTCGTCATAATAAAATTCATTTTAAACGGAACATAATCACCTCCTATTCCTGCGTTGATCTTCGAAGTTAGTCTTTTGGCATCGTAAGTTCTTGTAGAATCGCTAAAATCTTTTGGATAGACTCAAAATGTCTAAACAACCGTCAACATCTAGGACTGTGTCGTCCGACACAGCAACAGCAGAGCCTCCTGCTGCCACTCCAACGATGTTTGCTGGTATACCATCTGTCCCGGCAAATTGCCAACAACAAGCCGGAGTCCCATCAGGGACAACAATATGGTTAGTTCCTATTTCTTCATCCGGATTATCATCTGGTACTTCTTATGTTGAAACTCAACAAATTGATCCAATGTGTCTTCAAAGACCAATTTACCCTTTAAGTACTGGATTTCCACCATGTGGAGGGCAGTATGCTCTTTCATTGTTCCCTCCCGGAGAACAACCATGTGGGAGTTTACAACAAAGTTCAGGTCAAACTGGAATCACATCTAGCGGTTGGGTACCAATACTGCCTCAACAATCAGGAGTTGCATATTCAATGCAACCAGTACACCCTGTGTCGAATATTCCCACCACACGTGCTACGGCGAATGCGTCGCAAGTACAAGCGCTACCTGTTGTAATACAACAACCTCTTGTCTCAGCGGCTCAATCACAATCTCAGGGTAGTGCCTCCTTATCTGGAGCGACTCAGGCTCGAACAAGTACTGTGACTCCTCATCTTGGTCAATCATCCAGTATTGGTCAACAACAAATGGTCCAACAACCAGAGCTGGTTCAATCTCAACAACCGCCATTCCAGCAATTATATCAAGGACCTGAGCAACAAGTCTTTGTAAGTAATGGGCAGCCATGCTATAATGGTTATGCCCATCAACTTTGTCAAAATTGTCAGCACTATGCTGGTCTGCAAAGACCCATTGCTCAGGCGATACCATCTTATCCTGGATATGCTTCGCCTAACCTGAACCAACAGTTGCCCTTTGTAGCAACTCTAGAATTGCCAGATCTAAACCGGCTGACGAATGATCCAATTGCTTATGCCCCTTGGTGGCCAGCGATTCCGCATAAACTTCCATCGGACATTCCTAAATTCAATGGAAATCCAGGTGAAGACCCGTCGAATCACGTCATGACTTTTCATCTGTGGTGTTCATCGAACACTCTAAACGATGATTCGATAAGACTTCGCCTCTTCCAGAGGACATTGACAGGTCCAGCGGCTAAATGGTACATTGAATTGCCAAGAGCCTCTTTCGACAATTTCAGCTCCTTAGCCACGACTTTCTTAACCCATTTTCAATTACCGATAAGGTATGAAACGGGAACAGAACTCCTTACCAACTTCAAACAGACAACGGCCACTGACATATCTGATCATATACATGAGTGGCGACGTCGTCATAGGATGGTGAAAACTTACGTTCCCGATCAGCTGTTAGCTGAATGGTTTATAAAGTCGTTACTTCCGGCTATAACGGAAGATGTGGCCAAGGGGGGAGTCGTAACAGAGGAGCAGGTCATTGCTCGTGCTCAATATCTGGACTTAGTATATACTCAGTCTGGCACACTCTACGAAAAAATACCTGACGCCCCCAGACCTGAATTTTCAATTCCTCCCCCTCCTAAATCGAATACTGACTCTCACGCCAGCAATGGCGTGACTGGCAAACGCAAAATTTCTAGTCAAAATGCAAACGAGGAACTTCTTGCCTCAGAAGTAAATGCCATGTCGACCGACAAGGGCAAACAACTGAAGCAACCAGGGGGCAAGAAGAAAAAGAAAAGGAAAGGGAAACCCCCGACAGGCTGTCATATATGCGATGAGGATCATTGGACGAAATATTGTCCTCATATAGCTGAAGTTAAGAAACTCTTCAAGAGTTCAAAAACCCCAGCAGTATTGAATGATCCGTTTCCTAGTCCAAGACAAAATCTAGTTGCTAATCAAAATGCTTCCCGATCCCAAGTGCTTATGTTGTCCACCTCAAAGCAGCAAAATAATGCTTTGACAAGGAATAAAGATCACAGGAATCCAAAGCAATTGAACAACAAGGCAAATAAACAACCTAGTAGTTCAACAACAACTTTGACCAAAGTTGTGCCACCCATCGTTCCTAAACCAATGATAAAGTCGCCAAAGGGAGTAGTACACAAATCGACATTTAATCCTCGTGAAAAAATAGCACAGGATTACAATATAATAGAGGACCTGACCCAATCGTCGTCCGCTATGTCGACACTTGAGGTAGCGCAAAAATGCACCTCCCAAGACCAAGCTTTATTATCAGCCATAGGTGGGATTGGCCCAATGGATTCCAATCTTGTGGCCTTTGATCATAAAGGATATGACCCTCAGATACCAGCTCAACTAGCTTTCCTTATTGAAGTGAAAGCCCTCAACAAAACTGTTCATCGAACAATTATTGATGAGGGGGTATCTACATGTCTTATGTCGACGAGTTGCTGGAAAAATTTAGGCTCACCACCCTTGTCGAAATCATCAACGACGTTAAAAGCATTTGATGGACGATCATACACTCCATACGGGATTTTAAATGACTTGCAAGTTGAACTGGGGGGCAAAACAGTAGAAGTTGATGTGGAAGTAATCGACGGAAACCTCGATTACAACATCCTACTGGGAAGGCCTTGGATATATGCCATGGCTGCAGTTGTGTCGACCTACTTCAGGAGGATTGTATTTCCTTTTCAAGGAAAAATTACAATCGTCGACCAACAAACATTTCTCCCCAACAGTTCTCAAGTTACGGGAAGCAGCACAATGATCCATGAAAGTAATCAATCGCTCCAAAATATTGGAGTAGGTCTCCTAAAAGACCCTGCCTTAATGGGTACTTTTTCCCTACCGCCGGCGAGTAATCTGGTGGAAATAGCCACAGTGGAAACCTACAATATCAAATCTTGTATATCCAACGGATTTGGAAGATTCCTAAATATTTTGTCAGCATGGATCATCGCCCTAATGGAAATACTGTAAATACAGTGGGCTCCGAGGACGGTTCTTATCTCATGTCAACCTCGTTAAAAAATGAAACAAGGAGTCACGAGGATAGTTCTTTTACTATGTCAACCTCATTAAAAAATGAAACAAATCCCCTTTTCAAAATTCAAAGGTAAACCTTCATTCCAACCACCAAGTTGAATGCAATGAAGCTTGGGGGGCACCCTCCTTTGACATGTGTTATTATGATGCTGGGGGCATGCAAAAGAACGAGCAGTTTTGGAAAAGTTCATGCTCGTTAAAAAATAAACGCAAGATCCGAGCAGTTTTAATGCGGAAATTCATGCTCGTTAAAAAATAAACATAAGCTTGTGGGCAGGCTTTCCCCAGAGTTCAAGCTCATTCAGAAAAAATGAACCGGTAAATAACCATTTGAGACCGTAAATTCATCAGCCATAAAAGCCTTGGTCGTGTTTGTGTACCGTCACCGCCACTTGTCATTTGGCCGATCATTCACATCCACTTGATTGTTTACCCATTTTGAGGAACAGCTGCGAAGAGTGATCCCACCTAGCCATCCTTGTAATACTGCCGTGATTGGAAAATTCCAACCTGTACCTAGAATCTGCTGCTATCCCTGTTTATCACTCGTTCCTCAAAAGACGAGTCTTCTTTGAGCTCTTTTCACTGACTCGTAAAAAATGAAAATTTTGTCGAGTTTTGGCCTTCCAACTCGTTAAAAGGACCGGAAGAGCTATCCCTCCTCTAGATTTTAATCTTTTTGGACCTGAGGGATTATTGCACAAAAAGATCGAGCGCTTGTCTAGTTCGGCTCGATAAAGATATCGAACATTCATCCCTTCTGTATTGTTTTATACTTTTTCGGACTTAAGGGATTAAATGACGAAAAAGGACCCCTGGAGTCCACTTTATGTACCCTTTTCAGACTCTCTAAAAATGAAAAGGACCGAGTTGTCTTTGTCGCTGGGCTCGTTAAAAATATTAGATAGCGACAAACTTGTCTTTAGACGAGAACGAGTTTCCCTATCGCTAGGCTCGTTAAAACATAGCGATGGGCTTGCCCGAAGGGCAGGTTATAGAACAAGCATATGTTATCCTCCTCAAGCTTGACAAAAATAAAGAGGTACTGGTCAGAAATGACTGGGGAAAAATTGGGAAGAACCTCAAAGCTTAATGGTAGCAAGTCGCTCTTGAACATGACACTTTTGCCTCCGTAAATATCGGGTTGGGTTATTATCATTCACCGGTCCCTTCACCATGGTCTCGCCATACCATCCATACATGGCGTAATGCTACCGATCCATCACATCAGTGTCGTTATATGTTCAAGAGATGTCATTCAGAAAGTGTCAACCGGGTCCCATCCACTACCATACATCATCTTTCATCCTTCCATGACCGCCACCCTGAATCATATTTCACAGATCGTTTTCACCATCATCACTAGCTCCGTTCCGTGTCACTGATGTGGGATTCATTAAGGCCCTCCTTTGACGGATCACTTCTTGTCGACATCAGCTCATTATCCAAGAAGTTGATCTAGGAACACCCCCTCAGTACTTTGAAGCTTGCATGCCTCAATGGCAAGTTTCTCACTTCCGGCGATAGGTATACATTAATGACCTTCGACCGAGAGACTTTGCGTGGTGTTCGACGTCAGATCCTATATTCACGCCACGTGAATTGTGCTGTAGTACCTTGAGGGTCATCATCATTATCGGTGATTCCTCTCGCGCTTGTTAACAGTTTACATTATTGACTGGTAATCAAGCGATGTCTTTCCATGTTCAACTTCAAGAAATTCTCACATGGATCGACTTGTACTAGAGTGAAGATCAGACAAGTTTGAAGACCTCGGATCTAGTTTCATCCATCCGGGCTGCGATATATATTCAGGAGATAAAAACATAGACATGTGCAGCAGATGAGCATCCTGCTAAAAGGATGATAATTAAAAGCAGAGAATTATCCGTCTCTTATCAGACGATCGTCTGTTTATGTACGGCAAATGTATTTATAAAGCTGATCATGGGAAATGCCCACATCAGCTAGATCATGAAAAGAAAATATGAAAAGATAATGTATTGTATTGTATTTTGTTACAGGTCACCTCTCGGCGATTGAATGAACTTCGGATCCTCCTGATAAAGCATTTCACCCGATAAACGACCTCATACTTTAGGGGGCAACTGTTATAGACATTTTTGTGCCTTACAGCATAGAGCATGAAATGTCAATAATCTAAGGGATCCAAAGTCCTTAAACATGTTGTTCTTACCCTTAGAGGAACAAGGTCAGCAAACCACAGCACTGCAAATCAGCTCTCCACTGAAAAACACTTAAAAACAGGTCAGTTTTGGATCATTGCAGCTGCTCCACTAGGCATATGCACTGCATAGCAGGTACAACAAAGGCTACCTGCGTTGCATAACAAGTAGAACAAAGGCTACCTGCGTTGGGCGTACTTGGACATGTGGAGGAATCTTTTTCTCAAAGTGCCAGTGCCCAGGAAGCTTCTAAAAAGACACTTGATGATAAGATTCGCCTAATGATGAGTTAAGAGCTTCTAAAACTCCAAGTGGAAGACAGAAACTCCGAGTGAAGAACTGAAGAACAACTGGAGTTGAAGAGGACAACAAGTCACACATCAAGCTGACTTATCTTCACTCCAAAACTCTATATAAGGATCTCATCCCATGGGATCTAGAGGCCGGAATTTTGTGCAAAGAATTGCTGTTGGTTTACAGTTGTGTGCATTGGGTGATTGCTTGAGGGAGGTGTAGAAGAGATTTCTCTCCGTCGGGAAGGTGATCCTGGATTGGACCTCTCATGGTTGTATCACTGCATGAACCTTACTTCCATATATTAATAAAGCATTTGAGGTTCTTCTATTCGCATGTGTTTCAATGGTGTATTGTCTTACTTGCGTCTTTGATTTATGCTAATCCTTGAATCGATTATGAATGCATGCCTCTTGTAGTTTCCTTTTCTTGTCTTATTTGCAGGATCTCGTGTAGCTGGGCCCGTGAAAAGACTTGGATCTGGGAGCAAGCGGCAAACGAAGGATATTGGATCGACCATTTGTGCAAGACATCGGTAAGTGGATCTCTTCCTTCTATCTCTTGCATGTCATAAAGAAGAAACTTTAGATAGCTTTGCTTTCAGCTGTTGCTAAGGAACTGTCACCCTTAGAGTGGGTTAGGGTCATTCCGAGTTGGATACTTTCCCCCACAACAGTAGGGTTGCCTCTATTGTAAAAATTGGCTAAGTATAGACTTGGAATTTGCCAAGTATACTTGAAGCTTGTATTATCGAAAGACTAATTATTATATATTGTTGGGCAGACTTGTTCAGGAGTTGCCCCTCCCCTTTATATCGTGCAATTGTTGTTGTCTTTTATAATTGCTGTCGATAATGAATAAAGTATGCGTGTTCATTGATATAAAGGATAAACATAATTTTACTTGGTTGCGAAACACAAACTAAGTAAATTAGGCGTAGTCCATGAATGTTAGTATTGGTGAAAAGAAAGCGTTCGGTGGTGCCGCACCTTGCTATAAGCAATTGGAAGACTATCGCAGGTGTAGGGGCATGACAGGTGGTATCAGAGCAGTTGATTCAGGGTATTGAAGGTGTAAGCTGCTACACACCTTCACCAAAGTGAAGGTGGTATCAGAGTAGGCTGATGACCGGGTTGATGAAATGCTGATCTCATCACATTGTGAGTTGGTATCAGGGGTTCGGTTTGAAGCTGGTGAGCAGGGTTGCTCGTGACAGTGGAAGCAGGTACTTGCAGGTGAAGGAAGCTAGTTTCACATACAAGTGGAACAAGGGTCGGTTCATGGTTGCAAGGAACTTGGTGAAGCTGGTGAATGGTGAAACAGGTTTAGCAGGGGTGAAGCTTAGTGCTTGGGCCAAGCTGAACGACAAGGCATGGCAAGTTTGGAAGAATGCGAAGGGAAGCTCTTGCTTACCTTATACAGGTTGAAGCGGTTGAAAGAAGAGAATCCCCGGATTCAAGATAAGCTTGAAGTCTTGGAAAAGAATGTTGAAGACGAACTTCTTCAACTTGGTTGGACAATGGAGCAAGATGAAGTTGCAGATTGTGCTATCAAGGAAGAGGATGCTGTGGTGATTGAAGATGTTGCAAATGTGACAATGATGGAGGATGAACTTGAGATTGATCAAGTTGGACCAGGATCGTACAGTTTGCAGACATGGATGAACGAGGATACTCATTTGAAGGAATCTCATGATGATGATGGAGAACGAGGATTGTTGATGGTTGCTAGACTTATTAGGGTTGTTTGTGACCATATGATGAAAGGTGCAAGGGCCCGTGACAAGGGAGGAACATGATGATTGTTGTGGAGGATTGGGTCATGCTTTAGTCACTTTGGCTAACTGCCCTGCATGGCTCATGGACAGATTGGAGGGCACATACTTGAGTTGCTTGGGTGGACTTCTCATGGCCGAGACCAAGAGATAGTCTTGGTGGAAACTTTGGTGGAGGTGCTATGATGGAGGGACTCATGACATGATGATATGGTTGGGTGACTGAGTTCACTAGACCGAAGATTGCGGCTTGGATGAGGATGACCGATTGTTGTGATGGGTCTACTTGGTTGGACTACATGGACAACTTAGTCATGGACATCAGGTTGGAGACATGGAGCATGGCAGTCTTATGCAGGAACATTGTGCAGAAGCACTTGTAGAGGTGTCACTTATGGACATCCAATGAGGACTGCCATGGTAGGGATGTTGTGCAAATGGATTTGCTGGTGTGACATGGAGACTTATTATGAGCCGATGGAGAGGTTGTGCACTTATGTACAACAAGGCCATGGACTTGGATGGAGTTGTGAGTAGACTATGGAGCATTCCTACTACATGGAGAGCTGAGGCATCTTGCAGAGACCTTTGGGCTGTGACTTGTATGCTTGCTGAGATGTTGGTTGGAGATGACTCATGGAGCTCATGGTGACATGAGGTTGTGACTTTTGGAGACTCATATATGGTGGACTTAGAGGATCTGATGCATTGAGGAGATGAGGTCAGAGACTTTGATGCAGGATGGGGTGCATACTTTCAAGTACATGTATGGGAATGGCTTGAAAGAGTGACTTGATGTGGAGGATCGATATGGGACACTTTGGAGTGATGGAGTTACGATGATGATGATGCCTTGGTGGCAACACTTGGGCATGGGTTGAGCCGAGACTCAACTACTTTTTACACATGGGAGCTGATTGATCTACGATCATGGGCAACACATGGATAGATGAGACAGGTGTATACTTGTTTCTATGACAGACTTGAGGGATGACACATTGCAGATATGATGGAGGTTGCTTCATGGACTTGGATGTGACACACCGAGAGTTGGAGTTTGATGAGATGGTCTCTTCATATGGAGGAGGCACACATATGGATGATGTTGGGATAGATGTGGTTGGCTTCATGTAGCACATTGACACCAAACATCATGGACAACATGTTGCAGATGAGATGAGGACTACTTCATGGACCTGAGCATGGCTTACTTATATGGATGGATTCTTGATCGAGTTCAGGATGTGACAGGATGTTTTGAGAACCGACTGATGGTGGCATGAGGATGTGCATTCTCATGGTTTGAGTGTGATAGTTGGACTGATCACCCGACTAGTTCAAACATGGGGACTAGTAGTGTACAAAGATATGTTAGCATTGTCTTGGAGTATCATGGCAGCAGTTCACATGAGGACGACACATGATGAGGTCAACACGATATGTTGCAGTGGGCATGTAGCTTGATATGGGGGAACCAGCCTTCCACGATGGAGCAACATGTGGAGATTGTGACATGGTGGTTGATGATCATGGATTGAGATGACTTCCGATATATGACATATTGTTGAGATGAGATGTTGGCACATGGTTGAGGTGTGTTAGCACTTGTTGACATATCATGGGCAGTTTTGCACATGGTGGTGATGACATGATGGAGTTGACACATTGTTGCGGTGGACATGTAGCTTGAGTTGGAGGGATCAACCTTCCATGGTGGAGAGCAGCATGGGGAGATTGTGACAGGGTGGTCGATGATCATGGACATCTGATATATGACATACATTGGTATGGAGTATCTTGGTGACAGTTGGTTGCTAAGATGAGACATGGTGGAGATGGAGTCCTACATATGTTGCAGGGATGTTTGCCATATGTGAGGGGAGTTGACATCATGGATATTGATGCTTGGAGGACGGTATGTTGTCAAGGACGACAACGACTTTAGGTGGAGGAGGATGTAAGGTCCTTGGGCGCGGACGTGGTTGGGCGTCGGGCGAGTTGGCATGCACGATGAGCGCGGGTGGGCGGGCGGGCGTGCAGGCGCAGCTGCACGGAAATGCAACGTTTACACGAACTTCATGCGACGAAAGTTCAGAACTTCATGACACTTGGAAAAATGTGATGGACGTTGGGGGAGTTTATATCCTATATGGCATAGGCATGTTGGGGGTTGGCCGACATACTCCAAGGCACTATGGAAGGGGTGTTTTAACATGGTTATGTGGTCGGCCCAAGAGCCACCACACCCCACTACCACGCATATATATATGAGTGCGTTGGGAGTTCATAAAACATTCAATCACCTTTGATCTTTGCTAAGGACTCAAGAGATAGTGCACAGAAAAGGAAGGATAATGCGCATAACTCATGCGCATGTCTCATAGAAGGCTGTACACTTGGTAATATTCTTGGAGTTGGACGGAGGTTGGGCAAGGTGTGCCCGGGTGTACGAACGAGTGCAGATTTGTGTAAGGCTTGAGGAGAGGGTCTTGGTGTCTTGGGTGAGCACCCTCCCACCGTGCAAGGTACGCACGAATGTTGTAAAAGGCAGGATTGCCTCTATTGTAAAAATTGGCTAAGTATAGACTTGGAATTTGCCAAGTATACTTGAAGCTTCTATTATCGAAAGACTGATTATTATATATTGTTGGGCAGACTTGTTCGGGAGTTGCTCCTCCCCTTTATATCGTGCAATTGTTGTTGTCTTTTATAATTGCTGTCGCTAATGAATAAAGTATGGGCATTCATTGATATAAAGGATAAACATAATTTTACTTGGTTCCAAAACACAAACTAAGTAAGGACAAGTGAATTAGGCATAGTCCATGAATGTTAGTATTGGTGAAAAGAAAGTGTTCGGTGGTGCCGCACCTTGCTATAAGCGGTTGGAAGACTACCGCAAGTGTAGGGGCGTGACAGCCGGGCTGGTGAGGGCGCCGGGCGGGCAAGCGGGTGAGGGCGCTGGGCGAGCAGGTGAGGGCACCTGGGCGGGTGAGGCGGGTTAGGGTGCCGGGCGGGCGGGCGAGGGCACCAGGCGGGTGGCAGGTGAGGGCGCCCTTGCGGGTGAGGTAGGTTAAGGTGCCGGGCGAGTGGGCGGGTGAGGGCGCCAAGGCGGGTGAGGCAGGTGAGGGCGCCAGGGGGGCGGGCGGGTGAGGGCGTCGGGCGAGCAGGCGGGTGAGGTCGCTCGGGCGGGTGAGGTCGCCTGGGCGGGTGAGGTCGCCCGGGCGGGTGAGGTCGCCCTGGTGGGTGAGGGCGCTCAGTCAGGGGGGCGGGTGAGGGCGCCCAGGCCTGGCGGGCAGGCGAGTGAGGGCACCGAGTGGGCGGGTAAGGGCGCCTGGTCAGGGGGGCGAGTGAGGGCGCCCGGGCCTGGTGGGCGGGCGAGTGAGAGCGCCGAGTGGGCGGGAGGGTAAGGGCGCCCGGGTGGGCGGGTGGGTGAGGGTGCCTAGGCCGACCGAGCGGGTGATGGCGCTTGGGCGGGGGGGTGGGTGAGGGCGCTCGGGCCACCCGGGTGGGGGTGGGGGGTTGGGCCGGGTGGGTGAGGATGCCCGCGCTGGGTGGGGGGGGTTGGGTGAGGGCGACTGGGCAGGGCGGGGGGGGTTGGGAGGGCGCCCGGGCAGGGGGGTTGGGGCGCGGGGGGGTGGGTGAGGGCGCTTTAATTTAAGTTAATATGTTTTTATTATTTACTGATTTATGTGTTTCTATTTTTCAAGAAAATGGCATCAGAGAGAATTTCGGTGAATCTTTCTGGACAAAAGACTCTTAAAGGTTCATCTTCAAGAAACATTGGTGAACGAACTCCACCTGAGCTCATGACTACAAATCTTTCAAGTGATAAGAAGATGATTTCAGACTGGAAGAATTCGAAAGAGGTGAAATTTCCATCAAGAATCTGGTATGTGAAAGAAAAAGAAAGCACAAATGTGAATATATATCTATATATTGATATACCGAATGATAATGGAATTTTTGAGGTGATGGGAAGAGTCGTAGATATGTGTTCGGTACCGGACACTGAAGTTGTTTACATACTTACAAAAGCTCCCAAGTCACATGAAAGGATTAAATACCGACTATCATATTCATTGTATGACACGAGAGAGGTATCTACAAAGTTGTGTAAACAAATCGTAAATGAGATGACATAAAACATCATAAGTATTGTTATTTATATTTGTATTTTACGTTCTTGAAAGTGTCTCGCTATATTTTTTAACTTTGTTTTCTATTGACATATGATATTTTGTTTGGCAGAATTTTGTTGAAAGCTTTTCAATTAGGTTGGGAGGCATTCATTTCATGGAGCATGATATCATGAAAGTTGTCAGCAGTTTTTACTCAGTGTCAGAAGAAGATATGGAAAATAAGCAAAATGTAGTAATTGATGATGCTACAAAACTACATCCAAAGAATCAGAAAAGAAGGCCTCTGGTGGATAAATCTAGCAAGGGTAAACAAGTTACTTTTGAGAACGATGAAGTTGAAATTGATAATGAAGCATATGTTGCCATTACTGAAGATGACATTGGAATTGAGAAGAGCCATAAAAAACCAAAAGTAACAATGCCCAAGAAAAAATCTGTTGGGAATGTTATGACCAAGAAAAGTAAAGTTGAAAATTTTGAAGCAATCATTACCAACAGTCAAGAACCTAGTGAAACTTCAAAAGAAAGCAAAGAAATCATTACACCAGGAGCTGATTTAGAGGATGGAATTATCAAAACAAAACAAAATGCCATTCGAGAGAATTTGACAAGGAGAAACTTAATTGATGGTGGTCACACATTTCAGTTTAATGTCAGGCAAACCTATAAAGCAAGTGAAGGAAAATGTCAATATCAAGTTAGAAAGCCACATCATCTGCATGTTCACAACTTGAAGACATTGATGAGGTACAATCCATATGCTCATGTGGTTAGTTATGTGCTTCTTGTTGATCCACTTCAAGTTCCCAACAAAGAAGCATTTGATAAGTCAAAATGTTTTGAATACAATTATTATGTGCTTGGGGGGAACCATTCTGTAGAAGCTCAAAGACAATTGATGGATGAATATCCTAATAACCCACGTTTTGAAACAATGAAATGTATCATTTACACTGGTTTATCAGATACAAAAGCAAAGTTAGTGGCATGGGATCATAATTCAGATAATGAATATAGGATGTCTATGACTTTCATCCAAAGGGTTAGATTTATTCATAGTGAATTTGAAGAAAAATGTGGTGGGGATAGGATAAATGTTACTGCAGATTTCCGAAAGGAATGTTGTATGGAAATAGGATATCAAATTGAAGAGAAAACCAATTCAAAAGGTGGAAAAGGCAACAAAAATAGTGATTTATTCAGAGGTGTTGATAACATTTTCCAATTGGCATTTAGAACTGGAGATGTTTGGAAGTTAATTGATGAGATTTTTAGCATGTGGGAAGACATTGCCATTAAAAACCAGAAGGTCAAAAAGTCTAAGCCATTGATATGTGGCAACAGTAAATTAGCTCCTGAAATGAAGCAGCTTCCAGACGATATGACTATCACACCTTGAAGGACGATGCAAGGAGTGAAAGATGATAAAATTGTCAAAACAATATTATTTCGTGTGAGGTCAGGGGAATTATCATTGGAGGAAATGTCTGAAAAATTTCAAAAGTAAGTTTGTTGAATTATTTTTATTTATTTCTAGATTATAATTATATTTTAAATAAAACATGTTGTTCTTGGTAGTATTTGTTATACATATCATTATATTAACTTTTTGTTAATTTATCTATGCAGTCACAAAGTTTACATGGAAATTCAAGAACAAATGGTTAGATTGTTGAATGAAGATAGTTGGGATGATGTTGTACGCAACTATCCAGATTCAAGTTCTACATCAACATTAAAAGCTTTTTATCTTGCATTTAAAAAGGTATCTTGATTTATACATTCATTTTTATTCACATGTGTACTATTTTTAATTTATAACTTACACATATATTTGTTTATTTTATAAAAGATGAGGAAGGATGATAATGGAGCGCCAGATAGTTTCAAAACCTTTATTGAAAAAATAAAGATCGAAAGACTGAAGAAGCAACGTATTAAGAATGTTCAACTTGATCCAAGTATTAATAATTTCATTTGGAATGAGCTAGACACTATTCAATATCAAGTAATACAAGGCGACTGTGAAGACATTGCTAAACTCATACCTAAAAGGGATTATGCCCTAGTCATTGCAGATATTCCCCATGGTTTCAATATTCCAAACATTGACTATGATAGTGACCCTTATACTTATCAAGCTCTTAGTAAAGTGGTTGCGGGATTTGTAGAAGTCACGTCATCACCATTATGGAGATCTGTGACATTTCATTCAGACACACAATTGGCAATGATATTGTCAAGCTTCAAGGGGAAAACAAATTCAAGGATGCAGCTTACATGGTAAGATGTTTAAAATGTATATTTGATTAATGTTGAAAAATTTATTTATGTACAAGCTAATTGAACTTTTACTATTTCATGTTACAGGAAAAAGTCAAATCTTCTTAACAATGAAGATCAACAATTTATAAATGATTGTGAGTTCACTCATATTGATAATTGGGCAAAAGATGATAGCCATATGTCTATGATTTTTAATCGGGTAGATGGAAAGAGTCGTAGCCAAATACTGATTTATGATGCTATTGCGAGAAAACTAACGTATGAAGACAAAGAAGCAAAAGGAGAGATATTTAGCATTTATCAAAAACCACAATTATTGATTAATTATCTTATAGACATTTGTTCAGATGAAGGAGATTGGGTTCTGGATTTATTTTCTGGCTCAGGTAAGTTTTATTATATGGAATTGAATTTCAATACGTTATTTTTTAATTAATGTCATTGTACTAATTTAGTTCATTATTTCTTTTGTGCTTGATAATTAGGTACAACACTAGCATGTTGCCTTCAAAAATGAAGAAATTGCATTGCAATTGAAAAAGATCCAGTACAGTGCAATTTCATTCAGCAAAGAATTAATGCTCTTCAATTTCTTCCAAATGCAATGCAAGAAATTGGGTTGAAGAAAGGGGACTTTAGTGAATCACGTGTGGCTAAAAAGGCAAAGGAACCCCAACCACCAGTAGATGGAATGTTTGGAAAGACATACGTTGGGAGATTCGCAGACATCAAAGACCCATTAGAAGAGGCAAATGAGCAAAAGGAAACAGAAAATATTATGGAAGAAGAAAATGATGAAACTCTAGAGGACGAAGAGTTTGGATTACGTGACATTGTTGATTAAATTTAAGTTCTGCTTGTAAATCAAGCTTTGCAATGTTTTGAATTTGACATTTTATGAGAAGAATAAACACTCAATTAGGGTTGTTATACGTTCAATATTTGTAATATGTGATTTTCGCATTGATTTTTAAGTTAATCAATTTTTTTTTTTTAAATGATTATTATTATTTTTTTGACATGAAATTCATAAAAAAAGCTATTATTTAACCATTTTTAGTTAAAATTATCGTAAAAAAATTGTGATTTTGACATGTCAATTCTAGCAAAAAATTATCAAAACGTGTAATTTTTTAGTTATATTTATGTTAAAAATGGTTATTTTTATGTCCATTGTTAAAAAATATTGTTTTTTAGAAACAATTATTTCATGTGGATTGAAAAATTAATTAAGGATGTATAAATATGTAGAATATCAAAAATTCTAAATATCAACCTCCTAATTTAAAAATGCAAAACAATAAAAACCTCACTAAAAAAAAAGTTAAAGTTAAAATAAAAAACAAGAAAATGTGAAGAAAACGACCACTTCAAAAATGATCAAATTTACAAAATAATTATTTACATTTTATACATTAGAAAATTTAAAGCCAAAAAACAGGTCTTTCAAAAAAGGGGGTGATGCAGAATACTCACTTTTTTAAATCAGCATGAAAATCACTACCATTCTAAAACGATTCTAAAATGTAATGTACATAAAAAAAATTAAAGTGCAAAAAACTATGAGCTAAAAAAAACATGTTCGTTCGGCATCAGCCCTTTTCAAAATCAGGTCACTTTTTTGCTATCTTTACGAAACGGGTAACAATATCAGTTCCCATTTCAAAGTTTACATTGATATTCTCATTAGCTTGTATATAAAGTTTTCAAATGAAATGTATGTTCGAGATTTATTAAAAAAGAATATTTTTGGTTGTCACCATTTAATGAAAGGTTGTGATTAAATTATGTATTTGAAAATGAAAATTGCCATTATTTGCATTATTAAAAGTGTTTTTTAGTCACTTCGCTAATTTGAAACCCTAAAATTTAAATTCGTGCCAATTTTATTGCCACAAATATCTTTCTTGCTTGCATTTATATCGTTCATCAATGATTTACCAGTTTATTTTTATGAAAACCTAAAACTAAAATTTATTAGTAATATATATATATATATATATATATATATATTAATACATAGTTATACAATAAACAATTTAGTTAAGTATTTTTAGTTTTATATATATATATATATATATATATATATACTTTCATTTTTTATAATTATATAATCTTAATAAATAATGATAAAGTAAGATTTAAAATTGTTTATGATTAGTTAAGAGTTTGTACTCCTTATAAGTTAAGGAACTTATATTCATAACTATTTAACAAAAGTGAAGTGCAACTCAGAAACTATCAATAAATCATTTTAAATACTATGATTTTCCTGAAAGAATAATTAATAATTAATATAATTTTTTTAAATAATGATAATAGTTAATCAATTTATATTGAACAAACAACCACCAATAATTATATTTACAATAATTTTAGATACTATACATTTTCTTAAATAATAATAATGTGATGACAGCTAAGTCGCTTTTACGCAACAAAGTTGTATCTTTACAAATTTCATGTGCGTGGACCTATGGGTTATTGGCCCACGGATATATCGGAAGCATTATAATTGGTGGAATCACAAAGAAACCTAACCAATCACCATCGATCTTCTTTGAATGTTTAAGACCGGAACCCAAAAGGAAGTAAACCCCAGTTCATAACTTATCGGGTCCACTAGAAATGTTTAACCCATGTGCAAATTCAAACGTGATTACCATCCGATCATCCAATCAACGAACGATCTGATCTCTCAAAACTTTAAACTCTGTTTAATGATCTTCTCGAGTCCATTAGCCGAGATAACTTTCTTGTAAGTTTCCACGCGATCACCGTGGATCTTCTTTCATTGGATGACTATGATGTTTCCTCCGCCATTCCTCTTCCATCGTTATTATGCGTTGATCTGACCAATCTAACGGTTTCTGTTCTTTGTTGTTTTAACGGATCTCTCATTCGCTTATTGGTGGAATTACATTACAACACATTTATCTCTGCCATATTCATTTAAGGCGAAGTTCATAGGAACTTCATCCTTTACACTCGTACACACATATCTATTAACTTACGGTAAAGAATGTATATATGTACAGACACGGACACACAAAATACATATAACACACATATTTCAATTATATACAGAACTCGGTTACAGGCTAAGGCCTCATGGCCCGAACTCACAAATTGCCCTGTGACTACATCGTGTACTCTCTCTCTCTTTTCACACAACACAGACTCTCTTATATAGGAAATTACAAAAGCATGGATCATCTAAGATCCACAATTTTCTCCTACAAATCACCTAGAATCACTCAATCCAATCCCCTAAATCTCTCTATATGCATACATGGTAAATAATTACATTTAATGAAGCCTTATAAAGACTTATCAATTCCATCAATTTAGCTTTGTTTAAACGGAGTTTGGCCCGGTTTACAATGATTGTCCTCATATCCTCTTTCACAACTTTGGATTCAGATTTTAATGAAGGGTGCTCGGATGCTTGTGCATCATAATGAATCAAATATATTCACTAAATAAAGATTAATAACTATTTTTATTATTGGTTGACTAATAAATGATAATTTTTCCCACCAAAATTAAAAAGGAAAATAAAAATACTATTAAAAATATAATTAACCAATAAAATAGAAATATTATTAATAGTATACACAACCATAGTAATAAATATAGTTTATATACACAGATATGTGTATATCAATCACATGCACGACAACATTAATAAAACCCGGTTTTGATATATACTAATAAATGTAGATGACATAGATTTCATATTAATATTAATATTTATACTGATAAATATATAATAGTAAGGGATAGTAAGGGAGGATCATTTATCCCCTTAATAAGAAATAGAAACGAAATTAGCTTGGCAACTGAAGAAAGCAACAAATAACCAAAGCTAAACCCTTAACTCTTTGGCAAAAATGGAAGATTGGCTTCTCAAAGGATATTAGACAACCAAAAGTTTTCGGACTCCATGCTTGTTATGCAAACCTTAGCTCTTTGGCAAAGATTGACGATTCACCTCTCAAAGGATATTCAACAACCAACCAAAAGTTTTCGGACTCGATGCTTGTTATGCAAACCTTAGCTCTTTGGCAAAGATTGACGATTCACCTCTCAAAGGATATTCAACAACCAAAAGTTTTCGGGGACTCCATGCGAGTTATTCAGAGGTTTCACAAAGCCAAATCCTTCGGAGGAAAGGATTTGCCTTTAAAGATTCTGAAAATTAAATAATAAATTCAAAAGTTTGTATTCATGGCCTTTTTTTCACATCAAAAGGCAATATAATCAAAATACAGATAAACAATAAAATAAAATAGAATAAAATATGGGAAACCCTTGAACAAGGAATGATAATACAAGAATGATCCATATATATGCCATATCCCATAAATGAAAATATTTAAATGATCGAAATCAATATGCATCGAATTAACACTATCAGAGGTATGATTAAATGGGAATTAAGTTTTGTCAGCCCTAATAATGGTAGCTCTAATCCCACGATAAGCCAGACGTCTGGAGGATGACATTCTTGCACGACAGGCAGAGGAGGTAGAGTTTATAGGTGTGAGTGCACGTGGAGGATAATCATGCTTGACGATTGGTGGAGGCTATTTCTTTTCGCATTTAAACCTAGCCTGAAGGGAATGAAGACTGGTACTTCTTTTGATCTGGAGCAGATAAATCTGTGTGAGCTCAGAAGTCGGGTAATGGAAGCAGGAAGCGGGAAGCGGGAAGAATTGTGAGAGGATGTGTCAATCAGGTAGAAATACATAAAATAAATTTTTGGTCAACAAAAGTCTGAATACAGAAAGTAAATAATATGTCAATCAAAATGGATAAAAATAAACAACATAGAGGTAAAAGTGAGGCAGCCACTGGGTGTTTTCAAGGACGTGTTCGACATACCTGAAATTCCTCCTCTCCACGCATAACCTGCTTCTCATTTTGAGGAACCCTTGGATCACGCTCTAGATATGATGCTCCTACAGCAGACGGAGATAGAACATAATGCGCATGAAGCTCTCAAGCCGAGAAGGATGACAATGATTAGTGTCATCAGTCTACTTTAAATGTTTTGTAAGTTTGCAGTATATAACGAGGTTCTTTGGCAGCTGTATCAAAAAGGGTAGCTACAACATTAGTAAAAATCAGGCAAGCCAGAACTATATTGTTTTCGTAACAATATTTGAATGTTGATGAAGCAGAACCATTCTTGAATGTAATGACATTAGTATGTTGGCCAGTTGGTTTAATATAAAAAACTACCAGTTTCTTTTAAATAATAATAATATTAATATTATTATCATAAAACATTATTATTACTACATTATCATTATGATAATAATAATATTTTATAACTATTATTATATTATAATATTATATTATCAATAATATAATAAGTCTAAGGATTATTGATATTATAAATTAAGCGAATTAATAAATGTGAGGGATTATTAATATTAATAAACTAAGTGATGAATATTGTAAATGTAAAGGGATTAATAAACTCCAAGAATGATTAATATTATAAATTCAAGGGATTATTAATAATATAAACCAAAATGATTAGTAAACACAGGAGATTAATATTAAACCCTAGGAATATAAACACTAAGATTAATATTATAAACCCAAAAGATTATAAACTTGAGGGGCTAATATTAAACCCTCATATTAATACTATAATTCTAAGATATTATAAACCCTAGGATTAATATAATAAACCTAACATTAATGTATCAAACACAATATTAATAACAATATAACTAATCTGTCTAAAAACATATATAAAAACTTGTAATAACATTATCACTAATAATTGAATAGAAATGCTCATTGAGCGGAGAGGCTTAGTCTACAACTTAATATGAGAGTAATGTGTAAATATGTTCTACTATTTCAATGTCCATATGAAACAACATAAACTTATATCAACTTTATAGAGAAATAAAGTAGTTAAAAGTTAAGAAAAAATTACATATACATTATATAAAGCAATTGGAAAAAAAATAAAATTTAAAAGCTAATATATTTTAAGCAATGTCAGTATTTTATGCCCAATAAAAATTTGATCTATTTTATACAATAAAAAATGCACATAAAAAATAAAAAATTATATATATATATATATATATATATATATTGATGCAGCAAAACTGCATCTTTACATAATTTGCGTGGCCTGTGGGTTATGGGCCCACACATTTCGTTGATTTATTTATCACTGCTGGAATTTAAACTATTAAAACCCATGTTTACCAAACTATCGGACCCCGATCTCTTTAGCGGAACTCAAAACAAATTAAGATCCTGTTCAAACCTTATCGCGCCCGAAAACTATGCTAAGTAACACACATCTTCAGAAGTGATATTCGTCGAATCTCGTCCATACATAATGAACGGCTATGATCGATTCAGAATTCAACTGGATTAAATCACAGTCCATAAGATATCACGTCCGAAATTTAAATTAAATCTCATGCACTTTCTGACGTGATTACCTTCTGATCTGACCTCTTCAAACATACGGTCATAATTAACTCAGCAATTAATTTAGTTTTAGAATATCGCGTCTGATTTGGGAATTAACGTCTGCACTTGTTGGCACACGATGACCATTAGATATGATGGATCTATTCAATTGGAGGATTCAGATCTTCTTCTGGTTTTCTCGCGAATTCATCAGGTTTCCTCGTTCCGCCAAGTTTATTTAGTCTTTGTCTACTTTCAATTGGCGATCAACAAATTAACGTCTTTGTTCAGGCGATCCTCAAGCACCAAACTCCACACACAATCTCCTGTATTTAACAGAGATTCAGCCTACGATTTAAGGAATCAACGAAAGCAAATTACATAATAAAATATCACACAGAAACACGTTTTGAACACAAAACTCCTTTATTTTTTGCTAAAGCAAGCATAGGTCCTTCTATTTCAATTCAAATAAAAAATACATAATATACAATAAGGGCACAATTTCCCAAGCTAAAGCCAAGCCCAAGCTTCGGGCCCACAGCCCGAGCCTTGGGCCCACAAACCAAGCCATGAGCCCACAAACCAAGCCATGGGCCCAAACAAGGCTGTTCGATCACGCCTCGCAGATCTAACGGACCAGGTGAATATCGGGTGAGCAACATGCTCACACTATAATGCCAAAAATGGACCCAAAAAAATAATAAACCGTCATTAAAATTCATATCGGGCTTGAATGGAATGATAACCTTCAGGCATTTTATCTACCCGAAATGCACCAGATGCAAGTGGACACACAAATCATCTCCAACTAGCATGGAACTTAACTTCATCTTCGGACCCGAAGTCTTATAGAGTCCAATTTGAAATACATTTCGGGTCCGAATGGAGGGTTAACCACCGAGCAGTTTGCTACGCGAAATGCATTATATTTCTGCGATTATGCTGACTTGCGCACTCTTTAGTGAAGTTCTCGGCACTAAGCATTAAAAGGCTTCGAAGACTTGTTCTGTTAATAGTTTCCCACCTGTTAAACTGCAAATTTGTTCTATAGATAGTTTCCCACCTGTTAAATTGATAACTATAGAATTATGATAAACAGAGTAAACCCCTGTGCTCACTTTTGACCTCCTGCTCAAGTTTTTCCTCATGTTGACTAAAAGTCCTCTGAATATGCAGAACACCCTACTTATACATCATCCTGCTTTTTTCCTCTATTCTGGCATATCTCCCTGTCTGTTGATACCTGTTTGTGGCACTCGTCCCTCAAACGGCCCTGAGGAGTCTCTTTCCATTGATATATTTTATTTCTTTTGGCACATACAATTCCCTCATTAGCCATAATATCCACTAACCTGTTGGCAGTTCTTTGCACATGAGTGAACCTCAGGGTTCTCATGGTGCACAAATGGGATTGAATAAGATGATAAACTTGTAGTAATCTCCAATGTGTCAAAACTTTCTCTGGCACTGAGCCATTGCATATTTTCTTGACTGAGTTGATTATCAGTTCAGAATCAGCTTCAATTATCGTATTATGTAAGTTTGAGTCCTTTCATATTGCTAGGCATTGCTCTAGGGCCATGAGTTATGCCATATTGTTAGTGGCTTTACCTAGATGACTGTGAAATATGGTTTTTATTAATCCCTAGTCATCTCTTATTACTCCTCCATATCCAGCAATGCCAGGGTTTCCTTTTAAGGCTCCATCAATATTGCACTTCATATATCCAGGAGGAGGGGGGGGGGTTGCCAGAGATCCTTATCAGCTGATATATGACTTACATTCTTGGTTGTTCCCTTTGGGAAGAGCCCTTGAAGGCCCAACTGGATCAGAATCTGCCTATCCTGTTCATGAGGCTGGTTCTTAGGGGAGGTTTTTATAAGGCTACCAACAGTCTCTTTAATCTGTCCTATGATCTGATCCATAATGCTCTGGGCAAAACCACTCCCGTTTTTTAAGACTCTATTGTTGCATTTTTTCCATACATCCCAAATCAGAAAGTCGGGAACTAGTTCCCAAGCTTTGTTGAAAATCTCATTAGCAGAGAAATTACTCCTCCATTTCCTCAATGTGCCTTTGATGCTGCCAATGTCCTTGTCAGACTGTTTGAAGACTTAAGCTACCCAATTCCACAAGATGGAAGTGAATGGGCATAGGTTGAGAAGGTTTTCCATAGTTTCTTCTTGTAATTTGCAAAGCTGGCATCTTGATGGCCCAATTACCCCTCTTTTCCTCAGGTTTTCCCAAGTTAAAATCTTTTTGTGTTGCACCAACCACATGAATAGTTTGATTTTCATCCAAATTTGATTCTTCCATAGGTTCGTCCAGACCATATTAGGGTTCGGAAAGTCAAGCCCAAGGGCTATTCACTTGGCCCCTTTAAGGTTAGAGTTCCCTTCATTGTTTATGCCCCATCTTAGTTGGTCAGAAGAACTTGAAATCAGAATCTTTCTCTGTTCCAAGATAGTTGTGAGAGCTTCTCCCTGGGCCTTCAATGGAGAGTCCTCACTATACAATAGATTCTTCCATACTCTCCATTTTCCTTCATTTCTGTTCTGCTCCTAGAAGTCATTAGCCCTATGTAACCCTTTGTCATTGGTATCATTCTTAAGATTATCAAACTCTTATCTCAGCATTTTTGGTTTGTGTTTCCAATTATCTTCCCAAAACCAAGTAAGGTTTCCATCTTTGATTTGCCAGAAACTGTGTTTCTGAACAATAGCTCTGTTCTCCCAAGCTTTGTTCCAGATGTGGGAGCCTTTGATTATTCTAGAAATTCTGATGAGCTCCTTTTCTTGTCAATTGTTTTCATATTTCTGTTTCCCAACCCTGGCCCAAGGGGCATCTAATTCCTTTAGCCATCTCCACCAAAGTTTAGCCCCTAGAACTTTGTTTAGGATTTTAGGGTCATCTAGTCCCAAACCTCCATGTGTCTTAGGTTTACAGATCTTTTCCCAGGCTACCAGAGCCAATTTCTTTTTCACTTCCCCTCTACCCCAAAGAAAATATCTTTGAATATTTCTAATGCATTGCATCACTTATTTAGGAGCTGGAAGTGTTGAAAACATGAAAATAGGAACAATCTGTAGAATGGATTTTGTAAGCACTAGTCTTCATGCCAAATTGAAAGCCTTGTTTGTCCATTTCTGAATTCTATCCCGAAGTTTATTAATAACGGGCCCCCAAACTATCTTGCTTAGAGGTATGCCTATTAGAGGAACTCCCAAATATTTGGAGGGTAATAATTCTCTTTCAAAACCTAGAATTCTGCTGAGGTTTCTCTATATAGCATTATCAATATTAAAAAAGAAATTCTTTGATTTAGTAAGGCTTACCTTAGTACCTGCAGCTAAAGAAAAGTCTTACAGAATTTGTTTGAAGGCAAGAGCTTCTTTGACCATAGGTGTACCCTGCAGCATGGTGTCGTCCACAAATTGCTGGTGAGTCAAAGCATCCCCATTCATGGTGAGTTTGAGCCTCTGAATTTTGCCTTCTACTCTGGTAGCTTTGATTGCATTTCCCAGCCCTTCCATAATGAGAATAAAGAGGAAGGGTGAGAGTGGATCTCCTTGTCTAAGACCTCTTGTAGGCTTGAAGGTTTTGGATGGTGAGTCATTCAACATAATTGAAAAGCTTGAGTTGGAGACGAGGGCCATTACCCATCTTATCCAGTTGTGGTCAAAGCCATATGCCTTTAGAACTTCCCTGATGTAAACCCAACTAAGCTTGTCATAAGCCTTTTCAAGATCAAGTTGTATTATCATGCCTGGCTACTTATTACTCTTCAAAGAGTGGATCACTTCGTGAGCTTGAATGATATTATTTAGAATTTGTCTACCTTCCACATATCCTGTTTGCTCCTCAGACACTAGAGTTGGAAGAAGGGGCTTAAGCCTATTTGCAATTATTTTGGAAATGATTTTGTAAACCACAATGCATAATGCTATGGGTCTGAATCTATCTGGTGTCATAGCATTTTCCTACTTTGGGATCAAGGCTATGAAAGAGGTGTTGAGTGCTTTCAAAACAATTTTGTTTTTACTTGAGTCCTCTACCACCTCCAAAATGTCTTTCTTGACTATGTTCCAGCATGCTTTGAAGAAGTCAACATTAAAACCATCTGGGCCAGGAGCTTTCCCATTTTTCATTCCTTTGATGACTTCACTGACCTCTTGTTCATTCACTGGCCTGTTAATATTATAATTATCTTCTCTTGTCACAAGGCTGGGAATATGTTTAGTGAAGTCATTGATAAAATGTGATCTATCTATGAGGGGCTCCTCTGCTATGCCTTGGAAATGTTTAACCAAAGCAGATTCTATTTCTTTGTGGGTATTGAGCTGTTTTCCTTGAATATCTTTTAGTTTTAGAATCCTGTTATGAGATCGGTGATCCATTATGGATTTGTGAAAAAACCTTGTATTCCTGTCTCCTTCCTTTAACCATTGAACTCTAGATTTCTGTTTCCAGAAGATTTCCTCTTGCTTACATAAGCCTTCCCATTCCTAATGAAGCGAATCAGCTTGCTTCTTACCCTCCTCGGTGAATCCCTTTGTGATGAGCTCCTGGTTAATTTCCTGAAGCTTTCCTTCAACTATTTTTTTTGCTTCGAAGATATTGCCAAACTCATTCTTGTTCCAATCTTTAAGCTTGAGTTTGATGTGTTTCAGCCTCCATTGCAGAAGGAACATTTTAGTACCCTGAACATTCAAATCTTTTGTCCACCATTTTTCAATATTGTTGTTGAAGTTCGGGTGGGTAAGCCAAATATTTTCAAATTTGAAAGGTCTATTTCTTGGTGTTCCTATAAAGGATGCTTCTAATTGAATGGGCCAGTGGTCCGAGCCTCCAAAAGGGAGAATCATAGCTGACAAGTCAAGGCCTGAGAGGATAAGGTCCTCAGAGATAATGAATCTATCAAGTTTAGAGGCCACTTGAGCAACCCCTCCCCTTTTATTGTTCCAGGTGAAGATACCATTGGAGGTTTCTGTATCTACAAGCTTCATGTCGGTAACAAAGTTATAAAAAGCTATGGAATCTCTACCTAGAGATCTAGTCCCTCCCTTTATTTCCGAAAGAGATTTGATCATATTAAAATCCCCTACTAGAATCCATGGGATGCCCATATGTCTTTCTCTTAGCTCCTCTAGAGATGTTAGAAGCTTGAATTTATCTTCAAGCTTTTGTGGACCATAGACATTCGTGATCAGATAAACTTCCTTGTCCCCCAAAGGTTGGATGACCACTGAAAGGTAGTTTCTGGATGCTTCAGCATCTAGGATTCCAAGTTTTTGAGGGTTCCACATTGTAAGAATTCCTCCTGTTGCGTTGTCTACTTTAACTTCTAGATATTCATACTTAATAAGCCACTTGCTGTGTATCTCTCTTATTTTATCTACAGAACATTTTGTTTCCTGGATAAAAACCAAATCTGGTTTTTCTTCCTTCATTCTATTGCTGAGATTTCATTGTTTCCTTTTACTTCCTAGACCCCTAATATTCCATGTTGTAAGCTTCATTAAGAAAGATTTGTAAATGAGTAACTAGTTAGGTCTTTCATCTTACCTGAGTTTATCATGAGTTTTCCACATTCAATCAACAACTCATTTTGTCTTTTTCTTCCTCTTTTTCTTCTTGGGTTCTTGGGAGCTTGTCCCTCTGTTGCCTCCATGGTTTTGACCCCTCCATTATCCTGACTATCATGCTTTGTTTTTACCCAGAACCCTTTTCCGGAGCTCTCCAGAGGAAGAGTTGTTGTACTCTGTTAAATTCCTCTTGAGGTAGCGAGTCCACTCCTCTGGTAGTTCCTTCCTCTAGGAACTTTTCTAAATCGAGATGTTCCCTTTCTAGTATGTCCTACAGTTCATGTTCCTCCATTCCCACTTCACTTGAGGTCATTTCTTGGTCCCTATCAAGTTGCATCGTGCTGGACTGATCCTCCTTTTGTTGACTTTGGTCGGATCTATCCTCCATGTTGTCCTCTTTTTCCTTCTCTACTAGATTGTCCTTCAAAACTTGTTTCGCTTTCTCCTCCCCTTCTTCTTCTTCTAATATCTTGAACTTATTATGACTAGGCTGTTTTTCGTCATAGATTTTTTTTTTTGTTCTTTCTTCCTCCTTTTCTTTTGCCTCCCGCTTTGGTAAAGTTTTCAGTGTCTTTACCTTAGGTTGCTTTGAAACTAGTGCCCATTTTATTTAAAGGACAGTTTCTGAAGAGGTGCTTGTGTTCATGGAATTTGTGGCATCTGAAGGGTATATGCTCGTAATCCACCACCTGCACCCAATCTTCATCAAAAACTTCTAGAATTATTTCATCTGGCAAAGCCCCAGAAAGGTCCATTTCCACGCATATTTTGGCAAAGGAGGTATATTTCCTGTGCAGTGTAGTGTCTGATATTTTTATAAAATGCCCTAGCTTATCACCTATGGCTTTTAATGATTCTAGCAGCTAATAATCTAGAGGTTGGGAATAAAGTCTTATCCATACCGGCACCGAAGTAAATGTTTCTCACTGTGGGGCGAAGTTCATCACCCAAGGCTGCATATAGAGACCTGTAGCTGATTAGAAGTACGGTCCTCCTTCAAATATTCTATCCTTATCCTCGAGGTTAGTAAACACAACTATGAAGAAACCCTTGGATCCAAGGTGTAGATATATATCTCCCATAGGTTTGGAATGGTTCTTTATCCACATGTGTAGGGCCTTCTCTGTAGGCCATAACCCCATGAATTTGCAAATCACTGCATAACTCGCCATGTGCTCCCTTTGCACCTGTAGGGTTGGGTCACTTAATAGCACTCGAGGTGTCATGGAAGCCTTGGGTTTACATGGTCCTGTCCGAATTCTAGGGTCAGCTTTCTGACTGTCTACTTCTATACATTTCTCCCTTCTGACTTCCTCTTGCGTTTCTGCCATACTTTGTGCTTTTCTATTTACCTGTTTTCCTCTTTTTGTATACATGGTTTCCACTTCCATGGGCTTCTTGAAACGATTAGAAACTACATGACTGTAGGAGGGAGTAGAACTCCCCCCTTCTCACCCCTCCATGGTACCCAACTCCAGTATTCTACTGCAAACCCTAGTTCTGCGCATTTTCCTTCTTGCTCCCACCCGCTCTTCAAACAAACTCCTTTCATTCATAAGAGTATTTACATATATATTCAGAACACCTCTACTACTTATCTCTCTCTAACACTCTCTAACACTTTTCTCACCCTCCTCGTAGGCTTACATTGATAGGTTAATTACATAATTATGGATTATACTAAATTCATGCTTTTCTCCATAATTCACTCAACTAATTCCTATTCGAGGATCTTGTAATCCCTAAGATCCCTATGAGATCTACACATATCAATCATCCCTAATATTCTCACATAGTTGAGAATATTTTACAACTGAACCCTCACACATAGATTTCTCACTCAATCTATACAAGATTCCTAAAAATAATTAAAAGCATCACCCCCTAAATCACGGGGGCTTCACTCAATGAACCTATGACCTATCATGTGTGTTCGTGGTATATTAAATAATACCCTTAATTTGACTACACATTAGAAAATATCACTAAAAATCACATTATTTAACCCCCTACCAATACGAACCTAATACACATTCCCAATTTAAAAAACCCCTACTCCCACTAGATATTGTAGGTATCCATTTTTTTCATTAACATTTTTGATACCCCTTTATATTTTTTCATTAACTTTGAGCTCTGTTTTTTATACCTGCCAATATAAAAACGCTTTTCCCCTTATATATCCCCCAATATATCATGCCATTTTTTCCTCAATATATATCCCCCAATATGAACCCATGTGGTATGGTATTTCTCCTCCAGTGAAGTCCCTGTGCCCTAAATCAACCAAATGAACAATAATATTCTGAGCAGGACGCTCCTGCATCAGACTCCTGATGTAGAAAAAAATCATAGACTCCTGTCTATGAGGTCTGTCACTTTTCTGTAGTAATGTGACACCTACAAGTCTGAATGACTTGCTACCTCTAGGTTTCCAAACTCTATTTTGTTGATGGTCCTTTAAAGGAATAACTTCATCATGTAGTTTGGCCTTAAATTCATAGAATAATATCTTCAGAGAATTATTCAACATCATTCTCAACTTTTCATACCTCATCATCCTCTATTCTGGAGATATAGACTCATGAACTGCATGTGGAAACTTGAATACTGTTTTTCCTGGGTTCCAAATTTTGAACGAGTCTCGAGCTGGTTCACCGTCTGCACCTATAGCTTTTCCATGTAACTTTGTCATGCTGTTTTTAGTAAGAACTAAATCTAAAAGTTCGCCATCATCATCACTCAAACTGGCAACCAAATTCTGTATATCTGTAAAGCAATTTTCTCCACCATGCTCTAGAAGTAATTCCTCTTTGTTAATCACATCAACATAGTTGATGTTCTCTATGGTGTCCTTTCTTCCTTTTGTTACAGTTTCTATGGCCTCAAATTCTTTGGCTTCTGTCTCTTTTGCTATTGTTTCCTTCTCTAATTGAGCTGCAAACTCAACTTCATGGAATGAAAAAAAATCATCCCAATTTCCTTCAGCTTCACAAAAATACTTCTTGATCATAACAAGGGTCATTAACTATCTCTATAGCAACAAATTCCTTATTTAGTACCATACCTGCATTCACAGACAAGCTATCAGTTTTAAAAATATCAAACCTTCCGATCTCCTTTGATGCTTCAAGCACCAAATTCCCCCCATGGAATTTCTGGGTTTCAACAAATCCTGTTTGTTGTGACTCAATTCCTATGAGTCTCTCCTTCTCCAACAAATAAATATGTATTTGTTTATCAACATAGCATTCCATTTCTATTGCAATAGATTCCACTTGACCCGTTTTCTTATTCTCCATCCATGTCTTCGGTCTTCATTCTCTTTCTCTTGAAACCATTTATGTAGTATATTCAACTCTTCTCTCATCACTGCAATACTTATCCTACACTCTTCATGACTCATATGACATTTATTTGAACCTTTCCTAAGTTCCTCCATATTCATTTTCACTAATTCTTCAAACTCAAATCAATATTCGAAATCCAATAAAAGAAAATATTTACCTCAATCAAATCCTAAAACTGAAACCTCTTCTTTTTCCTTTGCTTCCCCTGCACCTCTGATTTTTCTTGTCATATGCTTTCTTGGTCTCTAGTAACAACATTCATGAGATGCAACAAAACTTTTGCAATAACAAGTCCCCCTTGCTACATGATACCTCACTAAGCTTTTCTCCTCTAAGCTCAGTCTTTTGGCATTTCCCTGGTTCTCTCTTCTGGAACCAATTGAGACCTCCTTGCGTTAGGCTACTGAAAATATTCTCGCCTTCCTCTACTGTTACTCTGCACAAAAATTATAAAGACTAATGCTGACAAGCTTGCAATATAATCATACTTCACGCAGAATCTTCTTCTGCTCTGATACCAGTTTGATGTAGCGAAACTACATCTTTACGTAATTCATGCGGCCTGTGGGTTATGGGCCCACACATTTCATTAATTTATTTATCACAGCTGAAATTTAAACTATTAAAAACCCAGTTTACCAAACTATTAGATCCCAATCTCTTTAGCGGAACTCAAAACAAATTAAAATCCCATTCAAACCTTATCGCGTCTGAAAACTATGCTAACCAACACACATCTTCTGAAGCGATATCCATCGGATATCGTCCGTACATAATGAACAGCTATGATCAATCCAGAATTTAACTGGATTAAATCATAGTCCATAAGATATCGCGTTCAAAATTTAAATTAAATCTAGTGCACTTTTCGATGCAATTACCATTCGATCTGACCTCTTCAAACAAACGGTCATGATTAATTGAGCTATTAACTCAATTTTATAAAATGTCACGTCCGATTTTGGAGTTAACGTCCGCGCTTGTTGGCACGCGATGACCGTTAGATCTGATGGATCTGTTCGATAGGACAATTCAGATCTTCTTCTGGTTTTGTCGTGAATTCGTCAGGTTTCCTCATTCCGTCAAGTTTATTTAGTCTTTGTCTGCTTTCAATCAGTGATCAACAAATTAACACCTTTGTTCAAGCGATCCTCAAACACTAAACTCCACACACAATCTCTTGTATTTAACAGAGATTCAGCTTACGATTTAAGGAATCAACGAAAGCAAATTACATAATAAAAGATCACGCAGAAACATGTTTTGAACAAAAAACACCTCTCTTTCATAAGAGTATTTACATATATATTCAAAAGACCTCTACTACTTAGCTCTCTCTAACACTCTCTGAAACTTTTTAACACTTCCCTCACCCTCCTCGCAGGCTTACATTTATAGATTAATTACATAATTATGGATTATACTAAATCCATGATTTTCTTCATAATTCACTCAACTAATTCCTATTCAAGGATCTTGTAATCTCTAAGATCCCTACAAGATCTACACATATCAATAATCCTTGATATTCTCACATAATTGAGAATATTTTAGAACTGAACCCTCATGCATAGATTTCTCATTCAATCTATACAAGTTTCCTAAAAATAATTAAAAACATCACCCCCCTAAATCAACCAAACGAACAATAATATTCTAAGCAGCATGCTACTTCATCATCATCATTATATATATATAGAGAGAGAGAGAGAGAGAGAGAGAGAGAGAGAGGATCAAATCTATGGAGGTGCAAATATTATGACACCTCTAGGCTATTGCTAGATTTATAGTTAAAATGAATTTACACTAATCAAATTAGTTAGACAAACCAATAAAATTTCTCTAACATATATAAAAACATTAATAACATTATAACCAATAATATTAGATAAATTAGTGAAATTTCTCTAAAATTACATATTCATTTGTTAGAATTACAAGTTTTCAGTTTTCGAAAATCATTGTATGCAAGAAACTTTGTTTTTATGTATTAAATATTTATATGATAAAAATTCATTTTAAATAACGAAAAAAAAGAAATTTTAACGAGATATTGTTTTGTTAAATTATAACTAAAAACTCTAAAATTAATAATAATAATTAAACAACCTTCTTAAAAACTATTGGCATAAACTCATTTTTTATTTTACTTAAAAAACACTCCAAAACATATAATATAATAATGAAACAATATTATTAAAAAAAATATTTGCATCAGACACATCCAAAATCTTCCAAAAGTGCTTTGAAACGTCCACTGCGTTTTCAGAAATAACCGAAAGTGTTTTTGGTTGGTTGAGCATCTATTTCCTCTGAAGTGTCTGGCTATCTTTCACTTTCGCTCGTCTCACGCACCAAAATATAAAGTTTGGTACATTTAAATTTACTGTATATTTGGTTTGGTATGGTAATTACAAGAGGGTAAAGTTAATTTCGTCGAAAATGTCTTCGCAGTAAATGGCAGGTACAGTCCACATTGTAGTTGGGATTAGGATTGGGATTGGATTAATTTTCGTGGGATTTATAAATGTGCGGGGCAGTATATGTTTATTTTTGGATTGAAATGAATATATTATTCAGTGATGAGTAGGCTTGCAATTTCAAATTCTTTTTGCCCGTCAAATGAAAATTTCATCACATTTTTACATTTTACATGCCTTTTATTTTACGTTTTACATCAATAAACCACCTTTCATACTAATAAACTAAACTAGTAGCATTGGATCTTCCCGCATTGAACTATTCTATGTAATAATCAAGAATTAATTCTATGTTTGTTTGCACTTCCATTTTTGAATTATTAGCAACTTCTTCTTCAACTTCATTTGTTTCTTCATTTAGATCTTGATCAGAAGAACTTCCAAAAATTTCATGTAATTGTTGTTCCACATCAGCGTTATGGGTTTCTTCACATGTTTCTAAATTGAGTCTTGGTAGTTTTCCCTTTTGTCCATCCATACATTTCCCCGATTGTAGCTTGTAGTTTTCTCTTTTGAGACATTTGTAGATTTGTAATTCACTATATAAAAGATACATATGAAAATTAAAGTTCATTAAATCATACAAATTGGCTGAGTTAATTCTTTTTAATAATGGATATTTATTTATTACCTAAAAAAACATAAACATTGTTAAACCCATTACCCAAAAAGATATTTGTTAAAAAAATATTAAATGTTAAAAAACAAGGTATTAAAAATTGCATTGAAAACAAGAGAAATCGTTAAATAAAATTTAACTATTATATATAACTCAATTCAACAACTTCAACGGCCTTCACATGCAAATCCATAATCACGTAAAGTTATGTCATCACATCTAATTATAAAATAAATTTATATTCATTTCAAACTATTTAACATGGAAATTTAAAATGACAATCTCGCAGTTCTAAATTTTATTAATACAATTTTATGAGTTAATAAATAAAACTAATATTCATGACGAACGTTTTCAAAATAAGTCACAAAGACTATAAGCTTTAGGATAGAAAATTTTCAGCTCCCTTATAAGATCACGGTTCTAAATTTTACTAACATAATTTTATGAGTTAATAAATAAATTAATATTCTTGCATAATGTTTTCAGAATCTTAAAATCACAGAAATGATAAGCTTTCGGATAGGAATTTCATATTACGTTATAAGATGATGAACGATAATGAATGGTTTCAATTTTGAAGTCTTGTCCCTGTAAATATAGAAAGGATAAGCTTTCAGATAGAAATTTCAGGTTACATTATAAGATGATGAATGATAATGAATGATTCAAATTTCAATTTTGAAGTTATCCACTGCAATTTTGAAAATTCAAAATACCAAATAACATGAAACCATAAAACACATAATAGATTAGAATACAAAAAATAAAATACACACTTTTTTTCTTGAATTTGAGGGTTTATCGCGCTACCAACCTAAGTTTGAGTTGCTCCCTAAGCCGGTTGGAAGAAATCATGCCTTAATTTACTTCAAAATTTCGTGAAGGGCTGTATACCATATCAAAATGTACATATAACTTGTAATTATTTTTCAGGTTTTACAATAAGTAACTAGATAAGTAGATAAAGAAACCATGCCTTAATTTACTTCAAAATTTCCTTAGGGACTGTATACCATATCAAATTTGACATAACTTGTAAGTATTTTTCGGGTTTAACAATAAAAAAAGAGTACATACCTCATAAGATGATACCACCAGTTTAGTAGTTTTGAATAAGAAAGCATGCCATATTCATAGGCTAACAAATTCAACATTGCAGTAGAGTAAAAACAAATTCAAAAGCAACCACCCCTTAATTTACTTCGGGTAAAAACGAATTCAAAAGCAACCATGCCTTAATTTACTTCAAAATTTCATGAGGGGTTGTATACCATATCAAATTTTACATAACTTGTAAGTATTTTTCAGGTTTTACAATAAACTAATGACATAAGTAAATATAGAGTACATACCTCATAGGTTGATACCACAACCATGCCTTAATTTACTTCAAAATTTCATGAGGGGTTGTATACCATATCAAATTTTACATAACTTGTAAGTATTTTTTAGGTTTTACAATAAACTAATGACATAAGTAAATAAAGAGTACATACCTCATAGGTTGATACCACTAGTCTAGCAGTTTTGAACGAGAAAGCATGCCATAGTCAGAGGCTAACAAATTCAACACTCCAGAAGGATAAAAACAAAATCAAAAGCAACCACGCCTTAATTTACTTTAAAATTTCCCAAGGGCTATATACCATATCAAATTTTGGATAACTTGTAAGTATTTTTTAGGTTTTACAATAAACTAATGGCATAAGTAAATAAAGAGTACATACTTCATAGGCTGATACCACAGTGTAGCAGTTTTTAAGCATGCCATATTCATAGGCTAACAAATTCAACACTCAACACTACAATAGGGTAAAAACATATTCAACAGTGAAGTAAGGTAAATTAAAAGATTGCAAGGATGTTGTTGCTTTTCCCAATTAGCAAGAAAAAGCAATCACAAAGGAAAATGTAAGACCATAAAACACATAGTAAATTCTAAAGGCGAAAGTGGTAACTGGACCCTGGTAAATTGTAAAGGCAAAAGTGGTAAGTGGACTAAGTGGACCCTAGTAAATTTTAAAGGTGAAAGTGGTAATTGGACCCTGGTAAATTCTAAAGTTGCTTCGCAAGATAGTGAAATCCAATGCTAGTAAATAGGTCATTAAATTATGTCATCAACAACTAGAACTTGAAAGAATATGAGCTTGAAAGAATATAGCACGCTGGCGCCGCCTGCCATAGCCCTGTAGTCCCCATTTCCCAATGTCGATGATGTTCCATTAATTCTCAACAACCAGATCTTGACTCTGTAGGTACAAAGCAATCTGATTAGATCACCCATGATTAGATTTTTGTAAACTCAACCTTAGTTATAATAAATAATTTTGGGAATTAGTAAATTCCGGTACAATAGATTTTTACCGTTTGGATTTTTAATTAAACCTATGACAGAACGCCAATATATTTTAGACATCATATTTGATGTGCAAAAATTTTCACCAATCATGAAATACATGCTGAAACTTAAAATACGTCAACTTAAAATACGTCTTGTAAGACGTCAATTTCCAAGCCTACTTATAAGTATATGATTATATATTGTTTTAAGTAGATAATATAGTAAATAATGTTTTTTTTACATTTGCATTAGAGTATACTGTCCCCATATATATTTATGACTCGATAGCATAGTAAATAAGTTTTTTTTTACATTTACATCAGAGTATTTAGTGTATTGAATGTTTTCTATATTTAAGTGTAAATTATTGGATTTAAATAACTATACAATTTTAATATTTTGTATATATGTTTAGATCTGAATTTATTTTGTATAGTGTATTGAAGGTTTCTTATATTTAAGTGTAAATTATTGGATTTAAATAACTATACATATTTTGTATATATGTTTAGATTTAAAGTTATTTTGTATGGTTGGATGTATATTATTAGATTTCAAGCTATTTATTTTATATGTTAGAATGCATATTGAAATATATAGAGTATTTAATTTTGTAAAATCAAATGTTTATTTATTTTATGTTAGAATATTTTATATGTTAGAATGCATATTGAAATATATAGAGTATTAAATTTTGCTAAATCAAATATTTATTTTTGTGTTTGGATATAGAGTGTATTTAATATTTTATAATCAAACATTTATTGTTTCAAAAAAAAATTGCATTTAAACTAAAGAAAAATGTTAGCCTCACTCTCTTAAAAATCAATAATAAATCCAATTATTAAATTAAATAAATAAAATCATGAGAATTCCTCAAACTAAGGATTCTTGTTTGGATGAGAGATTCTCTCCAACTATCTCTCCTAAATTAGTGTGTAAGTTGAGAAATTGTCTCAACCAAGTGAGTCTAAGATAGACATACTAAATTAAGACCACTTACTCATATATTTAAATGTATTATTAAATTTTTTGAATAAGGTGAATTACATGAGCATGACAGACCACATGATGGCTCTCTGCCTTTTCCGCTAGCTTAATTTTTGTGTGTTAATTTGTTGTGCATATGGTTATATGGATTTGTGATTCTTCTTCATGTGGTATCAGAGCATTAAGGATCTTTGGGCTTCACGACCACTGTTGATGAGCTAAGTGAATGGGTTGATAGAATGAGATTTGCGTTGATGACCTACAACATGCATATATTGGAAAGACATGTGCGGGGCCATTACAAATTTGTGGAAGGAGATTCGTGTGAAAGAAATATGTGGTTTGAGAACATGGAGCGGAGTGTGAAGGCTATATGGAGACTTGCGTGGACTAGAGTGCTTGCATGTGGTTGCTCCTGTGAGTTCTGAAGTTGTATTGTTGCTTCCTTATGCTGGTATAAATGCATGCTGCAATGAAATTGAAGCAATTGTGTGTACGGGTGAGCTTGGAATTGAGCGTTAGTGTTGTCCCAGTAGAAGGGGCACACTCCAAATTGCACAATGGAAAACTTCTCTGCGACATCCTTGAGCTTTGAGTATCAAACATTGAATGTGTCGAATTCAAAATTCTCTCAAGAAATCATGGTATGAGATTTCGACATTTCAGTTCTTGCAATTTTTCATCAATTAACCATTACAGTATATTGCATATTGGTCCGATGCCTCCCCAGATTGAATGGTTTCCCTCAATTTACCATATAAATCAGAGATCTCTCAACCACAACGTTTTATCCAAAGTGTGCTTTTGACATAAATTATTTGTTACAAGAGAAAAATCATAAAAATATTTAAGCAATTTTCTTTCTATTGGTCGTTAACGAAGGCTTGATGTCTTAGAATAGTCTTAAAGAGAAGAGAATTATGGCTAAGGGATGGATCCAAGAGTTGCGATGGCAATCCCCAAAGGTTGTGCCATATATCCCCAACATTCTCAAGGCCAGTGCCATAGAAACAAAATGGGAGGGTTCCCTCCATTTCTGCTTCAAAGGGGAAAAGAGTTAACCTGAGGCATCTCGCTATACAAGCTGCAAGCTCTGGCGAATACCATTTTGGGTTCAGGTGGCCGGAACATGGTCCACGCAAATGCGATATTTTACATGTCAGTGCTCGCCGGCATAATTCCTGCCTGAAGGTTACAGTGGTGGCAGCTATGTCAATGGCACTAGATTTGGCAATGAAAACAGAGAATACGGTGCCAACAAGGTTACGATAAGGAAAGTCTTTAACTTCTATATATTTTTTCTCTGTAGCACATGCCGTTGGAGTTCTTAGTAGATCTGTGTATCTTTTCAGATTAAACTTATTAATAATTTAGAACAATGAATCTTAGATTCAGCGTCACAAGAAGAAATATACAATAGTCGTATTGTTGCAGCGATGTTAAAGTTATTGGCAAGGACCAGATTCAAGAATATGATGAAATTTGGGGTTGCTATAATGCCAAACATGCATCACCCAGGAAGTGTGGCAATGTTGTTTATGCCTCTTTTTTAAGCTCGTGAGAGCCACCAAGCTTAAGTGCTGAAGGGAAGTCACGTTGTTCGCTATAACTGCTAAGCTTCTATTATCAACATTAGTGAAACTCAGATCCAGATGCCGCAAATTCGAACAAAGAGAAATAGCAAAGAACGTCCTTAAAGAGGGCCTCAAAGCACATTGTAGATTGATCTTCTCTAACTGCTGGTTCGAGCGGATCAATGATTCAAGCTCTGTATCCCAAGTCCCCTGGCCATGTATCCTCACTCTTTAACCCACTATGTAGTGCCATGACAATTCTTTTACTGTTTTGATCCATTGCCGCTTCAGTGATTCGATGATGATGATGCTCAAACCCTCTAGACAGGAAGTGGAAAATAGCCTGCTGTGAAGTGGCCCCTTCTTCTTTAAGGATTCAGCTATTATAACAACATAAAGAGCCTCTTCTGTTGTTGTTGTTGTAGCTGCAACATGGGCCTATAAAGACAGGAAATTGCATTGCTGCTAAGGTAAGGTGTCTTTTTTTAATTTTGAGTGATTTTTGGAGTGGATCAAATATTTTTATTTGGGAGTCATAAGGGTGAAGATTGGGATTAATTTTGAATAAGGTTGATGATTTGTGGAATGAAAAGGTGAACTTCATTTAGTCATATTTGAAGTCATAAGTTTCCTTTTGTAATATTTGGAGTGATAAGTGAATTTTAAGGGAAGGTAATTCTTATAATGTTTTGAGAGCGAATGGGAAGAAATTAACGTTGACATTCAAAAGTCATTGAAGTGAGTTTGTTGTTTGAAAAAGGGTCCAAACAAACAAAATATTGTAATTGAAAATTTGTTCTTGGGTGTAAGAACTGGTTATAACCTGTATAATAAAAAAGGCATATTTTTTTTTATGGTGCTTGTGTCCTAGATCCGCCCGAAATTGAATACAAGGATATTAGGTACACTCTGTGCAATGAATGTGTATGCATGACTTGTATTCAGATTCTAAAAATATTCTCTTTGTATTATGCTTAAAAAACTACATCCACATAAGCAAGCTTAAGTATAAGAACGCTTAATCAAGCTCCTATAATCAAGCTTAAGTACACAATCACAAAGCATCACATTATCAACTTGATAAGATGATCTTCCAAGCAAGAACATTTCACATCATGTAATCAAAGCAAATCAAGTTAAGGATGCTACAAAATCAAGCATTTCAAGTCAAGACATTTCTGCATCAACATCCAATCACGCTATCATCTACATCAACAATTTTTTTGCAGCAATTCAACAGCAATTTTTTTGGCAATTACACTTGCACCATTTTTTAATAAGCTCAATACAAAACTGTAACTTGCAAATCATAATTTGTACGTTGAACTGTAATCAAAGTCAAATTCACTTGAATTGTAACAGTGCATTCTCGGTTGTAAGTGACACCCTAATTTGAATTGTTAAGGTGAATACATTGAGTCAAGTAAGTCTTCAACTGAGTCATCAAGATTGAACTTGTCATTTGTCTCTTGGGTGAATTTTTGACAATGATCAACATCCTTTCTTTTTTAAAATCAACACATTCAGTGAGTACATTGAAGAAAGCACAAAGTGTCAGTAATAAATCAAGTAAGTGCAGGCAAAGCAAGCGAGCGTGTCATTCAAACAATCAAAGCAAGTGAACGTGTCAATCAAACAACCAAGCAAGCGAGCATGTCAAAATCAAGTGCAAAAGTTCAAAGCACGACATCTATAACAAACGAGCCAGTGTGAAGTTGATTGAAGCATTCGTAAAGTGTGAGTGAAGCATTCAAGCAAAGCGATCGTCATCAAGAAAGCATGACATCAAGAGTTCAAACAATCAAGTTATAAAACTCTAGCAAGTAAAGCATCATCAATAAGAAATAGTACAAGCGAGCCGGAATTCAAAGTGAGCAAGCTAACATGGCGACACACATTCAGTTGTCCCAAATTATTAACAATTTAAAGTTATCATCAGTTGGTGACATGGTGCACATTAACAAAACCACTCTTGCTGACATTCAAGTCCATATTCAACATGCACATGAAACGATTGAGTTCCTTCAACTAGAGTCGCAACTACAGAGAAATGAGTTGCAAGAGAAGCGTGTTGCTTCCAAGTCTTGGACCAATCTAGAGACAGCTGATCATTCGATTTCATTCATCCAACCAGCTTCAAGTGTTGAAGTTGTTCCAGATCAACTTTCTTCCAAACCCATCATCAAGCCATGGGAAGAAATTCAAATTAATTGAAATCGATGCGGCTTAGGATATGTCAAAGATAACAACAACTTACATATCCATGATTATTCAAAGCCCATTGAGTTCGTTAGTGCCGGATTACTTCAAAAAATCACCTCAGCAAGTTCTCATCAACTTGCAGACCAACATCAATGCACACAAACTCAAGTTGCAGACAAACTAAAATGTTCTCATTGTCAAATAACCGGTCATCTGGAAAATCAATGTTTTGATCTCCATCCTTGTAGCCATTGCGGCAAGTCAAATCATACACAGAGAAATGCTGCAGCCAACGACAGTCAGCCAGATTGAAGATAAATTATTCATGGATTGATCCCTGGGAATGGTCATCCAAAAACAGAAGATTGTACAAGTTTTACAATTGGATTCACTCACACATATTGCAGCCAACAGTCAAATAAAGATGGTACTCTTTTGCAGTTGAATGGGGGAGTACACTAGTGAAATACTCCTCCACCTGTAGGGGGGAGTTCAGATATATTTTGGAGAATATTGCCTCTCCTTTCAGCTGACAAAGGGGGGAAAATATCAATGAAATTGAAAAATGGTTGTCAGACTGAAAGTCTTGACAACATCAGTGAAGCAGCCAGTGGACATCTCCGTGAGCCAGTGGGCGATCATCATCAGTAAATATGCCAGTGGGCGTTCATTATATTGTGTCAGTGGACACCAGATGTTGTTTTCAAGCAAAGGAAAGTTGGATCATTTTGTGGCTTGGCACATGATGGAGTTGTCAAGCGACATTCAGAGATGAATCAGTCATGCAGCTGACTCATGGTCTCTTCATATTGTAGTTTCTTCAACATCCATCTTTGGCGGTTTTTCAGGCAAATGTTTTTTGAGGATCAACTCGAGAACTTGGAAGATGGTTCCTTGTTCATTTTGGATTTATCATTGAGGAGGGGAATGTTAGTCTCACTCCCTTAAAAAGCAGTAATAAATCCAATTATTAAATTAAATAAATAAAATCATGAGAATTCCTCAAACTAGGGAGTCTAGTTTGGATGAGAGATTCTCTTCAACTAGCTCTCCTAAATTATTGTGTAAGTTGAGAATTGTCTCAACCAAGTGAGTCTAAGATAGACGCACTATCTTAAGACCACTTACTCATGTATTTAAATGTATTATTAATCTTTTTGAATAAGGTGAATTACATGAGCATGAGAGACCACATGAAGGCTCTCTTCCTTTTCCGCGATTTTAATTTTTGTGTGTTAATTTGTTGTGCATATGGTTATATGGCTTTGCGATTCTTCTTCAAAAAATCTTGAATCTTGAATGACATCCATCTCAAAATATAATTATTTTTGTCAAATAACTTTGACCCTCTCAAATTATAATAAAAAATGTATTCAAAGTAGATAAAATTATGAGTATCTTTCGAATTACGCTGAAAAGCATGTAAATTATCCCTTCTAAAAACAGAGAATGTAAATTATCCCTTATGAAAACCAAGTTTATGAATGCAACTTATGACTTGATAGCTTATGCTTGCAACTTAAAAACCATATTCAACAAAGTCTTTTGTAATATAGACCATTCATAAGGATAATCATGTCAAAGATTCTATAGAATATTTATTTATTTAGAATAATAGAATTGGTTTTTTTTGGTTAAAATAGAATTGTATATTAAAAGAGATTTGTAAATTTTAATAACTCATATTAATAACTATAGTAAATATGCTGGTATATGTATGCTAGTATATGTTTTTTTGGAATGTTTTAATTTAATGTAATAATATATTTAATCTAAAATTAAAATCTTAAATACTTATGTTAATATGTTTATTTTAGAATAATTTTCTATAATTTCAATTTAATTATTAATAATTTTTATGTGGATGATAGGGATTTAACCTTAGTAGGATATTTTCAAAGTGGTTATGTCTTTTTTTCCCCTTTTGATTAAATTCATTAATTAAAAATACTTCATATAAACAAGTGTTATATTGAATAAGTTATAGTTTTTTGGGCGTGATATTGATGAACCATGGTATTAGCCATTGTAACAAAACCTACAGATTATGAATCTCCATAATAAAGTGGTGATGAATTTACATGGTTAAGAATCTTGTTGCATTTTTTTTAAAATGTATATATGTCTAACTTATATATTAATTATTTTTATCATCAATAATAATAATAATAATAATAATAATAATAATTTCAATCTTGTGTTTGTATTTTAGGTCAAAGGATAAGAGCTTGAGTGCTACATGTTAGGATGTGTGGCAAAAATTTGAATATGTTGGAAATAATTTTAAATCAAGTTTGGATAACAAGGTAAAATGGAAATGAATCTTTATGGTTAAGAATATTGTTAAATGTTTTTTTTAGCAGTATACGTATTTAAATCATATAAGATGGATCTAGGTTGGTTTAATTCCCCCCTTTAACTAGATTATATTCCACATGAATACCATGGGCATTTTTATTTTTTTTTTATTTTTCCTGATTTAAAAGGTTTACATTACATTATATTAATATTTTAATTTAATTTAATTTTAATTTATTTATTCATTTATTTTTATGTAATTTGACTTAGTCAAAATGTTAAACATTAGGTTACAACATCCCAGGATGAGCGTCTTTGGATGCAATCAATGATAATTTAAAATAAAGATACAATTTAGTTAAATTTTATGATTTTTTTAAAAATCTTGATAATGTGAGATGTATCATGAGGTAACTATTTGATGTCTATCGAGGAACCATTAATTTGTACGGTTTCTCTAGTTACATACATGGATTTTTCCACTCTACCACAGGTATCTAATGCAAATACCATCCCTAAGCTAGGCTATGAGACCACCAAGATAAGATACATACTTCTATATGTTTGTCAAACCAATCTATTTTCTCTCATTCTCAACCGATTTTCTTATCATAGATCTGTATGCATCTCCTCCAACCCTCAAAACAATGATGACACTCTCTTCCATCACCCCACAAAAACAAGGAAGATATTTGTTTTCTCTACTCAATAATCCTTAGGGATTTTTATGTATCAAATTCTTAAAATAACATAAAAATACAGAGTACACAGAATGTACACAAGATATAAATGTGGAGTACAAATCCAAAATAGATAATATATATGAGTTACATAATAACACCTTCAAAATAGAAAAACTTATTCCAAATACCCCAATATATCCATTTCCCAAATCATGTGTTATATATTAACCATAATGAATATATTATGTTCTGGGTATATTCTAACTCATTTCATATGTGGACCCTTTATTAATCCAACCCCTATTACATATACAATTATCAATTACATACACAACTACCCCTATATATACCACCTTTGGGGATCATATCATATTCCTCTCTCATATGCTCTTCAATGTGCACAAAAGGAGGCCAATTTATTATTTGTTTTGTGGTAATCACTTGTAAGAATAATACTTGTCTCTCAAGCATAATATATAAATTTATAAAAACAATATTTTATTCGTAGTCAGAGTTAAAGTCAATTGGGTAGTTGGAAGATGGGGTGGTATTGATGATAAATTAGTTGCAGGGGTGACCCTGGCTCCGATCTACAATGTAGTCCATGTAGGGCGGATGTTGGGAGTGGGAAGGTCGAACAAAAGGCAAGTAAAAGAAAGTGATTGATGAAATGAAAAATTGATAAAAATAATATTGTATTCATAATCGAAGCTGAAGTCTATCGGGTAGCTGGAAGCAAGGATGGTATTGCATACAAGTTAGTTGGAGGGGGGACCCCAGCCTCAACATACAACATAGTCGGCGTAGTCATAATATATATATATATATATATATATATATATATATATATATATATATATATATATATATATATATATATATATATATATATATAGATATAATTTTTTTTTATTTTCCGGGAATGTTATTTTCCAAGTATTGTTAGTTGAAATAATGTTCCAAAAGAGAAAAATGTGTTTTTTTAAGAATGTTTTTTTTTTTTAAATTGCTTTAAAATAATGTTATTTTAATTTTTTTTAATGTGTGTCTATGAAGGATATTTTTAGCATGTTTAAAATCATAATTTGCATGTTTTATAAGATAAGTATTTTTTAAGGATTTATCCTTTGCAATGTAACATAAAATATTTGGTATGGTTTTAGGAAAATTGTTGATTTTCTCATGGATCCAAGTATTTGGAAGTTCGTTCCATTAAGATTCTTGAGCTTGTATTTCATTGGCTTTGTTATCACCAAAATAAGAGTTTACATTGTTCCTAGTCATGGTCTTAGATAAGTGTCAAGTCATCCTATGTTTTACTGGGTAGGTGGTAGGTTAGGAGTCTCAAAGGTCTCATTTTTCATATCCAAATAAAGTCTAACAATCTTATTCCATGTCTCATAAGTCTCACATTCTATTTAGAAACTCATATCTTAAACCATTTTGAAAATTCTTAGAATTAGCCCCAAAACCATGTTTTCATAGTGTAGACAGTGTAAAGTGTCTGTTTTGCGCTACGAAAATGCTGCTCTTTTCGTAGCACTTTTCCGTGCACGCTATGAAAGTGCGGATTCGTATGCAGTCTTGTCAAAACATGAATACGTTAAAGTTCCATTAAATTTTCATTATTAGGTGTCAGCTAGGAGTCAGTTCTTAAGCATGCCACCATCCAAAACTCATCATTTCGAATTTAGGGGTCATCATGATAAGAAATTTCAAATTCGAAAAGGGTTGGCTAGTTTCTTTTTACAGTTTGCATGCAAACCCTCAAATAGATTGTTTTTTGAATGGTAAGTTATGGTAATTTCTTACCAAGGTTTCTCTCATCCATAATTCAAGTGAGGTTGACCACCATAAGCAAGCGAGGCTAGTTTGTTACAGGAATTCAGAAGCAAAGATGACAGAAGAGAAGAAAAGTCACAGGTCTGGTCATTGTTTAAGAACAGAGCTTGAAATCACTGAGGTCTTAGTCAGAGATAAATCAGTTGTAGAAGCCTTCAAGAAAGCAGGATGTTGGAAGTTTTGTAAAAAATTGCAGGGAGGACATACTCAGGTGACAAAGGAGTTTGCACTACATTTCACTGGCACAAACACAAAGATTGGAATCTTAAACTTGCAAATTTCTCCAAAGATCATAACTTCGGTGAAAAAGATTCCTAGGGGGCAAGATGTATGGTTCAAAAACTTTAGATTTGACATGGAACCATGTAAAGTGTTCCTAAAGCCAGAGTTTGCAGAAAAAGATTTAACCAAGGCAATTCCAAGGAACTATGTCAAGGACACCTATGCCAACTTGCTCTTCAACATTCAATGTCATTTTACATGTGAGGGCAGATATCATAAGGTTTATTCATATCATTTTAAACTCCTGTTGCATTTTACTGGTATGATTTCTTTAGATTTTCCTTTCTTCCTTTATCTAAGTATAGCTAAGATGGTAGATAAAGTGCAAATGAAATCTCATGGACATGAAACTTCCCTGTTTCATCATGGTCTAATTAAACTGATAGTTTTACATGAACTTAAAAGGATCAACAGAGAATGGTATTCGTTTTTGTTCCTATGTGGCTTTGGAGGGTAAAATCAAGATACAGGCATTAGCCCTAAGGTTAAAGAAACTCCATAAGCAAAAACCAGCAAGTCTATAATGTCCAGGGCAAAGAGATTTGTCAAGCTGAAACCTAGAAAGCAGGTGAAAGAGAAAGTGAGCAAAACATCAGTGGTTATTCCTGAGACTCCTAAATCCACAAAGGAAAAGATAGCTGAAGTTAAAGAAAGGACACAAGTACAGTCAGCTACCAAACCAGTTGAAAGGAGATTTACTAGAAGTCAAATTGATAAGGAGAAGGGTAAATAAGTGATCTCGGGAGAAGTCCAAGTTTGAAGGGCAATTTAAATGATATTTTAAAAACCATTGATATTGTAGAATTCCCATTGGTGCAGGCAGATGTCATAGAATTTGATAAAGGAAAGTCGAAGAAGATGAAATCCTCTAAGAAACTAAAATTCGAGGATGATGTTACAACATTTGTGTTCAAGCCCAGAAAGCCCTTAACCAGACAATCTAAAAAGATACAAGAGTCTAATGTTGAGTTAGGAAAAACATAAGAGGCTTTTGCTATTCAGGAAGAGTTGATAGACCTTTCATCGCCAACACTTGAAGGTGACAAAAATAGATTTTTTTCCACCCAAACAGAAAAAGTCAGTTATGATGAAATGGAAGAAAGGTTAAGAGCAGCCAAAAATGAAATTTCTAGATTAAGGATGAGAGCAAGAAGGCACGCTACTGAGAAGACAAATTTCAAAAGGATAAAGGCCCTTTGGGAAGTTGAAAAGGTTTCCAAACTAGAAATATTCAGCAGTGAAGCTCAATACTTCACTTGGACTGTTCCTGTAATCAAAGAAGCCAGATTTGTAAGGAGGATGAATGCTCAGTTGAGAGCTAATAAAAGGAGATTGAAGACCTAGAAATACTGTTAACAAAATTTGAAGAAAAGGCTACAACAATAATGAAACAGGGTGATGAAAAAGGGAAGTGAAGGATATAATCTTAAAATAGTTTTGAGAAGGTCATCTGTGAAGAAGAACATCTTATAAAGGTAAGTTGTTTTGATTTCTGGTGATCATATCAGCCTTTATGAAATTTTGGAAATTCCCAAATTGCAGATTTTTTAAAGCTGTATAGGAAAAAGAGCATACATAGTAGTTTCGTAGCGCGCTACAAAACTGCTGAAGGTGACCTTTTAGCACTTTATAAATGCATTTCAAAGGTAAGGTATGATAAATTCCAAGTTTTGATGTTACTGGTAGACATATTAGGATCATAAATGAAGTTTCAAGTGGCAGTGATAAAGAAAGAAAGGTCCCAAGAGGTATTCCATCAGTGATACCAAAGCTATGCTACGAAAACAGACTATTTTCGTAGCACAACCATCTTTCATCCTCTTTTCCATATGTTCGAGGTTACCTTTTTGCACAGGTGGAAAATGACGTTTTAATGGATTACTAATATATGCCACATATACACCAGCAAAACTTCTCGAAGATAAGCACAGAGGATCAAGGGCTTTAATGGCAGGAACTCTGTCTCCCTGTTTTCAGGACAGTTAGGTCATGACTTAGCAGGGCTTGCAACAATACTTGAGACATCATAAAGCTTGAAGACATGGATTAGCAGCTGATTAAAGAGTGTATTTAAGTCATAGATAAGGTTTTTGAAAGCATGCTTTAGGAGTTTCATTCCTATTTGTATTAAGACTCTTAAAGACAACTAGTTGTCAAGTTGTAATTAAGTAGTTTGTTTTATGAATAGATAGTGGTCAATGTCAGGAATTCGAATTCTCCTAAAGATGGATCATAGAATCGAAGGTTGTAAAAACTTTATATAAAGCATGAGAATCGAATTCCTGAGGGTTGGTAATTTCATTAGCAAAGAAAAGTTGTGTTAGTGTAAGAAACTATGGTTTTTAAAACTTAATACAGAGATCAGTTTGACTACTCAAGATTCACAAGGGTTTTATGTGTTTGATGTTCTTATGGCCTTTTTCAATTACTTATTTGTAGTGGCATGAGCTTGTGATACTTAGAATTCATTGGAAAATGCTCTAACTTCCTTCACATGCTTGTAAACTGTGTTGATTCACTGTGTTACAATTTTACTTATAAACCTAAACTCCAAGTGCCTTGACTTCCATGTTTTGCTAATCATGTTGTTTTTTTGAAGACTATCTTGACTCCATAAGCCAATAGATGTTTGCTCATATTTGATTCAACCAGTCAACCTGTTATACATTTGTCCATTTTTGTTCCTAGAGTTAGCCATCTAATCATTAATAAAAAATCTTAAACTTATTGAGAGAGCCCTCTCAGGTTGAGGAGGCTAAGCCTCAACCAAAAGATTGGTTTGAAAGAGTTACTCAGAGTCTACTTGATCAACAGCCTATCAGGGTCAGATTTTGTGATAACATTTTGGTGCATCTGCCGGGAGCCTGAAGATTACTCATTCCCGAAATCAAGAAGCTGAACATTTGAAGGTAGCAGAAGCTCAGAAAGCTTTTCGAGGCTGCAATCTACCTTGGTGACTCCATATATTTTCAAATATTTAAAGGTGGCTTCGAGAAGGAGATACACATGGAGAAATCCTGATCCCAATCCACCTACCATTGGAGACAATCCAAACATTGTTTCAAGAGTCAGTCAAAGATTTTCAAAAATATCAGGTACTCCATCTTATTCGAAATATTTTCTCTTTGAATTCTCAAGAAGTCTTGAAGACAAAAAAGTTGATGATAAAATTCATGAAGTGTTGTTTAGATCAGAAAATGAAAAGGAACTTGTTGATATTATCTTAGACCTGCAAAAGAGAGGAATTGACACTTCAGCCCTAATAACCCAAGAAGACAAAGAAGAGTTTTGGGAAATTGTTACCTTTGAGCTATTGTTAGAAAAAGAGTCTCTAGATAAATTGAAAGAACTTGACCCTTTCAAAGTTTTGCTAAAACTTAGAGCTGGTTTTCCCCTTCCAAACTGGAGTTCATTTGTTAGTGGCTTACAGAAGCCAGCAGTCCTCCTCATATCAGTTCTTCATCTTTTGTTCCTGTTGTTCCTGTAACTACTGTTCCTCCTTTAATCATGGCTGCACCTGCTAGGTATGCTCCACTTTTGCTCCCTGCTGTTTTGCATGACCTTCCTAGTAAATATGCTGCTAGGATCCCTACCTGGGGTACTGATGAAGAAATTACAACAGAAGAACATGTAGACAGATTTAATGATTTTGTTGACAAAGAAGAAGTCGATGATGAGGATGTGAAGTTAAGACTTTTTGCACAGAAATTTATTGGTGAAGTTAGAAAATGGTTTAAAGCTCTTACACCAGGAAGCATTCAAGATTGGGTTGAGTTTGAAGATAATTTTTTAAGGAAATGGGGAAACAAAACTAATTCAGTTCAAGCATTTACTGAATATAACAACCTTAGAAGGGCATCTGATGAAACTGTTCAAATTTTTTTAAAAAGATTCAATAAAGTGTTTAATTCAATTATAGATCATTTGAATCCTCCAGAAGCCCTAGCACAAATGAGATACGCTGAAGCATTTGATTATGACTTTTCTATCTTGTTGAGAGAAAGAGAATCACCTACACTTGCTGAAATGCAGAGTGAAGTAGTAGAGGTAGAGGTAAACATGATAGCTGCTAAAAATTCAAAAATTGGAAAAACTAAATTGAAAGAAGAAGAAAAACCTTCCTCTTCAACTTCTGAAGATAAATTAGACTCAATGATGAAAACCATGGAGAAGTTGATGGATAGGTTATCACTTGGAAACACCTCTGCTCCTCCTGTGCAACATGAACCTCAATTTAGAAATCCTCAATTCAGGAGACCTCAAAACCAACAAAGACCAAGAGAAAATATAAACCAACAACTTGATCCTCCAGTGAAACCTCCTTTTCAGTAGAATTTAGTTGATGAAGAAGATGATCCTGAAATTCCTGAAGAATCTTTCGATTGTCTTGATGAAGAGATGTTAGGAATTTTATTGAATAAAGAAGAGCGTGACGAGTCAGATTTGGCCAATCAAGGGGAAGAGCCTTCAGATTATTTTAAAGGGTATCAACATGCCATCTTTGAAATGCAAAAACAATATAATCTTAGAAACAGAAATGTGTCGATTATTGCAAACAAAGTGCAGCCTAAGAAAGATGCTTCAAAGGTTGCTGAAGCAAAAAAAGATACCCCAATGGCTGCGGAAGGTAAGAAAGACACTCTGCTTGGTAAAAAAGACACTCAACTTCCTCCTCCTATGAAAGAAGCTGAAAAATCTGTTTCTGTTTTCAACCATGAGAATGAAATTTCAAAGATTAAAATATCGGTCCCTTTTAGTGAGATTCTCAAGGTAATGCAATATAGAAGCAAGATTGTTGAGATGTTGAATTAACAACCAGGAGCTGCTGATATTTTAAATGTCCAAGAAGATAATCCTACTATATATTTGGGTCCAAGGTTAGAAGATGATCAAAATGAGGAGTTTCCTCCTTTCTATGTAAGCATTAGTATTCATGATATGACTTTACATAATGCTATGTTGGATTTAGGGGCTTCTCATAATCTCATGCCCAAAGTAATTATGGAAAGGTTAGGGTTACAAGTAACAAGACCATATAAGGATTTATTTTCTTTTGACTCAAAGAGGGTTCAATGTATTGGTCTAATCAAAGATGTTGTTGTTGGTCTAACACAAATCCCAGCAAAGACAACTGTTGTGGACATTGTTGTGGCTGATATTCCACCAAAGTTTGGGATGTTACTATCAAGATCATGGGCAACAAAAATTAGAGGTACAATGTAGATGGACCTTACTTATGCCACAATTCTTTTTTTTGGTGAACAAAGGAGATTGTATCGGGAGACTAGAATGGCTTATATGGTAAGTAGCAAAGATAAACCTCAGAATTTTCCTATTTATTCATTTGATATTGAACTTGAATCTGCCATTCTTTTCAATGAGTTAGTTGATAGTGGTCTAGAAGAAATGAAAACAAAAAATCAACACTCAGAAAATCAGCGAGTAAGTAACAAAGAGATGGAAGGATGGTGGTCATTGTACTTCGATGTATCAATAGGAAAATAAGGGGCAGGAGAAGGAATTCGGATTACAAGTCCAAGTGATGAGAGTAAGTTTTACTCTTACAAACTGAATTTTGATTGCACAAACAACATCGTTGAATATGAATCTTTGATTTTGGGTCTAGATGTTTTAATAAGGATGAAGGCTCAGAATATTTCTGTTTTTGGAGATTCTGAATTAGTTATTAGACAAGTTGAAGGTGTTTATCAAACAAAGGATGTAAGAATGAGAGCATATAGGAATCTAGTTTTAGACATGTTGGAGAATTTTCAAGCCTATTCTTTCATTGTCAAAACTAGAGACCAAAATTCCATTGTTGACTTTCTTGTTGTTTCAGTGAGTCTTTTTATCATTCCTATTCATTCTTCTAAAAAATATGAGATTGAAGTTCATCATAGACCAACTATACCAGACAACATCACCAATTGGCATGTTTTTGAAGATGATCAACAAGTAAAGAATTTTATTGAGCTGAAAGAAGAATTTGAGAGTACACAAGTAGATTAGCAAAACATGCTTGTTAAGTCTAAAGAAAATTTTGAAGTCTTGCAATTAAAGAATAATTCAATACCAAAGGGTCTTATTCCTCTTGAGAAGCTTTTGATCAGAATGACGTTTTCAAATCACTAAATATACAAGCTGATGAAGAGGAAGTAGAAAGCTATAATATGGGTACATCAGCTTTGCCTAAAATGATCAAAATTTCAAAGTTTCTTTCAGTTGATATGAAATTCAAATATATTGAAATCATGAAGAGGTTTGTTGATGTTTTTTCTTGGAGTTATGCTGATTTAAAACAGTATGATCCTTCCATTATTCAGCATACTATTCCTATTAAAGAAAATGAGAAACCCTTCCAATAGAAGTTGAGGAGAATTAATCCCCTTCTCATGCAATTCATTGAAAAGGAGACTAAGAAGCTTTTTGATGCTAAAATCATTGTCCCAATCAGATTCTCAAATTGGCTTGCAAATTTGGTACCGGTTAGAAAGAAGAGTGCGGGAATCAGAATTTGTATTGATTTCATGAATTTGAATAAGGCTTCACTAAAGGACAACTATCCTCTTCCCAAGATGGATTCAATTCTACAAAATATTGCTAGTTCACAAAGAATGTCTATGCTTGATGGCTTCTTAGGTTACAATCAGATTCTTGTGCATCCGAATGATCAAGAGAAAACAACCTTCACAACACCATGGGGCACATTCATGTACGCTAAGATGCCTTTCGGTGTCATGAATGCGGGAGCTACTTTCAAAGAGCAATGGACATTTCTTTTTCTGAAGAAAAGGACAAGACAATGGTTATTTATGTTGATGATATAACAGTCTTTTCAAAGAAAGAGGAAGATCATTTGAAACACCTAGAAAAAATTCTGCTGAAATGTAGAAGGTTTGGTATCTCTCTTAATCCTACTAAAAGCATCTTTGCTTTAACTACAGGAAAATTACTTGGTCATATTATTTCTGAAGATGGAATTAGGATTGATCCTAACAGAGTTAATGCAATTCAAAAAGTAGATTTTCCAAGAAGTAGGAAAGAGATTCAATCATTTCTTGGGAAAGTGAATTTTGTTAGGCGCTTCATTCCTAATTTTGTTGAGATTGTTAAAGATATAACAAGGATGTTAAAGAAAGGAGTTGATATTAAATGGACAACTGAAGCAAAGAATTCTTTCGAGCAAATTAAGAAGGCACTCATAGAAGCACCAGTACTCATTAGTCCAGATTTTTCCAAAGATTTTCTGATTTTTACATTTGCTTTTGAAAATACAAATGTTGAAGTTTTGCTTCAAAAGGGAAAGCAAGGTACTGAACAACCTATCTCTTTCTTTAGTAGAACATTAGCTAATGCTGAGCTGAAGTATAATATTCTAGAAAAATAGGCTTATGCTTTGGTGAAAGCTATTAAATATTTCAGAATTTACATTCTGCATTCTCACATTGTGGCATATGTTCCAAGTACTGTGGTGAAAGACATTCTAACTCAGGCAGATCCTGATGGTAAAAGGGGAAAATGGATCGCAAAATTGCTGGAATATGATATAGACATCAAACCAACCAAATTGGTGAAGGGACTAAGGTTGGCGAAGTTAATGACTCAGTCAAACTTATATTGTCTTGACATAAATCTGAATGTAGAAATATCAGAAATTTCTGATGATGAGGAGGATTTGGTTCCAATTGATGAGAAATATCTTGTTTCAGATTGGTATAAAGATGTGGTATTTGTTTTACAACATCATAAAGCTCCCGTTGATCTAAAAAAATCCAATGCAAGGTTTGTGAAGTTGAAATCTTTGAGATATTTTATATTTGACAGAAATCTGTTTTGGAAAGATACAGGAGGAATTTTGCTGAATTGTTTACTTGAAGAGGAGGTCAAAAAAGTCATTGAAGAATTCCATAAAGGTGATTGCGGAGGACACCATTATTGGAAGGCTACAATAAATAAGATTATAAGAGCGGGATATTTTTGGCCAACAATGTTTAAAGGCACTTACAAAAGAACTGTTGCATGTCATGAATGCCAAATTTTTAAAGGAAGAAGAAAACTTGTACCTCTACCTTTGGTTCCTATCTATGTGGTGGCACCTTTCCAGTATTGGGGGTTAGATTTTATTGGAGAAATACATCAATCATCATCAGGACAGCATCGCTGGATTCTCACAGCAACAAACTACTTCACCAAATGGATAGAGGCGATCCCAACAAGGCAAGCTAATGATTATGTAATTATTTATTTTATACAGAATAATATATTGTCTCGATTTGGCTGCCCCATGAAGATTATAACAGATAATGCTCAAGCCTTCAAGTCTAAGAAAATGATCAATTTTTGTCATCAATACCACATCACTCTTGGACACTCTACAACATACTATTCGCAAGAAAATGGTCTTGCTGAATCATTAAATAAGAGTATTGTAAGAATTATCTAAAAGGTATTGCAGGAGAACAACAAAGCTCGGCACTTAAAGCTGAAGTACGCCTTATGGACTAATAGGATATGTACAAAGAGATCAATTGGGACTTCACCATATGAATTAGTTTATGGTGCTGAAGTTGTTTTTCCGACATCACTTGGGGTACTAGTCATGAAATTAATTCAAGGACTTGAAGAAGAACCAAATGCCACTCAGAGGAGGATAAACCAGCTAATAGCTTTGCAGGAAAAGAGGAATGAAGTCTATGACAACCATCAACATGCTCAAAATAGAATTAAAAATACATTTGACAGGAAGATTAAAGAAGATAGTTTCCAAATACAAGACAAAGTGCTGAAATGGGAGGCCAAAATTGAGGAAAAGGGTAAGCATGGTAAGTTTGAGAATTAATGGAAGGGTCCTTTTAAGATTGCTAGTTTTCATGCGAACAACACTTATATACTGCAGGAAATTGATGGAGGATCATATGCTGGGGGGCCTATCAATGGCAGGTTCATAAAGCATTATATTTGCTAAAGTTTTATCAATCATTCATGACATTGTATATATTCCATATTTGTTAGTTTTTATTGCTAATAATGATAAGCTAAAACAGAGAGCTTAAGCCCGAGTTGAAGGCCCAATAGCTTGAAGAAGATTCTTTTCAAATCAAATAAAAGTATTTATGTTTTACCAAAAAAAATGGATAGCACTGGAGCTACGAGTTCTTAGTGCTCCACAGGGGTACAGTATCCCAAGTGGAGCCACTGTTATCACCAAAATAAGAGTTTACATTGTTCCTAGTCATGGTCTTAGATAAGTGTCAAGTCATCTTATGTTTTAATGGGTAGGTGATAGGTTAGGAGTCTCAAAGGTCTCATTTTTCATATCCAAATAAAGTCTAACAACCTTATTCCATGTCTCATAAGTCTCACTTTCTATTTAGAAACTAATATCTTAAACAATTTTGATAATTATTGGAATTAGCCTCGAAACCACATTTTCATATCGCAGACAGTGTAAAATGTCTATTTTGGGCTATGAAAACACTGCTCTTTTCGTAGTACATTTCCCTGTGTGCTACGAAAGCGCAGATTCGTAGAAAATCTTGTCAAAACATCAATCTGTTAGGATTCCATTAAATTTTCATTATTAGGTGTCAGGTAGGAGTCATTTATTAAGCATGCTGCCATCCAAAGCTCATCATTTTGAATCTAGGGGTTATCATGATAAGAAATTTCAAATTCGAAAAGGGTTGGCTAGTTTCTTTTTACAATTTGAATGAAAACCCTCAAACAGATTGTTTTTCGAATGGTAAGTTATGGTAATTTGTTACCAAGGTTTCCCTTATCCACAATTCAAGTGAGGCTAACCACCATAAGCAAGCGAGGCTGATCAGCATAATTTCAAGCGAGGCTAGTTTGTTACAGGATTTCAGAGCCAAATATGACAGAAGAGAAGAAAAGTCACAGGTTTGGTAATTGTTTAAGAACAGAGCCTGGAAGCACCGAGGTCTTAGTCACAAATAAATCAATTGTAGAAGCCTTCAAGAAAGCAAGATGTTGGAAGTTCTGTAAAAAATTATAGGGAGGACATACTCAGGTGACAAAGGAGTTTGCACTACATTTCACTTGCACAAACATAAATATTGGAATCTTAAACATGAAAATTTCTCCAGAGATCATAGCTTTGGTGACAGAGATTCCTAGGGGACAAGATGTATGGTTTAGAAACTTCAGATTTGACATAGAACCATGTAAAGTGTTCCTAGAGCCAAAGTTTGCATAAACAGATTTAACCAAGGCAATTCCAAGGAACTACGTCAAAGACACCTATGCCAATTTGCTCTACAACATTCAACGTTATTTTACCTATGATGAAAAATATCATAAGGTTTATTCATATCATTTCAAACTCCTGTTGCATTTTACTGGTATGATTTCTTTAGATTTTCCTTTCTTCCTGTATCGAAGTATAGCTAAGATGGTAGATAAAGTGCAAATGAAATCTCATGGACATGAAACTTTCCTGTTTCATCATGGTCTAATTAAACTGATAGTTTTAAATTAACTTAAAAGGATCAACAAAGAATGGTCTTATTTTTTGTTTCTATGTGCTTTTGGGGGGGGAAATCAAGATACAGGCATTAGCCCTAAGGTTAAATAAACTCCATCAACAGAAACTAGCAAGTCTGTAATGTCCAGGGCAAAGAGATTTGTCAAGCTGAAACCTAGAAAGCAGGTGAAAGAGAAAGTGAGCAAAACATCAGTGGTTATTCCTGAGACTCCTAAATCCACAAAGGAAAAGATAACTGAAGTTAAAGAAAGGACACAAGAATAGTCAACTACCAAACTAGTTCAAAGGAGATTGACTAGAAGTCAAACTGCTAAGGAGAAGGGTAAATCAGCGATCTTGGGAGAAAGTCCAAGTTTGAAGGGTAATTTAAATGATATTTTAAAAGCCATTGATATTGCAAAATTCCCTTTGGTGCAGGCAGATGTCATAGAATTTGATAAAGGAAAGTCGAAGAAGATGAAATCCTCTAAGAAACTGAAATTCGAGGATGATGTTACAACATTTCTCTTCAAGCCCAGAAATCCCTTAACTAGATAATCTAAGAAGATACAAGAGTCTAATGTTGAGTTAGGAAAAACAGAAGAGGATTCTACTATTCAAGAAGAGTTGATAAAACTTTCATCACCAATACCTGAAGGTGACAAAAACAGAGTTTTTTCCACTCAAACAGAAAGAGTCAGTTATGAAGAAATGGAAGAAAGGTTAAGAGCAGCCAATTATGAAATTGCTAGATTAAGCATGAGAACAAGAAGGCACACTATTGAGAAGACAGATTTCAAAAGGATAAAGGCCCTCTAGGAATTTGAAAAGGTTTCCAAACTAGAAATAGTCAGCAGTGAACCTCAATACTTCACTTGGATTGTTCTTGCAATCAAAGAAGCCAGATTTGTAAGGAGGATGAATGCTCAGTTGAGAGCTACTAACAAGAGATTGAAGAGACAGATTGAAGACCTAGAAATATTGTTAAAAAAATCTGAAGAAAAGGTTACAACACTAATGAAACATGGTGATGAAAAAGGGCAGTGAAGGATATCTCTTAAAACAGTTTTAAGAAGGTCATCTGTGAAGAAGAACATCTTATAAGGGTAAGTTGTTTTGATTTTTGGTGATCATATCAGCCTTTATGAAATTTTGGAAATTCCCAAACTACAAATTTTTGAAAACTATATTGGAAAAAGAGCATACACAGCAGTTTCATAGCGCACTACGAAACTGCTGAAGGTGACCCTTTAGCACTTTATAGATGCATTTCAAAGGTAAGGTCTGATAAATTCCAAGTTTTTATGTTGCTGGTAGACATATGAGGATCATAGATGAAGTTTCGGGTGGCTGTGATGCAGAAAGAAAGGTCCCATGAAGTATTCCATAAGTGATATCAAAGTTGTGCTACAAAAGCTGATTATTTTCTTAGCACAGTCATCCTTCATCCTCTTTTCCATATGTTCGAGGTTCCCTTTTTGCACAGGTGGAAAATGAAGTTCTAATGGATTACTAATATATGCCACATATACACCAGCAAAACTACTCGAAGATAAGCATAAACGATCAAGGGCTTTAAAGACAGGAACTCTGTCTCCTTGTTTTCAACACAGTTAGGTCATGACTCAGCAGGGCTTGCAACAATACTAGAAACATGATAAAGATTGAAGAAATGGATTAGCAACTAATTAAAGAGTGTATTAAGTCATAGATAAGGTTGTTGAAAGCATGTTTTAGGAGTTTCATTCCTATTTGTATTAGGACTCTTAAAGACGGCTAGCTATCAAGCTGTAATTAAGTAGTTTGTTTTAAGAATAGATAGTGGTCAATGTTAGGAACTTGAATTCTCCTAAATATGGATCATAGAATCCAAGGTTGTAAAAACTCTATATAAAGCATGAGAATCAAATTCCTCAGGGTTGGTAATTTCATTACCAAAGCAAAGTTGTGTTATTGTAAGAAACTGTGGTTTTTCAAACTTAATACAGAGATCAGTTTGACTACTCAAGATTCACAAGGTTTTATGTGTTTGATGTTATTATGGCCTTTTTCAATTACTTATTTGTAGTGGTATGAGCTTGTGATACTTAGAATTCATTGGAAAGTGCTCTAACTTCCTTCACATGCTTGTAAACCGTGTTGATTCACTGTGTTACTATTTTACTTATAAACCTAAACTCCAAGTGCCTTGACTTCCATGTTTTGTTGATCATGTTGTTTTTTTGAAGACTATCTTGACTCCATAGCCCAATAGATGTTTGCTAATCTTTGATTCAACCAGTCAACCAGTTATACATTTGTCCATTTTTGTTCCTAGAGTTAGCCATCTAATCATTAATAAAAAATCTTAAACCTATTGAGAGAGCCCTCTCAGGTTGAGGAGGCTAAGCCTCAACCAAAATATTTGTTTGAAAGAGTTACTCAGAGTCTACTTGATCAGCAGCCTATCAAGGTCAGATTTTGTGATAACAAGTTTCTTTTATCAATGCTAATAAAATTTCAGTCGTTTCTAAAGAATGAATTGGAAAACTTGATTTTTCTTGTTGCTTTCAAATAATGTGCGTTAAAGGATTTGGATTTATTTCTTTTCCAACTAGTATTGAGGATAGCTACTTTGTTAGATCTTACCTTAATTACAAAGGAAAAATAGCTCCATTACTTTTTCCTTTTATGCACTCTAGATACAAAATGCAATGTGCAGTTGGATCGAGGATTGTGCTTAGTGCGCCTAGAAGTTCTTTGCATTCTAAGAATTATTTCATAATAAACCCTTTTACAAAGATGTTTAGAAATATTGGACCTCTTACTATTGGAGAGTGGGGATTATTCTCTTTGTTGGGGAAATTTAGTTTACAGAAATATGATTGGGTTATATTGTAACATGTGTGAAAGACATGGAATCACATTTTCTTATTTGCAAAAGTGTAGACATGGTTTGGAGAAGGACAAAACTTCCTTTCAGTGGTGTAATTCCCCCAAAGGAGGCTATCTTTCACAAAGGAAATTTTTGTTGGTTATATTTAGAAAAAGATTATGATGATTACACTTTGTATGGTTACATTATCTATTGGTTGGATCTTATAAGAAACAAGTGGGGTTTTTCATTTGTTCCTATCACTGACATATGATCTATGTCATTAGGATTGTATGGGAACAAACCGGTTTGTATTGTAAACAATAGTTCTATGTTTGTTTGGTCACTTGAAGAAATAGAAATTTTTAAATTTAGCCAAGCTTCGAGTGGACGAAGCTAGAATATTTTGAAGATGACCGGGGGTTTAGATGGAGATTTCTTGATACTATCTCAATGGATATAAATACTAAATGCCTGAGATGCCTACACTTTCGTGTAGTTGAAGGGAAAGTACTTATGTTGGGTTGTATGGAATTGGAACTATATCTATATGATTTAGTGACTAGATTATGCACAATGACAATTGGAGATGGTGTCTCCCTCTTAGAAATATCTAGGCTCCATGTACAGTCAGTTGAAGGTTTCAATAACGTTATTGAAAATGCAAATTTTTTCTCACCTTTTCCAAATATAGATTCTATTCTTGATATACCACTACTGCTCATGGATATCATGATTTAGCCTTTGAGGCTTTATGAAATTTTTTTGTAGACATTGTTGCATATGTCATGTTTGTTTAATCTTTGTAGATATATTTTGAAGATGATTGTAATACGAATTTGGATTGTTTAATGAAAACATAGTCATGTAAAATTTTCATATTTTTGTTGGAGATTACATGCATTGATCTATTATTTTGCAGATCGAATAATGCACTTCAATGCCAGTTTTTATTATATATGTGTCGATTGTTTAGAGTCTTTTTCCATTGCTTATATGAAACTACAGATATATATATATATATATATATATATATATATATATATATATATATATATCTATATATATATATATATATATATATATATATATATATATATATATATATATATATATATATATAGATATAGATATAGATATATATATAGAAGGATGATTCTTAGTATTTAAACTTATTTAGTATTGAAATTTACTTGATGTATAAAGTCAGTGAGCATAAATACTTGAACTTGTTGAAGATGTAACAAGAGATGCAATATTGAAAATCGAAATTTCAGACAAGCAATGTAAATAGGGTGTGAAGAATAGATTGCAAAATAGAAAGAAGAAAGTAGGAAACTTGCTAAATTTTGTTTAAACCCTTAGAACTAACAACAATAATTCTGAATGAAAGGTGTTAATTTTTCATTGAAGTGACTAGCCCTTTATATCGCTTCCATGCGAAAATGGAGGCGAGATTGAATGATCAGAGTTCGGGGAAGGTTTTAATGAACCATAAGGGATTGCAATATGATAGTTAATTTAAAAGAAAGTAACAAAATATAAGATAAAATTATGGTTGGCACACAAACTAATAAATAAAATATTTTACTCATAGTCATGAATAAAGCGAGTCAGGTAGTCGGAAGTCGACAAGGTGTTGAATTAAAGTTTCTACTAGTGGTGATCCCAACCCCAACGTGATCTGTGGCCAGGGTAAGATGAATGTCTATAGTTGGGAGGTCGGGTGTGAATAACACTGGTTTATTTTGATCGATTATGGAGTCTAACCCCACTATAGTCGGAAGTCGAAAGGTCAAGAGAAAGAGCTATTTTTTTATGAAATACATAGGTTCAACATCTGACTATCGTGTGTGTGTGTGTGTGTGTGTGTGTGTCTATATATATATATATATATATATATATATATATATATATTTATATTTATATTTGACATTTTATGTTATTAAATTTGTTTAGATTTTTTTGAAAAAAAATAATCGTTTACAAAAAGAAGGAATTAAGATTTTTTAATGAAAACATAGTCATGTGAATAGAAATTTGGACTCTTTAATGAAAACTATCACTATTTAACTATCAATGTAAAATGAATTTGGATTGTGTATGAAAACAAAGTCATGTCAATTTTTAATATTTTTTTGGATACCACTTGCGTTGATCTAGTATTTTGCAGATCAAACAATGCAGTTCAATGTCAATTTTTGTTATGTATCTATGAATTGTATAGAGTATTTTTCTATTTCTTATATGAGACTGCACGAATGCTGGTTCTTTTTGTATTGCAATAGTTGAAATATTGTTTATATCTGTATGTCTTTGTAATATGGAAAGATAATTGTTGGTATTTAAATTTATTTAGCATTGAAATTTATTCCATGTATAAAGTCAATGATCATAAACACTTGAACTTGTTGAAGATGTAACATCAAATGCAAGATTGAAAATTGAAATTACAAAAGAATTGAAATTCGTTGTAGAAATGTTAAGTGAAGGAACAAGCAAGCATACTTTTCAAAGAACTCATTCCCTTGGTTCACATGAAAGAGCGAATGGATATCACTGACAATGGTATCAACATAAAAAGTATGTAGTAGATGCACATAGAAGAGTCGTGTATTAGAAAAAGAAAATAACTTCAATAAAGTATCAACATGATAAAGTCGATAGTTGTAAGTATGAGAAAATTAGTAGTACCATGGGAAGAACTTTTGCTTCAAATGTTCATTTACATGGATTTTGAAGATGTTGAATTTATTTTATTGTACCAAATTTTTCTAACAATAGTGTTCTTTTGTAACATTATGTTTACAAAGAATGTGTTCATGCAAGCAAGAAACAAGGGTCCTTTGCAAACAACAAAATAAATGGAGTAATGGAAGATGGACATAATGATGCCAATGAAAAAATTGTAGCATTTAGTTTATTTGGTGATAACAATATGCTTGGTGACATCGTTGGGAATTTCGGCCATTCTACTAGAAATGTGGGGTCGGGCATTCCTTCCACCAACTATATAGAAAATATTGTCAGTCCTCCAGAATCTATTCGTGCTCAGTCTATTGGAACAAAACAGGTGCTTGATGCATTTTTTGTTTTGATATGATTTTGAAATATCATTGGAATATATTAATTATTGTCTGTTTTTCTTGTTTCATTACTTTGTGTAGAACAATGTTCCAATGAATATTGGTCTAGAAATATTGCCAGAAAGAAAACATGATTTTTCCATTCCTCAAGTTCAACCTCGACCATTTAAATTCCAGACTTCATTAAATTGCGAGAGAGATGAAATATTTAACTGCAATTTTCAAAACTTGGGTGTTTCATAGAAATAACATTTCCTTGAAATGTTTACTTCCCTAGATGTTGTGCATTTCCTAAAAATCATGTCTTGCAAATATTCCTGGTATTAAGCTTCTTTGGGAACATTGTGTTTACATAGAGAGAATTCATGGAAGTGGAAATGGCCAGTGTTGTAGAAATGATGGAAGAGATGTAATTATGCAAAATAGGCACAATGATGTGATTTAGCAATTTGTAGCATCTGATGTTTTTGCTGATAATAGTATGCTTGCTGGGATGGTTGGCAATTTGCAAATTTCAGTTGCGAATGTGGGAACACATGTTTCTGGAGGCAAGTCTGTAGACAATATTATTATTGGTAGAGAATCTATGCATACTCCTTCTCATCAGACAAGACAGGTAGTGCAAGTGGATTTATTTTCATGGGATTTGTAAATTTGAATATATATTTTGTAATTGCTTAATGCATCTTTTATTTTATGTTTTTTTGTAGAAAAATATTCAAGTGAATAGTGGTGGAAAGATAAGTTCACAACCAAGGCAACCTTTATCGATCAGTCAAGTTTAGCTCAGAGGGTGCAATTGACAAGAAAATGTATGTGGTTTGTTTATTCAACTTACTGCACACTTCAAAAAATTAACTTGCCATTTTTAATATGTTTGATTTTGGCATTATCATTTATAGCTTATGTAGGCAGAATGAACCCAACTTCAACTAATATAGAAGAATGGATTCTCATAATTTTATGGAAACAAATGTTCAAGCCAATGCTCTAATTCAGTAAGCTATTTCATTTCATCCTTAATCTATATTTGTATTTGGAGGAGAAAATGAAAGTGGTTGCCATCATTTTAGCAAATAAATGATTGAGGTGTATAAAAAAATTTAAGCGTGAGATTTATAACTTGTGTATTGTGCAAATGTGCGAAGTATGTAATGAATCTTATCCTGGTATATACGTTGTGAGATGGCATGAAGGGCCCATTTGTAAAAGATGTAAGAATGAGAAATGCATTCACCATTTCTCTCGCTTTAAAAACAAGGATCTTGGTAAGCAACCTGAGGTTCTAAGAGTTTTGACATAGGTTGAAGAAATGCTAATAGCACAAGTGAATCCAATATTTCAAGTGACACATGCTCGTGGTGGCTAGTATAAATATAACATACATATAATTAGTTTTCTACAAGATATATCTTTGATTGCAAAGAATCTTCCATGATGTGTATAACAACTTGATTTTCTGATTATTAGAATATGTGGTGCTGCATCGAAATATTCTAAATGTTATGTCAAGAGACAATGTGTGGTGGATGCATTAATTTACAAAATTCATATGGATAAATATTGCAGGGATGTTGAAATCGATATCGATTATGTTTTTGGCCTCCTAGAAGGGCCTATTAATGTGTCTAACATGCTAGAATATGTAAATAATGATCTCGGTGAAACATGGAGATATGATGAGGACATTGAAATGTTGTGGGCTAGTGGTTTGCAATGTCTTCCATCACTTCTTTTTTTCTCGCATGCCTAATGAATGCAATGAAGTGGAACAGATAAGAAGATTAATTGAAAACACATATTCTAGAGTCGATGAACCAGTGGAATGGCCAAATATAGACACATATCCCATCAATGAATATAACATCCATCCTTGGTTTCGATATTTCCTGTCGAATATGATTATGTGCCATCATATCTAGGGAAAAACCTTTTTCTTTTTGAAAAATAACATCCATGAGAATGCACCTACAACTATTCAAGAGTTACATCAACAACTTAGGGATTTGCCTAACAATAAATTAGTTGAGAAACTAATGCATTTTGGTTGATTTATTAGGGGTACAAGGGGATATTGGACAAAGTTCCATTCTGAACTCACTAACATGATCACGCGATTAGGTTTCCCAACTTTTTTTTTTTACGTTAAGTACGGTTGGAACTAAGTGGCCCGAATTGCATTATTTTATGCCTTCAAACACACACTATCATCCACAAAATGAACATGCGAAAACAATTGAAAATGTTGTTCAGTACCCACATATAATTTCTGTGTATATGCACCAAATATTTAATATATTTCGCTAGTTGGTTCTTGAGAAATACCTTGGAGCTAAAGACTTTTGGTACAGGTTTGTGCTTGTTTTTTTTGTTGTATTGTTTATGGATTTGGAATGATGCATTTGTTCTCTTGGTTGGTTTTTATAGGTTAACTATAAGGTTTTTTTGCTAGGTATGAGTGGAAAAACATGGGTTCAACACACATCCACAATTTCATATGGTTGTCAGGAGCTTTGAATATGGAAACACTAGAATGGTCTAACCCTTTGAATGTTCATGCAGTGAAGTGCTACTTTGACAAATATGTAACAACCTGGAATCCATGCAACATCCACCGTCAAAATGTCATGGTTCCTTGAAGTGTTAATGATGACTCGTGCCTTTCGAATACCATATAATGTTTTTCATGTAATCCTTATGAAGATTATGATCATTTGGTGAACATAGTGTAAAGACACACAAAATGTAGTGGTGATTCTTGTTTACAGGAAAGGGGTCTATCATTTCATGCCATTATGATTCTCTATGGGAGGAGTGTGATGAGTCTTCAATGGTCATAGATGAAAAAGGGAGAAATAAATACGAGGAAACAATGAACGATGACCATTTAAATATTCACAATGTTGATCTCTTGACAAATGGTGAGAAAATGTTGATTGTCAAGTAGTTGTTTCTTGACATGCAGTTTTTAAATATATTGCAAAGTATGTTTTGAAGGCAGAAACAATATTTGAAAGTTATCATGAAATGTTGATGAGGGTTGCAAGTGCAGGTGGATCTAACATTCCTGCATTATCTGCATATAGAAGGATTGTTGCATAAACACTTGTTGAGCTTGACATTGGAGAATAAGAAACCTGCCATATGTTACTAAAGCTGCCTCTTGTTGTGTGTAGTCACAAACTTGTTCCCTTGAATGTTGGAAAGAAAGTATTCGTAAAACTATTGGTGTATTCTGATGAAATTTCATGTGAGAAGAATTTTGTTCCAATTCATAAAGACTATACATAGGGAAGACAATGGTCAACAAAATAATTAGTATAGGATTAAAAGTTTTGAACACAATTTATTTTAATTTATAAACATGTAAAATCATAAAAAAAAAAATCTATTATAAGATTTCAAATAAAAAATTACAAAGTGATTAAAGTGTTTTAAATTAAAATATGAAGTAACACAAATTTGTTTGTTTTATTTAATTTGATTATCTTTATATTATATATTTGTTAAAATGTAGAAATATTAATTGATTTATTTAAATAAGTAGGCAAACATAATTTGGAATTTTTTATAAGAATTAAAATTCTCTTTATAATGTCTACTTGGGGTAGTTAAATTGGAAATGGTCGTGGAAATGAAGTCTCACCAAACTGGAAGTCTGTAGTCCTACAAAGCTTACAAAAAAAAAAAATCTCTTTATAATTTTTTAATGAGATTATTGAATGTAATACCCAAATTTTAATTTTAAAGATATGTGTGTATTATAATGTATATATATATATATATATCTATATATATATATATATATATATATATATATATATATATATATATATATATATATATATATATATATATATATATATATATATATATATATATATGAGTATGGGTGTTATTGTAAATGAATTGAATTTGTAACACTACCTATAAATATTATCTTGATATGAATGAATTGAATAGTAAACATTTAAAAAGGAAATGAATATAAAGGATGTACTCTCATATATCACTGAGTGTTAAGCATTTTGTTTTGTTACCCATTTGAGTGTGCTAGTGGGATGTTATGGCACAATTATCTCTACATTAAATGTGTACTATTGTTGAATTTTGAGTTCTTAATGTTCCTTCACTTGTCTTTATCATTAGGTCGGCATATGGCACAATAATTCATGGTCTTGTTCCCTATAGTTATTGACTTAGAAGACAATTTTAACTATTCCCTTTCTTGTATTTTTCATTAAATGTGGATCATGAGAAAATGACAAGTGAAGGGTTGCCTTACATGACATCCATCACCTAAATATGCTTGAATATTATGTTATGAAAAGATCATGTTGAAAAGTTCTATAATTGTCTTCATGATCTATGAATGTCATCATAACCTCTAAAGGTTATGATACTATATAAAAGACATCACCACCTAGAATTGTTTGTGGTTCTAATGTTTGTCTACCTTCTATTTTTATGTTCACGAAAGATAACAATATATTGTGAAAGATGTGAAGTAGTTGAACAATTAAATTCAATTACCCTATGTTCCAATCCAAGAGGTGAAGCTATCACATCAACCTATGAAATTGATGGCAAATCCATTGGCATGGATAATTCCTTGCAAAATATTTCAATCATGAAGACACTATGTATGCATAATCAATGTTTTCACTTTGACCACAATCATTTTTTGTAATATAATTAGCTATTTCCTCTTAAAGGATTATAAATTTAAATCTAGAAAGATAATAGACTATTCAATATATGAGTTGAAAAAATAACAAAAATAGAAGGGAAAATTTCAAAAGATGAAAGCATGATTTAAATTAAGTGAAAGGATTTTAAACACATAAGATGAGTTAGGAAACATGGAAATAAAAGTGGAGAAAAATAAATGATGAAGGATTGTATTGTATATACAGTATATAAAATCAGTCTTATCCTTTTAATGATTTTTTTTTTTTTATGGTTATAATTATGTTTATGATCAATTTTTTTTGGAAAAAAAATAGCAGAGTCACAAACCATTAAAAGCATCCAACAAAGAATACATTAAATAATAGAATGATAACATAAACTTTGGCAAGAAAATCATAATGTAAAGCCACCAAAGTGCTTTTTAACAATGGTCAAACTCATAAAAATCATAACATGATTTAAGTAACCGCACCCTATTCTTTCAGCCTCCCTACACTTTCTTTGCATAGTGCCTCTGAACCAAAACCTTTGACCACTCTCCTTTCTGAATGTGCTAGTCTTCCTGGGAAGAATTGCTTTCCGCCTTACCTTCCTGTAGAACTCCTGTTGAAATGGTCATAGAAGGTAGTTTGAACTTCTCTGCCTTGATCATTGATCCAAGGTGGCTCAAACCAATGTGAAGTACACCTGCTCCACAAAATTTTCATTTGTACCTATTTGAAAAGATGTCAACAAGAACTGTTAACAACAATAGAAATACAGACAACAACTGGATGGCCTACACTATTGTTTCAACAAAAGAAACAGATTTCACATCTTGTGAACACCTCCATGTCCTTAAATCTGCATACAAATGATTGACTAGATAGCAAGCCAACAAAACATGCCTTTAAAACAAATGACCCTTCAAGTCAAGCATGTAGAAAAAGACCATTAGGACTCTTTTTCAAAAGATGAAACACTTCATCATTATCTCCATCTTGGAGACCAAGTTAACTTCTCCCAAGTCAACATCACATGCATGTCAAAGCAATCAACCCTGCAAGTTAATTACACATACATGTTCAACTACAAGGAAATCATCAACATCCCTGTGTTCATGCATATCATTGTCATGCATGCATTTCATCCTTCAAATTTCTCTTAAGCACACTGTACTTTCAAAGCTGAAATGAAATATAATGTTGCAGCAACAAAGTGAGTCTCCTACTCAACTTTTTCCATTCACCTTCTTGGTGAAAACATGCAACTTGCATCTCATTAACAAATCAATGCAAATAGATGCATTAATAGACATGCAATCTTTGATTGGATAAGAATTCTAACCATTTCTTACCAATCCATTTCAAAGGTAATTCCTTTGTCTGCACATCAGCATCAACGTGTGAATCATCCTGAGACACATCATTCATGGAATCTTCCCTTCCCTTTATGTCATCTTCTCTTTCCACCTTCTTCTTTAGTGTTTGTGGAAGCATTGCTGGATTCAGAATCCAACACCTTTCAGCAAGATGCCCTTGCTTATGGCAGTAAGTGCAACACATGTGCATCCTCTTAACAACATGATTTGACTTATCCAATGGACCTTTGGTTGCTTGCTTCTTTTCCTTCAAAAGTTTCCCGTATGTGGCCATTCTCTTCCAACATCTAGAAACATTATGGTTATCCAAACCACAAAAGGAACAAGCAATTCTTTTCCCATATCTATGTGGAAATTTACCATGCTTTGCAAAATCAAAAGGAATATGATTAGAACCAGATTTATACCTGCCTCTTTCACCTGTATTGCATTCATGAGGAGGTGAGGTAAGTGGAGGAGTGGCTCCCTTAGGAACACCATCAATCTCTTCAAGGCTGCTAGAGTTTCCGAAACTCTCTAGTTCAAGTGTGTGCTTCTGTACACCTGCATCCTGCAAATGATGTTTCAAGCAATTGCATTCTCCATGAATACAATCCTCACACTTCTAAGGTAGAGGACCTGCAATGAAACTCCTTCTTGGAACTGTTTCTATGGCCTTCTTGGCAACTTTGGAAGTCTCTCCATAAGATTGTCCATAGCCAAGACCCAAATACTTAGGCCTTTCCTCAACCATTATTGGTTCAACAATACCTTGTGCATGCTTGCCCAAGCCTTTTCCTTCATAGCCCATCTTGGACATTAACTTGGAGCCTATGCCTTTGGTATGTTTTTCAAAAGAACCAATATAAGCATTCTTAGAAGAATTTCAAGATAGACTGGAATGGTTTACCTCTTCTTCAAGCTGATACTTGACCAAGGATTCCTTGGAAACAAAGAGCTGTGACTCTAACTCATGCATCCTTTTCAGGTTCATATTTACAATATGAAGTTGCCTTGCCATTTCCTGCAATTTTTCAGAAAGCAACTTCTTCTCTTCCTCTATGGATTTCAATTGCTCTCTAAGTATGCTGCTCTTCCTTCGATCCTCATACATTTCCCTCACCATATCCATCATGGTGAACAAGTCTTCATTTCTTCAGGAAAGGATCTTGTGATGAAGGGGGAATTTGAGGAATCACTTGTAGAAGTTGTCATTGTGCAAATGAACAAAGAACTTCAAACAAGATTAATAAAGAGCGTATTCAGCAACCTTTTGCAACAAACCTCTTGTGCTCCAAGGATTGCTTTGAGGTCCTTTGGGATATAAGAATGCCTTCAACCCTTCTTCCTTCTTGCCCTTCCTGGACTGAGCTATCAATAGCTTTCCCTTTACCTTTGCAAACTCAGAAAATAGTCAATCTGCAAAACAAGCATACAATCAGCCTCTTGTTGTTCAAACACCTTTCAGACAAATAGTCTTTGCTTTGTTAATCAAGCATTTTGATATAACCTTCTTTGATGGTGTGGTTAACCAATCTCAGGCTCTGATACCACCTTATCTGAAAATGGGGCTAGTAAAGGCTTCTTGTCAAACTTACAAGAACCTCTCCCACTTCCAAAGCTTAAATATTCCCATGATCTAGTGATTAACCAATTGCGGAATTAATAATATGCTTGAAAATATAGGTGTATGCTTATGTTTGTTTTAAAATTGTTTAGTGCTGTAAATTTTGTTGCTTATACTGATATTTAAATACACATGACAGTAAGTAAAGCAGCAATAAGCAACACATGCATAGCAATATTAATTTGGAGTTCACCCAAAACTCTTGGGCTACGTCTCCTTGAGCTCTAGTCAACTCGACTAGGCTCTCTGGGATTATGGCTGAATTCTTTTACAAGTTTACACTCAACTCCATTGGTCTACAACCAAACCAACGGGCTTAGAATGCCATCTTACCCCTGGCTGTCCTTTAGCTGCAAATAGATCTAGGCTTCTCTGGACTAATTCTTTCAGTCAGTGCTCTGAGCTCCTTTGAGCTTCTGGCTTCTCTGACTCCCTCAGAATTGTTTACTGTCTCTAGACTCCTTCTTCTGTCTTCAACTCAAACAAGCCTCTCTGAGCTTCTGGAGCTTCCTCTGCACCTTCCTCTGTCTCGACCTTCGAGAATCCACTGCTCTCTGTGCTATTTGTGTTTTTCTCGATTATTCACTCATCTGTGTTTCGCTCAACCTCCAAACGAAAAAAATTCCCCTGTCAATTCTGTTCTTTGTGTATTTAATACACAACAGTTATAGTTCCTATGAAGTGTGGAATCCACTGTTTCATGTCAAGAATAAGTTCACAAATGACAATGAACTGGCGGACACAGGAAACCAGGTCATTTGGCATCCCTCTGCATAAAATCTAAAAATAGCCATATAACATAAATACACAGGAAAACGAGTGAAAAACACATCATGACCCATTTAGTCGGACTTCAAAATACATACAATCGCATCTATAAACTTATCGGGTCTGCCTTTGATCACATATCGCAATCGCAACAGGCAGGAGCCTTGGTCCATGGTCTTAACGCAAATAACAATGCGATATTCCCCGTTAAATCTCCACCGTCCGATCAGACTCGCGATCCAACGGTCCAGATGCGATCGCATTACGCTCATCATAACATCAGCAAGTCGTTTTATTGGCAGGTCGCAAGTTTCTTGTGCATATGGCTCTCTGTGTCAGGGGTTCTCCGATCACCGATTGCCGATCACCCCGATCAAATCCTGACCATTGATCTTTGCACCCGATCCAACGGTCCATGCGCAATCACACATCAGCCCATCACTTTATTGGATATCGCAATATCACTGTGCCACAGCCCGGGAGTCTTCCCTTATGGCATACGCCGACGCCGATCCACCGATGATCGCATGTCGCATTGGCCTCAACCTTTTTTTAAGTCCTCCCTTTGGCTTTTTGCGATGCGATAAGGTGGTAATTGCATATCGCAATGCTTTAAGGCCTATGGTTAAGTCCTTCCCTTTGGCACATTTGCGATGCAATATTTCCTCTTTGACCCATCAAACAGGGCCACGCGGCCCAATCTCGGCCTACCATGTGTTAGCTGTGGATTGGCCCGTGAGCCTATACTAAAATCAAAATTTTCAATATAGTTCAAAATTTAATGAAATTTCCTCCTTTTCTAAGGACATTGGGCAATTTTCATTTTACAATAACTCCATCCGGTGTCTATTTTGGTCTGTTCAAATTGCGTTAGATTCACAATGAACAGATCTATACAATGTGACTATTTCCAAGAGCAGCCCTGGGACATTCATTTTCCTCTGCAAGGAACACTTAGACTTAGAAGTATATCCAAAATCCATTTTGGATCAGCCAACAATAGAAAAATGCATAACATAATAACCGTAAAGGTAGATGTTTTTGTTGTAGGAAGAGAGACATGATATCACAGATAAATTGATATATTGAATATTATACATGCAATACTTTATAGCACATGTTTTTTTAATGCAAATATGGAAAATTGTACATGAAAGTAAGTAGAAAATGTTGCTAACGCACAAATAAGCCTCATATAAGATAATATGTATGGGTAGTCAAAAAGTAAGATGATAATGTCATGATGTCAATAGCATAATAACAATGATGAGGAAAAAACATGCTTCACACAAAGAGTATTGATTTACTGATAATATCGTTGGAATAAATGTAAAGTAAAAAGTTACTGATTTACAATGATTAATGGTAGTAGGTCACCAAAGCTATTTCCCTTTCCAAGTTTGTTATCGAAGGACAATTAGCATGTTAAGAATAAAAACCATCACCGTATCAAGAGTAATGGAAACAACAAGTCTTAAGTAATTGAACATATATTCTTGTAAATAAAATCAAATACAATGGAGAATTCTTCACTTTATTACCTAAGCATTAATAGTGATATGGAAATTTAACTTCTTTCCCATCTCCTTAGAATTTTTTACTATCAAAACCAGTATTTCATATCCCTAGAAATGATGAGATAAAACAGGGGAATCAATTCTCTTTTTTTAACAAAAAATGTCCATATTTTCATATGCAAGATAACAATGGCTTTAAGCCACTCATGGAAGGAAGTATTCCGAAATAACATAAGGGTCAACCTTACTATAACAAATCATCCACTCCCTAGAAATCGTTAGTTAAAATGGGAGGATTGGTTCGTTTTTTTATAACGAAAAATCTCCATATTTTCATGTGCAAGACAACAATGGCTTTAAGCCACTCATGGAATGAAGTATTCCTGAATAACATAACGGTCAACCTTAATATAAAAAACCATTTACCCCCTATGCAAGGGTGAACTTTACTCTAACAAAGTATGTATCCCCAGAGAATTATTTTTAGCAACTTCTATAAGCCTAAAAGTTTATTACTATCAATGACTATGCCAAGAGACAACAATTTACTATTACGTTTATAGGTCAATCTAATATCTACTGATTTCAGAATGAGAAGAATGTTTTAAGTTATTATTTATGAAAGATGGAAGGTTTAAAAAAAGGTGATTGTTGTCAACCTTACTATAACAAAGCATCCACTCCTAGAAATCCTTAGTTAAAACAGGAGAATTTATTCATTTTATTATAACGAAAAGTATCCATATTTTCATGTGCAAGACAACAATGGATTTAAGCCACTCATGGAATGAAGTATTCCTGAATAACATAAGGGTCAACCTTACTATAAAAAATTATCCACCCCCTATGAAAGGGTGAACTTTACTGTAACAAAGTATGTATTCCCAAAGCAGTATGTTTAGCAAATTCTGTAAGACTACAAGTTTATTGTTATCAATGACTACGCCAAGAGACGATAATTTACGATTGCATCTACAGACCAAACTAATATCTACTTTCAGAATGAGAAGAAAGTTTTCATTTATTATTTATGAAATGTGGAAGGTTTAAAAAAAGGTGATTGCTATTAGTGAAGAATTCTTTGATCATAGTAAACATGGGACGAGATTATTGGACAAATACATATAAAAAATACAAGAAAAAACAGAACATGCACTGTGAAGATTGCGATGTCACCAAATCTATTTCCCTTGGAACATGATGCACAAGGAATATGCAATGCAAATATTGGGACCTCACCAAAGATATTCTCCTTCTCAAGTTTTTTATTACAGGACAATTGGCATGTTAAGAACAAAAACCATCGCCCTATCAAGAGTGATGGAAACAACAAGTCTTAATTAATTGAACATAGATTCTTGTAAATAAAATGAAATACAAGGGAGAATTATTAAATCTCTTACCTAAGAATTAATATTGATATGGGAATTTAACTTCTTTTCCATTTCTTTATAAATATTTACTATCAAAATCAATTTTTCATATTCCTAGAAACCCTTAGTTAAAACATGACCATTGATTTGTTTTTCTCTAAGGAAAAATATCCATATTTCCATGTGCAAGATAACAATGGCTTTAAGCCACTCATCAAATGAAGTATTCAGCAATAACATGAGAGCCAACATTACAATAAGAAAACATTCACCCCTTATGCAACAGTCAAATTTACTATAACAAAGTATGTAACCCCAAAGCATTATGTTTAACAACTTTTATAAGCCTAAAATTTGATTGTCATCAATGACTACCCCGAGAGACGACAAATCACTATGACTAAAATAGGTCAATACAACATCTATTGATTTTAGCGTCATACTTTGTAAAGTATGTCCCTTAGATTAGATTTAGTGATAAGGAAAAATTTTCATTTAAACCACACAAATAAATGTGTTCTATGCGGACCTTTGACACTCACTCAGTGTTCTTTGCATATCAACAAAGATATTGTACACAACAAAAAAAATTTCACCAATTGAAGATGCATCTAATCCACCCGCTATGAGGTCTACATTTAAAGTATTCACCACTTGTTTTCACCTCTACTTTATCTCCACAATGTAGTCTATTATTATTAGCCTCTTGTTCTTCCATGAGTTGTTGTAGTGACTTTTAGGGTTGCACGATAGCACAGTCCAACATTCAAAATTATTCCTAGTTCCATAACATATATTTTTAATATATTCCACTAAATGTGGAAGATGATACATAACTTCATTAAACCATCAAGAAAAACAAGAATTTAACTATGTAAATAATCTAGTTGATTAAAGACTTTTGACTATCAGTTACAAAATTAATATCAGAAGTAAAGCTCTAAAAACTAATCTCATCAGCTAAGACAATTGAAATTTCGACAAATTAAACATTGTATTTCCTATTGTATCCTCTGTCAATTGACCAAAAAGTGCAAATGCACCCCGACAATCTACTCCTAGCTTACAATTCTTCAAAATTGTACATAGTTTTGAGAGTCTATGAGCTATTAGTTGAAAGTGCTCACTAGAAGCTTCTTGTGCTCTAAGATCTGCCTAAACTCTTAACTGTCTGGGAGATGTACTTCTCAACTGTGAAATTCGAGGCATTTTGCAAAAATGTGTGAAAGTTGTTAGCAAAACAGCTGAGAGATAACTTTGAATAAAATGATTGTAGCATAATAGGAATTTTTTTTCTAAAGTTTTACTTTGGTAAAGCTAAAAATATATAAGAGGTTTGACTAAATTAATAAAAGACGAACTATGTGCTGATTGTGATATCCTAGCCTGGTGACACGCATAATAAATAACAAAGCCAATGGCACACATGATGTAATGTATAATTTGAAAATGTACCTAGTGCATATTACAAACTTACAATAGAGAAAGTTTGTAATCTTTAAAGTCTTAAACATTCATGGATTAATCATTATAGATGGCATCATCGAAATAAAGAAACTTATGGGTATAAGCGCGATAAGGTTAAATTAATACTAGATAATAAATCATTATTAAATCAAATATTTTTCCCCTAATGTTGTTACTTCCTTGCGAGTCGTACATTTGAACTTTAGGCATCTATTTGTTTCAGTTTTTTACTAGGAAAATTTTGTCAGGGAAGATATCTGTCGAGTATGTAGCTTGAAAAAGCTTGAAATACTACGATATGGTGAATTAAAACTTCTTATAAGATTCATCTATACAAAAACATTTCAAAATTAGACTGGTATGTATATTTTAATAATATAGCCATCGTCAATAATATTTCAAAATATATTGAGACTGTTATTTTGAAATTTATATACCCATTACCAATTTATATTTATAAAAGTAAATTAAAGAGATTTACTCAATTGTCAACTTCATTTAGTCCAACCATATTTGAAATTAAAATTAAAATATTTATTTCAATCCTAAGAATTATTGTTCTAGGTTTAAAGTATTGGTCTTATCTTTTAGAAGTAGATTTCTTTGTTTAATTGGTTACTTCAAAAGATCATCCTTGGTTCTTAGGTAGGTAATTGATATTACTAACTTCCAATTTTCCCTCTATCTGTTGGCCTCATCTTTTAGTTAGGAAATGATAGTTCTTCTAGTGTTTATCTTCTATTTGCAAGTTCTTGGATTTAATTATGAGCTTTCAAGGAATGGTTTAGAGAGAGTTATTTTCCTTGCCTTCTTTGTAACTTGTGGTTCATAGTCTTTCCTTGTTGATAGACTTAGTTTTTGAGGAAATACAAATTTCAATTAAAAACAAACAAATTTGATACCATGTTGTTGATAAGATTTTGTTAAAGAAAAACAAATATCAATTCAGAAAAACAAATTATACATACATATTAGATGATAAAAAAAGGCAACTTCTACTCAAAATTATGACTAACCACGTTTAAAACAAAATTTCCCATAAAACAATATATTTTAAAGACCAAATGCCTCGTAATATTGCGTTATTATTCTACGATCAACTTTAGAAACCATTAAAAACTAGCTAGGCAATTTTATAAATGACTTAAAAGCTAAAGAAATCCCATGTTAAGCCAAACTTCGGAAATAGTCTCCAGACATTGTAAAGAGTGAAAGTTTTTTCCCATAAAACAAGATATTTTAAACACGGAATGCCTCGTAATATTGCGTAATTACTTTATGATAAACTTTAGAAACTATTAAAAACTAGTTAGGCAATTTTATAAATGACTTGAAAACCAAGGCGTGCCTTAAGCCAAACTTTGAAAGTAGTCTCCCCACGTTATAAAGAGTAAACCATTTTTTAATGGATAATTTAACTTCGTGTATAATTGAATACTTTTCCATTTTTTTAAGTTAAGAAATATATATATATATATATATATATATATATATATATATATATATATATTATTTTTCTTGCTTAATAAAAAGTTACAAGTATATGCCTAGGCATTCTGTTTGCTATATGATGTTCTCATATAGCTGCTACAAAAAAGACAGTCTTTTCTGCATCTCAAAATTGACTAAGGTATCTTCTGAAAACGTAGAAAACTCATAACAGTTTACGTTTCCAGCTTATCAGTCATTATAAACAGTCCAAAAATGTTGTCCATCTAGAGATGTCAATTTTTCTATTTCTTGGGCCTCCTCTTAAGAGGAAAACAGCCCAAAACAAAAATAGAAAAAACCAAAAAATTATGCAGAAACTGTTCCCATTATGTCTCAAAGTATAAGTATGTTTCAAGCATTTTTAAAGTAACATAAAAGTCTTTAAGAACTGAAATGATAAAAAAAACCATGTGTGACGTGGCTGATCCGACAAACGGATCTGTCCATGAGATTCTTCCGCTATTTTCCAGCTGCCCATAACCTGTTGTAGACCTTCCTTAGAAAGGTTGTCCGCTGTAACATTTGACTCCCTGGATATATGGCATATTGAAAACACATTAAAAGAGAGTTTCAAAGACTGAATTTCTTCTAATAATGGTCTAAGCATATAACTGTGACATCTATTTTGACCATTGACCCATTTTATGACAAATAAAGAATCTCCAAAGATCTGAACCAAAAGGATGTTTCTGTGGATGAGCCAGCATAGAAGGCGTTTCAAGGCTGAGAGTTCCGCGAAGTTGTTTGTCCATGTTCCTAATCCCACTGAATCTTTTAAAGTCTGGTTTTCATTTAGGTGGATAATCATCCCTACTCCTGCTTTGTTGTTTTGTGAAGCCCTATCAAAATATGCCCATGGGATTCCTTCTTTGAGTTGTTCCTCCCTTATCTCCCAAGGATTTCTTTCCTCCTCCGTTTCAGGGATATTTGATAGGATTGAAGTGCATTGAATCACAATTGTTTCAGCTATGGTTTCCTTTTCCATGAATATACTCCTGTTCCTTGCAATCCAGATTCCCCAGCAGATAATTGGTGGAAATTTTTGCATTTTCCCCTCAGGATAGTTGCGCCACCATTTGTCCCAAACCTCCTGAAAATTTTCCCCATCCCAATCAACTTGTTTTCAATAAGCTTTTTGACCTCCGCCCAAACCTTTTTGATAGATGGGCATGCTAGAAACAGATGTCTTATAGATTCAGAATCTGATTTGCATAGAGGACATCTCCTCGACCCTTGTTTGTACCTGGCTTGAAGTATATCCCATGTAGGAATTTTCCTTTTTAGAATACACCAAAAGAATAGTCTGGCTTTTGCTGGGCATTTGAGTTTCCAAATCAGCTTGACCCACCACTCCGGATCTCCCCATCCTTTTTTTGTCATTAGAAATTTGTACCCGAATTTTGGGGAGTAAGATCCATTTTCCGCATGTGCCCAAACCAGCTGATCCTGTCTGTCTTTTATCCTTACATTTGATCGAGTTAGCTCTTCGGTGTATACAATACCAATGAACAATAACAAATTTTATATATATATATATATATATATATATCTATATATATATATATATATATATATATATATATATATATATATATTTTAATAGAAAAATATATATATTTTTAATAAAAATAGATAAACAAATATTTTTGTTAATATCAAATAAGATTATAGAAAATTTTACCTATTTGGAAATTTAAAAATAAGTTTTTTTGGGACAAAAGCTTGAAAATAGAAAAAGCATGTTAAAAATGAAAGAAAGAAAATATAAAATTAATAAAAGAATAAATTATAATAATTAACAAGAGAACATAAGTTTAAACACAAATCTCCAATTCATAAAGACTATAAATAGGGAAGACAATGGTCAACAAAATTATTAGTATAGGATTAATAGTTTTGAACACAATTTCTTTTAATTTATAAACTTGTAAAAAAAAAAAAAAAAATTATTATAAGATTTCAAATAAATACTTACAAAGTGAGTAAAGTGTTTTAAATTAAAATATGAAGTAATACAAATTATTTTGTTTTATTTAATTTAATTATCTTTATATTATATATTTGCTAAAATTTATAAATTATTAATTGATTTATTTAAATAAGTAGGTAAACATAATTTGGAAATTTTTATAAGAATTAAAATTCTTTTTATATTGTGTGCTTGGGGTAGATTAATTGGCAATGGTAATGGAAATGAAGTCTCACCAAACTGGACGTTTTGGGTTCAAATCTTGTGTTGTCGCTTAATTTGGGTGAGAAGTTAGACATGATGAAGATGTTGTCCTACAAAGATTACAAAATAAAATCTTTTTTTAATTAGATTATTGAATGTAATACCCAAATTTTAATTTTAAAGATATGTGTGTCATATAATGTATATATAAGTATGGGTGTTATTGTAAATGAATTTAATTTGTAACACTACCTATAAATATTATCTTGATATGAATGACTTGAATAGTAAACATTTAAAAAGTAAATGAATATAAAGGATGTACTCTCATATATCACTGAGTGTTAAGTCTTTCTTTTTGTTACCCATCTGAGTGTGCTAGTGGGAAGTTATGACACATTTATCTCTACATTAAATGTGTACTATTGTTTAATTTGGAGTTCTTAATGTTCCTTCACTTGTCTAATAATTCATGGTCTCATTCCCTATAGTTATTGACGTAGAAGATGATTTTAGCTATTCCCTTGCTTGTATTTTTCATTGAATGTGGATCATGAAAAAATGACAAGTGAAGGGTTGCCTTACATGACATCCAACACCTAAATATGCTTGAATATTATGTTATTAAAATATCATGTTGAAAAGTTCTAGAATCACCTTCATGATCTATGAATGTCATCATAACTAGGTTATGATACTATATAAAAGACATCACCATATTATATAAAAGACATCACCACCTAGAATTGTTTGTGGTTCTAATGTTTTTCTACCTTCTATTTTTATGTTCACAAAAGATAACAATATATTGTGAAAAATGTGAAGTAGTTGAAGAATTAAATTCAATTTCCCTATATTCCAATCCAAGAGGTGAAGCTATCACATCAACCTATAAAATTGATGGCAAAGCCATTGGCATCTATAATTCCTTGCAAAATATTTCAATCATGAAGACACTATGTATGCATAATGAGTGTTTTCACTTTGACCACAATCATTTTTTATAATATAATTAGCTATTTTCTCTTAAAGGATTATAAATTTAAATATAGAAAGAGAATATACTATTCAATATATGAGTTGAAAAAATAACAAAAATAGAAGGGAAATTTTCAAAAGATGAAAGCATGATTTATATTAAGTGAAAGGATTTTAAACACATAAGACGAGTTAGGAAACATGGAAATAAAAGTGGAGAAAAAGAAATGATGAAGGATTGTATTGTATATACAGTAAATAATTTCAATCTTATCTTTTTAATGATTTTTTTATGGTTATAATTATGTTTATGATCAATTTTTTTTGGAAAAAAAATAGCAAACTCACAAACCATTCAAAGTATCCAACAAAGACTAGATTAAAGAAGAGAATGATAACATCAACTTAGGCAAAAAAAGCATAATGTAAAGCCACCAAAGAGCTTTTTAACAATGGTCAAACTCATAAAAATCAAAACATGATTTAAACAGAGCTTTTGAACAACTACCTAATGTAGAAAAAGCACCTACAAGTTTGTGTATCATGGTTGAATTCAAATTTATGAACTGACCAATTTCAATTCAAGTCCAACGTATGAAATTTATCTCAAGGACTTGACGTAGTGGCCAAGAGAATTCCTGATTCCTGCAAGGGTCTCCTCGTCCCAAAACTCCTACAAAAAAGAGTACATGTGAATCCAAACATTGACTTAATAATTCCTAAGATACTTTGACTATAGTAAAGCAGAAGCCTTTTCTGATGGCCAAATGCCTGAGAACTTCCCAATAAGGGCATGATCCTATATATATTGAATATAGTTAAAAATAATTAATATTATTTTTGTATTAATCGAGAAAATGGTTACATTGTTGTAACGTTCTCCCTAGTTTAGGATTAGTTGCTAAAGTTTAGGGGTTTGGGTGCAACTTCCTAATTCCTAGTATTGTATATAATGATGTAATCTTTCATTGATGAATGATAGAGTGTTCGAGAGTGATCTCTCTGTTTTGGTGAGTGTAGTCTCCAGGTGCAGGCCACACCTGAGAGCTACATCTCTTTCTTTTCAATTCTGTTCACATTTTATCTTGGTATCAGAGCTCAGATTGGGTGAGCCTGATCTTTTGTCACCTTGTGGCTAAAGTGCCTTTTTTGTAGCTAGCTTACCTGTGTAGTAGAATTTCCTATGTGGCAAAATTGCCTGTGTGGCTTGAAGTGCCTTTGTGGCTGCGTGTACACAAGAGCTCTATGCTCAATTGAGCAGGTGGACTACAGAACACCTGGCTCGGACTCAAATATTTTTTTTTTTTCTGAGCAGAGAGGATATTGGCGTGCTTTTTGCGCTGACAGAAGCGCCAGGAGGGGGAATTAGCGCGGATTTTGTGGGATTAATCGCGCCAGAGCACCAGAACGTCCACTTGGTGCGAAATTTATGGAGGAAATCGCGCCAGCAAAAAATACTCTAACCGATTTTTAATTGGCGCGGATTTTTTGCTCAGGATCGCGCCAACACAAAGAGGATTTTTCGCACGCTGATTGAGGACGCGCCAATCTTCCTTCAAGGGGATCTATGGGAAGCCTCAACATTGTTTGGTAGTTTGCAAGGGGAGCAGATCGGCGAAGTTGCAGATCTATCCGAGAGAGGCAAATCGGATCAATTTTTGATCAAATCAGATATTCGGCTGTATTGGAGATGCCGAATTTGCTCGTTGGAGAGGGATTTCCAGACACTGTAGATCAGATCCAGAGGTGACAGATCGATCTGGCAGGTATTATTTTTTTGTTGTTGGGTAGATTTAGAATGAGTAATACAATGGAATCTTACCTTAATGAGTCTGGTAAACTTAATGGATCTAACTTCACAAATTGGAAGTGTAAGATCCAGACCTTGCTCAAGGGTGCGAATGCTTGGTCCATAGTTACAAGCGATGAGCAGAAGCCGAACGGAGGGCCACATGAGCAAGATTGGGAAAAACGAGAGAACAAGGCCAAAGTCTTGTTGAAGATGTCTGTGAAAGACAATGTTATTGCACACATCAGAGACTGTAAAACGTCCGCGGATATCTGGACGAAAATCAAAAGTCTGTATGAGACCCAGAATACAAGCAGAGTCTTGGCACTTAAAAGCAAGCTATTTTCAATGAGGATGGACGAGAGGGAGACTGCTACTGCATTTGTTGCGCGAATTAAAGATGTGAAAGACGGATTGGTGGCCATCGGAGTGGCGGTGTCTGATGAAGATCTTGTCGCAATCACAATGAACGGGATGCATGATGATTTTCAAACGTTCATCACTGGAGTGTCGGCAAGGGAGAAAGTGCCCTCATTTGATGATCTCACTGGGATCTTGCAGCAAGAGGAGGAGCGGCGGCAGAACTTGAACCCCCAGAGTGATGATCTTACGTTGATGGCGAAATGACGATCATCCAAAGGAAGGCAGTCACAGCAGCAATCAAAGCAGAAAGGAGGAACATCACATAAGAATCTGCATTCTCATAAAGGTATGCTTGCAAATCGTTCTGAAAATAAATGTTATTATTGTGGAAAGACGGGTCATATACAAAGAGAATGTTATAAGAAGCAGGCTGATGATGCAAAGAGGAGGCAGGCAAATGCAAAGCACAGAGGATACGTTGTTGAAGAAGAAGACTTCAGTCATGAATTTCGATTGTTCACAGTCGACTGTGCCTTTTCAGCATCTAATGAAGATGACATTTGGTATGTCGATTCTGGAGCATCCTCTCACATGGCAGGTAAAAAAGAATTTTTTGATAGTCTTGAAGAAAGTATAAATGGATCAAAAATATATCTAGGAGATGATAGTGGATACGAGATTAAAGGTCATGGGGTGATTTCAGTTAAGTTACCAAATGGAAAAATTAGTCACCTTACAAATGTTTTATATGTACCTGGAATTAAGAAAAACCTGATATCTGTATCCATGATGGCTGATCAAGATATGCAAATCGAGTTTTTCAAGACTCATTCTGTGATAAAGGATTGCAGGAATGAAATAGTTGCAACAGGCATGCGAGTTGGAATCCTATACAGACAGGATGCAAAAAGCATACCAAAGCAAGCCATGGTTTCAGGAGGATCGACATCCGAACAACTCTGGCATCATAGGTTCGGTCATTTGAATTTGCAGGACCTCATGTTATTGCAGAAGAAAGGTATGGTTGAGGGACTCCCTATCTTTCGTAATATTCATTTAAATTGTGATGGTTGTGCCTTAGGAAAAATGCATAGAGAACAGTTTCTTGTGCATGATAGGAGGAAGGAAACAAATGTTTTAGAACTAGTGCACACTGATGTATGCGAACCTATGCAGACAAGGTCGCTAGGAGGAGCATATTATTTTTTGTTATTTACTGATGACTGCACTAGATATTCATGGGTTTATTTTTTGAACAAGAAAATTCAGACTTTCCAGTGCTTTATAGAATTTAAAACCTTCGTGGAAAAGCAGTTTGGTAAGAGTATAAAAATTCTCCGATCTGACCAAGTGGGAGAATACAAGCTAAAGGAATTCATGAAATTCTGCAAATCTCATGGGGTTGTTCAGCAGTATACAGTGCCACACACACCACAGCAAAATGGAGTTGCAGAGCGCAAAAACAGAACCTTGGTGGAGTGCGCAAGGAGCCTGTTACAAGGCAAGGGTCTGTCTAATAGCTTTTGGGCAGAGGCTATTAATATTGCTGTATATTTGAAGAACAGAAGTCCTACCAGGTATCTTGGCTTCAAAACCCCTTTTGAAGCTCTATATGGATTTAAACCAGCAGTAAACCATCTAAGAGTATTTGGGTCAAAAGCATTTTCCCATATACCCAAAGCTGATAGGAAGAAATTAGATCCTAAAGCAGTGAAATGCATCTTTGTTGGTTATGGCACATAATTTAAAGCATATAAATTATTCAATCCTGAGTCTCGTAAGACATTTGCAAGCAGGGATGTAGTGTTTCATGAACAGGTACAGGAAGGGAAAGATGACGTTGGTGATGATTGGCACATTCCATTGTTGTTGGAGGAAAGCAGCGAGGATGAAAGAGAGCAGGAGCAGAAAGACGAGCAAAAAGAAGAACAGCAAGAAGGTGATAATGCAAGCCCAGTTATAGCAGAAGAAAACAAATTTGAGGTAAGTCCCCTACCAAGGAGGTCAGGTAGGAAGACTCAATTACGACTAAAATTGAGAAACTATGCTTTGATGTCAAAGATTTTGAACATTGTAGAACCCTCTAATTATAAAGAAGCCAGTCAATTTAAGGAATGGAGAGCTGCAATGAATGAAGAAATGGAATCAATTCTTAGAAATGATACTTGGGATTTAGTTGAACTGCCTAAGAATAAAACACCCATAGGATGCAAGTGGTTGTTTAAACCAAAAATGAATGCAGATGGAAGTATAGATAAGTTAAAAGCTAGGCTAGTTGCAAAAGGATATTCAGAGCAGGAAGGTATAGATTTTGATGATACTTTTGCACCTGTAGCAAATTTAAATACAATCAGAATGCTTATTGCTTTAGCTACTAAATGTAATTGGGAGTTACACCAGCTTGATGTTAAATCTGCATTTTTAAATGGTGATTTAAAAGAGGAAATTTACTTAGTACAGCCAGAAGGGTTTGTAAAGCAGGGGCAGGAACATCTTGTTTGCAAATTGAAAAAGGCTTTATATGGTTTAAAGCAAGCACCTAGGTCTTGGTACGGAAAGGTTGATTCTTTCTTTGTAGAGCATGGTTTCCATAGAATTTTAGATGACCCAAATTTGTATACCAAGTACAATAATTAGGGGCAGATTGTTTTGATTTCTCTGTATGTGGATGACATGATTATAACAGGAAATGCAGATGATTTAATCAGAGGAATCAAAAGGCTTATGGCACAAGTTTTTGAGATGAAGGATCTTGGAAGCCTTCACTATTGTCTGGGATTAGAAGTATTCAGAGATACTGGGCAAACTTTTCTTACCCAAGGGAAGTATGCCAGAAATCTATTGGAAAAGTTTGGTATGGATCGGTGTAGAGTAGCAGCGACACCTTTGCAGTAGAATCTAAAATTGAACAGTGATGATGGCACTAAGGAGGTTGATGCCATAATGTATAGACAGCTGGTTGGCAGCCTAATATATCTTACAACAACCAGACCTGACTTGGCATAGTCTGTTAGTGTGTTGAGCCAATTTATGTCGAAACCGCTTGAAAGTCACTGGATAGCAGCAAAGAGCGTGTTGAGGTATCTTTGTGGTACTGCTAATTATGGTATTTTATACACTGATGTATCTGATGTTACTCTAGCAGGTTTTTCAGACTCAGACTGGGTAGGTAACCTGGATGATTGGAGGTCCATCACAGGTTATGCATTCAACATAGGTTCTGGGGTCATAGCTTGGAGCAACAAGAAGCAGAGTACTGTAGCCTTGTCTTCATGTGAAGCTGAGTATCAAGCATTGTGTGCAGCAACGTGTGAAGCGATCTGGTTGAGAAGGCTTCTCAAAGATGCAAGAAAAGAACAGAAGAATCTCACCTCCATCGAAAGCGACAAACAGAGCACCATTAAATTATCATACAATCCAGTGTTTTACAAAAACACCAAACATATAGACACTCAGTTCCATTTTGTTAGAGAGAAAATACAGTCTAATGAAATTGTTGTTGTATATTGTAAAACTTGTGACAATGTGGCTAATATTTTCACAAAGCCTCTTGCATGAGTTTAATTTGAATTGTTTAGAAAGATGCTAGGAATCTAGGAGAACCCTTTCTCCATTAAGGGGGGGAGTTAAAAATAATTAATATTATTTTTGTATTAATGGAGAAAATGGTTACATTGTTGTAACGTTCTCCCTAGTTTAGGATTAGTTCCTAAATTTTAGGGGTTTGGGTGCAACTTCCTAATTCCTAGTATTGTATTTAATGATGTAATCTTTCATTGATGAACGATAGAGTGTACGAGAGTGATCTCTTTGTTTTGGTGAGTGTAATCTCCAAGTGCAGGCCACACCTGAGAGCTACATCTCTTTCTTTTCAATTCTATTCACATTTTATCTAATATAATCCCTGGTGTGTCTAGGGCAAACTTTGAATGCAACTTCCAAGTTTGTGTGTGTCCTTGGTGGGGGAGATGATTGATGGGGTTTTTTTTATGATTGCCATTAGGGTTTTTTCTGGTGTTGGGTTGATTTATGGCATTTGATGTCGAAATTTTGCAAAGCTCCTTCAAAAATGATGATTGTAATAATATATATCTTTATCAAAATCATTTTTAATTTTTTTCCTTTTAATACTTATTCTTAATCTTTATGGAAGATGATAATATTATAAAATTAGATTAAAAATTTCTCGAAAGAGTTTAATCTAGTTTAAAAAAAATAAAGATGGAAATATATGTTCTAATACAATGATATGTATTTATCGAAATTATTCCAAAACATTTTAATTTTGTTAAGTCATATCTATAGTATCACTCCAAGCATATATGAAATTCAATTTAACTGAACCTAGTCCCCATTAAATGTGGGATCTTTGGCATTCAAAGTATTTTGTTTTGAATTTATGTTGGAACTATGAATTCCATTTATGCTAGGAGAATTTTGTCCATGACACTCAGCCTCTGGGGTTTTGGCTAATTTTAAAACAACTTGGATCATCTTTTTTCCAAAAAAAATTGATAAAAATACACAAAGATGAAAGTCTCATTACCCTATATCAAATGTCTTCCTATTAAGTTCAATCAAAAGAATTTCATTTGAAATGTGAAATTTTCACATAATGAGAATTATTTTTATTTAAGCAGGTCTATACTTTATTCTTATCACTATCTATGTAAATTCCATGTAAAAAATAATGTCTAAATACCTAATAATAGAAAATATTAAATACAAGCCACAAAGTGCATGTAAAAAATAATGTCTAAATACCTAATAATAAAAAATATTAAATACAAGCCACAAAGTGCATAAAAAATTATTGAATCTGAAATACCCAATGTCTAATAACCTTTATGTACTCTACAATACAAAGTATAAGATATATAGAGACAATGAAATCTAAAATACCTCAAATGTGATAACCACTATACACCATACAACAACATTTATGAATCTACATCTATACACTCTACCAAGACATTGATGAATCTACCTTTAAACACTACTCCACACATATAAATTTCAAGGGCGTAAAAACTATTAACCCAAATCCAATGACCTTTATACATTATAGAACAACCTTTATGAATCTACATCTATACATTCATGAATTTTCCCCACTGCGCTTAGACAGTACAGAAATTTCGTTGTAGAACACGCATTGCATTATATTCTCCAGGTGGAAAAATAGCAATTTGAACGTCTGTTTATTCGAAACGACTCCACGCAAACTCCACGCTTGCTGCATGCAGCAACCTTGAGACAAATGCCCAGACCCCGGCACTTAGATTCCTGATTCTTTCATGTCGAAAACCTAAATGCACTGTATCACAGCATCGTAATAAAAATACAAGTGCAGTGAAGAGGATCTTTTACCATGCCCGCTAGAAAGGAAAACTTCTGTGAAGTGGGGTAAGATCGGCCTCTACCGAGAACCAGATTACAGTAAAAATGTAAGCTCTGGCTGCCGATTCCTGCAGGCCTCCATGGGGCAATTTGCGTATTGACTGGTGGCTCTTCATTCATGTAGGTTACTGATACTGATATCTCTGTTGTTCTCTTTTATGTTTCCCAGATCTAGCTTGCATATATTTGTTTTGGTAAAGCATTCGACAGAGTGCGCTTTTTATAATTCTTACTGTTGCATTTTTCGTGCTTAAGAATTGTTCTTCTAAAATATCCGCTCATCATCTTGAAATTGCGAATTGTGTTTTTGGTTTAAACTTCTCTGGTTTTTCATTAATTTTTTAATCTTCAATACTGAAGTTTCCAGTTTTATTTATTTTTTTTTTAATCCTGTCGTTACGGATATGTCTGTATGGCTGTCTTTGTCTTGACGTTTAAATATTTCTCCTATCCCGTTTACCTAGCAGCCACATCAATTTCTAAAAATTAAAAAGCAGTCGCTCCATCCTTTCAATGGTCATTGCATTTTTGATATAAAACTTGGGTTTCATTCGATGGTTCCGTCATTCCAAAGTTGGTTTCATTACTCATAGAAAGCTTCCATTGATTTTTCTTCGGGTATTGCCATTTTCGTCAATCTTATGGGCTGCCTCCATGTATTGCAGTGATTTTATTTTAATTGTTTTTCTTACATTTATGCTCTGTTACCATTTTCGGTAATTTTAAGCGCTGCCTCCATTACAATTTTCTGTAATTTTAAGCACTGACTACATGTATGTCAGTGATTCTATATTAATTGTTTTTCTTTCATTTATGTTCTGCTATGGAAATGATATTTTTTCTCTAATTTTCTTGTATGGTTGCTATGATATATGTTTCCATGTCTGTGCGGTGCACCGCTTTTATTTATTAAATCAAATGATTTTCTCCAAGCCAAAAAAATAGCCTGTATACAGTCTTTATAATTTCCATAGACCGGACAAAGATATACTAAAACAAACTAGACTAGTGAATAATTCAGTTATTTTAAGATAAGAGGAAATGCTAACAATTTAATTCAACTCTATTGAAATAAGAACTTGCTATTACCCAATGAATTACAATAACAGTTATCTGATATGGTTCGCTATTGCTCATTCATACTCGAACAAATTTGTGTAAGCCAACCAGATCAAATTTAAGTAATACATGTTTTTGTTTGTTTTCTTAAACCAATGACTTACTTTACCGAATTTATATTGTCAGACTTATTGTCAGTTTCATATAGGATTATGTTAACCAATTATGTTATTGTAAGTGCTACTAAAGTTAACAAAAACTGTGTTTTTCCCCTTGCATTAAAGTGCCTGAAATATAAGTTAAGGAATTTACAGAAATGTAAGTGCCTGAAATCGATATAAATCACACTGAAAGAAAAAAAGTGCCTGAAATATAAGTTAAGGAATTTACAAAAACTCTTGAAATTTCCTTAATTTCTAATTTGATATCGAACTGGTAAGAGAAAATCTTAAATGTTACTATTATTAATTAGGAAGAATTTATTTCATCTTGTTCGAAATTATTCATTTACCTATAAAAGTTATGTGCAGGAACACATATGAAGAGCGCGAGCACTACTTTTGTTATTGAGAATTGACGGTCAAAAAAGGGGGAAGAATTACCTGAAATCAGAGCCAACGCTACAATTGTTTCAAACCTGCGAAACCTCTGTCGCACTTGAATAGTTACAGTCGCTTGAAGCAGAAGTTTGCTTGCAAATTGGAGAGCAGAACAATTCCAGTCTCACGTTAAACTTACTGAACAATTCCAGTCTCATGCTAAACTCACAAAACAATTCTGGTCTCAAGCTGAACTCACTTTCTAGAGAAGAAAATGAAAATGACAGTGGAGAGCAGAAATGAAATAATCCGGGTTGGCAGAAAATAACAACTTGCACACCGGAGTTCCCAAATCGCGTAGTCTACAGAGGTGATGTGGAGGAGTTTCCCATAAAGTTATGGAAATTCTGGTTATATTTAAAGAAAATTCCGCAACGATTTTCGTAAATCCAAGTTATAGTTATTAAACTTCAAGGTGTCCTAGACGTTTTTGATGGTGTGAATCCATTTCCAGCAAACCTGGAATTTGACGTCCCACAAGACGTTTTTTGGATTTCAGAACATATTTGAGGGTCAAGAAAATATTTTCCACCTCAATTTTGACGTCTGTTATACCTCTTTAACGCGTCAAGACCACCCCAATTTTGACGTCTGGTATACCTCTTTAACACGTCAAAACAACGTCTAATTTCACAAGAAAACTTAAAAATTTATAATACCCTATTTCATAAGAGTCATGACTTAAAATATTTAAGTAACACAGTTTCAAATTAAAACCTCTTTAAATGTTCCAGTGTCCCATTGCCTACTACCCTAGTACTTACCATTAATAAGAAAAAGTCTCGATCTACCATTAGCTGTTTGCCCCCATGCTAATGATATGTAAATTTAATATGATGAGACATGGAAATATGCAAATTTAATATGATGAGACATGGAAATTGCAATGTTACAGTTTACCTATTCCATGATCTCGCTGAACGTAACTATTGTATGTTGAATGCTAAATTGGTACGGGTGGGTTTGTATTGGAATTTGGCTATATTTGATGTTCATTACCTCACTGCTGCAACAAATCTCACTGTAAAACTAGTGTAAAACCAAACTGTTGCAGCCTCGCAGCAAATCAAGTGTAGTCTGAGTTCTGGACATGCGACTCTGTCCTCCCTGGCGGATTGAAGATTAGAACTTGCCAGCAGTCCTGGATTTGAGTCACCGGCTCCTTTAAAGTAATCTGGTACTTCCCACATACACCTGTTTGATTTCTTCATAACACAGATACTTTCAACCATGCCCTTCATCTTTGACGTAAACTGGATTTGCTCTATCTTTGACAACATGCGCTTTCATGGTTCTTGTTTGAATTTTTATCGTTGCACGCTAGTTTTTCCCTGTAAAATTCGCGAATAAATCTGTCATGACTGGTATCTTTTGACTGGACTTAATAGTCATGAGTAACTTATTGTTTCAGAGGAAGAAACACATTATTTTTTGAAAAATATCTTTATCTTGCTTAATCAATTAATTATTTTGGTGATAATTAAACAATATAACCTCGTAAGATTTAATGTAGAAGTCACATGTGAATTGAAGAGAAAAAGAACGACTATTGAAACTCTTGAGATGAGATGTGAATTGAAAAATTTGAGATTGTGAATAAAAATTCTAATTGAAATTTCATGAGCATGTGAGGTGAACATGGAAGGACTTGTCATGTAATTGAAATATGAAGATGAGTGCGGCATTGATTTCGTCTTGTTTGGTGAGAGTTTGCCCAGAAAATTAAGAAGAATAAAAAGAAGGAGAGTTTGCAGTGGTGTGGACCTAGCAAGGGGTGGGTTTTTTTGTTGCTAGTGTCAGTCTTTCTAGATGGTCATGTGACTTGGAATATGAAATAGATGGTCATGTGACTTGGAATATGAAATACTTCTTCGTCTGCCCCACGCTTGATGGCTTGAGATTGTTTTTGCACCATGTATTCCCGCATTCTGGCATGTGGGGCACCTTTGTTTTTAGTGATATTTTAGTGTCAGTCTTTCTAGATGGTCATATGACTTGGAATATGAAATAATTCTTCGTACGATTGATGGATTTGATGGGGATTTTCTGGTAAAATCCCAAAAACAGATAAAAAAATTGAACACACAGAGGCAATGCTCTGTTTCCTTCTCTCCACAGGATCTTTTGTGCACAGGGAAGCTTTAAAAATAGTTTCTTTGAGAACAGAGTATTACACACCCATAAAATGATTTCTATTCATTAAACATAAAAGCCTGATACATATTCATCCTCTTTCACTCAGAGGGATTTACCAAAAATACATTCAACCAACAAAAGTAAAACTCTGTTTCCTTTTGAGATTTTACACTGCTGGTGTGTAAAAATCCCTTCTTCATTCACTGCTGTAAAACCCTTTTACATTTACTGGTGTAAAAATATTTTACTCATACTGTTGTAAAGCAAATTTTTACATATGTTGTTCCAAAAAATATTATGTGCTCCACTTCATTTGGACTATAAAAAAAACTTACATTTCAACCTGGTTATTCTTATGTTACACTGTTGTGCATTCACAAAACTAAAATTAACTTCTCAAGAAAATCTCCCCTGCTACTTCTTCTATGCACTGCTATGCAATATTCGCCTTACATACAATAGCAAAAGCTTGAACACATCTTACGCTGCTGCGTTTCACCTTTTTCTTCACATTTCAAAAAGTCAACACATCATCTATGCACTCGGTGCATCTTCCCTCGTTTTCTGCTACCGCACATTGTCTCATTCATTCCCTGTCCAAATAAACATGAAACAAAACATTACGACACTACGAGCCATTTTTTTGTTTCACTAGTTATATTAATGAACCCAGAACAAAAAACATAACATATGTCAAAACAAAAACGACTCCCAAAGCAAACATTATATTTACGTGCCGTAAATAAAAAATCTTCTACCAACTATCTACGACCAGGAGAAATTCATTAAATACCTTAATGAGAAAATCTGCGGTCAACCAAACGTTTATTTTACTCCACACAATGTAATTAATTCGATGCAGGCTCGTATGCTACTTTGGTTGATGGACGGCGGAGAACGATCAAGCAAATCGGACAGTGGACGAAGATTTCGGGAGGCCTTTTGTTGCTGAACGTTAGGCTCCGAAATGTCAGTTCTGCTGACGTATACAAAGGACCACACGTCCAAAAATGATTGCATCGGAGGCGAGCATACGGAAATTGCCTCACAGCAAAAGGCGGTCCGATGAGTGTCGGGTGGTTTGGAGGAGCGGTTTTGGGTGCATTAACTGTTGTTTCACGGTTTTGTCGTCGCTGTCCACAACGCCTGCAGTTGGAATTAATATTCCAACACTCCCCTTTAATTTCAACTGTTGGGCATTCAATCATATCCAAACACTTCCTCACATAGAGGGATTCACCAACTGCTTCAGATGCAGTTCCACAACCAATCAAAATAGTCTTCCTCTTAACAGAGGGATTCACTTGAGACTGTGCTGAAGAGCACCTTCCTCATGACAGAGGGATTCACCAGTGTATGCTAAAAAGCATCTTCCTCTTGACAGAGGGATTTACCACACTATGCTGAAAAGCATCTTCCTCTTGACAGAGGGATTCACCAAAAGACAACAGATCTTCCTCTTAACAGAGGGATTCTCCAACATGCCTTCTTCAGAGGCACTTCAATCTGTCTCTTACATTCATTTAGCACATATGCGCTCCAGCGTATTGACTTTTGTTTTCTCAACAGAACAAGTGCATAGATTTCACGTTGTTGTGTTTTCTTTGCATTACATTCCACTTGCGCTACTGCACATTCCCTTCCTGTTGTTTTCACAATGAACAACAACCAAAACTTCACGTTGTTGCCTGCTCCCCTTCATTGATTACAATCGCACTATTTCTGTGTCTCACTTGCATTTCAGATGAAAACAACAAAAACTACATTCATATGCGTTGCTGCGCTTCTACCTTCTCTCTCAACAGACAACCACAAAACTTACATTACAATCCATATCTACACTGCTGTGCATTTTTCCTTTTCTGTGCTCCTCTATGCTGCTGCGTCTACTCTGCTTTCTGTCTTCAAAATTAACACTGCTGAAGCATTGTTGTGTCTGCACTGCTGTGCATTTTTCAAAAACAAAATACTATGTCTCTTCTGGAACAATTACTCTGTCCCAGCTTACAAATTTACACTGCTGTGTGTAAATATTTCTTACATTCACTGCTGTTGCATATATTGCATTTCAGTTCAATGAACAACACACTCACTGCACTTACATTTACTGCTGTAAAGAAAAATTTCTTTTACATGTGCTGCTGCCCATTACATTTCGTTTTTTTTTCAACAAAAAAAAACTTCATGCTGCTGCATTTTTCATATTCACATTGCTGTGTGTTTTTACTACATATTCTCCAACAACAAAAACAAGACTTACATTACCCTTTTCACTGCTGTGTGAAAAAATTCATTGCATTCTCAAACACTGGGCATTTACGCTCTGCTGCGTTTTGCCCTCTTCTCATTTTCCTCTCACTGCTTTGCGTTTTCATTGCCAATACAAAACATTTCCATCTGCTGTGTATTACACTCACTCTGCTGTGAGTATATTCTCTCACATTACATAAAAAAATTCAATTGCTATGCATTTCAATGCATGTGCTCCACAAAAAAAAATTTCCATGCTGCTGTGCATTCTAATCCATGTGCTCCACACACAAAAGTTTCCACGCTGCCCCTGTTCTATGTTCTGCCTTCGCACTGTTGTGCGGGTCTCCTTGCTTTGCATTACAATGCATATACAATGCATATGATTCACATCGAATTCATCTTCATCTTCACTCACACACTGCTGTGCGTTCTACTGCTTCTCATTTTTCTTATCGCGCTGCTGCACTTCACATTTCAACGCTGCCCCTTTTCCTTCTCCGCACTTCTGTGCATATTGCATTGCATATGTGAAAAAAAATTACATTTTTCAACACTGCTGCGTATTACATTTCAGATGGATTAAGAAAGATTTCATTTGCGTTCTGCTGCGCTGCAATACATCCTCCACGCAATCTCCATGCCCTGCAGACTTTTCTTCTCTGCTTTTATGGCAGATTTAATTCCATATCTCTCCCCTATAAGAAGATAACTCAGCAAGGTTATAAAAATTACAGGCTCCCCCTTGGATTTCATATGCCTTCTCAAAAAAATTACTTGAGCTGCTGCACATTTCACATTTTTCTTCAACAACAAAAATCACCTCACGTGGATTCCCATTTCTTCAAAGGACTACACTGCTGTGTATATTCACTCACGCTTCCCTTTTTGTTTTCTCAACAAAATAACTCCTTTGCAGTACGTGCTCCCCCTAACTGTATGTATCATCTTCTTTCAGCAAAGTTTTCTCAAAAGAAACTTAGATCAGCTGGAGAGCTCAAGGGACTTTCGGACTGTATTTCCTTCCTTCTCCATACTTGTTTAACTTTCTTCTTTTGCATGGGTATAGCTTGTGAAAAGGCCCATATTAAGTTACAGTCACGTGCCATATGCCCAATGTTATGACACTTGAAACATTCTACATTGTTCATGAATAAGAATTCATGATTTCTTCTTGTAAAATTATTTCTTGGAGATTGTCGGAGACTACAACATCTATCTCTATGAAATGCTCTACAGTCTTTTGCCATATGACCAAAGTTTGAGCAAGAATAACAATAACCAAAAAATGAACTTTGGTACCTCGGAGATGGAGGTTTCCTTGATGTACTTCTGAAGCCTTGCTGCCTTGAGATCCTTTGATGATAACCATTGCCTCTTACCTCTTTGACATCAGCTACATTTCTTCTTGGAGCTGGTTTTCTGCTTGGAGTAGGATTTCTTCTATTGTAGCCTTGATCTTTCTCCTTGCCTTTGCTGGAACTAGGAGCATCACAATTTCTTTCTGGCTTCTTCACATCTCCTTTGCTTAAAGCATTTTCATTCTTGTTTGAGGGTTCACCTACATACCCAAGTCCTGATTTATCAAATGGAGATCTGTGATAGTTGAGCATGTCATCCAAGGCTTGAGAGCTCTTCATGATTTTGTTCATCCCTTCAACCTTTTTCCTGAGGAGGACTATTTCTTCTTCCAATCTTTCACATTCATTATTTTTCTTTGCAAGTTGTTCCTCAGTTTCTTCCTTGCTACGAGTAGCTTCAACTGCTACTATTTTAAGGGAAATAATATCTGACTTCATTTTGGAGATTTCTGCTTGAGTGCTCTCCATTTTCTTTTCAGCTCCTTGTGCCTGCTTCCTGGCTTCTTGTAGTTCAGACTTAAGGGAGGAGACCTCTGCCTTGTACTATCCAATCTCTTCTACAAGTTTGTTCACTCTCTTGTGCCTTTGTTCAAGTTGACTTGACAAGGCGTCTTCCTGCTTCTTTGCTCTATTCAACTGATTTGTCATGGATATGACTTCTTCATAATGTTTCCTCTTGCTTTCATCAAGTTCCTTCTTAAGCTTGGCAAGCTCTTCATCCTTTTCTTTTACTTGAAGTTTGATGAGGTCAACCTTCTCACTTTCAGCTTCTATGATGGGTTCAGAATTTTCTTCTTCACTGATGGTCATGGTCAGTGCTCCCTTTGCATGAAGGTCATGAAGTCTGTCCCATATCTCCTTTGCTGATGAATATTTTCCTAGATTCTTCTTTATAGAATCAGGGAGTCCATCCAAGATAGTCTTTGCTGCCTTTGCATTGTACTCCTTGGATTCTTTATCCTTCTTGCTATCATCAATCACTGATTCCCAAATTTCAATCCCTTCAGACTTTAAGAAAGCCCTCATTTTTATTTCCCATATATCAAAGTTCCCATCGAACCTTGGAGCCTCAAATAGAATGCTTTCAAATAGATTGTTTTCTATTTTAATAGAAGAGGGAGACACAACCTTAGGAGGATTGGAGGCTTTCTTCCTTGACCTTGCCATTCTTAACTATTTTTAAAATACCTGACTGTGTTTTTAAAATGACTCACTGTTTCTTCAACAGCAACACAGAAAAAAAAACTTTGAGGAATACCTGAGTTCTTTTGCCTGAGACTTCACTCTGCTGGAGAAGACTTGCTGCTGCAACAAGATTCTTTCCTTCAGCTTCTTTGACACTTTTAAAGAGCCTGAACCAGCTCTATCACCATCAAAGAGCCTGGACCAGCTCTGATACCACTGTTGGGGATTTTTCTGGTGAAATCCCAAAAACAGATAAAAAAATTGAACACACAGAGGCAATTCTCTGTTTCCTTCTCTCCACGGGATCTTTTGTGCACAGGGAAGCTTTAAAAATAGTTTCTTTGAGAACAGAGTATTACACACCCATAAAATGATTTCTATTCATTAAACATAAATGCCTGATACATATTCATCCTCTTTCACTCAGAGGGATTTACCAAAAATACATTCAACCAACAAAAATAAAACTCTGTTTCCTTCTGAGATTTTACACTGCTGGTATGTAAAAATCCCTTCTTCATTCACTGTTGTAAAACCCTTTTACATTTACTGGTGTAAAAATATTTTACTCATACTGCTGTAAAACATTTTTTTACATATGTTGTTCCAAAAAATATTATGTGCTCCACTTCGTTTGGACTATAAAAAAAACTTACATTTCAACCTGGTTATTTTTATGTTACACTGCTGTGCATTCACAAAACTAAAATTAACTTCTCAAGAAAATCTCCCCTGCTTCTTCTTCTATGCACTGCTGTGCAATATTCGCCTTACATACAATAGCAAAAGCTTGAACACATCTTACGCTGCTGCGTTTCACCTTTTTCTTCACATTTCAAAAAGTCAACACATCATCTATGCACTGCTGTGCATCTTCCCTCGTTTTCTGCTGCCGCACATTGTCTCATTCATCCCATGTCCAAATAAACATGAAACAAAACATTACCACACTACGAGCCCTTTTTTTGTTTCACTAGTTATATTAATGAACCCAGAACAAAAAAACATAACATATGTCAAAACAAAAACGACTCCCAAAGCAAACATTATATTTACGTGCCGTAAATAAAAAATCTTCTACCAACTATCTACGACCAGGAGAAATTCATTAAATGCCTTAATGAGAAAATCTGCGGTCAACCAAATGTTTATTTTACTCCACGCAATGTAATTAATTCGATGCAGACTCGTATGCTACTTTGGTTGATGGATGACAGAGAACGATCAAGCAAATCAGACGGTGGACGGAGATTTCGGGAGGCCTTTTGCTGCTGAACGTTAGGCTCCGAAATGTCAGTTCTGCTGACGTATACAGAGGACCACGCGTCCAAAAATGATTGCATCGGAGGTGAGCGTACGGAAACTGCCTCACAGCAAAAGGCGGTCCGATGAGTGTCGTGTGGTTTGGAGGAGCGGTTTTGGGTGCATTAACTGCTGTTTTACGGTTTTGCCGTCGCTGTCCACAACGCCTACAGTTGGAATTAATATTCCAACACGCTTGGGATTGTTTTTGCACCATGTATTGGCATTCTGGCATGTGGGGCACCTCTGTCTTTAGTGATATTTATAATTTTTGGGAGGGGCAAAGTTTAGATGCGATTGGGATAAATAATTTGAAAAACAAAGCTGCGAAAAACACAGGGGTAACATTAAATAATGAGGGGGAAGAACTTTAAATGGAAGGGAGGGAATCCAATGAAGGGGAATTAAAATTCTAATTTGCCCAGGAATTTGTGAAAGGGTAGTGGTCAACTTGAATGGTAGTGGATTTTTCTTGGTATTTTTTCCCTGGTATTATCGGAATTCAAATATATAAAGGCTTTGAATGAATCCATGGATGCGGTCCAAGCTGGCTATTCTAATATTAAATAACAATGTTACAAAACAAAACAATAGTCTTCCCCAGCTGCCCGCCTGACCTGCCACTTTGTATAAGAAGATAATGTGAGGGAAGAAATCAGTCTCCTCGACTCTGATCGACTATCCTATTAAACGACTCAATCTAGAGAAGTCTATGATTTCTTTTTTAGACTTTTGTATTTTTGTAAATAGCAGATCGACTATTCTATTAAACAACTCAAGAAGCCTATGATTTTTTTTTAGACTTCTGTATTTTTGTAAATAGCAGATCGACTATCCTATTAAACGACTCAATCTAGAGAAGTCTATGATTTCTTTTTTAGACTTTTGTATTTTTGTAAATAGCAGATTTTAAAAGAAGACATAATATTCAATATGAGCAATCACCACAAAGATCAGTTGAATGCAATTATGGGATTTTTATTGAATTGAAAATTAATTGGTTATAAAATATTATTACCACCAACTCTGTAACAATTTCATAGCAACTCACTATTTAAACAATTTTAATACACGAGAATGTTATTATAGTGGTTTTTGTGTACATCTCAAACTGCAAATATGCCAAAGCACCCAATATGCTACGCCCAACGCCATTCCTGTAGAGATCGGAACTAGCAGCTCCCACATTCCCACCATAGAGTTTCACTGCAAATGATCCGCATGCACATGCCCCAACTGCAATAATAATACCAAACAAAGTAATTACGCCATGGAAAGGATAATTTTATTACCACTGTTAAAATAGTGTTCCAATTTAGTCCGAATGATTCTGCAATACCATTGTGGGCTCTTGAGTAAGCGTAATAGGCGAGTTTAGATTGATGGATGCAGCTGCTGCAACTTGACACTGGGCTCGAGACTGTAGCGATGAGCATGAGACAAACTGCAAACTAACAAGAAATTTGTTGTTTTGGTCGCCATGATGGAAGACTGGAAGATTTTTTCACAGCGAGAATGTCAAACTAGAGGAACTCTTAACATAAAAGGAAAAAATGATAATCATAAATTCACTGAAAACGTGAAAACTTAAATTAACAGGGATGCAAAACCAACAACCGTTTTCCAATTTTCAATTGACAGTCAATTTTTTTTCGAAATTTCAGCCCTGATTTCCACCATCCAAAACACGATTCAAACACTGCCTTTACAAGATTTTTTGAAATTTTTTACCGGAATTCCGACCACTTTTAACCATCCATGCCATTCCTCCGTCTCTCCTTCACAAATTGACACAGATTCGTAAATAATTTCATGAAATTTTATTTTATTTTTAATTTAGTTCATTTGAATTAATAATGGTTAGTATCAAGGTATCTTCCTAGAGATATCTTGCAAATCGACGAGATTGCCCAAATCAAATGTGTACTTGCATAATTAATAGCAGTAATTTCATACACATCTCTGACGCCTTGCCTGTGATATTATATATTTAACTTAACTAATGCGTGTAATAGCTAATGCTCTTTAGAACTATTTTCAAACGAGGTTTCCCTTGAATTCTGTGATAATGGGAGTAATTTCTTCCAGATCTCCGACGCCTTTCTTTTGATATTATATATTTAACTTAGCTAATGCGTGTAATAGCTAATGCTTTTTAGAACTATTTTCAAAGGAGGTTTCCCTTGAATTCTTTGATGGTTGGAATGCTTTTAACTCTTGTAGCACCTGATTTAGTTATTCACCCATATAATACAGTGATCCAATACCTGTCTCAAATACCTGCGAACATAACTAAATTCATGAGGCCACAACTTGTAAAATTGAATCCATATTACATTTGATAATGTTGATAAATGGGAATTTCGAGTTTATCCCATAATCTTCACGCCGTGATTCTTTTGTTTTTTATTTGTTATATTTGGGGTGTTATTTTTTTGTGGCATGGAGACTTGGGTTGGAAATTGGCTCCTGACACGTCTATTTTGGCGTAGAATTAAACTTTGCAATAAAATCAAGTAAAATTAAAATACATATTAGTAAGTTATTAAATACATTTTTAAGATCTTAAGTTAAAATTTTAAAATCTTGTAATGTAATCCCTTAAATAACTCTTTAGGCAAAGATTCCTACCAAACTCTAATTTTACTAATAAATTTAAATTTGAGATTAATGATATATATTTTGACATAAATATTTTTCATTTCATATTTTATTTCCACTATAAAATTTAAAATAAATTTAGAAAATCATTTTTTATCATTATTAAAAAAACATCATATTTTTTTCCAAAAGAAAAAATCGAACTTTTTATTACCAGGATAAAAAGTTACACAGTATATGCCGCAGCATTCATTTTGCTCTATAATTTACGAATCATAGAGCTCGCTGGATGAGAAAACTCAGCCCCGTCCAGCTAAACATGTAGGGAAAACCACTGAACAGATACACGGCCTCCTCATATGAGGAATGCTCGGGCCATTGCCCGTCCAGGTGGAGAGCTTAAAAAATAAAAACAAAAAGTATGAGAAAGGACCGCAGCGAGAGCAAAAAAGAGAATTGGGAGAAATCATGACTTTCTCCCCTTTTTCTTCTCAACTTTTTGCCATTCTCCTTGGGATGGAATTATGGGAACAAGTTGAAGTGGATTTTCTTCGCCGGGTCGAGGATTTTCCTTGTCTGAATCAGAGGCATCTGGAGAGTGCTGCCTTTTGGTTCCACTGATTTCCATTGAATTTGAGTTTTTTCCGGATTGTGATTCCATAGGTTCTTGTGGGGATGTCTTCTGAGTTTCTGTTTGGTTGCTTTCCTTTAGGATTGGTTCTTCGTCCTCATTATCTTCCTCCTCATCTGAATCTGTATAGGAGAATTTCCATCCCTTTTGATGGTTACCTGTTTTCTTCTTTCTGCGGCTGTTCTTTTTGTATTCTGGACATGCATTTTGCAGGTGTCCAGTTTGCCGACATATTCTGCACCTGAAAGTTGTATTTTCATAATCTAATGACTGCAACCAGCTGCGATATTTGTGTTTCAGTTTTATGTTTCCCGATAATCCTTTACTAAGGTCTACTTCCACACATATGCGTGCGAAAGTAAAAATTCTTTCATCGATTCTTTGTGTATCCATTTTGATAAATCTGCCTATGGAATTCTTTATGCATGCAAGTATCTTTTGGTCCCAGAAATGGATAGGGAGGTTATGAAGACGTACCCATACAGGCATCCGAGATACAACAAAAGTGTTTGCATCAAACTCCAGGAACCATGGAGTAATAAAGAGACCTGAAGAGTCCCAGAACCATGGTCCTTGCTGAATCATGAGCTCTCTGATTTCTGGTGACCGGAATTTAACTATAAAAAACCGTTTTGAACAGAGGTGGATCTCACAGTCCAGAGACCATGATGTGAGTATCCAATGAAACAGATCCAAGGGTTTGGGCCAAAAACCATTGAAACGGCAGATGATGGCTTGCTTTTCATAGCTGTCACATACCTTCTCTGCTTCTGTTGTATCGATTGTTAGTTCTGGTGTATGCTGCAGTTGTTCCACTATGTATGGACTTGGTTCTGTTCTGGCCTACTTTGGAATTGTCGGAGGAGCTTTCCCACTTTGTAAAATATGCTTGTAAGATGCTCCTTCGCTTCTGTATTGCTGGTGCTGAGCTGGGTTGTGATTCGATTTGGACCCACTGCCTCCTTCTGTTGTTTTGTTGGTTGTTGCACCTCCTCGTAGTCTCATATTGAGAATGATTGTAGATCCTGGCTTGATGTTGTACTCCTTCAAGGTTCTGTGATCCTGTAGTGATCTGTCCCCTATTACTAGGTGTTGCTCGCCTGTCGGATAACTAATCTGGTTAGCTATGTTGTTTTTCAGATCTATTGCCCTATTTGTGCCATACGTCCAAATCAAAATTGTATTTCCCATGGGCATTTTGACGAGGATTTGAAAGTGATTGGGTTCTGTCCCGTCAGAGTTAGGACTGGCGATTTGGGGCCGGGATTCAGCCTAAAGGACTTCCTTCCCTGCTAAAGTGGCTTCGACTGCTTTTGCCCCAATGGCCTTGCAAAGATCTAGAAAGATCTTTGCATTTGACAGCCCCAGCTTCCTGGAGACACAGTCAACCATCTTTGAGGGTTCAACCAGTGAGAGATGCTCCCGATCTGTCAACACCCTGGCTGGCTACTACGGTTCTGCATTGTTATTTCCTTCGATTCTGAAGATTTCCTTCTCAATGAGATCTGTGTCTTTCCCATGTTCCAGATCTGGGCAAAAACAACCTGAATCAGATCTATGGTGAAAGACCTGACCTCGGCTCCAGGTTTCCTTCCACCAAAGTGCGAGAATTAATGGACTGTCAAGGTTTGTGGCCACCCCTTTGACCTTCACTGGGAACACGCTCATGACTGTCCGAGGCTCTCCTTTGCGGCCTATCTCTATTTCATTCCAGTGAGTGGAAACATGGATCGACCAGGACTTGAAGAACCTAGCAGCATCAGTCCTGTGGAAAGAACAATCGGCAGCGGATAATACATGTCTTGTATCAGATCTAGACCTAAGCACTATCCATAGCCCGAGATCTATTCGCCCGGCTGCAAAAAGGTGTCGATCTGATCCTGAGAATCTCCCTTCCTCGGTTTGCAGAGCGTCGGCAGCATTAATCGCCGCAGGAGCCCTTACAAACCTGACATGAGCACCAAAATTCCGATGCATTGCTGAACGATCAAGACAAATGAATACTCCATATGTCCCAAACACCCTAATAATGCAATCAAAACAGATCTTGTTTTCCGACTTCGCCTTCATCTTTAAATACACAGTCTTGTGATCAAAATAACCTTCCACAAATGCCATTGCAGTCCACGAACCTAAGCTTGTTAAATCGTTGGTTCCATTTAATTTCTTAAATTTCCAGCCCCATCGTGGTTTGTTCAAAAAAAAAACATCATATTATGCTATTCATTTTTTTTATTTTTTAATTAATACATATTTTGAAACGGGTTACCCACCATGTATATTATTGATATATTGATACTTCTAGTATGAAATAAGCCATATTTATATAAAAAGACCCCTGTTATTGTGAGTGTGCATTGACACTGTTAAAAAACATTGTTTTTATAATGGGTTTTACTTTATAATTATTATTTAATATAAAGTTTTCGCCCTAGTAAATTATTATTCAAAAAATATTATAATTTAATTGTAATTAATATTTAAATTTATAAATAAATGTAAACATATTTGATTTTCTTTTGGTTATTTTAATATTATTATTCCTAGCAGCAAGGTACTAACGTATTCAAAAAATATTGATGTTGACATTAATTTTAAATTTACCAAAATGATCTTATCTAATGTTTGCTTTTGAAAAAAATTTAATTTTTTTATTAATTTTTTTTTCTACATTCTTATTGGTTAGAGTCTTATTTTGTAATGATAATATGTACTTTGACAAATTAATGGCAATGTACAAAAAAATCTTAATTGATTACAAAAATTTGACATACTTCTTCCAGGCAATTAAAACCCATGGTACTTACTGGAGAAAATTAATTTTTTTTATTTACTGACAACATCACGATTTCATTCGATAAAGTTGATGTACTCTGCTATAACCCTTGGTAGCGCTAGTGTAACCGCCCACTACGTCTTGGTGTGGTCGTACACTTGACACAGATGCCATGTCCTCCTGAAAGAAAATAAATAATATATTTCCGGTAGTCTTCAATGCATAGCACATATCAAATTACATAATGTTTAAAAGAATACTCATCGTATAATGGAATCACGACCATTGCAACATCAATGCATATAATAAAATCTAAGCTCATAAAAATCGTAAAGCACATGCAAATTCTTGATTTTATTAGTAGGATATTTTAATCAATAGAATGGCTTTAACACACAATGGGACATTGACCAATATACATGCCATATACCACACAACCACACATACATTGCGGGAGAGAACACACCAGAAGTTTGGACCATTCAATCCTTCAACAATATTGTAGAGAGCTAGGCCAAAAAAAATTCACTTTAATCACCCATTCAAAAAATACTAGGCGGTTGCTTCCATGCTAACTTATCCGCTCTTTATTTAATGCTTTCCGACTTCCACAATATCTTACCGCTAAAGTAAATTCATGTAATTTGGCTGAATATTCCAATCCCATACCACGTCTTTTCAGAATTTCCAAGCGTTTGTTGTCTTTATTTTCCGTCTTTACTATGAGAGGTAATTTAATTTAGTTTTATCCACTTTAATTGGTACATGGAATTTTGACAATGATATTATGTAATAACGTATTTAGAAAATATTGATATTGACATTAATTTTAAATTTATCAAAAATTAAATGTAGAGTTGAGGCTTCTGTGATCCATAACAAGTTTAAAATAGATTTTTCGGCGAAAATCACATGAGAAACCATTTGTCGACGCGTTTCGAACCAACCAGTGTGGTTCATCATCAGGACAAGTTGAAAAACAGATCCAGTGTGGTTCATCATCAGGACAAGTTGAAAAACAGATCCAGCTTAGCCTGTTTAAATAGCTAGAGCAGAGACACCAATGGTTACCTGGACTTAAGGAGCAAGGTCAAATTTAGTTATAATAGGTATAAAATAAAATAAAATTATAATATAATAATAAATAAATCAAAAATAAAATATAAATTTATATATAAATATATAAACCTAGTTATATTAGGTGTAAGATAAATAAATAAATATAGGAAGAATTACAAAATAATAATAAAATATTTATTTATTAAATAAATATATCACTGAAGAATAATAATAAATTATTTATAAATATATAAATAAATGAAAATATAAATTAATAAATATAATAGTAAATATGTAAATAAATTATTTATTTAGTGAAAAAATACAAATAAATGGTATTATTAGTGGGGTAAATAAATATATATAAAATTTTTATATATATAAGTTTAGTTATATTAGGGGAAAGATAAATAAATAAATAAATAAAGAATTATAAATTAATAATAAATTATTTATTTATAAATGAAGAATTATAAAATAATAATAAATTATTTTTTTTTTTTGACAAGATCGGCTGCTATATATTGATTGAAAAAGGGAATAAGGCATGAAGCCATACATAGATTGCTTCGAGAGCATTACAAATCCAAGGAGAAAGCATGAGGTTCCTGTCCTTGAATTGATTTCTATAACTTCTAGCTAAAAAACATCTATTGCTACTATAAATTCGGACATACTGGTGGCACCAAAACTTGCATTTACAGCACATAGTTAATCAATGTCAATACGACTGATCTGTCTCGCTGTGGAATCCTCTGGGTTCTGGTCTGCTTCCAATGGCTTTGCACTTGAGGATGATGATTTATCTTTCTGCTTTGCTTCCATGATTTCCCTTAAGATTGACAGCGATTCCTCAGCGTGTATGCATCTATTGCTGAGTCCGTTGAACTGCTCATGAAGTGAATGAACTCGGTGGAGAAACAGGTTCATTTCTGTGCGGTATTTGCTGTGTAAAATTCTGAACTGCTCGTCAAATTTGGCTTCCAGGCTCCGGATCTGTTCAGCGTGCCTGGCTTCCATGTTCCGAACTTGATCTTCCAATACCCTTTGTTGAGCTCTGACCTCTTCGAATTCGGCCTGAAGATCGCGGCAATGAAAGCATTGCTCAGGACGCTCCATCACTACTTGGGCTTGGATTCTCTGAGGGGCGTTTTCACTGTGGTGGGCTGCTAACTCCTCTTTGCTGCGGGGGATGTGCTGAACGACAATGGAGAAGAATAAGAAGGGCCGGATGATGATGCGCAGGGTTGAAGGAGGAGTACTGAAGGTTAGGGAGAATAAACAAAAGGGGGTCGTGCTAACAGCTCTCACTTTCTGAGTGAGAGAAGGGGAATAAAAGAGAGGCTGGATGATAGCGCGCAATTTTGAAAGGGAAATACTGCAGATTAGAGAGAATGAATCAGAGAGGGGCGTACTGAAGGGGCAAGTTTGAAAGATGGAGGATGGCCAGCAGAGGTGAAGTAAATAAAACAGAGATTGATGAAAGAATGGAGCAGTAGTTCTCGCCTTCCCACTGAAACTATTCCTGAAAAGCACCACGATAAAGATTAGAGAAGAGATAATCAAAGCAAGGAATGGCGATACCAGAGATTGATTTCGTCTTCGACTCTGGACAAGTGCGCCTTCTTCATTCCAGCGAAGCTGCTCTTGCTCATAGCAATGAATGACAAGTCTTTGCTTTCCTCTGCCCGTATTTATGGAACGGAACCAACCATGGCCTGAAGGCATTGCAGAAGTCGGATCCTCTGTATTATTAAGATATTTTCCTAAATCTCTAAGTCGATTTGCTGGAGCAGTGCAATCCTTCTTCCGTCCTTCGCTGAGGTGATTGTTTTTTCTCGGGATGTCAGTTATTCTTTGAATCAAGGCCTGAATGAGACTGTTTATGCATTTCATACTCTCTGTCAAGTGTCCTGGGACTGTTGTAACCATGCCCGTCACACACTTGCTGGATCTGCGTGCCTGGGCAAAGTCAGGGTCGGCCTGCTTCATGGCAGAGGCTGGAAAAAATCTCTGTGATTGTGCCTCAATGCACCTTCCGGATGTCCAACTGCGTTATTCGCATGTTTATCCGCTTTCCCATTGAGCGTGCGAAGGATATGGCAGAATCTGATTTTTTCAAAGTGTTTGGTGAGGAGATTGATGCGTTGGATATGTTGCTGAAGATTACTGTTTGGAGATCTCCGGTGATGGTTCATGAGGCCAATGACTATGGAGGAGTCTCCTAAAACTAGAGCTTTTCTAATCCCCATGCTTTTTAATTGCAACAACCCTTGATACAGTGCGAGAGCCTCTGCATTATTATTTGTTTTTTCCCCCAAACTCCATTCGTAGTTGCAGATTTCTTCTCCTAATTCATCAATGATAACACCTCCTGCGCCTGCTGGTCCTGGGTTGGACTTTGAGGCGCCATCAAAGTATAAAATTGGGCAGTTGTTACTCTGGATCCACCTCTTGAATTCCTGGGTTGGTAGTCTAATTTCCCATTCCCTGGTCTGATGTTGATGCTGTCTGTCAGTTCTCTGAATACTCTGTTGATGACCTGAACGACCTAGAATATGCTTGATCATTAGCCTCTCCTCAACTGAATAGTCTTTTGCTATAATTTTCCCTGAGTATTTGGCTGCCATCGTCTCCTGCGCCAAGAGGTGAGCATTGTTGCATGTCTTCCAAACATTGCCCTCTTTGTTTTGAAAGATTTTCTTGTTTCTTGTGAGCCAGATTTTCCATAGAAGGTTGTGAGGTATGATATCCCAAGTTCTTTTGACTATCTTGCTCCTTTTATCTTTCCAAGGGCAATTCCTTCTCCAATCTTGGATTGTCTCTGCAATGTTTTGCTGAGGTTGCCATGTTATATTGCCCAAGTTGGACATGATGGTCCAGCATTTCTTCGCGAAGATGCAATCAAGGAATAGATGGTGGATGGTTTCCTCCTCAGAGCAACAATTAGGGCAGATTGAAGGTCCATGTATCCCTCTCTTTCTTAGGTTTTCCGAAGTGAGGATTCTGCCCTTTAACAGCAACCAGATGAAGAATTTGACCTTGGGGATGGCCTCACATTTCCATATTGTTCTCCATTGATTCCAGACGGGAGTCTGGTAAGTGTTGTTGCAAATGAATTGGTAGCCAGATTTGATGGTATAGCTTGAGCCCGTGGGGTCCCATCTAAACCCATCTGCTGCTCCTTTTTTAATGGGGGCTCTGTTCTGAAGATTTTTATGGAGGGCTTGATAGCTTGATTCCAAGTGTGGGGGAATAACTGGAAAGTCCCAGCTAGTCCAAGCTCCAGTATCAGCATCCCATTTTGAAATTTGATCTAGCCTCTGAATGCCTTTGCTGTTAAGATAGAGGATGAAGGGAATGGCTTCTTCAATAGTATTTAGAGGTTGGAAACCCATTATTTTATCAGTGGCATAATTTATACTGCTCCCTTCCCTCGGAATCTTTGAGGTGTTTTGAATGAGAGTGGGGATTGCTTTCTTACAGAGGTGCCAGATTTTGGTAGAATCTCTATTGGGAATATCAGTTTCAAGGAGTCTTTGTCTATTGTCAGAGAGATATTTGCATTCAATGACCTGTTTCCACCAGGCTTTTGGTTCATTAATTAGCCTCCAAGCCATTTTAATCCCGAAAGCGAGATTTAGAATTTTAGGAGCTCTGATTCCCAACCCACCTCTATCTGGAGATTGTATTACGCTTTTCCAATTGACCAAATTGAATCTATTTTTTTCTTTTTTCCCTCCTTGCCATAAAAAATTGCGGAGGGCGGTTTCCAGCTTATAGTGAAAAGAAGCAGGAGCTTGATAAAGTGTGAATCGGTATAAAGGTAAGGAGGAGATACCTGATTTGAGCAAAATTAGTCTGCCAGCTGGGTTAAGCCATTGAGTTCCCCATTGCTGAACCTTCCTTTTGACTTTGTCTATTATTTCATTCCAGGTGGTGGCTTTTAGAGAGCCCATGGTGACCGGCATCCCAAGGTAGGTGAAGTGGTCCCAGGTTGCTTTGAAGGCAACTCCAAAGATGTTAACAATACTGTGGGCTGTTTGATTGGAGATGTTCCATCCATAGATGCAACTTTTTTGGAAGTTGACTTCTCCTCCTGAGCACGCCATAAATTGATTGAGGAGGATTTTGAAGCGCCTTGCTATAGTAGTGGATGCCCCACCAATAAGCAGAGTATCGTCAGCAAATTGTGAGTGATTGATATTTTTCACTCCGTTTCCAAACTTGATACCAGAGATGAGGCCAACTCTTCTATTGTGTTCAAGGGTGCTGCTAAAGGATTCAGCCATCAAGATGAAAAGATAAGGGGAAAGAGGGCAACCTTGCCTTAGCCCTCTTGAGGATTGAAAAGCATCACAAGGGCGGCCGTTTATGAGAGGCGAGATCCAGGGGCCAGAGATACAAGCGGCAATGGTGCTGATGAAGGCAGAATTAAATCCCATTTTCCTCAAGACAGCGAACAAGAATGAGTGTCTTACTCGATCGAATGCGTTGGCTAAATCTAGCTTAAGAACGAAGCCTTTCTCCTGCCTAGATGTGCTGGAGTGGATAGCTTCTTGAACCAAGGTGATGGTGTCATGAATTTGCCTGTTGGACATGAAGCCTCCTTGATTTTCAGATATAAGGGAAGGGAGAAGAGGCTGGAGCCTGGCTGCTATAATTTTTGCAAAGATCTTGTAAGAAGTGTTACACAAAGAAATAGGTCTAAATCTGGAGAAAGAAGTGGGGCGGTTTTCCTTAGGAATGAGGGCGAGAAAAGTTGAATTTGTGAAGCCCCCCATTTTCTTTTTCCTTTGGATTCCTTTCATCATTTTAACAAGATCTTTTTTTATCAAATGCCAATGGTCCCTGTAAAAATTTATTGGGAAACCGTCTGGACCTGGGGACTTGTCTGGTTGTAAAGTCCAGATGGCTTTTCTGATCTCCTCCTCTGTAATTTCACTGTTTAACCTGTCATTCTCCTCAACAGAGATTTTTTCCGGAAGATGCTTAAGGAAGGCCGAATAGTCAGCGTCTCCTTGGGTTTCTGTGAGGAGACATTTGTAATGGAGGAAGGCAGCTCTTTTTATAGATTCTTGGTCATTATGCTGGCTGCCTTGACTATCAGTAATAGTGGTAACATTGTTCCTTGTTTTTTTTGCTGTGGCCTGCTTGTGAAAGTATGCCGTATTTTTATCACCTTCCTTTAACCATAATTCTCTTGACTTGATCCTCCATTTGATCTCTTCCGCTCTCTTTATTTGAATTAGCTGTCCCTGAACCTCCCATTCCTTACTTTTCAGCTGATGAGTGAATCCATGGTCCTCTATTTGTTGGTGGATCTCTTCCAAATCCTGCTGTATTTTTTTCTTTATTTTTTCTGGCTCTTGATAGCTGGCTTTTGCCCAATCCTTGAGTGCCTTCCTTATGTTTCGAAGTTTTGTTTCCCAAATATGAATTGGGGAACCTTCAACGTGTTGCTTCCAAGTTTCTTCTATGATAGCCTCGGCCTCAGCGCTGTCTCTCCACAAGGGATTGTACCTGAACGGAATTGGTCCCAAATGAGCGTGGGAGTCCAGCGTTAAGAGAATGGGGAAGTGATCTGAGGCTGTGGTACTGAGAATTTTGGTGTGGCCTGCGGCAAAGGAGGAGAGAAGGGAAACATTGACCAGTATTCTGTCCAACCTTTCCATAATGTTGCCTGGTCCCAATCTTCTGTTGTTCCAAGTATATTTCCTATTTTTTGGAATGATATCCATCAGTTCATGTTCAGCCATTATCATTTCCAGCTGTCTTCTGGAGGGGTCGGGGGTGAAGGTGCCCCCCCTTTTCTCATTCGCATGAAGAATTAAATTGAAGTCTCCAGCAAGAATAACATTTGGGTTCTGCTCCTTGTCTATTTCTTCCTTCAATTCCTTCCAACATTGTTCCTTTTCCCGGTAATGGTTGGGGATATAGACATTATAAATGATGAAGTCACAGCTCTCTTCCTTGTTGGTAAGGTTGGTCCTGACCCAGTTTTGATTGAGGACAAAGGATTTGCAGTCCCAGTACTGCTTATTCCACATGGTTGTGATTCCTCCAGAGGCTCCTCTGGAGTTGCTACTGGCCCCTGAGAAATTTTTTTGGGCTTCTATAATTATTTGCATTTCACTCTGACTTTGCTTCGTTTCCTGTATCAGAACAATTTCAGGTCTTTCTGTTTGAAGAAGGTCTCGTAGGGCAGTTGATTTGGAGGGGTGCCCCATACCCCTGCTGTTCCAAGATAAAAGCTTCATCATGAGGCGTTCGAGCGAGGAGGTGCTCGCCTCTCATGTTCTTTACCTGCTGTTTCTTTCTCTTGTGAACCTGTAATGAAAGATTCCATAGGAGTTTGGATCCCTAGGGCTATGTCCTTTTGCGTGCTTTCTTCCCGATGCTGCTTGGCTGACTTTCTGCCTGGTCCAGGTTTCTTGTGGATATCACCGGAGGAGCCAAAGTCTTTGGAGGAACTTCTGGTGGTTCTGAAGGGGGGAGGATCAATGACGGGCTGAGAGGGGGTCGAAGAAATCAAGGGGGGCTCAATCAGATTCGGAGATGGCTGATCAGTCTGAGGATCATCAGAGGATAAAATAAGGAAAGGATTGGAAGAGGAGGGGAAGGAAGAGTCAAGGGAAGGTCCAGGAGGGTTAAAGGATGGAGAGGTGGGGCGAGGAGAGGAGGGTCCCGGTTGTTCAGGAGGTGGATCTTGTTTTGCCTGAGGTGCTGCTTTCTTTTTTTTAACCGTTTCCCACTGATCTCCTTGACCTTCAGAGTCAAGATTAGTATTTTTAGAGCATCTATTGGCAAAATGGCCATATTCATGACATACCTTACATTTAAATGGAATTTGCTCGTAGTCCAGCTGCTGTATGTAGCTCCAGTCATCCACCTTCAGCTTGATGGCTTCTGGTAGGCCTTTCCCAAGGTCCACTTCTACGCAAATCCTTGCACAAGCTTGCATGTTATCTTTAGGCTCGCTTCTGTCGATGTACTTGCCGACTGCATTCCCTATTGCTTTTACCGAGTCATCTCCCCAGCAGTGCAAGGGGAGATGGGGAAGACGGACCCAAACCGGAACCGCATTCGGAATATCGAGTTCAGGGTCGAAATCAGGGGTCCATTTGTTCAGATATAACCCTCGAGAGTCCATAAAATAGGGCCCGTTTCTAAATATCAGATCCTTATCTGCTTTGGTTTCAAAATGGAAGGTATAATAGCCTTTGCCGCAGAATCGAATCGATATCTTTCCTTCAGTTTTATCAGACCAGTTCCTTTCCACCCATCTCTGGACTGTCTTTGGTGAGGGCCATAAGCCTGTGAACTGCCCAATGAGCCCTTTTTCTGCTAGAGATAAAGCTGCCATTCGTGGAAGAGAAGGAGGTAACTGAACTTCTTGGAGTGTATCAAGTTTCTTAACAAATTTGGATGTTGCTGGCTTCGGACGGACGGGGGGCAGAGATTTTACCAAATCAGAGAAAGCTTTCTCTGCATCCCCAGATGATGGATCAGAATGGGCCATGGCGGAGGCCAGGCCCCAAAACAGGCCTCGCGGCCCAGGCCAAGGCGAAGCTGCTGCTGCTGCGATTCTCCAAACCCTCGCTCCAGCTCCGCGCGCGCTCTCTCGGAAGAAGACCCAAGAATATACTGTCAGCAATAATAAATTATTTATAAATTAATTAATTAATTAATAAATATAATAGTAAATATGTAAATAAATTATTTATTTAATGAAAAAATGGTATTATTAGTGGGGTAAATAAATATAAAATTTATATATATATAAGTTTAGTTATATTAGGGGAAAGATAAATAAATAAATAAATAAATAAATAAAGAATTATAAATTAATAATAAATTATTTATTTATTAAATAAAAATATAAGTATATAAATCAAGAATTACAAATAATAAATTATTTATTCATTTATTAAATAAATCAATATATAAATAAATACGTGAAAAAATATAAATTAATAAATATAATGGTAAATATATAGATAAACTATTTATTTAGTTTATATAAATAAAATGGTATCAGTGGTTACGCAACGGTTGAAATATATCAATTGAAAACAAATTAGTGGGTTAATTAGTTAGAATTAATAAATAAATCAATAAATCAAAAATCCAATAAATAAATAAAAAGAGGAAATAAAATAATTATAGCTAGTTATAGGTATTAAAAACTAGTAAGAATAATTAAAATTGATATTAATAGTTTAAACATATAAATGGGTTATTGATATGAAAGAATGATGGGAATAATAAATAAATAAAAATAATAACCATAATAATAAAAGAATACATAATAATAATAATAATAATTATAATAGAATTAAGTTATAAAAAATAAATAAAAAAATAATAAATAAAAGTAAATAACTAAATAAATAATAATTAAAAATATAATAATTAAGTTATTAAATAAATAAATACTAATCAAGTTATTAAAATAAATAAATAAACAAAATAAATAAATAATAATAAAAATAAAATAAGAGACAAGAAAAACGATCACTAGATAATAGAATTTAGTAATAATAGTAACTGTATAATAAAACGTAATTGTTTAATAGTTTCTTAATGTCTTTGTTGAGAATGGTTATAGTAGATACTTGGGTCAGAAGGCCTTCCGAAAAGCCGCCAAGAATTCTCTGACAAAAAGGGAACCGAAGGAACGGATTCCAGGTGTTCATCTTCCTTACGTTCAAGGGACCACGGATAAGGTTGCAAGGATTCTCAGGATGCATAGTGTCCCCGTGACCTTTAGACCCCTTAGCACCATTCGTTCGTCCCTCAGATCAGTCAAGGATCCTATTGACCCCAAAGATATGAAAGGGGTTTATATGATCCCCTGCTCATGTGGGACCCCTTATATTGGTGAAACCGGTCGCTCCATTAATCAGAGGATCAGTGAGCACGCTGCTGACCTTAAACATATGAGAGCTCAGTCTTCCGCTTTAGCTGAACATGTGGAAAAAACCAATCATCATGTTTGCATTGAGGAGGCTAGTGTTATCGCTAAGGTTTCGCATTTTCATCATCGGAAACTCAGGGAAGCTATTGAGATTGAAAAGAGACCCAACAATCTCAATAGAGATGATGGCTGGAAAATCAGTACGTGCTGGGTCCCAGCGCTTTCTTCTTAGTGATTTATTGTCTCTTATTATTATTTTAGTATTATTTACTTACTATTATTTATTAAACGATTACTATTAAATATACAATTAAGAAACTATTAAACAATTACGTTTTATTATACAGTTACTATTATTACTAAATTCTATTATCTAGTGATCGTTTTTCTTGTCTCTTATTTTATTTTTATTATTATTTATTTATTTTGTTTATTTATTTATTTTAATAACTTGATTAGTATTTATTTATTTAATAACTTAATTATTATATTTTTAATTATTATTTATCTAGTTATTTACTTTTATTTATTATTTATTTATTTATTTTTTATAACTTAATTCTATTATAATTATTATTATTATTATTATGTATTCTTTTATTATTATGGTTATTATTTTTATTTATTTATTATTCCCATCATTCTTTCATAACAATAACCCATTCTTTCATATCAATAACCCATTTATATGTTTAAACTATTAATATCAATTTTAATTATTCTTACTAGTTTTTAATACTTATAACTAGCTATAATTATTTTATTTCCCCTTTTTATTTATTTATTGGATTTTTAATTTATTGATTTATTTATTAATTCTAACTAATTAACCCACTAATTTGTTTTCAATTCATATATTTCAACCGTTGCGTAACCAGTGATACCATTTTTATTTATATAAACTAAATAAATAGTTTATCTATATATTTACCATTATATTTATTAATTTATATTTTTTCATGTATTTATTTATATATTGATTTATTTAATAAATGAATAAATAATTTATTATTTGTAATTCTTCATTTATATACTTATATTTTCATTTAATAAATAACTAATTTATTATTAATTTATAATTCTTTATTTATTTATCTTTCCCCTAATATAACTAAACTTATATATATATAAATTTTATATTTATTTACCCCACTAATAATACCATTTTTTCATTAAATAAATAATTTATTTACATATTTACTATTATATTTATTAATTTATTAATTTATTTATAAATATTTTATTATTATTTTATAATTCTTCATTTATAACTAAATAATTTATTATTAATTTATAATTCTTTATTTATTTATTTATTTATCTTTCCCCTAATATAACTAAACTTATATATATATAAATTTTATATATATTTATTTACCCCACTAATAATACCATTTATTTGTATTTTTTCATTAAATAAATAATTTATTTACATATTTAATATTATATTTATTAATTTATATTTTCATTTATTTATATATTTATAAATAATTTATTATTATTCTTCAGTGATATATTTATTTAATAAATAAATATTTTATTATTATTTTATAATTCTTCCTATATTTATTTATTTATCTTACCCCTAATATAACTAAATTTATATATTTATATATAAATTTATATTTTAGTTTTGATTTATTTATTATTATATTATAATTTTATTTTATTTTATACCTATTATAACTAAAGTTGACCTTGCTCCTTAAGTCCAGGTAATCGTTGGTGTCTTTGCTCTAGCTATTTAAACAGGCTAAGTTGGATCTGTTTTTCAACTTGTCCTGACGATGAACCACACTGGTTGGTTCGAAACGCGTCGACAAATGGTTTCTCATCTGATTTTCGCCGAAAAATCTATCTTAAAAATTAAATGATCGTAAAAATTTATTTATTTTTTTATTTTTTTTTTTAATCTATTTTTTCTACATTCTGATTGGTTAGAATCTTATTATGTAATTATAATATGTACTTTGACTAATTAATGACAGTTTATAGAAAATCTTAACATAACTATGCTTTGATTGTGCATGTGGTTGCGATGATGTTTAAAATAAAATTAAAAAACAAACTATTTCATTTTCCAACAATTGCAATGAGGGTTGGACTTTCACATAAACAAAATATAAAATATTAGATTAGACACAAAGATAATCATTGATTTACAACTTTCCGTGTGTAAATTGTATGAAAACTTGGCAGTTGCAATTTAGTAGTGGAACATTAAAGGGAGTCTGAAAAATAGTACGATATAAATAATATATAAGCGACAACAACACGAGTTCTCAGAAAGCGGTAGGAGTTGATTGGGCATGTACCATGTAAAATAATTTTTTAATATAAAACAAAGATTTTTTAAAAATTTGATGGTACAGTGTAGTGTTATGTTTGTACAAATTATTATAATTGATTTTATTTTTATATTTTTTTCTCAAATTGATGTTTTATATATTATTTTTTTTTTCTGACAAATAGAAATTAGACTCAATTTTTTTTTAATATTCTAGATCAATCACAAAATAAAGTTTTTAATTTCAAATATTTTATAAATAATTTTGATTTTGAAAAAAAAATATTTTAATATTTTAATATAATAATTTTTTAAGAAGTTTAATAAACTTTATAAATTGTTTCAAAAATTTAAGATGAGAGTTCAAAGATTTTTTATTATAAACTGATTTTAATATAACTTTCCTAAAAGCAGGTATAATAATGCAACTTTTGTTTGTAATATCCCCCATTAATGTAAATATTTTAATTTTACTGCAACCAAACAAACTATTACTATTTGTTTGAATTATGAACTATTTTTGGAATTTCAGTTATTAAAGGATAATATTTTACAGTTATGGGTAAATACTATTCTTTTCTTACTAGGTAATTAGTTATGGAAACAGTTACCTATTTCAAAACTAAATCCTAGAGTATAATACAGTAAATGATCAAGAGGATGGGGATCTGAGATCACGAACTAAGAAACGAGAAAACTGTGACAGTTTGAAAAGGTTATTTCTGGTAAGGATCAGATAGTCAGTAAATGATTGAATCTCTGAGGCAAAGAACTCTTAAAGCCAGGAGTAGCATAGAGGGAGATTAACTGGATTTGGTATCTCACGGGAGCGAAGAATTAAGTGCGAATCTTCATTTTAAGTCAATCAAGAGTGGCGGAAAACAGATAAGTAAAATGAATCTTTTATAAAGTTATTTATTGCAATCTAGCTTGCTTGTTAAGACTATGTCATTAAATCATGATTGTAGTAACTGCGATAACTTGATTACAGGATCTTTAACCTTTAAGCATGGTGAGAGAACCTAGAATAATTTTCATTACAGAACTTCTTCGTTGAAACATGACTGTAGGATTCAGCTGTAAACTAAAGGCAGGATTTATTTATATTTTAGTTATGATAAGAGAATTTTATAAGTTTCATTCGAGAGTTGTTTCATTGATAATTAAAAGCAAGTAATTATAAAATATTTGGAGGAAAATACTTGTTATAGTTCAAGAATTTGATATTATTACTGTTGCATTTAGTGGGAAAAAGTAATTTAAAAACTTCCTAATAGCAGGATAAAAACTGGAAGTGAAAGGAAATCATGTACATTGAGTATAGAGAAAAGCATAAATAAAGGAAGGAACTCTATGAGTGAATGAGAACAACCAAGCAGAATTTTCGGTGCTCATGAATTCGCACGGTTATTAATAAAATTAACATATTATCAATAATAGGAAATAGCTAGAATAGCGATTCTTTTAAACAAAGGATTTTTCTTTTTTTATCCAAAACCTTAAATGAATTTGGTACAGTATTATTCGACTCCCAATTAGGATAACATAAAATCAAACCAAGTAACATAAGTCGAAACATAATAAATATATCCTTTGCTTACCTACAGGCCTCACAGCTTCTTCATATCAAAGACCTTGTGTTAATCACGATTTCAACAAGAATATTTGAGATAAAACTAATCTTATAAACATTAAGGAGATTATGAAGTTAAATAGAAAACCTAAGTATATTCAAGGACCCATCTAGAAATCCATTCAACAGCCAAATAACCGAGAATCATTTCTGAAGAAAAACGAAAGGAATAACACTAATGAATGCTGTGAATAACCTTTTGACATTTCCAGAGTACAATTATAGAAATCAAAAGGTGAAACAAAAAGAAAAACACCATTATAATGCCCTGCTCCGTGATTACCATAGAGGGTGCAACCTTCATATAGTCTAGAAAAAGTTTTTGACAGAACGACCAGTCCACACAAGAGCCAAATGTTGCACCTATAGCCGAGGCCATAAGGCTCTTAAAATATTTAATACACATTCAGCAAAAGAAGAAAAATTAATTATAGAGTGTCGACCCTGCAATCTTAGTATACACGTTTCCACTTTTCAATTTACCACAGTCTCCATGATTTCCATCAGAAACAACCAATACAGACTCTCAATTAAACAGTCAACAACCTTGTGCTAACCATGGAAGCAGAAGAGGATTAATACTCGGAAAGGACGCGTGGAGCATAGTCGACTAAAGGGTCAGCCACAGTCCACTCCAAAACCCTGCGACTTGAGATCCCCACCTTGCACGTTGACAAGAAAACAGTGTTAGAATCCTCGCAGATTAAAACTAGTGTTGTAAAGAAAGGATAGAAACGAAAACAAATGAAAGCTTGGAGTAGGAAATTAACCCTTAATACCTGTGAAGGATAGGCATGCCTCTGGTGACGTTCTTCTAGAGGAATGGCGAAGTCTCAGAGCCCACTGTAAGGGACCTCGATGCGAAAACAAAGAGCCATTGTCGCAGAGGACTTGAATGAGTCGGGAGCCAAAAACCCTCAAGAAAAACCATACCAAATGAGTCCCCTCATCGGAGTTAAGAATTCCTGACAACAGATGAGTCGTTCAGTTCGGCTAGCTACAAAGAACCGTCGATGGAAGGGTTAAACCCCGAGAAGCATGGTTGAGGGTGGACAAACGGAGAGCTCTCTAGCCGCCAGCAAGCCCAAGGTTGCAGAGGTTTATTGTGCACGCAAAAGATCAAGGCACAGGATTGTACCAATGGCGCGTGTGCCAGCCACGAACCTAGAGCCATTAATTCCATTGGTGAAACAGATTTAATGTCGTATAACATCATATATATAATAATATTTGTTAATGATTATCGTACCCTGTTGTAATTCAAACAATATCAAATAATTTTGGCATTGTGTTGTATGGTCCCATCATTTGATTAGTGATTAAAAATCAATTCATTCTTGACAGGTCAAGTATTAAAAACCAAGCATACGCTCTTAGCTTTAGTCAAATAAACTATGGGTATTAATATATAACAAAATAAACTATGAGCATAAATATATATGAGGATATATATTCGTATTAATGTTTCATTTTCAAAAAAAAAATATTATGTGTAATATGGAGGTGTTACATATGGTATCAGAGTGGACTCAGGTTTCCAAAACTGAGACCTCTGGGTAATAAATAACAGTTTTGATAATGTGCACGTAGGAAGCAGCAAGGTTAAGTATGAGGCAAACTTGAAACTTACCACATGGTTTCGTAATGGGAACAGGGCCAACTGCATATCAGGAAGGTAATTTGGAAGGTTGGGTGTAGTTGGGCAATGATTCACAAAATCCCAATGCAGACCTCTAAACCACTGTTCAAGAACTGAAAGGTGAGATGGCCCGACTCTAGGCAGACAATGAAATACTCATGCAGGAACAAGAGAAAATCTTAAACAACTTGTCAGATAGATAGAATCATCATCCACTAGCCCCTAGTTCGGTGCATGACCACACGACCGGGGAACAGGAATTCTGCACTAAAAACATGGAAACATAAAGAGGAGAAGAAAACCAGGAGGAAGAATCAGGAAATGTGTCAGATCACAAGACAAAGAAGAAACAAGAAGAGGTTGCGGAAGCATGGTTAATTAATATGAATAAATATTTCCAATTGTATGAATATGATTACAATTTGAAGGCTCTTCTAGCCATTTTCCAGCTTCAAGGGAAAGCTACATTATGGTGGGAAGAAGTAAAAACAGTCCATGGGGTCAATGAACAGAGTATAACCTGGGATAAGTTCCAAAAATTCTTCAAAGAAAAGTATTTAACCGAGAGATTTTATGATGAGAAAGCTAAGGAGTTTCATGACCTCCACTTGGGCCAAATGACCATGGATGAATTTATAACAAAATTCACCTCATTGCTGAGATACGTTCCCTATATTCGTGAAGAAAAGGCCAAAGTACAATGGTTTGTCAGTAGTCTTCCATTATTTATGAAAGAACGACTGGAGTTTGACAACCCAAAAACCATGGACGAGGTCATTCGGAAAGCACGAATCTATTATCAGTAGAATAAACCAAAAGGAGATATGAGTAAAAGGTGGGCAAACAAGAAGGGAAATAAATTCATTTCCAGCCATAAGGGAAATAATAACAATATCAAGGGATTATTTAAAGTTCAAGGTAAATAGAATATGAATAAAACCAGAGTTAGGGCACCAGGAGAAGTTGGGACTAGTGAGTAGGCTGGAAAAGATGAAGAAGTATTACTTAATAGCCCCCTGTATAGTGCTGAGGATGCGGAGGCCCACATTATATTAAAAATTTTCCTCAATGCGGGGGAGTAGACTAGATTTCCCAAATTCACGAGGCCTCCACTGTGGAGAGAAGTGGCTAAAAGCATCCCTAAGATCAACTTAGCTCTTGAATACCATCAAGTGGAATTTCAACCAACTATGGTTGAATTTGAAGGTACTATTTTTTACCAGACTTGCTCTATTTTAATAGATCTTGGAGCTACGCTTAGTTATGTCAGTCCCAAGATAGTAGAACAATGTAGATTACAAGTGGTTAAATTTAAAAACCCATGGTTAGTACAGCTAGCCATAGGAGCAAAAAGAAGAGTTTTGTCTAAGGTAAATAACTACCCCTTGGAATTAGATGGTAAATCTATTATAGTTGATTTAAATGTGCTACCCCTAGGGTCTTACGATGTTTTGATAGGTATGGACTGGTTAGAAAAGCACTGGTCTTTGGTAAATTGTAAGACAAAAGCTATTAGCTACCGAGATGAAAAGGGTGAAAGACAGGAAATTCTGGGTGTTCAGAAATCTCTGCAAATAAGGCCAATAACAGCTTCCCAACTAGCCAAATGCATCAGGAAAGGTTGCCAAATATATGTTATACAAGTAGGATATGCTGACTCTAAGGAGAAACCCGCATCACTAGAAGACATACCTGTAATACAAAATTTTCTGGATATATTTCCCAAGGAAATACCAGGTCTACCCCTAAAAAGGGACATAGATTTTACTATTGAACTAATTCAGGGAGCTGCTGCAGTGTCTCGGTCACTGTACAGAATGAGTATCCCCAAACTAACAAAATTAAAGATGCAGCTCCAAGAGTTTCTTGATAAGAAATATATTCATCCTAGTGTGCCTCCTTAGGGAGCTCTAGTACTATTTGTTAAAAAGAAAGACAAAACCCTATGAATGTGCATGGATTACCACTAGATAAACAAGCTAACCGTTTAAAAAAAATACCCCCTTCCCCTTATAGACAAGCTTTTTTACCAAGTGAAAGGTGCAACCATCTTCTCAAAAATTTATCTTTGTTCTAGGCATCATCACATGAGAATCAAGGAGGAAGATATTGCACAAACTGCTTTTAGGACACATTATGGTTATTATGAGTTTGTGGTTTTACCTTTTGGGCTAACTAACGCCCTAGCTACCTTCATTTTTCTTATGAATAGCATTTTCCATCAATTTCTAAATAAATTTGTGTTAATCTTCATCGATGAAATTCTGATTTACTCTCGAAATATGGAGGAGCATAAGGAACATCTCTGCATGGTACTGCAAATCCTAAGAGAGGATCAACTATGCGCTAAGTAAAGTAAATGTGACTTCTTTAAAGAACAGATCCAATACTTGGGACATGTTATCACCAAGGATGGAATTGCGGTTAATTTGGAAAATATAAGAACCATTATGGAGTGGCCAGTACCAAAGGACATAGTCGATATAACATCATTTATGGGCCTCGTTGGTTACTAGCAAAGGTTTGTGGAAGGATTCTCAAGAGTGGCCTATCCTATTACCACCTTACAAAAGAAAGGGATAACTTTCAAGTGGAGCCCTAATTGTCAAAGAAGCATTGATCAGCTCAAGCATCTACTTACCACTGCACCCATTCTGATCATCGCTGATCCCAACAAGGAATATGTGGTTTTTACAGATGCTAGTAAGGAGGGAGTGGGTGGTGTACTTATGCAAGAAGTTAGGGTGGTAGCTTATAAATCTAGAAAACTAAAGGAATATGAACAAAAGTATTCTGCATATGATTTAGAATTGACAATAGTCACCCACGCCTTAAAATTGCCGCGCCATTATCTTTTAGGAAATATATTTTTATTAATGACTGACCACCATAGTCTGATTAATTATTTCAAGTAGCCAACTTTAAATGCCAGGCAAGCTCGTTGGGCAGACTTCCTAAGTGAATTCGATTTCGAAATCAAACACATAAAAGGGAAGGAAAATTGAGTGGTAGATGCTTTAAGTCGAAAGGTAAGTTGTTTATATGAAATTGCTTTTAGTGAATCATGAACAACTTTTTTTGGATAGATTCAGGAAGCTTCCTTACAGGACAAGAAAAAATTTCTAACAGCCATGAACAACAACTGGGTTATGAAATAAATGCAGAAAATTTACTGGTTTATAGGAAAAGAATTTATGTACCCAACCAGCAACATCTTAAAAATTTAATTTTGGATGAATACCATAAGATTCCTTATGCAGGTCATCCCGAATACCAAAAGATGATCTCTTCCCTACGGAAGGAATTCTTCTGGCCTGGTATGAAGAAGGAAGTGGCAGAATATTTAGCCAGATGCTTGGAATGCCAGCAAGTAAATGCTAAGCATCAACGCCGAGCAGGGTTAGTCCACCCTATACATATTCCAGAATGGAAGTGTAAAACCATATCGATAGATTTTATCACTGGGCTACCTAAATCAAGGAAGAAAAGTGACTCCAACATGGTAGTGGTGGACAAGATGAGCAAATCTGCTCATTTCATACATGTTCAATCAACTTATAGGGCAGTCCAAATTGCTAATATTTTTATGCAAAACATATTTAAACTGCACGGAACCCCGAAGATGATTATTTCTAACCGAGATGTAAAATTTACATCAGCCTTCTGGAAATCCCTGTTTGAGGGATTTTGCACACAACTGCACTTCAGTACAACCTACCATCCCCAAATGGATGGGTAGACTAAAAGGGTAAACCAAATGGTTGACGACATGTTGCGAATGTATGTAATGTAACAACCCACAAAATGGGAGGATTACTTACACCTAGTAGACTTCACATATAATAACGGGTACCATGCATCTCTTTGCATGAGCACCTTTCAAGTTTTATATGGTTGTAAATGCAAAACACCCTTAGGTTGCAGAGGACCAGAGGATAAACTACTACTAGGGCTGGAAATGTTGGAGGAAATGGTAAAAATGGTTTGGAATAATTTAAAGGCTACTCAGGACTGGCCAAAGAACTTTACCGATCGAAAGAGGAGTTTTCAAGAATTCCAGGTAGGAGATCATGTCTACATTTGAGTGCAAGCCAATAAAAGCACCTTGCAATGGGCCGAGTGTGCCAAGCTAGCAACCCGATATTGCGGACCATTTCAAATCTTGGATTGAATAGGATCAGTGGCTTATGAGCTTGCCTTACCTAGTCATATTCGTGTACACAATGTATTTCACGTCTCTCTACTTAAGAAATATGTATATGACACTAAACACATAACTTAATTGCAAGATATATAGGTGAGGTATATCTATGTGTGAAGTATATGATATAAATATGTTAAATAACTAGTTAACGACTTAGCAATTTTTTTTGCAATGTTCAGGTTGAACCAGAAGGTGAATTCCTGGTCGAGCCTCTAGTTATACTATATTGGAGAGAAGTAACGTTGTGGAAGCAATTTATCACCTCAGTTAAGGTGTAGTGGCAGCACTTTGGACCGAAAGAGGCTACCTGGGAAGATGAACAGGTCATGAAAGAGAACTTTCTAGGTTTATTTGCAAGAGGTGAACAACGGGACGATGTTCCATTTTAGGGGGGAAGATGTAATATCCCCCATTAATGTAAATATTTTAATTTTACTGCAACTGAACAAACTATTACTATTTGTTTGAATTATGAACTATTTTTGGAATTTCAATTATTAAAGGATAATATTTTACTATTCTTTTCTTACTAGGTAATTATTTATAGAAATAGTTACATGTTTCAAAACTAAATCCTAGAGTATAATACAGTAAATGATCAAGAGGATGGGGATCTGAGATTAGGAACTGAGAAACGCGAAAACTATGCTGAAGGGTCAGACAGTTTGAAAAGGTTGTGTCTGGTAAGGATCAGATAGACAGTAAATGATTGAATCTCTGAGGTAGAGAACTCCTAAAGCTAGGAGTAGCATGGGGGAGATTGACCAGATTTGGTATCTCAAGGCAGGGAGGAATTAAGTGCAAATCTTGATTTTTAAGTCAATCTGGAGTAGCAGAAAACAGATAAGTAAAATGAATCTCTAATAAAGTTATTTATTGCAATCTAGCTTGTCTGTTAAGACTGTGTCGTTAAATCATGACTGTAGTAACTTTGATAACTTGATTACAAGATCTTTAAGATTTAAGCATGGAGAGAGAAACTAGAATATTTTTCATTTCAAAACTTATTTAAAACATGACTATAGGATTCAATTGTAAACTAAAAGGTAGGAATTATTGATATTTTAGTTATGATAAGAGAATTTTATAAGTTTCATTCCAGAGTCGTTTAATTGATAATTAAAAGCAGGTAATTATAAAAGATCTGGAGGAAAATACTTGTTATATTTCAAGAATATGATATTGTTACTGTTGCATTTATTGGGAAAATGTAATTTAAAAACTTCCCAATAGCATGATAAAAATTTGAAGCAAAAGGAAATCCTGTACATTGAGTATAAAGAAAAGCATAAAGAAAGGAAAGAACTCTACAAGTGAACGAGAACAACCAAATAGAATTCTCGGTGCTCATGAATTTGCACAGTTATGAATAAAATTAACATATTATCAATAACAGGAAATATCTAGAATAGTCATTCTTTTAAACATAGGATTTTTCTTTTTTTATCCAAAACCTGAAATGAATTTGGTACATTATTATTTGACTCCCAATCGGGATAACATAAAATCAAACCAAGTAACATAAGTCGAAACAGAATAGATATATCCTCTTCTTACTTACAGGCCTCACGACTTCTTCACAGGAAAGACCTTGTGTTAATCATAATTATAAAAAGAATATCTACGATAAAACTAATCTTATAAACATTAAGGAGATTATGAAGTTAAATAGAAAACCTAAGTATATTTAAAGACCCGTCTAGAAATCCATTCGACAGCCAAATAATTGAGAATAATTTCTGAAGAAAAATGACTATACATTTAAGGAATCAAACTAATGAATGTTGTGAATAACCTTTCAACATTTCCAAAGTAGCATTATAGAAACAAAGAGGTGAAACGAAAAGAAAAACACAATTATAATGCCCTGCTCTAAGATTACCATAGAGGGTGCAACCTTCATATAGTCTAGAATAAGAGAAGACAGAACGACCAGTCCACACAAGAGACAGACCTTGCACCTACGGCCGAGGCCATAAGGCTCTTAAAAATTAAAATACACATTCAGCACAAGAAGAAAAATTAATTATAGAGTGCCGACCCTGCGGTCTCAATATACCCTTTTCCACTTTTCAATTTACCACAGACTCAATGATTTCCATCAGAAACAACCAACACAGAATCTCAATTAAACAGTCAACAACCCTTTTCTAACCCTGGAACTAGAAGAGGATTAATACCCGACAAGGATGCGCGGAGCATATTCGGCTGAAGGATTAGCCACAGTCCACTCCAAAACCCCGCGACCGAAGATCCCCACCTCGCACCTTGACAAGAAAATGGTGTTAGAATCCTTGCAGATTAAAACCAGTGCTGTAAAGAAAGAAAAGAAATGAAAACAAATGAAAGCTTGGAGTAGGAAATTAACCCTTAATACCTAAGAAGGATAGGCATGCCTCTGGTGATGGTGTTCCAGAGGAATGGCGAAGTCTCAGAGCCCACTGTAAGGGACCCCAATGCCAAAACAAAGAGCCATTGTCGCAGAGGACCTGAACTATTCAGAAGCCAAAAACCTTCAAGAAAAGCCATGTCAAATGAGTCCCCTCAGCAGATTTTAGAACGCTTGACAACAGATGAGCCATCCAATCTGGCCAGCTACAGAGAACTGTCGATGGAAGGGTCGAACACCGAGAAGCATGGTTGAGGGCGGACAGACGGAGATCTCTCTGGCTGCCAACGGGCCCAAGGTTGTGGAGGTTTATTGCGCATGGAAAAGATTGAGGCACGAGCTTTTACCAATAGCACCTAGGCCAGCCACGAACCCAGAGCCATTAATTCCATTGGTGAAATGGATTTAATATCGGATAAAATCATATGTATAATAATATTTCTTAATGATTGGCGTACCCCTGTTGTAATTCAAACAATATCAAAGAATTTTTGCATTTTGGTATGGTCCCATTATTTGATTAGTGATTAAAAATCAATTCATTCTTGACAGGTCAAGTATTAAAAACCAAGCATACACTCTTAGCTTTAGTAAAATAAACTATGTTTATTAATATATAACAAAATAAACTATGATCATAAATATATATGAGGATATATATTTGTCTTGATGTTTCATTTTCAAAATAAAATTATTGTGTGTAATATGGAGGTGTTACATATGGTATTAGAGTGGACTTAGGTTTCCAAAACTGAGACCTCTGGGTAATAAATAAAAATTTTGCTAATGTGCATGAAGGAAGCAACAAGGTTCAGTATGAGGCAAACCAGAAACTTATCACATGGCTCCGTAATGGGAACAGGGGCAACAAGATATCAGGAACGAAATCCAGAAGTTTGGGTGCACTTGGGCGACGATTTACAAAATCCCAATGCAAACCTTTGAACCACTGTCCAAGGATTGAAGGGTGAGATGGCCTGACTTCGGGGAACAATGAAAGATTCATGCAGGAAAAAGAGAAAATATTAAAGAGTTTGTTGGATAAATAGAATCACCATCCACTAGCCCCTAGTCCGTAGCACAACCACACACCTGGGGAACATGAATTCTAAGCTGAGAACATGGAAATGGAAAGAGGAGAAGAAAACCAGGAGGAAGAATCAAGAAATATGTCACAACACAAAGAAGAAACAGAATTTCAAAAAATCAAGCCTCCTCTCTTTGATGGGGAACAAGAAGAGGTTGCGGAAGCATGGTTAATTAATATGAATAAATATTTCCAATTGTATGAATATGATTACAATTTGAAGGCCCGTCTTGCCATTTTCCAGCTTCAAGGGAAAGTTACATTATGGTGGGAAGAAGTGAAAATAGTCCATGGGGTCAATGAACAGAGTATAACCTAGGATAGGTTCCAAAAATTCTTCAAAGAAAAGTATTTAACCAAGAGATTTTATGATGAGAAAGCTAAGGAGTTTCACGACCTTCGCTTGGGCCAAATGACTATGAATGAATTTAAAACAAAATTCACCTCATTTTTGAGATACGTTCCCTATATTCGTGAAGAAAAGTCCAAAGTACAATAGCTTGTCAGTAGTCTTCTGTTATTTATGAAAGAACGGCTGGAGTTTGACAACCCAAAAACCATGGATGAGGTCATTCGAAAAGCACAAATATGTTATCAACATAATAAAACAAAAGAAAGCATCATTAAAAGGTGGGTAGACAAGAGGTGGAATAAATTCATTTCCAGCGATAGGGGAAATAAGAACAACACCAATAAGGGATTATTTAAAGGTCAAGGTAAACAGAATATGAATAAACCCAATTTTAAGGCACCAGGAGAAGTTAGGACCAGTGAGCAAGCTGGAAAAAATGAAGCAGAATTAGTTAATAGACTAACTGTATAGTGTTGGGGATGTAGAGGCTGGCATTATATTAAAAATTTCCCTCAACATAGGGGAGAAGACCAGGTTTTTCAAATTCAGGAGGCCTCCACTGTGGGAGAAGTGGCTAGAAGCATCCCTAAGATCAACACAACTCTTAAATATCATTAGGTGGAATTTTAGCCAACTGTCGTTGAATTTGAAGGTACTATTTTTTTACCAAAATTGCTCTATTTTAATAGATCCTGGAGCTACGCTTAGTTACGTCAGTCCTAATATAGTAGAGTGATGTAGATTACATGTGGTTAAATTTAAAAACCCATATTTAGTACAACTAGCCATAGGTGCAAAAAGAAGACTTGTGTCTAAGGTAAGTAACTTCCGCTTGGAATTAGATGGCAAATCTATTATAGATGATTTAAATGTGGTACCTCTAGGGTATTACGACATTTTGATAGGTATGGATTGGTTCTAAAAGCACTGGTCTTTGGTAAATTGTAAGACAAAATCTATTAGCTACTTAGATGAAAAGGGTGACAAACAAGAAATTTTGAGTGTTCAGAAATCTCTGCAAATAAGGCCAATAACAACTTCCCAACTAGCCAAATGCATTAGGAAAGGTTGCCAAATATATGTTGTACAAGTAGGATATGCTAACTCTAAGGAGAAACCCACATCACTAGAAGACATACCTGTAATACAAAAAAATTTGGATATATTTCCCGAGGAAATACCAGGTCTACCCCCAAAAACGGACATAGATTTTACTATTGAACTGATTCCGGGAGCTGCCCCAGTGTCCCGGGCACCATACTAAATGAGTATCCCCAAACTAACATAATTAAAGATGCAGCTCTTGGAGTTGCTTGATAAGAAATATATTCATCCTAGTATGTCTCCTTGGGGAGTTCCAGTACTATTTGTTAAAAAAAAAAGACGGAACCCTGCGAATGTGCATGGATGACCGCCAGCTAAACAAGCTGACTGTTAAAAACAAATACCCCCTTTCCTCATATAGACGAGGTTTTTGACCAAGTGAAAGGTGCAACCATCTTCTCAAAAATTGATCTCCGTTCTGGGTATCATCAGATCAGAATCAAGGAGGAAGATATTGCAAAAACTACTTTCAGGACATGTTATGGTCATTATGAGTTTGTGGTTTTACCTTTTGGGCTAACTAACACCCCAACTACCTTCATGTGTCTTATGAATAGCATTTTCCATCAGTTTTTAGATAAATTTGTGTTAATCTTCATCGATGACATTCTGATCTACTCCCGGAATATGGAGGAGCATAAGGAACATCTCTGCATTGTACTGCAAATCCTAAGAGAGCATCAACTGTATGCTAAGTACAGTAAATGTGACTTCTTTAAAGAATAGATCCAATACTTGGGACACGTTATCACCAAGGATGGAATTGTGGTTGATCCAGAAAAGATAAGAACCATTATGGAGTGGCCAATACCAAAGGACGTAGCCGATATAAGATCATTTATGGGCCTGGGCAGTTACTACCAAAGGTTTGTGGAAGGATTCTCGAGAGTGGCCTATCCTATTACCACCTTACAAAAGAAAGGGAGAACTTTCAAGTGGAGCCCTGATTGTCAAAGAAGCTTTGATCAGCTCAAACATCTGCTTACCACCGCACCCATTCTGAGCATCATTGATCCCAATAAGGAATATGTGGTTTGTACGGATGCTAGTAAGGAGGGAGTAGGTGGCATACTTATGTAAGAAGGTAGGGTGGTAGCTTACGAATATAGAAAACTGAAGGAATATTAACAAAAGTATTTCGCATATGATTTAGAATTGATAGAAGTCATCCACGCCTTAAAAATGTGGTGCCATTATCTTTTAGGGAAGAGACTTTTATTAATGACTGACCACCATAATCTACTTAATTATTTCAAGCAGCCAACTCTAAATGCCAGGAAAGCTCATTGGGTGGACTTCCTAGGTGAATTCAATTTCGAAATCAAACACATAAAAGTGAAGGAAAATCAGGTGGCAAATGCTTTAAGTCAAGAGGTAAGTTGTTTATATGAAATTGCTTTTAGTGAATCACGAACAACTTTTTTTGGACAGATTCAGGAAGCCGCCTTACAGGACTCTACATATAGACAATTATGGCAGCAAGCAAAAATTTCTAACAGCCATGAACAACAATTGGGTTATGAAATAAATGCAACAAATTTACAGGTTTATAGGAAAAGAGTTTATGTACCCAACCAACAGCATCTTAAAAATTTATTTTTGGATGAATACCATAAGACTCCTTCTGCAGGTCATCCCGAATACCAAAAGATGATCTCTGCCCTGTGGAAGGAATTCTTCTAGCCTGGTATGAAGAAGGAAGTGGCAGAATATTTAGCCAGATGCTTGGAATGCCAGCAAGTGAAAGCTGAGCATCAACACCCAGCAGGGTTACTCCACCCTCTACCTATTCCAGAATGGAAATGGGAAACCATATCTATAGATTTTATTACTGGGCTACCTAAATCAAGGAAGAAAAATGACTCCATCATGGTAGTGGTGGACAAGCTGAGCAAATATGCTCATTTCATACCTGTTCAATCAACTTATAGGGCAGTCCAAATTGCTAATATTTTTATGCAAAACATATTTAAACTGCATGGAATCCCTAAGATGATTATTTCTGACTGAGATGTAAAATTTACATCAGCCTTCTGGAAAGCCCTCTTTGAGGGATTGGGCACACAACTACACTTCAGTACAGCCTACCATCCACAAATGGATGGGCAGACTCAAAGGGTAAACCAAGTGGTTGAGGACATGCTGCGAATGTATGTAATGCAACAACCCACAAAATGGGAGGATTATTTACACCTGGTAGAGTTTGCATATAATAATAGGTACCATGCATCTCTTTGCATGAGCCCCTTTGAAGTTTTATATGGTCGTAAATGCAAAACACCCTTAAGTTAGAGAGGACCAGAGGATAAACTGCTACTAGGGCAAACATGTTGGAGAAATGGAAGAAATGGTAAAAAGGGTTCAAAATAATTTAAAGGCTACTCAGGACCAGCAAAAGAACTTTGTCGATCGAAAGAGGAGTTTCCGAGAATTCCAGGTAGGATATCATGTCTACATTCGAGTGCAAGCCAAGAAAAGCACCTTGCAATGGGCCGAGTGTGCCAAGCTAGCACCGCAATACTGGAGGCCATTTCAAATCTTGGCTCGAATAGGACCAGTGGCTTATCCGCTTGGCTTACCTAGTCATATTTGTGTACGTACTGTCCTTCACGTCTCTCTACTTAAATAATATGTATATGACGGTAAACACATAATTCAATTGCAAGATATCCAAGTGAGGTATATCTATGTGTGAAGTATATGTTATAAATATGTTAAATAACTAGTTAATGACTTAACAATTGTTTTTGCAATGTTCAGGTCGAACCGGAAGGTGAATTCTTGGTCGAGCCTCTGGTTATACTAGATCGGAGAGAAGTAACGCTACAGAAATGAGTTATCACCCAGGTTAAGGTGCAGTGGCAGCACTTCGGGCCGGAAGAGGCTACCTGGGAAGATGAATAGGTCATGAAAGAGAACTTTCCAGGTTTATTTGCAAGAGGAGAACATCGAGACGATGTTCCATTTTAGGGGGGGGAGATGTAATATCCCCCATTAATGTAAATATTTTAATTTTACTGCAACCAAACAGACTATTACTATTTGTTTGAATTATGAACTATTTTTGGAATTTCTGTTATTAAAGGATAATATTTTACAGTTATGGGTAAATACTATTCTTTTCTTACTAGGTAATTAGTTATGGAAACAGTAACCTATTTTAAAACTAAATCCTAGAGTATAATACAGTAAATGATCAAGAGGATGGGGATCTAAGATTAGGAACTGAGAACGAGAAAACTGTACTGAAGGGTCAGATAGTTTGAAAGGGCTATGTCTGGTAAGGATCAGATAGCCAGTAAATGATTGAATCTCTGAGGTAGAGAACTCCTGAAGCCAGGAGTAGCATGGGGGGAGATTGACCAAATTTGGTATCTCAAGGCAGGGAGGAATTAAGTGCAAATCTTGATTTTAAGTCAATCTGGAGTAGCGGAAAACAGATAAGTAAAATGAATCTCTAATAAACTTATTTCTTGCAAATCTAGCTTGTTTGTTAAGACTGCGTCGTTAAAGCATGACTGTAGTAACTGCGATAACTTGATTATAGGATCTTTAACCTTTAAGCCTGGTGAGAGAACCTAGAAAATTTTTCATTACAAAACTTCTTCTTTAAAACACGACTGTAGGATTCAACTGTGAACTAAAAGGAAAGAATTACTGATATTTTAGTTATGATAAGAGAATTTAATAAAAGCATTCAAGAGTCATTTCATTGATAATTAAAAGAAAGTAATTATAAAAGATCTGTAGGAAAATACTTGTTATAGTTTAAGAATTTGATATTATTACAGTTGCATTTAGTGGGAAAAAGTAATTTAAAAACTTCCTAATAGCACGATAAAAACTAGAAGTGAAAGGAAATCCTGTACATTGAGTATAGAGAAAAGCAAAAAGAAATGAAGGAACTCTACAAGTGAACAAGAACAACCAAACACAATTCTTAGTGCTCATGAATTCACACAGTTATGAATAAAATTAACAGGAAATAGTTATAATGGTCATTCTTTTAAAGAGAGGATTTTTCTTTTTTTTATCTAAAACCTGAAATGAATTTGGTACAATATTATTCGACTCCCAATCGGGATAACATAGAATCAAACCAGGTAACATAAGTCGAAACAAAATAGATATATTGTCTGCTTACTTATAGGATTCATGGCTTCTTCACAGGAAAGACCTTGTGATTATCACGATTTTCAACAAGAATCTCTGAGATAAAACTAATCTTATAAACATTAAGGAGATTATGAAGTTAAATAGAAAACCTAAGTGTATTCAAGGACCCATCTAGAAATTCATTCGATAGCCAAATAACCGAGAATCATTTATGAAGAAAAACAAGTATACATTTAAGGAATCACACTAATGAATGCTGTGAATAACCTTTCGACATTTCCAGAGTAGCATTATAGATACAGAGAGGTGAAACGAAAAGAAAAACACTGTTATAATGCCCTGCTCTAAGATTACCATAGAGGGTGCAACCTTCATATAGTCTAGAATAAGAGAAGAAAGGATGACCAATCCACACAAGAGTGAGACCTTGCACCTATGGCCGAGGCTGTAAGGCTCTTAAAAAATTAAATACACATTCAGCACAAGAAGAAAAATTAATTATAGAGTGCCGACCCTGCGATCTAAGTATAGCCTTTTCCACTTTTTAATTTACCACAGACTCAATGATTTCCATGAGAAACAACCAATACAGACTCTCAATTAAACAGTCAACAACCATGTGCTAACCCTGGAACTAAAAGAGGATTAACACCCATCAAGGATAAGCAGAGCATAGTCGACTGAAGGGTTAGCCACAGTTCACTCCAAAACCCCGCGACCAGAGATCCCCACCTCGCACCTTGACAAGAAAATGGTGTTAGAATCCTCGCAGGTTAAAACCAATACTATAAAGAAAGGATAGAAATGAAAAAAAATGAAAGCTTGGAGTAGGAAATTAACCCTTAATACTTGCGAAGGATAGGCATGCCTCTGGTGATAGTGTTCCAAAGGAATGGCGAATTCTAAGAGCCCATTGTAAGGGACCTCGATTCAAAAACAAAGAGCCACTGTCGCAAAGGACCTGAACCAATTGGTAGCCAAAAACCCTCAAGCAAAACCATACCAAATGAGTCCCCTCAGTGGAGTTAAGAATGCCTAACAACAGATGAGTCGTCCAATCTGGCCAACTATAGAGAACCATCGATGGAAGGGTTGAACCCCGAGAAGCATGGTTGAGGGCAGACAGACGAAGAGTTCTCTGGCTGTCAACAGGTCCAAGGTTGCAAAGGTTTATTGCACACGCAAAAAATAGAGGCACAGACTTGTACCAATGACGGTTGGGCCAGCCACGAACCCATAGCCATTAATTCCATTGGTGAAATGGCTTTAATGTCGAATAACATCATACCTATAATAATATTTGTTTAATGATTACCGTACCCTTGTTGTAATTCAAACAATATCAAATAATTTTGGCATTGTGTTGTATGGTCCCATCATTTGATTATTAATTAAAAATCAATTCATTCTTGACAGGTCAAGTATTAAAAACCAAGCATATGCTCTTAGCTTTAGTCAAATAAACTATGGGTATTAATATATAAGATCGATGATGGAGTTATTTCTACATTTCTTTGATATCATGGGACAACACATTCTAGATATAGTGGAGGAATCCAGGACTTCGGGTAAGATCTCGGGTGCCATAAACTCTACCTTTCTAGCACTTATTCCCAAATCATCTAATCCCAATAATTTTGGTGATTTTTGACCCATCTCACTATGCAATATTTTATATAAGATGATCTCTAAGTTGATAGCAGGTCGGATTAAAAAAATATTGTCTTTACACATTTTTGGAGAACAATTTGGCTTTTTAAGTGACAAGCTTATACATGATGCTATCGCTTCGACTCAGGAAGCTATTCATACCATCCATACACAGAAAAAAGAGGCCTTGGTCATGAATATTGATCTCCACAAGGCATATGACTACGTGGATTGGTCCTATATTCGCCTTTTGTTACACAAGATTGGGTTACAAACTCAAAATGTTGCATGGATAATGGCTTGTATCACTTCGACACATTTTGTTGTTCTGATCAATGGATTGCCCTCTCCATTTTTTCGTGCTGGAAGAGGCCTCAGACAAGGATGCTCGCTCTCACCTCTCATTTTCATTTTGGCTTTGGATGGCCTCAGTTTAAAGATCAAGGAGGCAAAAGAATTGGGATTTTTCCAGGGTGTCAAGATCACTGGGCAGGTATGCATTACTCATCTGTTTTTTGTTGATGACATCTTGACATTTGGTATTATTTCCAGATCCCAGTGGAGCGCCCTTCATCATATTCTTGGCAGATTTGGTGATGCTTCAGGGTTGATTACAAATGGAAGTAAATCCACTTTATATCATTCTAATGGGGACATGCAGGACATTGAATTTATTGCTGAACTATTTGATGTTTAGAAGGCTCCAATTCGGATGGGCTTCACTTACCTTGGCTTCTGGCTCAAGCCCAATTGTTATTGTCTGGAGGATTGGATGTGGCTGGTGGAAAAATATAAGAAGAAACTTTGCTCCTAGATGAATCACTTCCTCTCAATGGGAGGAAAATATATCCTCTCTCTCGATGTCTTACAACAACTTGCTATCTACTGGGCACATTTATATCACATCCCAGTTTCCATACAAAACTGGATCCATTATATTTCTGCACAGTTCCTCTGGGTTCGGAATAGATCGAGTTTTACCACCTTTGCAAATGGGGTGCTATGATGATTCCAAAGGACTCGGGGGGATGGGGCTTAGTGGACCAGAACATATTTTGGAAGGAACTTCTAATTAATTCTATGTGGCAAGAAATATGGGGTTGTGGGATCTGGCAGGAGATATTTAAATATAAATACCTGAGAGCCTGTGACCCGAAACACGTATATAGAGACATCAACATCGATATGTCCAGAGGATCGTTGATCTAGAGATCATTCCAAAAAATCTAGGAATGTTGGCGCATTGGGATGGTATCAAGTTTTGGGAATGGCCACAAAATCATGATTGGCTCGGATCTGGTTATGGGGGTTACCTCTGGAAATACATTGGGAGATAAAACTCTGTCTATGATACATCCTGGAGGTTATTTATACCTATTACAAATCATAACAGGTGGGATTCGAGATGCTTGGTTTGGAAAAATGCTAAGGGTTTACATCTAATGGGTAGCTATGCTATGGAATGGAATACATACATCAATAATTTGAACAACGCAGGGCCTTGTTTTGACCATGGGGATGACAGTTTAAGGTGGTTTGGGAGGCTAGCAAAAGGGGCTCTTATTGTGGCCGATACATATATGTGGTTAGTGAATCTATATGAAACTCCTTTGGAAATATTGTGGTTTTCCAGGATATGGAAATGGAAGATCCCCACAAAGATTATCCTATTTTCCTGGCTGGTTTGGAGAAACAAGATTCTCACTTGGGATAATCTGGGAAAAAGGGGACATATGGGGCCAGGTATATGTATTTTTTGTATGGCAGACTCTGAGAAAGCTCTTCATTTTTTCTTTCAGTGTTCTTTTGCTATCAACATCTGGAACTTTTTTGCTGATGTTTTTTAGTTCACTTTCTGGAGGATATGCAACTTTGAAGAGTTCATGATTGAATGGATGAATGGTCAGAAGGATCATAAGACCCTCCCTCTATTCATCATCTGGGAAATTTGGAGAGCTCGGAACGAGTTCATATTTGAGGGATGTAAAGTTGAATATTCCTGGATAATACACAAAATTCTAACTTGGATGAAGGCCACCTCCTCCGATACTGAAAAGTCTATCAACCGATCCTACAGACTGATACTTGTGGAGTTTATACCCCATGCTGGTTTCTTTGATGGTGCTGCCCAATTGGGAATTTGCGGGTGCGGTGCGGTGCTACGCATTGACTAGATTACTGAATATCACTTGTGGCATGGAGGCTCTGGATCCAACACCAAAGAGGAGGCTTTGGATTTATGAGCACTTCTCTAGTTCGCTACACAAAAAAACATTAACTCTTTGAATATCTACGGTGACTCAAAGGAATTGATAGATCAAAGGCATTGATAGACAACATCATGGGAACTACTGATTTCTGCGGCCCCCGCCCCGCCACCTCTTGGGGTGGCTTAGGAGGATCAAGCATATCTTGAGCTTGCTTTTCACATACACCATCACGTATATAAGTATATATATATATATATATATATATATATATATATACATATACATATACATATACATATACATATACATATACATATACATATACATATATATATAGGGAAGGTAAGACAACGGCTGATAGCCTCTCCAAGGCCGGCCTGAGCTGCGATTCTGGTAAAATACAATATAGGTATTTGGTTGGAAACAGGATCCTGGAGGAGGGTTGGCTCTGCCTGCCCTGAACGTCTCGTCTCCCCTCTATATTGCTATAATTTTTCTGATGGTTTCTATCTTTTAGTATTTAAAATAAGCTGCAATTCTGTTTCCATAGTACTCAGATTATGCTTGACTTTGTGCTAATTTCAGACAATATCTTAGTTTTTTGGTTAGATAGTCTGGTTTATTTATTGATATTACTCTGGAACTTTCTTATCCAGCACATTGTTTGACTGGATGGATGAAGCTATGAACCAGGTATATGTACTGTTTTTATTTTATAATAGAAGAAGGGTTTTTTCTTATGAAAAAAAAAGGTAGACGAAAGGGAAATACAGATAAAAATCAGACTTTGAATTAAATGAAGGAGTTGCAGCTCACAGGTGTATCCAGCACCTAGAGACTGCACCCAAAAACAAAGAAGAGACTCTGTCTTTGTTCACTCTACTTTTCATCAAATGAATATTACAATATTAAATACATCACTAGAAATCAGGTAGTTGTAAACAAACTCCTAAACTCTAGGAACAAATCCTAAACTAAGGAGATACGTTACAACTATGTAACCATTTCTCCATTAATACAAAATAATATTGATTATTTTTAACTCCCCCCCCTAATGGAGAAAGGGTTATTTTTCACTCCTAACATCCCTCTAAATAATTCAAACTTTACTCGCCCTAGAGGCTTAGTAAAAATATCAGCTAAATTATCACAAGTGTTACAATACTCCACACATATTTCTTTTGACTGTATCTTTTCTCGAACAAAATGAAACTGAGTGTCAATATGTTTAGTATTTTTATGGAAAACTGGATTGTATGCAAGCTTTATTGTGCTCTGGTTGTCAGTTTTGATGTTGGTTGCTTCTTTATGTCCTTCACCTGCATCGCTGAGCAATCTCCTCAACCAGATAGCTTCACATGCGGCTGCACACAATGCTTGGTACTCAGCTTCACATGATGATAGTGCTACAGTACTTTGATTTCTGCTACTCCACGAAATAACCCCATATCCAATACTAAATGCGTAACCTGTGATGGATCTTCAATCATCCAGGTTACCTGCCCAATCAGAATCTGAATAACCTGCTAAAGTAACATCAGAAATGTCAGTGTATAAAATACCATAATTACAAGTACCACTAAGGTACCTCAACACACATTTTGCTGCAATTCAGTGACTTTCAAGTGGTTTGGTCATGAACTGGCTCAGCACACTAACAAAATATGCCAGGTCAGGTCTAGTTGTCGTGAGATATATCAAACTTCCCACTAGCTGTCTGTACAAAGTGGCATCCACCTGTTTTGTGCCATTGTCACTGCTTAACTTTAAATTCTGCTGCAATGGTGTTGCTGCTGTTTTGCACTGCTCCATTCTGAATCTTTCCAACAGGGTTCTGGCATACTTCCCTTGAGTAAGAAAAGTTTGACCAGATTCTTTCCATACCTCCAATCCTAGGCAATAATGAAGATCTCCAAGGTCTTTCATTTCAAATACTTGTGACATTTGCTGCTTGATTTCTTTGATCAAATTATTTGCATTTCCTATTATGATCATGTCATCCACATACAAAGAAATCAAAATAATCTGCCTCTGTTTATTTAACTTGGTATACAGGTTTGGATCGTTGAGGCTCCTATGAAAGCCATGCTGTATAAAAAATGAATCAATTTTCTCATACCATGACCTGGGTGCTTGTTTCAAACCATAAAGTGCCTTATGCAATTTGCACACTAAATGCTCCTGCCCCTTTTTCACAAAACCAGGAGGTTGTACTAAATAGATTTCTTCCTTTAATTCACCATTCAGAAATGCAGACTTAACATCTAGCTGGTGTAGCTTCCATTTATGTTTTGTTGCTAAAGAAATTAACGTTCTAATTGTATTTAATTTAGCTACATGGGCAAAGGTGTCATCGAAATCTATTCCTTCTTGCTGTCAGTAACCCTTTGCTACCAGTCTAGCTTTGAATTTTTCTACACTCCCATCTGCATTTAACTTTGGTTTATACAGCCACTTACATCCTATGGGGGTTTTTCATTCAGGCAACTCAACTAAATCCCAAGTATGGTTTCTATATATTGATTCAATTTCCTCATGCATTGCAGCCCTCCATGCATCTGATTTACTTGCTTCTTCATAATTTGCAGGTTCTACAATGTTCAATATTTTAGACATTAAAGCATAGTCTCTCAATTTAGCAGGTAGTCTAGTCTTCCTACCTGATCTCCTAGGTAGAGGACTTACCTCAACTCTATCTGTTTCAGCGCTTTCCGGGCTTGCATCATCACTTATTATACTATCTGCTGCTTCTTCTTCCTATTTCTGCTGCTGCTCCTGCTCTTCATCTTCTTCACTGTTTACTTCTATTAACAGTGGAATGTGGCTATCACTGTTAGAATCTTTCTTTCCATCTTCAGCCTATTCATGAAAAATAACATCTCTACTTGCAAAAACTTTATGAGTCACAGGATTATATAACTTGTATGTCTTATACTCAGTGCCATATCCAACAAATATACATTTCAGAGCTTTGGGGTCTAACTTCTTCCTATCTGCTTTCGGTATATGAGCATAAGCTTTTGATCCAAATATTCTTAAATGACTAACTGCTGGTTTGAGTCCAAACAATGCTTCAAAAGGGGTTTTGAAGCCTAGACATTTAGTAGGACTCCTATTCTTTAAATAAACAGCAGTGTTAATAGCTTCTACCCAAAGACCATTTGATAGACCCTTACCTTGAAGCATACTTCTGGCGCACTCCACAAGGGTTTTGTTCTTCCATTCTGCTACTCCATTCTGTTGTGGAGTGTGTGGCACTGTGAATTGCTGCATAATCCCATGCTGCTTACAGAAGTTCATGAACTCTCCCAACCTGTATTCTCCCCCTTAGTCCGACCGGAGAATCTTTATCCTTTTTCCCGTTTGTTTCTCTATCATAGATTTAAACTCTTTAAAGTACTGAAAGGCTTGACTCTTTTTACTTAGAAAGTACACCCGTGAAAACCTAGTGCAATCATCTGTAAACAACAGAAAGTAATATGCTCCTCCTAAAGACCTAGTTTGCATAGGTCTACAAATATCTGTATGCACTAGTTCTAGAATGTCCCTTTCCTTTCTGTTGACATGCAAAGGGAACTCTTCTCTATGCATTTTCCCTAATGCACATCCATCACATTCCAGCTTGACATTATGAAAAACAGGGAGTCCATCGACCATACCTTTCTTCTGAAGTAAGATGAGGTCTTGCAAATTGAGATGGCCGAATCTCTGATGCTAGAGATTTTCGACTGTTGATCGAGCTGCAACCATTGCTTGTCGTGGCATACACTTTGCATCCAATCTATACAAGTTCCCCATGCGTACTCCTGTTGCAAATGTTACCATTTGGCTATCCTTAATGACACAATCATTCTTAAAGAATTGCACTTGCATGTCCTGGTCTGTAATCATTGAGACAGAGATCAAATTTTTCTTAATTCCTGGAACATATAATACATTTTTAAGATGTTTAATGTCACCACTAGGTAGCTTCACAGGAATATCACCATATCCTTTGATCTCATACCCACTGTCATCTCCTAGATAAATTTTTGATCCACATGCAGTTTCTTCAAGAAATTCAAAACAGTCCTTCTTACCAGTCATATGTGAGGATGTGCCAGAGTCGACATACCATATGTCGTCCTCATCTCCCTTTGATGCTGAAAGAGCACAATCGACTGTGAATAGTCGAAGATCATGGCTGTGGTCCTCCTCTTCTCCAGCAAAACAACCCTGGTGTTTCCTCTGTTTGCTTCTTCTTTCATCCGCCTGCCTCTTATAGCATTCTTTAATCTGATGACCAGGTTTTCCACAGTAAAAACATTTCTTAACATAATTATCGGTCATACCTTTAAATGATCTCTTTTGAAATGTGTTGGCCCCATTCTGCTGCTGCTACTACGGTTGCTGGTACTAATGTTGGTGCTGGTGCTGCTTCCCTCTGTACTATCATCTTTTTGCCATCAGAGCCAGGTCATTGCTCTGAGTTTTTAAATTCTGTCGTCACTCCTCCTCCTGGAGCAGAATCGTTGTTAGCTCGTCAAATGAAGGGGCTTTCTCCCTTGCTGACAACCCTGTGATGAACGTCGGGTATTCATCAGTCATTCTGTTCAATGTGAGTGTGACCAGATCTGAGTCAGATACCTTCTCCCCGATAGCTCTCAGTTTATCACTCAGGTCCTTAACTCTGGCCATGAATCCAGCAACGGACTCATTCTCCTCCATCTTCAATGCAAACAGCTTGCCTTTGAGTGCCAGAACACGATTTGTATTCTGTGTCTCATACAAGTTCTTGATTGTTGTCCATATATCAGCGGCCGACTTAGATTCTCTGATATGTGGGATAATATTGTCCTTAACGGACATCTTCATGTTAGATGATCCAAAAATACTTTTTTATCATAGGTTATAAATTAGAATAAAATTAGAATAAAATAATTATTAATTTAAGATATTAAATTAATAATTATTATTCTATAATGTTTAATTATTTAATGGAGACTTTTAGAATTAGCATATTGTTGTAACTAGATATGACTCTCCAAATGTGTCGTATCTTAGGCTCTATTTTAGGAGATTAGTTATCTAGTTGGTTTGAATAGCATTTATTGTAAATGGACACTTGTTATTGAATAAGTGATCCATAATTAGAGGTAGTTAGGACATGGAGCTTATAAATAGCTCATTGCAAGAGTGTTTGGTTGTTCGGGTGTAAACTCTTGCAAATCAATTATGTAATTGTTTTTTTTCTGATTAATAAAATTACGTGTCTGAGGACACTTCTGCCATTATTGCATAAAATTACGTGTCTGAGGACACTTCTGCCATTATTGTGGTATCGGAGCTATGGTAATGCTGCAGTGGATTTGAGGAGATTTCAGCTCAACAAAGTCCTGGAAAACTCCATTCAGTTGGTCAGCAGATAATTGGTATGAAATTTGTCAAAATTTTGTTCAAAAGAGAAGAGAAGAAAGTTTATTGATTTTAGATTTTAAAATTCGAAAATCAATTTTTTCTTCAATTATTATCAAAATCATTGTGTTGAATTTCTATTATTTTAGTGCCATATTGGATGGCGTGTTCTGTGTATACTCGCTGGTGCCTTCTCTACATAAATGCTGCGGAAATTTAACCACCGAATCCTATACGCCTGCATCATACATTGCCATTACTGTCCATCTTTGTGTTTTTCATCCTAAAGCTTAATACTAGAAGTTTATGCTATGAAGAACCGTGTCTCAATCCGTTGACAGAATTGATCTCCCGCTCAATGGATGAGTAGCAGTGCAGATGACAGCGCTAGGAGGACCGAGCCACTGTAGAGACATCCATGTTTATATCAGATGAAATGATGAATCCACCTGCTCGATATTCGCCATGCCCAGGCTGAACTTTCTGCGTCAAATTTCTAAAACAAAATAGGTGAAAAAGTGGAGATCGGCGGCGCACATCTCACGGAGTGACGGTGCATTTCGATACAAATCGGGCAGTATCTAAACCAATCTGGTAAAGGAAAACCAATCGATACAAATATGTATGTGCATAATTCTATAGCCTGATGGCATTCAAAAGGAAAACAATAACCTTTTATGTCGCGATTCTCCATATTTGATTTCGTTTACTGTGACCAGAGGTGACCTGTCATATCTAATTTATATGTTGAATGTCGGCTCCAGCAAGTGATTTAAGAAGAGTGTGGAAAGAGTGCATTTCCAAAACGTGAATTCAAGTGATTTTCAAGTGATTCACGTGACTTCATAAAGTGATTTCAAGTGAATTCATAAAGTGAATTCAAGTGATTTAATAATTATTTTTAATGGGAAGTAGGTAAAGGTTTTTTTAAGGAGTGTTTATATAAAGGAGAAATTTTAATTCCTTATGTAATGGAGTGATAAGTTTGGATCTAATGATTTGTAAGTTTGGAGAGATAGCAAGTGGAATGTGAGAGAATGAGTGGAGTGTTTCCATAAGAGATATAGTGAGAATATTTATAAGGATTTTTTAATATTGTATTTTGGAGAGATATGGGGTTTTATTAATTTATTGTTATTGGAGTAATAAGGGTCTTGTAACATTTGTTAAGGTGATTGTAATTTTTTGGAGCAATAAGGAGTTTGTTATTTTTGTAATTTTTCGAAGGAGATAAATGTAACTCAAAGTAATTTTACTTTGAGGGGGGGTAATTTTTTTACGAGATTGTGCAAAGCACCATTGTAAAAAGTCAAATTTTGAAAGTTGCCCTGTAAAAATTTGAGAAATTGACTAGAGCCAAGTGCAAAGCTCAGTCAATTTTCTCTTGTTTTGACGACTATTCGAGGGTCAAGGCCAAGCCCCGATAGTTCGTTTTTTGCATCGTGTGTTGCTGTTGTGTTGACTATCTTTTCCTTTCTGCTCTGCTTCTTGGTGCGTCTCTTCATCGCTAAAAATGTCTAAGTTGATTAACTTATTTTCTGATTCCGACAAACTTGAGGGCACTAAATCTTATAAAACGTGGCATCGTCTTATTGAAAGCACACTTATTTACAATGAATTATGGCAAGGAATATGTGATGGTGATGTTAAGCCGAATAAACCCACAGATGTAGATCCACTGGCAAAATGGGAAATCAAGAATGCTAAAGCCTTAGCTCTTATTAAATCGTCTGTGAATGATGAAATGTATGTACATATAGAGAATGCCACAGATGCATGGACTGCCTTGAAAACTTTTAAAGACCTCTTTGATACTCAGCCAGAATCAAAGAAGGTTGATTTACAGTTAAAATTGTTACAACAGAAATTAACTGAAGATGGTGATATTCTTGAATATCTCTCCAGACTTAAGAATATTAAGCAGGAAATTATTAATGCTGGTTTTCCCGCAATTGATGATAGCTTCATGGTTACAATTGTAATTGCTGGACTTCCTTCTTCCTACACACACTTTTTAGAGACGCTACAAGTAACTGGGAAATTAGAGAAATTAAAGTTTGATGAACTTTGTGAAATGTTAAGTCAACATGATAAAACTTTTGGGAAGAAGAAGAAAGTTGGTGAAGATGTTTTTCTCACAGAAGCCAGCACAAGTAAGTCTTCAGCAGATAGTTCTCGAGGAAGAGGCCGATGGAATCAGAATCAAGCCAATCGAGGTCGAAGCCAAAGTAGAGGCAACAATTTTAACAGAGGAGGAAGAAATAATTTTCAAGGTAGAGGAAACAACCAAGGAAGAGGCAATTTTCAAGCACAAGGATATAATAGTCAAGGTAGAGGACAATCTCCAAATAGAGGTCAAAGCAGAGGCAGAGGACAATCTTCAGGATGAGGAAGAGACTTAAGTCAAATTGTATGTCGAAGATGTAACAAAGTTGGCCATTATGCTGAAGATTGTCGAACTTCACTTAACAAAATTCCCAAGTTTCAGCAGCATTCAGCACAATTTGCAAATGATCAAGATGACGACAGCTCAGAATATGTTTTTACTTCCTCACCAGCATCACAAATTTCATCTCATCTTAGAAGTGACTATGAAGATGCCTGGATCTTGGATTCCGGGGCAACTCAGCACATGACTTGTCGACGTGATTTTTTCTGGAATTTTCAAGAATGCCAACTTAATTCAATTTTTCTTGCTGATGATACAAAACATACTCCTTATGGAAAAGGAGTAGTGAAAGTTTTTCTCCCTGACATTGGAGAAAAATTGATTTCCAATGTATGGTATGTACCTAGTTTCAAGAAAAATTTGCTCTCTTTAGTCACGATTCGACAAGCAGGACATCAGGTAATTATGGAAGATGGTTTAGTGAAGATTAATTCAGTGAAACAGAACTTGAGAACAGTCATGACAGGTTATGAAGATGGAAAACTGTTACGGATGAAAGGGACAGTTATTCCAAGGCATTCTGATTTTGCAGGGGCAGTGACTACAGGTATTTCACCTATCAGACTATGGCATGTACGATATGGACATTTGAATTTTGAGAGTCTTTCACAATCGCAGAAACAAGGAATGGTTAAAGGCCTTCCCACATTCAAAAGGGAAAATGCCAAATGTGAAGCTTGCATTTATGGCAAACAAAACCGAGAAAGTTTTCCAACAAGTTCATGGCGAGCAAACAGGCGGCTTCAACTAATTCACAGTGATGTTTGTGGTCCACTACAAACCTCATTTGGTGGTTGCAAGTATTTCTTACTATTCATTGATGATTTCAGCAGAATGACTTGGGTTTACTTCTTGAAAAACAAGTCAGAAGCATTTGATAAGTTTAAAATTTTTCGCCAACTTGTTGAAAATGAAGTCAAAGAAAAGATAGGTACTCTCAGGACGGATAATGGGGGAGAATTCACTTCAAATGAATTCAAAAATTATTGCAGTGAAAATGGCATAAGATGACATCTCACTAATGTTTACACTCCACAGAAAAATGGAGTAGTTGAAAGAATGAATCGCACTTTGTTAGGAATGGCGAGATCCATGTTAACCTTTAAGAGGTTAAGTCCAACATATTGGGCGGAAGCAATCCATACAGCTGTCTACTTAAGAAACAGATCTCCAACTGCTTCTTTAGACGGAATCACACCTTATGAAGCTTGGTTTGGTTTCAAACCTCGAGTTAAACATCTTAGAGTTTTTGGGTCAGTATGTTATGCCTTAGTTCCGAAAGAAAAACGAACTAAGCTTGACTCAAGAAGTTTAAAATGCACAATGATTGGCTATTCTGATGAGAAGAAAGGGTATCGTCTTTTGACCAATGGAAAATTCATTGTGAGCAGGGATGTCATTTTTGATGAAACCGAGAGTAAGAGTGCTGAAGAAATTGAAAATCTTCTTCACAAATTAGAAACTAAGGGAAGTAAAAGAAATGGAAAAATGCAAAGTCAACCAACTTCACCAAATTGGTATGAACTTGATTTTCCTTCTTCTGAAGATGAGTCATCTAGTCCATCTACATCAACAACATCATCTGGGTCTTCTAGCAGTTCATCCGCATCTCCAAGCAGCAGCAGTTCTTCAGACAGTGAGTCTCCAGATTCTTCACCTGAATGACGTACATCAGTTTATATTAATCCTCTTTACAATGATGGGGACTTTACAGAAGCACAAACAAGTGAGCACCAACTTCCAAAATGGGCAGTTCAACTTTTGAAAGATGTAAAGCCTGATGAACAGAATAAAACTGGCACCAGAAGAGCACATAGAAGTGAAGGAAATTTTGCCTTGATAGCAAATGATTTTACTGAACCTTCCACATACAAAGAGGTAGTAAAACATAAAGAATGGCAACAGGCTATGGTTGACGAATATAAAGCAGTAATTGATAACAACACTTGGAAACTTGTTGAATGTCCAACAAATGTTAAACCCATAGGATGCAAATGGGTTTACAGAATTAAGTATAACCAGAAGGGTGAACTTGACAAGTATAAAGCACGACTTGTCGCCAAAGGTTTTGCGCAGCAGGAAGGCATTGATTATGAAGAAACCTTTGCTCCAACAGCTAAATGGAACACCATCCGATTAACACTTGCATTGGCCGCTCAAAAAGGATGGAAACTTCATCAAATGGATGTGAAAAGTGCTTTTCTCAATGGGGATTTACAGGAGGACGTGTATATGACCCAACCACCAGGTTTTGAAGTTGAAGGACAAGAACATAAAGTCTGCAAATTGATCAAGGCTTTATATGGGTTAAAACAAGCTCCCCGAGCTTGGTATGCAAAGATGGATGATTACCTTAAGAAAGTTGGTTTTCATCGCAGTGAATCTGATGATACTTTGTATGTGCGACAACAGGGAAAATATTTGGTAATTCTTGTTATGTATGTAGATGATTTGATCATCACTGGCAATCATGATGATCATATTGCACAGGTAAAAAAGGAGTTACAAGCAGGTTTTAAGATGACAGATTTGGGATTACTTCACTACTATCTTGGAGTTGAAGTCTTCCAACGTCCACATCATATTTTCATTTCACAGAGTAAGTATGCAGCAGAGGTTCTTCAGCGATTTGGCATGCAAGATTGCAAGCCCGTTCTCACCCCCATGGAGCAAAACTTGAAACTTTCAAAATTTGAAGGGGGGGAAAAGGTGGACAGTACAACTTACAGGCAGTTGATTGGCAGCTTGATTTATTTGACAAATACTCGTCCTGATCTATCTTATGCAGTCAGTATTCTTTCACGTTTTATGCAGGAACCACGAGACAGCCACTGGAATGCAGCCAAAAGAGTTCTTCGATATATCCAAGGAACAAAAGATTTTGGTCTTCTTTACACAAAGACTAAAAATTTTGTACTTGGTGGATATTCTGATGCCGACTTTGCTAGGAGTATTGATGATCGAGCATCAACATGAGGTTATTTAATGAATATGGGGTCAGCAGCAGTATCTTGGAGTTGTAAGAAACAAGCTACAGTGGCCACTTCTTCAGCAGAAGCAGAGTACATTTCAGCATGGGAAGCAGCATGTGAAATTGTTTGGTTGCGCCGAATTTTGCAGGACTTGGGCATTTCTCAGGCAGAAGCTACATCATTGTTCATTGACAGCCAGTCAGCCATCAAACTTGCCAAGAACCCAGTTTTTCATTCAAAGACAAAGCATGTGGACACCAAGTATCATCATATCAGGTCTCTCATTGCCAAAGATGTTCTCAAACTAGTTTATTGTCCTTCCGAAGATCAGATCTCCGACATTTTCACCAAACCGCTTGGCAGAATATAATTTACTAAGTTCAGGGATGAACTTGGTATCTGTTGTAATGTATCTTTGGATCATAGGGGGGAATGTTAGATGATCCAAAAATACTTTTTTATCATAGGTTATAAATTAGAATAAAATTAGAATAAAATAATTATTAATTTAAGATATTAAATTAATAATTATTATTCTAGAATGTTTAATTATTTAATGGAGACTTTTAGAATTAGCATATTGTTGTAACCAGATATGACTCTCCAAATGTGTCGTATCTTAGGCTCTATTTTAGGAGATTAGTTAGCTAGTTGGTTTGAATAGCATTTATTGTAAATGGACACTTGTTATTGAATAAGTGATCCATAATTAGAGGTAGTTAGGACATGGAGCTTATAAATAGCTCATTGCAAGAGTGTTTGGTTGTTCGGGTGTAAACTCTTGCAAATCAATTATGTAATTGTTTTTTTTCTGATTAATAAAATTACGTGTCTGAGGACACTTCTGCCATTACTTCAGTATAAATTTTTCTTTCGTTTCTCTTATATCCCAATCTTGTTCTTGGGTCGTTGTTCCAGATCTCTGCTCATTTCCCTCAACGATCGACCATGCATTTACGCTCTCCAGCAAAGTTTGCATTTTGAATTTCCAGTTGAAGAAATTCGATCCATCGAGTTTTCCAGACTTGTGGAGATATGATTCTATACTATTATTCATTTCTATCCAGCTGAACACTTCAATCGGCCACCACCGGGCAAGTCCGATCTGCTGCCACCGAACAGATCAGGGACTTCACTGTGCCACCACCGGGCAAAAACGATCTGCTACCACCGAACAGATCAACAAACAACTCCAACATGCCACCACCGGGCAAAGACGATCTGCTTCCACCGAAGAGATCAAGGAGCTGCACTGCGCCACCACCGGGCAAATCCGATCTGCTGCCACCGAGCAGATCTCAGAGCTCTAATTCGCCACCACCGGGCAGGTCCGATCTGCTACCACTGAGCGGATCACGGAACCCCAATTCGCCACCACTAGGCAAATCAAATTTGCTGCCACCGAGCAGAAATCTCCACATGCCACCACCGGGCAACTCCGATCTGCAACGAAAAATTGCAGATTTTCAGAGAGAAAGAGGTTGGCTCTTTGGCGCTCTGAACAGCCACGAATCCGCGCCAACTACAGAAAAGAAAAATTTGTGATGTGCACCGAAATTGGCACGATTAACAGCCACGGATCCGCGCCAATTTAGTTACTTTTTACCTGGCGCGCTTCTCAGCCTCAAACCCGCGCCAATGGGCGTGTCTATTCACAAAAAAATCATGTGCGTCTGTTTTGTTCTGTATCGGCACGACTGTCTGCAAAAAATCTGTGCCAACTGCTGCTTCTTCTGAAAAAAAAAAAATTGTGCTCCAACCCTTTCTTCGGCTCAGAGATGATCAGTCATCTGAGACCCTTCGCTCCAGGTGTTACTGCAGTTCCACCTGATCATACAGATACACCTACATGCTCTCCTACCACTACAGATATGTAATTTAATGATGCATCCCTAAAAAAATAAGGATATCTCTACCCTAAGCTCTGATACGAAGATAAAAATCAGACTTTGAATTAAATGAAGGAGTTGCAGCTCACAGGCGTGTACAGCACCTGGAGACTGCACCCAAAAACAAGGAAGAGACTCTCTCTCCGTTCACTCTACTTTTCATCAAATGAATATTACAATATTAAATACATCACTAGAAATCAGGTAGTTGTAAACAAACTCCTAAACTCTAGGAACAAACCCTAAACTAAGGAGATATGTTACAACTATGTAACCATTTCTCCATTAATACAAAATAATATTGATTATTTTTAACTAATACTCCCACACTACAGGTAAGAGTGAATAAATGAGCGTTTTTTTTTTGAGTTAGATTGTTCGAACATACCTGGTTGAGCAGTGATCACATAGAATAAACACAACAACATTACTACTGGAGCTATCCATGCGGTCCATTTGCCATAACAAATTGTATCCATGGTTACACCAATTTTTCTTAAGTTATCGAGAAGCAGTGGATTGGAAGAAGAATACGGACATATGGCCGCCCAGCTCAATCCAAGTTTATCTTTTACATATCATTTTTGGGCCGAGCCTCTCCTCTTAAATAAGGATATCTTCCTCTGTAAATAATATAATAATAATATGAAGTAATATAAATATTGTTGTAGGCGGAGATATATACAGTTAGATTTTCAAATATTATTTAAATTTAATATTTATTTTATATATATTTTTAACGAAGTGCATATTAATTAAATTTAATATTTTATTTTATATATTTCCCTACAAAGTGCATATTCATGTATCATATTCATGTATGTTGCATTAGTTTTGCGACGGGACTCTGATGCAAGGTTGCAATCTGGCTGTTATAGGGGTTTCTTTGCCCGTTTAAAATTTTTATAATTGAAGTTTACAGATTGTGCATTTAACATTTGAGGCATTGTAAAGTTTACAAAACCTATTTTTGGTGGTTTATTATTTTTTTTAAATGTTATTAATATTCTATATAAAGTTGTGTTGTATTGATTCGTTTTTTAAATACATTTCACTTGTGAGGTGTTCTAAAGTTTCAAAAAAGTATTTTTGATGTTTTATTATTTTTAAAAATGTTATTAATATTATTTTTAAGTTGTGTTTTATTGATTTATTATTTTTTTAATTGTTATTAATGCTCTATATTAAGTTGTATTTTATTTGGGCTAGGACTTGTTTCGGTGTTACTTGGAAGAACTGAAATAAGATGGTGCAAATCAAATCATATGGTTAAAATCCTCATTTATATCAATACATTTGTAGGTGCAGAAAACTATATTAAGAAAGACAAAAAAAAAAAAAAAAAAAATTGTCAAAAAATATATAAACGAATATATTTATCAAATTTTATTTGTCTATAAAGAAATATGGTTATTTATTCAACCATATTAAAAAAAAATTAAAATTTTATAATTAAAATCACTAAAATAAAATATTGAAATACTAAAGAAAAAATGTTGAGCAACCTTTTATCAAAGGCACAAAGCTGTGAAAAACTAAAATTAAAAAAATAAATAAATAAATAAATACTTACACCACTAAATCAGGATTACAAAATGTCGTGAGAAATCGAATGATAATAAAAATATTTTTGAAATGTAAATAGTTTGGCTAATTTTATACCTCCTAAAATTAAGTTCATATTCTACCCTCTTAAAATAATTTGAAAATTTAGAAAGGCACCTTTAAAATAATTTGAAAATGATTTAGCTTCAACGAATTTTTTTCGTGTGAACACTGATGAACTCCAGGCCCGTAAATGAATCTCAAAAGCCTAGCCTGATTTTCATTGCCTAATTAGGCTGATAGGCTTTATGCCTTTCTTTGGAATCAAATCACTTAAACAAAAAATTTATACTTGAAATTATTGATTAAAGAAAGCTCTACCTGTAGATATATAAATGAGTGAATTAACCTCTACTTCAGATGTTGCATGGTTTTCTCTCGTTTATTTTATGAAATTTGATTGATGAACCTTTACTTAAAATGATAGAATAGTAGCATGATTATTGGACTGTATTGGTCTCTGTTGTACATAAATTCGGCATATGTACAAAATTTGGTGAATTTTCAGTAGCTTATAGATATGGTACAATATATGTACTTTCTAGCTGTCTTTGATTATATATATCATGTAATTAATAGTTATCCACCCATTAACCTTTTAAAAAAAGCTTATAAAATATCTGGAAAAAATTTAGATATAAACTAAATTTACAAATCTTAAAAGTAACATTTTTTGGGTTATTTTATGGTTGTCATATTTGTACATAATTTTAAAATAAGTATAATTAATTTTTATTCTTAAATTTTGCAAATAAAATCATTCAAAATTAAAATCTTTTAAAATATTTGATACTTAGGTAAATAATATATTTTTCATTAGTGACTTTGCATCATAATTTAATTCTTTACACAAGGAAAAAAACCAAGAATGAGAGGTAAATAAAAATATGTTGTCAAGGTTTCGATCATGAGACTTGTAGAGAAAAGTAATAACGTGAATCATGAGCAAATGCATCATCATCATAAAGGAGAAAAAATAAAAAGCTTTGTGTCCATAGATAATCGGCACAGTACCAGACCTGCTAGATTTGCAGAGAGATGTCAAAGTGGGGGTGTGAGGAGGGAAATAAAATTGGTAAAACCTTGCAATTGAGATGGAACAACACGATATTACTCACATGTTTTCCATCAAGGTACTCGTGTTGTTCACTTAATGGGGAGGGTTTTAACATTGGTAAAACTTTGCAATTCAGATGGAACAACATGGCATAATATATATATATATATATATATATATATATATATATATATATATATGGCGTAATATTTTATTGTATTTCATTACATTGCGCAAAAAATGGAAGGAACATTGTTTTTAATGGGATACTTTGTTGTTACATTTGATTTTAATTAAATTGTAACATTTATTATTATAATATTAATTATATTTATAATGAATTAAATGTTTTTCAAATCACAACTTCAATACAAAACACCCTTTGATTTGTGGTAAGAATCTTTCAAAAGTATTTAATTTGGAAAAAAAAATGGGTTATGAGCAAGGTTTTTTTTGTTGAATACTAAAACTATTTAATTTGTTTTTTTTGTTACGCTCTATGTTTTTTGGTTTACTATTAAAAAATGATAAAAATATAAGACCTAGGTAAATGATTTCTAAATGATGCTCATTAGTGTTGCATACGGATAATTGTAAACAATAAGGGTGTTTTTACTTATGAGTGGAAATATGTTCCACTTAACTTTGAAGTGCCAAATTACTTTGTTGGTAGTGTAAAATATTAGGTGAATAGCATAATAGAGAGTTCATACAAAACTCCATGCATTGCGAGTCCATTAGACGATGTAGAATTATAAAGTTTCCATTGTTGGCAATATAAGAAACATCTTTTGAATAGATCCCACATCTTATATTGTAAGTGACAAGAAGATCTCATTTCTCATTGCTAAGAAAAATATGTATATGGCACCAAGTCATGTTTGATATGTATAGACAAACTATGAGACTCTATGGATATGAGGCAATGTATTTTTTTTACTTAGTTCACAAATACATATGTATAATGTTATGTGCTATGAAAGAACCTATGGCAACTTGTTGTGATACATTAAGCAAACAATGTCATCCAAAACCTACTATTGAAGCGACTAATATACAACAATAGTAGGATTATTCTAATTTTTCATTATTTGGGTTGAGTTCAATTTGATGCAGAGTAATAATATATTGTCTTAATTTACAACAATTATAGATAATTTCCTAAATGAGATAATCATCAATAATAGGGAATACAAATGAGAATATGAATATAACACACATTTTGAATACCATCATATCAGATATAGGAAGTTGTTTTTATTAAACTTCCTTCATCAAAGTATATATAATGCCTAAAATGAGGCAAAAGTAATATGTACCTATTGTTTCCTTTTAGTAAAAATTGGTCATTCTAGAAAATCAATATTTCTTCACAATGGTTTCAAATCTTTCATTGGTAAAATAAGTGATAAATTATATCTTAGTCAACTTTATTATCTCAATATTTCAATTATTATTTTAATTGTGTATTACCAACTTAACACAAACACATTAAACAACCTAGATCGAATACTACCATTATTAATTCAAATCAAATTACAACTTTTCTTTGCCCCTTTGAGGTGATTGCTAATTATATTTATTCATGGATTGATGCATTAATAAAAAATTTAACTTGATGCACAACTTTCTTTTTAATTCTCATGTAATATGACACAAAACACTTGTAGATGTTGGAATGCAATACTTATGGCTATCCTTCGATTATGTTATTTATAAAAGTAAATTCAATTACATAAATTTACATTTATGTTTTACCATATACTTGGCCTTCATCTGGTCTACAATTTAACAAATCATTTGAAATAAAACAAAACGTTCATGGCTTTTACCAAAAGGTACTTCAGTGATGGAATAAGATTTAAAATTTTAATTACGCACATGACGTGCATGATGTAATGGCTGGGGCGGATGGCTTTCGCACCCTAGTCATGTTCGATTCCTGCGGAGGCATATATTTGATGACCCCCATGTTTTGGAGATGTTTGAACGATATTTGTAACGGCTATGCCTTAAAAATTTTGCTGGCTTCGGCCATATATGTTGTAAAAATCTATTGGCCTCGGCTATATGATGATTTTTCTCTGAAAAAAAAAAAAGATTTAAAATTTTAATTAAAAATTTGCATTTCTCAAATATAAAAAAATAAGTTAATGAATATAAATAGAAAATATTTAGCAGAGTGAAAAATGACTATCTAAAAATTATCAACCAATTATTTTACATGATATGTTTTTTCTTGAATAATAATAATTAATAATAATTTTTAATCGATATAATTTTTAATAACAAATAATGATTAGTCAACTGAAAAAATATCGATAACTATATTTGCAAATTTTTTAAAAACAAATAAAGTGGTTCCTCACCAAAATTAGAAAGGAAAATAAAAATGTTATTAATAATATAATTAAGCATATCCACTTTCCGTCAAGTTATTACAGTGCATAAATATATACTGCCGATGATGTTTGGATGTGGTATTACATTCTTGATAATGACACTGGCCACAAGTCCGGTTCCGACTTTGCCTCGAGTTATGACAGTGCCATAAATAAGTTTGGAATTTCAAATTCCTTTGGCTTGTCGAATGAAAATTTCAGGACGTTTTTACATTTTACATGTTTCTTACTTTACGTTTTATGTTAATAAACCACCTTTCATACTAATAAACTAAACTAGTAGCGTTGGATCTTCTTTCATTTAACTCTTCTATGTAATAATCAAGAAATAATTCTATTTTTGTTCATAAAACTTCAAGGTAGAATCATATAGTTTTCACATATATGCTAGTGAGCAGTGTACAACGTCCGCAATGTGAGCATGGTCATCAAGTTTTCAATGTGAGTATAATATTAATCATTTTACACTGTATGATGTTGAAAATATAATAGAATTATGGCAATTTACTAAAAGTAACAGCTAGTATTATATATCCATGCTTAACACAACATTCTTTAAACCAAATTACCAAATTTGTGCTTATAATTGCAAACTTACAGACTTCACACAGATATATCCATCTTTAACAAAAACAAATCGTTGAAATATCAATAAGGGATCCTTCTCATGCATGTACAAACCAGATTGAAGCTATTTTCCTCATAAACTCCAAAACAAGGAAGGAAAAATTCTAATCAAGAACCTTTTTCATTCTTCTAAAAAGGCTCACAAAATTCTAATCACACACCTTTTTTATTCTTTTAAAAGGGCTCAGAAAATTCTAATCATGCACATTTTTCATTCTTTTGTCATATTTTATGTAGTTTTACCATTAGCAACACATTTCCAACAATGTACAGAGGAAAAAATGTTCAAACATTCGTGTCAACCATAAAACATTATTTTTAACATATTCTGGTCTATACGTATATTATATATGAAAGTTTTCAATCTTCCCTCACTAATTATAGTTTTAGTACAATTTCTAGATCCAAAAAAATATGATCCTTTTGACTAAAATTAAAAAGAAATATTTGTTTTTCATTTTTTTTTAACTCAATTAAATAAAAATAATCTAGTTTTATTATAATTTCCAAATCCAAAAAATTAAGATGTCTAAATAAAAATAGAAAACAAATATTTGTTTTCATTTTTTTAACTTAATTAAATAAAAATAAAAATACAACACAATTTCAGGTAAATTTCAGCCCTGCAAATTTCAAGTATGATAAGGTTAGGATGTATGAATGATTTAAAATTCAATTTAATTTTTTATTTATGATTTCTATATTTTTAATTTCCAAAAAAAAATATTCATAATTTGAAGTTTGAGTTAAGAAATCTGTATTATTTTTTGGTTTTTTTTTATAGGAATTCCTATATGCATTTGAAAAGAAAAAGAAATCCAATAGCTCAATCATAATTTCTTAAGAAAATAAAAATTTTAAACATTTCTTGGTTTTTTTATACGAATTTCTGTATGCATTTGAAAAAAAAAATCCAAAAGCCAAACCATGATTTCTTAAAATTATCACCATGAAATTTGCGACCTGTCAATAGCATGTAATTTCAAAGTATACAGAAATTGCCAAACATGATGGTTCGTAGTGATTTTTTAAATATATTTTTAAATACATAAATAGATTTAATGTCTAGTGATATTTGAAATAGAATTAAATTGGTTATATTTTAGTTAAATTAGTTAAATTGGTTAAAAACCTCTTATCTACTCCAATTTTGAAAATTCAAAATCCTCAATTTTGGATTCCAGAAAACTACCAAATAGCATTAAACATCTTATCCACTCCAATTTTGAAAATTTAAAATCCTCAACTTTCGTTTCTAGAAAACTACCAAATAACATTAAAGACTATTATACAAATTTTAGATACTGAAAATTCTACGCTTGAGTTAATTACTTAAAATTTATTTGGATGATTGTGGGATATATTACTAAGCCATGGATAGGTTCCTTAGTTATGAAGTTCCTTATTTAACAAGGTTGGCAACCTTGAAAATTTTGTAAAACAATTTTCAGAACATCATGCACAAAATTGGGGAGTAATCCACGAAAATGTTGATTTTGAAATTTTGATTCGTAACTAAATCTAATACTTTGAAAACCTCTTATCTATTCCAATTTTGAAAATTCAAAATCTTCAGCTTCCAATTCCAAAAAAAAATACCCAATAACATTAAACTTCTTATCCACTCCAATTTTCAAAATTCAAAATCCCCAACTTCTAATTCTAGAAAACTACCAAGTAAGAGATCGTTATACAACAAGAAAAGACTTTAGATACCAAAATTTTTACGCTACATTTAGTTAATTAAACTTTAGATATCAAACATTGTAAGCACGCTACATCATGCAAAAAATTGGAGAGAAATCGAAGAAAAGGTTTTTGAAATTTTGATTCATAATACCTTAAAAACCTTTTATCTATTCCAATTTTGAAAATTCAAAATCTTTAAGTTCCCGTTCCAAAAAATTACCAAATAACATTAAACCTCTTATCCACTCCAATTTTGAAAAGTCAAAATCCTAAACTTCAAATTACATAAAACCATAAAACACATAATAGATTAGAATACAAAAAATAAAATACACACATTTTTTTTATTCAATTTGAGGGTGTATCAGGCTACCAACTTGAGTTTGAGCTGCTCCCCAAGTTGGTTGGAAGAAATCACGCCTTAATTTACTTAAAAATTTCCTTAGGGGTTCCCTAAGCTAGTTGGAAGAAATCAAGCCTTAATTTACTTCAATTTTTTTTGAAGGGTTGTATACCATATCAAAATTTACATATAACTTGTATGTATTTTTAGGTTTTACAATAACTAAGAGCATAAGTAAATAAAGCAACCACACCTTAATTTACTTCAAAATTTCCTAAGAGTTATATACCATATCAAAATTTACATAACTTGTAAGTATTTTTCAGGGTTTACAATAAACTAATGGCATAAGTAAATAAAGAGTACATACTTGATAGGCTGATACCACCAATCTAGCTATTTTGAATGAGAAAGCATGCCGTATTCAGACACTAACAAATTCAACAGTGCAATATGCAGAGGAAAAGATTTGCACGGATGTTAATGCTTTTCCCAATTAGAAAGAAAGAGCAATGGCAGAGGAAAATGTAACAAGTCTAGCCATTTTGAATGAGAAAGCATGCCATATTTAGATACTAACAAATTCAATAGTGCAGTAGGGTAAATTAAAAGATTTCAGGGATGTTATTTCTTTTCTCAATTAGAAAGAAAGATAAATGGGAGAGGAAAATATAATACCATAAAACACATAATTGATCAAACCACATATGGTTAGATGCCAAAGGCGAAAGTGGTAAATTTGAAAGTTGTTTTGCAAGAGAGTCAATTCCAATGCTAGTAAATAGGTCATTAAATTTTGTCATCAATATTCATATGGCCGACGGTTACTCTCATAATGTCCCATTAATTCTCAACAACCAAATCTTGAAAGAATATAGCACGCTAGCCATAGCCCTGTAGTCCCCATAATGTCCCATTAATTCTCAACAACCAGATCTTGAAAGAATATAGCATGCTAGCCATAGCCCTGCCATAATCTAACTAGATCACCGATGTGGATCACCTATGTGTAATATGTACATTATGATTAGATTTTTGTAAACTCAACTTTAGTTATAATAAATAATTTTGGGATTTGTAAATTTCGGTACAATAGATTTTTACGGTTTGAATTTTAATTAAACGTGAAAATAACAAGACCCCAATATATTTTAGACTTCAAATTTGACGTGCACAAATTTTTACCAACCATAAAATACGTGCTAAATCTTAAAATACGACGTCAATTTCCATGCATGGCCGTAAATATATGATTTTCGTAATAGTATGGTTTGACCACAAACCCCCTTCTTTTTGAGCTATAAATGATCTTCGGGCTAAGTTTTAATAAACCTCCCCAAAATGTATATTTATTTATAAAAATGCGAGTGAAGCAAAACTTATGTGGTCGAATGCAATACTATGAAATGAATTTACAATAATTAAATTTTTAACTTGATGCCCTCTCTTTTTAATTTTAATGTAATATGACCAAAAAAATGAACCTTACAAATATTGGAATGTAATGCTTTGAAATGAATATATAATATTTAAATTTATTTTATGGATATAAATCTATTAACTTAACTTGATATATAACTTTGAGTTTTGTCTTTAAGCTTTGAGTTTGAAGTTACAATGATATAACTTTTATTAATAATTTACATTGATATGTTTAGTATTATTATGATAAGCTATATTATTTGTCAAATGAGCAGCACTTTGACTGTTACATAATATATTTGATATCTAGTTTTGGAGAAAACTAGTGGTATCCGGTGTGGAGGCGGGAATGAAGTAGGAAGACAAACTAGGGTTGCGAACTATTTCAGAGGTATTCCTCCATGAAAGGACACATAGGAGGGAGCTCCACTCCCTCTTACAAGCAAGGTGTGGCTAGCAGGGGAAAAAAACCAATGGAAAATGACAGAAAGCCTTCAGAAGAAAGGGATAGAAGCAGTGAAGAAGAGCAGGAGGGAACTAAGTCAAGGAAGCACAATGATGCAATGGAAAATGAGGAAGAAATCAAGGAACAAGGCACTAAAGACAAAGCACATAGGGGACCATGCAAACCCAAAGCGGCGTAACTCCCAGAGTCATTTTAAATGATCCAGCGCTACAGGCACACAGGGATGACATGCAAACATATGCAATCATTTGTAAATTCATGGGGTTGTGGCCCACTGAAAAATCCTTACAAACGTGGATTAAATACCACTGGAAACCAGAATGAAGCAATGACCTACATCTTGGGTCCAATGGATTTTTCAGTGTAGTATTTGCAAATATTGAAAATAAGGACAGAGTGTTTGAAGGAGGGCCATACTTTTTTGTTGCAATAGACCTCTATATGCGACCTTGGATTATGAATTTTGTTCCGGAATGCAAAAATTTTGCTTCGGTCCCAGTCTGGGTGAGACTCTATTCTCTACCTCTTAATTACTGGCAAATAGAATCTCTATCAACCATAGGAAATAAGTTAGGGCGTTTTGTCAAAGTTTCTGAGGTCACTACAAGGGGAAAGTATACTTCCTTCGCTAGAATATGTGTGGAGATGGATCTCTCTGGAGTTTTGCCAGACAAGGTTATTCTGGAAGTTTTTGATGAAGAATGGATACAAACGATAGATTATGAACATATCCCATTCAGATGTCGCAAATGTCACGACCATGGATATTTGTTTAGACACTGCCCTCTCAGTAAGATAGAGAGGAAAAAAAAAACTGATACAATGAAGGATTCAGAAAGCTTCTTCAAGGTGGAACACAAAGGAAACGGAGGCAAAAGAGGACTAAGAACACGTAAAGTTGCAGAGCAGCAAGCTAACTAGAACATGTTCCAAATCCTCGAAGCAGACGAAGGTCCAATGGAAACAGATAAGGCAAAGGAAGGAAGCCCAGTGGAGGAGGAGAAACCAGAAGACAGTGAAAAAAAACAAGAAAACAACAAACAAAAAGAATTTATGATAAGTAATGCAGAACAAGAGATGGATCTTCAAATGACCCAAAGTGAGATGGAAATGGAGGACCATGAACTCCAGGAAATTCTTGAGAAAGAGAACCTAGGTTATTAGGTTTCTTGAATCAAGGAACCAAAGAAGGGTTAGTGTTAGGTCCCTATAATACTAGTGATTACCCCATTACTATTGTAGTTGTATACCTTATTAATATTGTTGTGCCCCTATTGTCCCCATATTGTTATTACTGTGCCCCTTAGAATCCCTCTATTGTTATTTTTGTGCCTTTATATTATTATTGTTAGGTCGGCTGGGTTATATTGTGACTCCTTATACTCCTATATATAGAAAGGATGTTTTGTCATTTGAATCATCAAAGAATCATTCATTTGTGTAATGTAAAGGAGGTTTCCCACTCGAAGAGGCTGAATTCTAAGGCGGTGATCTATCTTTTCTATCCTTTGTGAGCTGGTTTCATAACATTTGGTATTAGAGCTTTGGATTCTAGGGTTTCGCTGCTCTAAATAGGTCATCATGGAATTTTTGCTATAACTTTTTTTCTACGATGTTTCTGAAGTGAAAAAAGAAAAAATTTGAGATGAAATCGCACTGAATCTCAGATCCAAATTTTAGAGCTTTTCAAACTATATTTGTGGAGATATGATATGAGGAAGTTGGTATTTTTGCAGACTCCTAAATTACATTCCAAACGGGTGACCTGGGGAAAATCGTCAGAACTTTCTCTCTAAGCATCAGATTGAAATTTCGTAAGAAGTTACAGAAAGAGAATGGACTGTAGCTTCTTTTATATATTTTCCAGAGCCAAAGGTTGAAACAGAGACATGTGGCACATCACACAAGTTCGCTCTACTGAACTAGTCTATAATCAGGTCACTGTGGGAGATTTGGCATAACTCTTCCTTGGAGAATCCAATTGGGATTAGACTGGTGGCATTGGAAGGAGGGCACAGAGGGATACTATTAGTCACAATGTCAGAACTAGATGATCCGAAATTATAGAGATACACCAGAGGCAATATCGAGGTCCCACAAAGTTAAAAAAGGTGTGTAGATTTTTATTTTTTTTAATTTTGCTTAAGCTTGGTTTGAAAATTTATTTTGAAGGCATTCAAAGAGCATAGAAGAGAATTATTATTGGTAACTGATGCCCTGAGGAAAGAAAATGCAAACGCCTAGTAAGCAACCTGAAAGCTCTAGCATGACTCATGAAGAAGAGGAAAAAAATGCTACATGATATATCAAAATTATAAGACCAAGCGCAACAAATTTCACTGTCACAAAAGCTAACAAAAGCTAAGATAGATGGCGTGGAATTTAAGATAAAGGGCATGGAAGCTAAGATGAATGGCGTGGAAGCTAATATTGACGATTTGTAGATAGATTTGAAGACATATTTGACAAATTTTCTACAAGAAATACTTACTAATGGTGAAAGGGTAGTAAAGGAAACTCATGATGCGAACAAAAGAAATGTTAATCATGATTTCATAGACTGTATTATTGGATCAAAGACCCATCATATTCCAAAAATTGATATGAGGAAGTTTGATGGCAAGGATCTCGCAACATGGATATTACAGATGGAGCAATATTTTGATCTCAATAATGTGCAAAACACACAAAAGGTATGTATTGCAACTTTATATTTGGAACCAAATTAGTTTGTATGGTATCAATGGCTTTGCTCTCATAAACAAATTATCACCTGGGAAATTTTTACGGAAGAATTGACAGCACATTATGAGGATACAAAAAGCAACACGTTTTTAAGCCAATTGATAAGTCTCAAACAAAAGGGTTCAATAATGGAGCACATTGAGGAGTTCCAAAAATTGAACATAAGGGTAAAAAATATTCCAGAAGAGAATAGGATTGATGTGTTCATAGGGACTTTAAAGGATAATATCCAACATGATGTTTTCCTTTTGGAACCTAATTCATTAGAGAAGACATTCAGGTTAGCAAGAAAAATGGAAAGCAAAATTATGGCAACCAAGAAGCATACCACTCACAACTATAAAGATGGAAGTGTTGTTGCCCCTAGTCTTCCACAACCTATAAGGTTGACACCACAACAATTGGAAGAAGATAGAGCAAAAGGGCTTTGTTACGGTTGTGATAGCAAATACACTAAAGGTCATAAGTGTGTTGAAAAGAAATTATTTTACATAGATTGTGAAGAGAAAGAAGAAAAGGAGCAAGAAAGATCAAAAGAAGAGGATATACTCCGAGAACAAAGCCTAGATAAAGAAGAAATGAATCCGACCATATCTTGTAATGCATTAGCTAGAATTACCACTCCTCAAACCATCAAGATAGAAGGACAAATTAAGAAGAAAAAGGTAATAGTGTTGATTGATTCAAGAAGTACACACAATTTTGTTTATTGTAAGGTAGCAAAAGAATTGAATTGCTTCCTATATCCAGCACCAGAGTGTCAAGTGATGGTTGCAAATGGAGGAACAATAAATTGCTCTAGAAAGTGCCATAATATCAAGCTATCCATGGGAGAATATGTATTGACTAGCCCAATGCTTTCCACTCCAATGGGAGGTGCTGATGTTGTACTAGGAGTCCAATGGCTACAATCCTTGGGTACAATAGATTTTAATTTTCAAGAACTTTTCATGAAATTCTATGCGGAAGGAAAGGAATTTGTATTAAGGGGTATTGCAGGGAAATCGGGAAAGATAATTAGCTCTAACGATATGATAAAGCTTATAAAAAAGGAACAAAGAGGTGTAATTGCACAATTATGTTCGCTAGATGTTTCCACATCGAAACCATCTATTTCTCCAGATCTCCAAAAAGTCTTGGACAATCATTCCAAGGTATTTGAGACACCCAAAGGTCTCCCACCTATTCATGATCATGATCATGCTATTCATCTAATTCCAGGATGTGTTCCTCCAAACATCAGGCCGTACAAATATCCCTATGCCCAAAAGAGTGAAATTGAACGTATGGTTGCAGAAATGTTAGAGGTTGGTATAATTCAACCTAGTCAAAGTTCTTTCTCTGCTCCAGTAGTATTGGTACACAAGAAGGATGGATCATGGCGCATGTGTCCGGATTATAGGGAGCTCAACAAGCTCACTATTAAAGATAAGTTTCCCATTCTTGTCATTGATGAATTATTGGATGAATTGCATGGATCAATTTACTTCACCAAGTTGGATCTTCATTCAGGATATCATCAAATCAGAATGAAGACTGAAGACATTCCGAAAACAGCATTTAGAACTCATGAGGGTCATTATGAATTTTTGGTCATGCCTTTTGGCCTTACCAATGCACCTTCTACATTTCAAGGTTTGATGAATTCCATTTTCAAACCCTTCCTTAGAAAATTTGTGTTAGTATTTTTTGATGATATACTAATCTACAACAAGTCTTGGAAGAATCATGTTGAACATGTTGACAGGGTGCTACAACTATTGGAGGAGAAACAACTATATGCAAAAAGATCCAAATGTTTCTTTGGAGTACAAGAGGTGGAATATCTGGGTCATATTGTATCTCATGAAGGAGTTAAGGTAGACCCTAGCAAAATTAAAGCCATTAGGGAATGGAAAATCCCCACATCCATAAAGTATCTGCGAGGATTTATTGGGTTGACAGGGTATTATCACAAGTTTGTTAAGAATTATGGGAGAATAGCAGCACCTCTAACAACATTATTGAAGAAAGATGCATTTTCATGGACTCCAGAAGCAACAAGGGCCTTTGAACATCTTAAAGAGGCAATGTGCCAACCACCGGTCTTAGCTGTACCAGACTTCACAAAAACATTTATTGTGGAATGTGATGCTTTAGGAAATGGAATTGGTGTTGTTTTAATGCAAGATGAAAGACCCATTTCTTTTAAAAGTCGTCTAATCAAGGGAAAGTTTTTACACAAAGCTATTTATGAGAAGGAAATGATGGCAATACTACATGCACTTAAGAAATGATGACCCTACCTAATGGGAAGACACTTCAAGGTAAAAACGGATCATGATAGCCTTAAATACTTTTTAGAACAAAGATTATCCTCTGAAGAGAAACAAAAGTGGGTCACAAACTTGTTGGGTTATGACTTTGAAATCAACTACAAAAAGGGAAGCAAAATGTGGTGCCAGATGCACTCTCAAGAAAGGATGAGGATGTGGAAGCATTGTTGTGTGCCATTTCTATTATCCAACCGGATTGGATAAACGAAGCAAGGGAGGAATGGAAGAATGATGTAGAAGTGTGGACACTTATTCGAAAGTTACAACAAGATTCCAGTACATTTGATACATTTAGCTGGCAAAATGATTCGTTATGGTACAGAGATCGCTTATACCTCTGTAAGAATTCCCAACTCAAATAAAAGATTCTTATGGAATTGCACACTTCTCCCTCGGGAGGGCACTCAGGATTTTTAAAAACTTACCATAGGGTTAAGAAGGAATTCTTTTTGGATGGCCCTAAATCAGATATTCAAAATTTTGTGGCGAAATGTTTGGTTTGCCAACAAAATATAGTTGAAGCAACTAAGACCCCGAGTCTATTACAACCTTTATCCATTCCAAACCAACATTGGGAGGAGGTTTCAATGGATTTTATTACAGGTTTACCCAAGTCTGAGGGAAATAGTGTCATCATGGTTGTAGTTGACAGACTTACCAAGTATGCACACTTTTGTGCATTATCACATCCATTTAAAGCAAGTACAGTTTCTACTGCATTTATGGAAACAATTCAAAAGCTACATGGAAACCCAAAGATTATTGTAAGTGACAGGGATCCCATTTTCACTAGAATTTTTCTGACAGAATTATTTTCTTGTCTCGGTACTTAGTTAGCTCATAGCTCATCTTATCATCCACAATCTGATGGGCAAACTGAGATAGTAAACAAATGTTTGGAAGGATATCTTTGTTGCTTTGTATCTAATAAACAAACGTACTGGGTCAAATGGTTGCCTCTCACTGAATGGTGGTATAACACTTCCTTCCATACAGCAACAAAAATGACCCCATTTATGGCACTTTATGGATATCAGCCACCATCCATCACATCATATTTAAGAGAAAATTCTAAGGTTCACGCAGCGGAACATCACATCGAGCATCAACAACAAGTCCTCCAACTCTTAAATGATAACCTCGTGTTGGCGCAGAATAGAATGAAACAACAGGTAGAACAACATCGCAGCGAAAGAAGTTTTGATGTAGGTGATTGGGTATTCCTACGCCTACAACCATATAAACAAATGTCCCTCAAGCAAGCTAAGAAGGATAATAAATTATCCCCAAAGTATTATGGTTTGTACAAGGTGTTGCAAAATATTGGTACTATGGCATCCAAATTGGAGCTTCCTGTAACTTCTTGAGTGCACGCAGTTTTCCATGTTTCATGTTTAAAGAAGGTTATAGGCGACAAGCTCCCAATTCAAACAATATTGCCAGAACTTGACAAGGAAGGAAAAATTATATTAGAACCAGAAGCAGTCACAGAAACAAGAACTCGACAGCTATGAAATCGATCAATTTCAGAGTATCTCATCAAGTGGAAGAACTTATCCGCTAAAGATTCCACATGGGAGGATGAGAATTTTATGCAGAAGCATTCAGAACTACTCAAGCATTGAGGACAACACTTTTTTGAAGGAGAGGGGAATGTTAGGTCCCTATAATACTAGTGATTACCCCATTACTATTGTAGTTGTATCCCTTATTAATATTGTTGTGCCCCTATTGTCCCCATATTGTTATTACTGTGCCCCTTAGAATCCCTCTATTGTTATTTTTGTGCCTTTATATTATTATTATTAGGCTGACTGGGTTATATTGTGACTCCTTAGAATCCTATATATAGAAAGGAGGTTTTGTAATTTGAATCATCAAAGAATCATTCATTTGTGTAATGTAAAGGAGGTTGCCCCCTCGAAGACGCTGAATTCTAAGGAATTGATCTATCTTTTCTATCTGTTTGTGAGCTGGTTTCATAACAATTAGACTCGTTACTTACAGAGGAGTTCAATAGGGTTCAATAGCTATTTTTATGGAAAACCCAGACTAAAGGGGTGACCAGATTAAAACACAAAGATAGACAAGGCAATGAAGGAGTGAAAATGATGAAAAATGCAGCAGGACTAGCACCCAAAATCCCAGGAAAGAAGAGGGGCAGAAAAAGCAGAATGAGTTGTTGATGGAATGTGGAAAGCTAATGATAGATTCAGGTAAGATGAAAGACCTATCCAGTTACTCCTTTACTAACCTTTAATTATGAAGTTCACTTCTTGGAATATGAGGGGTATAGGTAGTAAAAGGAAACAAAGATTACTGAGTAATAGAATGAAACAAGCATCTCTGGATGTGATTTTCATTTAGGAAACTATGTGTTCCATTTAGAAGATAAGAGATATCCATAGTAAATGGCTTAATAGATTTGAGTTTCTGGAAGTCAAAGCAGAGAATATAGCAAGAGGTATTCTCACTCTTTGGAATCCACAAAAAATTGACTCAATAGATGCGGAGGCATATAGCGATTATTTATCTGTAGTAATTCAACCAGTAGGAGATAAGGAAACCTACCTCGTAACAAATGTCTATGGACCTCAAAGAATGGATGACAAACTTAGGCTTCTAAACTCTCTGGAGACTCTCAGACACAAATATGTAGGAGTACCATGGATCTTAGGGGGTGATTTCAACATGATTAAATCACTTATGGAAAAAAAGGGGGAACTAGAGCTCTAGGAAAACACTCTTTGGCTTTTCAAACCTTTATTGATAAGATCAAGGTGGTGGATATCGAAATGGATAGTGGAATCTTCACCTGGAACAATAAAAGAGGAGGAGTTTCTTAAGTAGCTTCCAAATTAGATAGATTCATAATCACAGAGGATCTTATGCTCAATGACAAGGAAATGGTAGCAAGAGTGCTCCCCTTTGGAGGCTCATATTACTGGACGGTACAACTGGAGGTTCAGGGCATTGGTAACCCCAGGAACAAACCTTTTAGATTTGAGAATATCTAGCTTTCCCACCCAGATTTCATTAGCAACATAACCAAGTGGTGGGTAGAATATTTAAACATTCAGGGAACCAGAATGTTCCTCCTACAGAAAAGATTAAAACACATCAAGCTCTGACTTAAAGATTGGAACAAGAATGAATTTGGAAATATCTTTGAAGAGAAAAAAATTATTGAAGGCAGAATGTAGGAACTTAACCAAACCCTTATCAAAGAGGGCCATGAAAAAGTCAGAAGTGATCAAGCCACCAAATATCAGCAACAATGGGAGAACATATGCAAACAAGAGGAAATATTTTGGAGGCAAAAATCTAGAGTCCAATGGCTAAAAGAAGGTGAACGTAATACTAGATTTTTTAACAAATCCACCATGAAAAACAGAGCACATAATATAATTTCTTTGATTAAGGATAAAAGAGGAAATAATCTCAATTCTCATGAAGAAATAGAAGTAGTTCTAGTCCAGCACTCTCAAAACATAGCACAAGAAACCTGTTATGAAAGAGATCACTACATTCGGGTCTTCACTAAGCATATACCCAGGATGGTTTCGAGAGAGGATAAGGTTAAACTTTATAGGCCTGTGACTGAAGAGGAGGTTAGTGGGGTTCTCAAAGAAATGCAAAATGGTAAAGCGCCAAGCCTGGACCGTTTCAATGTTGACTTTTTCAAAGCTTGTTGGAATATTGTCAAACATGACATTTTGCAGGTAGTGGAAGATTCCAAAAGGCACAGAACCATTTTGAAAGCTCTAAATTCCTCTTTTATAGCCCTGATCCCTAAACATGAGCTATCTCAAACCCCTGATAGATTCAGACCTATAACTTTGTGCAATGTGTTTTACAAGATAATATCAAAAGTGGTTTCAAACAAACTCAAACCCCTCTTTCCTTCACTAGCTTCGGGGGAAAAATCTGGATATGTGGAAGGAAGGAAAATTCTGAACAACATCATCCAAGCTCATGAGGCAGTGCACTCTCTTACTAGCAAGTGAAAAGATGGAATGATCATGCAACTAGACATAGCCAAAGCTTATGATAAGCTGAATTGGAACTATATCAAGAAAGTTCTTATTTCTTTCAGGTTTGACCACAACTAGGTAAGATGGATCCTGGCTTTGATTACTTCTTCTAGTTTTTCAATTCTAGTCAGTGGCTCTCCTTTGGAGACTTTCACCCCTTCCAGAGGCCTTAGGCAGGGTGATCCACTCTCTCCCTTTCTCTTCATCCTCATAATGGAAGGACTGGGTATGGCTATCAAGCATGCAAAAGTAGTTGGTAACATCAGGGGTATACAACTCTCTGACAATGGACAGGCCTTGACTCATCAACAATTTTTGGATGACACCATGCTGCAGGGAATACCCACAGTCAAAGTAGCTCTTGCTTATAAACAAATCATCAGTGACTTTGCCATGGCCTTTGGTTTAGAATTTAATCTTTCCAAATCTAAGATTTTTTTCTTCAATACTAACATTGCTATTCAGAGGAACATATCTAGAATTTGGGCTTTCAAAGAGACTCTCTCCCCTCGAAATACTTGGGGGTTCCACTAATGGCCAAACCGTTACACAAGAGTATCTGAGAGCCGATGATCAGTAAGATGCATGACAAGACCAGGAAATGGACAATGAGATCATTAAACTTGGCTGGCAGGTTGGTCCTCACAAAGGTTGTTCTTCAATCAATCCCAATCTTTATGCTATCAGCTATCCCTACTCCTAAAGGAATCTTGCATCAAATGAGAAACATACAAAGAGACTTTCTTTGGGGCAAGGGGGAAGAAAAGAAGAAATGGGCCTTAGTTGCCTGGGAAAAAATTTGCAAACCCAAAAACCACGGGGGTTTTCGATTGGACGATCCCGAGATTATTGGTAAGGTTATAGGGGCAAAATTATGGTGGCGATGGATAAAGGAACCAGAAGCACAATGGGCCATCACTTGGAAAGAAAAATACGCAAGCTCTTGGCTAGATAATGACTGCATAAGGATGGATGGGAATATAAGAGGATCTCATATTTGGAACAAAGCCTAGGATAACAGAGGCTTAATTCAAGATAACAGCTTCTGGGAAATTAGAGAGGGAGACTTAGCCTTATTCTGGGAGGATAGATGGCAACAAGAACCTATTCTGTTACAGGAGGATTTGGAGGACCTCAAAGCAGAGACAGACACTAAGGAGCTTACCTAGGTTAAGGATTTTTGGGATGAAGCCAATAGTTCAGGGAAATGGAGAAACTGGAGGAAATTTGATCTCCGAAATGATTGTCATCTAAAAACTAAGGCCGAAAGATTGATGAACATGTTAGAGCAAAGGAAAATTCTAGTTTCAATGGGGCATGACCAACTGAGATGGGGCAACAACAATGAGGGGAACTTTAATCTCAAAGAAGCTAAACTCATACTCCTTGAACTTGATTCCCATGCTCCTGACAAGATTTGAAAAAACCTATGGAAGCATCAAGGTTGGATGAAAATTAAAAAGAAATTGTGGTTGGTGTTGCACAGGAAAATCCTGACCTGAGATAATATTAGGAAGAGGGGTTTCCTAGGACCTTTTAGATGCCAACTCTGTGAGGCTCAAGAGGAGACCATGGAACACCTTCTCAACAACTGCATCTTCACCTCCATATTATGGGATTCTTTTGCCTCAATCTTCCAACATTTTGATAGAGATATTGGAAGTCTTTTCAATACCCTCACCAAATGGAGAAGGAACTTTTCAGATAATGAAGTTCTTGGTTCAGCGTGGGCACTTACACCAAGCTTCATTATATGGAATGTTTGGAAAGAAAGGAACAATATAATCTTCAAGAATGTTAAGAAATCTTCCCAAGGTATTTATGATCTAATCCTACGACAGATTAAGGAAACGATTAGTAATACAATTTGAAATCTCCCCTCGAATCCCCCCTTCTGCTACAGACTGGAGGATTCTCTATAGGCTAGAGTTGCAGGGACTCATTCCTTAGGGCTTAGTCAGGAAAGTTTCAATTGTGGATCTTGAGCTAGACTTCTAGCATCCTCCCCCTAAGGGCTTTCTAAAATTCAACATTGATGGGGCTTTTAAAGGTAATCCAGGCACAACAGGCCATGGAGGAGTGTTAAGGGATGACAAGGGAGATATTCTGTTTATCTTCCATGGCCACTTAGGAAAGGCCACCAACAACATGGTGGAGTTAATGGCCATGGAACAATGTCTTGAGTACTTGGTTCAGGAAAATCGCCAAAATACAATCATTGAAGCTAACTTCGAGCTGGTCATTAACTCAGTTAAGAGAATAAGCTGGGGAACAAAATCGAAAAAAGCCTCTAAAAACTGGAGGCTCATTCAAGTCTTCCAAAGGATTCACAGCCATCTATAGAGCCTGAGAACAGTCACTTTTGCACATGTGCAAAGAAAGGCCAATAAACTAGCAAATTTGCTAGCCAATTAAGGAGTGATCTGCACAAATAATAGGGTAGTGATGAACCTGCGAGAGTTCCCTCGAAACAGATTAGAAACGGAGTGTCAAAACCAAGTAGATGAAGACAATACAATGTTCCTTAAGAGAGCCATGGAGGCGGATACAATTAACTAGCAGTTGTTTGTTCAGTGGTATGCTCACAATGGGGTCTTTTGAAAACAGTTTGGAGAGGAAAACCGATGATTCCCAAATTAATTGGTTCACTGAAATATCCAGTTGTATTGACGAGGATGAAAGGGCCTCAAGGGTTGCAGGGAGGATAGTAGCGATTGCTTTATGCATCGGGTCAAGAAGGGTTGACGATGCGAATATTCAGGAGTAGAGGACATTTGGAGACCGAAAAACTAGAGATCTTTCAATTTTGTTCTAATTACCGTGGCCTGAGTGGTCTTTAGGTGACCGTAGCCCTGACAAGCGGGAAGCAGTATTTCCCTTTTGGGAGCGATCGCACTCATTTTGCTCCACATGGTGGTGGGGACAGCAGGAATATCTCCCTCATCACACGCTAACATCCATGAATGTAGGCAGGTGCGATATCAATCTCCGCCATCGGATGTCACATGGAAAATCAACGGATCAGATCGCTCGTGTAGGTTTGCGGACCCTTGCGGTAAATGGTGAGTAGTTTATCATTGCGATATGGTCTACAACCGTTGGATCAAATGGAAAGGTTCATCGATCAAGATTAAGAATAAGGCTAGGTTTGGCGGGAAAAGTGGATCCCGGGGGACAAGAGGTTCACCGCGAGGGCAACTAAATCAAAGTTTAAGAAATTGGGCGGATGTATTGCCTTTATATGTAGAAAACCATGTGTTCTTTTCGGGTCTGAGTCCAAACTAATGTATTTTTCTTTAGAGAAATGTAAAGTTTGTAGGTAGGGAGTAGGGTATAGTTTTGATGGGGTTTCTCCATAGTCAACGACCATGAGAGTTTTGATGTATTTTATGTACTTTATTTTTTGATTAATGAATTGGAAGGTCCGACTCTTGCATTAGCAAAAAAAAAGACTATTACATAATACATTCACTTTCTCTTTCATCTTTCTAAGTTCACCCAATGGACCCTTTAACTAGATTGTCTCTAGATTGTCTCTTTACGTGCATGTGAAGTAGTTATATATTATGCCTTAAGAGTGGACAAATCAATTGTTTCCTAAACCTTTGACATCTAGCTAATCACTCCACTTGCAAGAATAAAGACATCATGTAGTAGATCTCCTCTTATCCAAATAACCAACATAATTTGAATCAGCATATCCACATACTGAATTGCAACAACCATTAAAGATAATGGAATGGTCAATTATGCCTCTCAAACACTGAAGCACCCATTTCACTGCTCACTAATGTTATTTTTCTAGATTTGCCATGAACTTGTTGAAACTCCAACGACATGTGAAATGTGAGGTCTTATAGACATTATCACATACATTAAGATTCCTACTGCATTTGCATATGATACATGAGATGTATACTCCTTTTCTTCATCAGTACTAGGACTTAAACCCAAAGAAAGCTTAAAATGAGAAGATAAAGGAACAGTAATAGGTTTCACATTATTCATACTGAACTTTACAAGTATTTTCTCCACATACTTCTATTGTGATAACTATAGCTTTCTATTTTTCTTGTCTCTATGTATCTAGATGTCTAAGACTTGTTTTCTAACTCCAAGTTCTTTCATATCAAACGTCCTAATAAGCTGAGCCTTTAACTTGTTGATCCCTTCCACACTTTTTCTTGCAATCAAACTTATTTTACTATTGCCATGCTTATTGTACTATTACCATGAAGGAATCAAACTTATTGTACTATTTCCTAAGTGACTGTCTCGGGCCATACAATGATTTCCTGAGCTTGTAAGCTAATCTCTTGTTGCATCCTTGTACAAAACCTTTTGGCTATTCCATATAGATCTCGCCATCCAAATCTCCATGAAGGAAACATGTTTTAACATCTAACTATTCTAAGTCAAGGTCAAGCAATACAGTTTGTGTTAACACAACATGAATAGAAACAAGTTTTATGATTAGTGAAAAACTCTCACGAAAGTAAAGACGTTCTATTTGAGAGTACCCTTTTGCTACTAGCCTCGCCTTATATCTTTCAATATTTCCATCAACATTTCTCTTCAATTTGAAGATCGATTTACATCCAACAACACTTATTCCTTTAGGAAGTTCTACAAGATCCCAAGTTTTGTTCTTAACCTAGGAATCCATTTCCTTGTCCATAGATTTCTTCCATTTTTCACTGTGCATGTCATTCATTTCTTCCTCATAACAAAAAGGTTCACCATCCCCAATAATCAAGGCGATAAAAGAAGTAGAATCTTCATACCTCTTGGGTGCTCTTCTTTCCCTTGTTGACCTCCTAGGAATGGCTAGTTGTTGAACTTCTACAGTTTCCTTTTATACCTTCTTTAACTTTTTCTTCAAAAGCTTCTTCTTCCTTCCAAATTTCCAAAAAAGGTTGAGTCTCCAACTAAAATTTTTGATTCCACGATACTTGTTCTTGTTCAACTTTTTCAATATCGACTTTTAGAAGAAACTATTCAACAACCATTATGTCTCTACTAATGATGATCTTAAATGTAGAAGGATCCCACAACTTGTATCCTTTCACAACACCATCATACCAAAAAAACACAACTTTTTGCTTTTGGGTCTAACTTGGAAAATTGATTCTTTGGAATAAGAGCAAAGATATTACAACCAAAATAAGTATGAATAATCACAAGACTGACTTGACGAAACTTCTTAAGGAGTTTCACGATTAATAGCAACTGAAGGTAATATATTTACCAAATAATATGTAGTGAATAATGCGTCCACCCACATTTCCTTCTGTAAATTAGCATTGTTGATCATGCTATTGACTCTTTCCATAAGAGTCTTGTTCATAAGTTCAACAATGCAATTTCCTTGAGAAGTATAGATTGTGGTTTTGTGTCTAACAATCCCTTCCTTCTTGCAATATTGTGAGATCTTAAATATTTAATTGTATTGTTCATTTTCTTTTCCACCATAACTTTAAATTGTTTAAAAACATCAAATACATCATTTTTTTGTTTAAATATATAAACAAAAACTTTCCTGGAGTAGTCATCAATAAAAAGACCACAAAGTAGCTCCCAAAAAGTGATCTGATAATGAGATCTAAGACAATAATAAGGTATTACAAAACTATGTGCATGGATTAGTCTATGTCATTTTATGCAATGGATCGATAAGATTGTGAAATGCACAAACAATGAAGCAGTAAACAAAAAAACATAACAGGCAACACATGACATAACAAATTTAATGAGGAGTTCCCCCAATACTCCTAGGCTATATCTCTTGGTCCAACCTTCAGTGGTGGCCTCTCTATTATGTTTTCAAGCAGAGTTCTTTTTACAATAGTGAGTTCAATCTGAGCCTCACACACAATAGAAAACAATAACACGAGCTTTACTTGAACCTCTCAAGTTTTCTCTGAGTACACAGACTCCCTCAGTGCTCTCTGTCTCTATCCTAACTCTGTCTTGGCATTTGCCTATAGTACTGCCCCCCTGCTGTGCTCTCTATCTGTGGCTTTAAAGCCAACACTACCTATTCGTTTTGGGTTCCCGTCTCTCGGTCTGCCCGGCCTCTGTCTGCTTTGAATCCCTCTGCCAGTGTTATACAATCATTACTTAACGCATAGAGAGGAGATGGCCACCCATTATAAAACGTAAGAGTGCCTCAGGCCTCTGCAACTCCTGAAACGGTTGCACTCTGTTTTCACAGTGAAAATGTGTTTTAACAGAGAAAGTCCGCCAAAACTCAATGTATCGGACTTCAAAATTCCTTAAATCCATCCTATTCTCCCATCAGGTCCGCCTATTGGTTGTTGTCGCTTATCACAATGGCTTCGTCCCTTTGTGTTTCGTGAATATATTAAAAACTGTGAAAATGCATTAGAATTGGCTTTCCCCGGACTTGAAATTATATATAATAGCCTTAAGGTACCCTTTCGGGTCTGGCATATCGCATTAGCACTTTCCCCTTCGCATTTCGTTTAACAAACGAAATTGCGAAAATACATTAAAAGTAGCTTTTGCGCGAATCTCAAATCTTATAAAATATTATTTATAAGCCCGTCAGGTCCGAGTCATCGGATCACACCTAATGCTTTCCCCAATTGCGATATCGCAATCGCTCATCGCAATAACCCCCAGGCCGTTGTAAGCACTCCTTCGATAGTGATCTTGCGATTTAATATGGGCCGTCGATCTATGTGCTTGATCGACATTCCATATTAACTCCGGCAATTGTCATCGCCATATATGTGTGTTAAGCGTTGATCCTTTCTTATCGTCTATGCTGATTGTGATTGCCGATCAGATTTGGACCGTTGATCGGCCAGATCTAATGGCTGCTATGCATTCCTTTCTTCCGCCTCTAATACTCTATTCTTTTCATTGATTTCATGGGTTTTTGCCTCCCAATAGTGTTTTAAAAGGCTTCTTTATGTGATTTTCTTTGGTCTCTGGCATTATTTTTGAGTTTTTGAAGACATAGAGAGTGTTTCTTGGATCCATTTGGATCGAAAAAGTCCCTACACAGGAGAATTTTGAAAACATGTTCTCGAAACTAGTTTTAGTACAGAAGTTGTAGCGATGTTTCGCTTTTGTTGGCTTGTAGAAAAGATGATGAATCGGATGGGCAAGGGATTAGGAGTTTTTTTGTCAAAGTAGAGATTGTTAAGAATGCAACAAATTAGAAGATTTTGTAAAAATAGCTTTTACCTTAAGCAAATTGTTGTATAATGATAGGAACTTTTGTCACAACCTTATTGATGTACCCACATGTTCTATCACATCAAACACAATACTAAAATTTTGCTAAAATCAAATAAGATAGTAGAATTTTGGCTCCGTATAGTCCTCTAGGTTTCAAATTTCCAAATAAGATAATCAGTTAAATTTGAGAGTGTAAGGTTGAAATTTCAAACTTTAAAAACTAAAAAAATTGTAAATTGCATTTTTAAAAACTTTATCATATAATGAGGTAAATATAATGCACGGTAGGTATGATAGTTGCAGTTGGTATTCCTCTGTACACTGCATTTGCATTAGAGTACTTTATATCTGTATATTCACTTTTTGTGAATGCATTGAATCTTTGGGTGTACATTGAAGGATTTATTAAATATTGTGTATTTATATGTTTGGAATCATGTAGTTTGATCAATGTTACTTTTGATGTACACTATTAGGTTTCAACTTATTTTATAGGTTATAATGTATAGCGAAGTATACAGAGCATACAGAGCATGTAATATTTTGTAGTCAAATATTTATTGTTTTTGTTACATATGGAATAAAACGAAAAAGTATTTAAAGTGGTTAAAGCTATTAAAATTCTTAATATATTTCATAGTATGGAATGGGTATCCTTTGAATGGAAAAATGCCGTTAAATTTATGTAAAAATCTTAATAAGCTTGATAGCCTAGGAATGCAACCTAAAAAAACCTTATGCGAAGACCAGTTGCAGAAAAGTCTTTTGCAACCTCCACTATGAATAAATAAAAAGGAAAATATATTTTGCAACCTCCACAATTCATAAAACCATATCAAAGATGGTATAACACTTTTATCACTTGGAAGTATATTGTAACTAAAAACAAAATTGGGTGTTAAAAGAAATTTGTAAATAATTTTAGTAGTTATTTAATAGGAAATTGAAATTTATTTTAAATGTATATGTATATTTATATTTATATATTTATATATATATATATATATATATATATATATATGGTTTTTTTACATATGTAGTATTGATAAATCATGGTATCGATTTATGGTATTGTAACAAAGTCTATTTATAGATTAAGAAAGGCTAATAATCTTTATAATAAAATGAGAATGAATCTCCATGATTAAAATCTTGTTACATGTTTTTTTAAATCTAAAGATGTTGAACTCATATATTAATTCTTTTAATAATAATAATTTAAAATAAAATTATAATATAGATAATTTTTATGATTAATGAAAAATTATATTCGATTTATGCCCAAAGTGCATTCAATTTTAATGTTTATTAGATTGGCACATGTGGATGTTTTCCAAACATTATTTTTTCTCGGAGAAAAGATAGTAATTTTCATTGATAATGAAAAATCACATTCGATCTATGCGCAAAGTGCATTCAATAACCACCTAAAGAAAAAAGAGTAATGAGGTCTATATAGGCTCATAAAAAACTCATAAGTGTCTTCATACATAGAAATATAGACACATATGTGTAAGTTGTAAATAAATACATCATCAAAAGATGTAGTCATATCAAAAACTCAAATATAAAATGTTGATCAACGAGTTTATTCAAATATTTTCCATAATCCCAAAACCCGCTTAGTGCCTACCCTAGATAATGTGTTTGTAATAGACACATATGTGTAAGTTGTAAATAAATACATCATCAAAAGATGTAGTCATATCAAAAACTCAAATATAAAATGTTGATCAACGAGTTTATTCAAATATTTTCCATAATCCCAAAACCTGCTTAGTGTCTACCCTAGATAATCTGTTTGTAATGGTGTTGTGCTCCCTATATATATGATGACAAGAACTGAGATTAAAAACATTTTTTAAATATAAATTTTCTTCAAGAAGGGGGATTAGTGTGCGCATGTGACATCTTTGAGTCTCATTAAAACACTTAATGACTATCACAAAATGTCCAAAAACCTATAAATAGTAGCAATATTTTTCAATAGAAAATAGAAGAAGTATCTCGAGACTTAACAACTCTTCGTAATTGTTTGTACTCTTCCCAACCTAGTGTCTAGCTTGTAAAAAATAGTTTTCCTATAAATAGATGGAACTCCTCCTCCCCACATTCACTTCTCCCAACCATTTATTTATATAGTTTTGCTAATCATATCTTTAAAATTTGAAATAAAATTAGATATATAGAAGTGCTAAAAACCTACCTACTTTATAAACTTGCAAGTAAAGAAGCGTTAAACTATTTAATATCACCTCATTAATTCTAATATCAACCATAAGATTGATAATATTATATAACTATAATGAAATAAATATATATTAATTATAATTTAATTTTAATGAAATACCAATTTATATATAAATCTATTTGTATAATTATTTCCATACTTCCTTGTTTATTCTATGTTAAATTCAAGCATCTTATTTCACATAAATGTTTTTAATATATCAAAATTGAAGTTAATTTAATAATTTTTCTATGACAAAATAATCAGCATAAAAAACAAGCGAAACCAAATAAAAGTCAATCATATTGACCCTACTATTGAAAAACTACAAATTTAACAAGTGTAATATGTAACACTGCTACTTAGTACCCATTTTTTAATATAAAAAGTAATTAATAACATAAATGATTCGTTCCACTAAAAAAGTTTATAACTTATACTTAAATTATTTATTATAATGAATATAACTTATACTTAAATTATTTATTATAATGAATATTAATATATAAATAGCATAAGCATGATTATAATCTTTATGATTTGAAAATTTTAAATATTGATCATTAATTAAAAACTACTTTCCTTAATTTAATAAAATATTTATGTTAATTTATTTTAATATTTTATAATAAAACTACAAACTCAATCAATACTTCAGGAATTGCAATAATAATACTAGATTTAAAAATTTGTAAAAAATAAATATCATATAAAAGATTAATCTTCTAAAATGAAAAATATTACAAACAATGTTGAAGAACATGGAATGTAAAATGAAAACCGCTTAAAAAAATATTAATTTGAAGAACATAGAGATGATATGAATTTCAACATTGATTTGTTTTTCCAAAAAAAGGAAAGGAAAGGAAAGGATAAAAATTCAAAGCTATCCATCGTTAAAAGGATAATTAATGGGGCTGTATAAGAACACCTCAACGTTGGAGTCCACATACATGTTGTCCTCTGCATTGAGTGAGTCAGTCGAAATAGTCATTTGGTTTTTCTCAGGTTTGGCCATAACATCTAAGAAAGTGTTAATGAACGAGATCGATCACAAGACCATCCTGGTGATGCGTGCGAGTGATGGGACCTGAGGGCTAAGCCTGAAAGTCCATCAAAGTTGGATGGAAGGTCGATTCACATTTTTGGTACTGCTGCCGCTTTTATTGGGAAGATCAACTACCTAGTTAACCTATATCCCATAAACCAAATTTTGATCATTACATAAACCAAGATTTTGATGGTAAATTGCAATAATAGGGTTGATACATATTTTTATCATAATAATACATGTGCTTTTTTATATATTTTATTTAAATATGTATTTTATATTAACATGGGTCAATTTTATATATCTTATTTAAATATGTATTTTACATGTTATTTTTATATCTGATAATTCAGAATTAAAATTTATAAAAATAATCTAATCAATAATTTCACCCCATCATAAAATAGAATTTTTGAATTTCAAAAATGTTAGAGGTAATTTAAATTTTTAGAAAAAACATTTTAATATAATTTCTTTTAAAAAATTTCTAAAAAGTTATAATTTTTTTAAAAAACAAAAAGTTAAATTTTTTTTACCATAAACAAAAGAAATATAACTCCTCTGTGGGAAGGTATAACAAAGTTATAAGTTGGTTGATCCTAGGTCATTCTTGTTTTCCATTGTCCAAACGTATAACAAGGTTATAGGTTGGTTGACCCTATATCATTCTTGTTTTTAAATTTCAAATATTTTTTACCATAAAACAAAAACAATATAACTCGTTTGTTGAAAGGTATAATAAAGATATAGGTTGGTTGATCCTATGCCATTCTTGTTTTTCAACTATCCGAAGGTATAACAAGGCTATAGGTTGGTTGACACTATATTATTCTTGTTTTAAAATTTTAAAGTGATGAACATTTAATTTTACATTTGATTTAATGATAAATAAAATTATAAAAAAATTATTTTTAATTAAAATTATGTAATTATTATATTAATATGAATGAATATTTAAAAATATATATATAAATTATTTATATAAAAATAAAAATAAAGTAAATTTATTTATGTTAATTGGGGTTGTTTTTAATGGTTAAGAAGAAAGAATAGAATTCTCCTCACTGGTATTCAATTTTTACAAATGAAATGATGAATATTGACAGTATTGACAGTATATAGAACATAAATAATCATAATCATAGATAAATAATAATAATAATCATAATTAAATTCATATATATTTTTCTTTAAACACTAATTCACTTTGTTCTTATTTTATCTATTGCTCTATAGTAAGTCAAAGTTTGGTATGAATAATTCTTCTTATTCAAAAAATAATATAATAAATTCTATAAATGAAATATATTAAATTTTATTATAATTTTATATTTTAAAAATTAAATTAAATAATTAAAAAAAATCAAAATATTTTATTATTTTAATTTTTTTTGAAAATAGTTATTCAAAATTATTATAATTTAATATTTAAAAATTATAAACTCAATTATTTTGTTAATATTGTTAAAGAATAAATTATATTTTTTTCCTCAAAAAAAATAGTCACATTTCATTAAAGTATGAAAAAGTTACATTTTGTAGATGCATTTCTTGCATTTTCAAAATTTGTCTGAGAAACAAAGTCTAAAAATTTGGCTTTTTGCTAGTGAGTGACAAAAAAACATGAGTGTCCACTATATGAAGTGTTGAAGTGTCCATAAACATTAGAAACATACATATAAACATAAAAATATAGCTGTAAAAACTCCAAACATGAGTATATCATCAAAAAATATCACAACAACTAAAAATGAGAGTGTTGATTGTGTTTCTATGCATTTACTCATCCTTCCATGAAAGGACGATGAAAATATCCTTATGCCTATTCACCTAGTGGTTTTGTAATCTTCCAAATGCCCACAGCCTGCTCAAAGACTACCTTAGGTAGTGCATGTGCCACTATGTTTCTTTCCTTGTAGATATAACAACATGAGATTTGGTCAAAATATAAATTTGGGTAAAGAATCTCCTCCAAAATGTGTAGTAGTGTGTGATTGTGGCATCTTTGTGTTTCATTGAACGAATTTATAACATTCATAAAATCACCAAAAATCTATAGTATGCAACATAATTTTTCAATGGAAAAACAAAGGAGAAGTTTTAAGGAGAGAATCTCTACATAGTTATTTTTTCCCGTGCCCAAGCCAATCTAAGATTTGGAAAAGTGGTGTCCACGAAGATATAGGTCCAACCCACCTCCATAGGCACCATTATCATGAGAGGCTACATTAAAATACGCCCCAAGGATCTGAGAAATTTATAGACTTTGATGAGATTATTCGAGGAACCTGGGAGGTATCTAAGGAAGGGAGGAGAGAGAAAACTATGAGTATTTGGGTTGCCATATGATCATGGGTGATACTTGATCCTGAAAAGTAGCATTGTTTCTAGCTAGCCATACTCCCTAACATCTGAGAGGGCGTATTTTTTTGAAAGCATCATCTTTTGACAAGTCCCACCAAGAAATCCAAGAATCATGAAAGGTATTACGATACCACACCAAACCACCGGTCAAATTCTTCTTAATGATTGACAAAATACTCAAAGTGAAGGAACATGACATAAATAGGCACAACATCGACTCCTGAACATTTTTACATAAAATACACCAATTGAGCCATTCTTTATACCTATTTTGGATATTTTCCTTGGTTGGAATTCTATTTTCAATCAAAATCCAAAGAAAGACCCGAGCCTTAGTAGGAAAACTCAATTTCCAAATCTTTTTCCACCACTAGACATGATCCACTTGTCTTTTGATTGAAATCTAACATAAGTACCTAGTCTTTGGAGTGAAATACCCTTCTAGGGAATGAGCCCAATAGGGGGAGTCTTCTCTATGTTTGATTTTAACATGAGAGGCGTTAAGAAGAGTTGTGTAGTTTTTCCAACTGACAATGTATTCCTTTAAAATATATTGTCCATAGTTGTGGTGCCATTTTACCAACAGAAGATAAATTGATGAATGGGTAATTTGATCTTTCCATCTATGTGGTGATATCTCACCTCATTCATCCATGTGACATGTTCAAAGCAAATTGTTATGATGAAATCAACAAAGAAATTTTTCATCAACTTAACTAATTTCAAACTAGTCACATAATTGAAATCATACTGCTATGAAGAAATATGTAAATCAAGCCCTCATATCAACCTAATTAATGTCACACTAGTTGCCTAAATTAATTGGTTAGTTACTCAATCAAAGTTATATGACCACATGAAAGCAACATCCACGTGACCTTCTTAAAATCACACTAGTATTAAATCAAGCTCTGAGATCAACTTAATTAATTTCTTGATTTTTTTAAGTTGAAGTTAAATTAAATTAATTCAAAGTTATATGGGGTTATAACTAAGTCAAATCTATATGGGGTGCAGTTTCTAAGAAACTAGCATGATAGATGACTACATTTCTTCAACTTCATTTTTTTATTTCACCTAATTTATTAAACAAAAGCAACTTTCACATGCCTTAGTGGAAATCATATTGATAACACAAAATTAGTGAATAATAGACTTAATTAAATCTTTATAAAATAATGAAAGTGATTCTGATTAAATTCATATATATCTCTCTGTATATATATATATATTGATTGTTTAAAAAGAATCCTAATTAAATCTATACAAAATTTCAAATTTTGTGATCATTTATTTAAATTGTAATTACTAGGTTTAGTGTCCATTTAAATTGTAGCAGAGTTTTATTAGAAACAACATTGGAAACACAGAGTACTTTGAAGACCAATTATAGATGATATGAGTTGGAAAAAATAGTTTTATTTCTTGTAAGGTAATACTTCAAAATGTGAAAATGATTTCTTTCCACACACATACACAAATTCAGGAAATTATTATCATTCATGTTTCTAAACTAAATTAAAAAATTTAACAAAATAACCATTCTCAGACCTCCTCTACCGGTAAACAAGACTTTTTATGTCATTTTTATATGGAAAACTATGTTACTACTTCCTTGCTTACTTAAAATTTTAAATGCGTTATTAATAGTCATTAGATTGTTCAACAACCCTATTGTCCATTGTTCAATTATAATTTTCTATCTTCAATATAACTTGATAAAATATACTATTAAAAAATTATCATCAATATAAATCAATAAGGTATAGTATTTATAGTTTCTCCAATAAACAAATCTATACAACATGAATTTGGAACCAAATTCCTAGCGCCGTGAGAACTTTGAGTCAAAATTACAAGTGCACTAATCTATATTTAACTAAAAAAAAATGTTCCCATAACAGAATTAGGAATTGTATTTATATAAAAATAAAAGTAATAATCTAAAATTAACTAAATAATGTTCCAATAATAGAATTAGGAATTGTATTTATATAAAAATAAATTAAATTTGAGGTTTAAACTCAAAACAACATATTGAGTTCCATGCAAACTAACAATTTATACGCTTTCTATGCTAACTCAATCCCTATGCAAGAGGAACACCTTTGCTTAATCCTCAGAATTAAATATGAAAAAATAATTAAAAACATAAAATTAATATAAATAATTCGTCGATTGGTATATATATATATATATATATATATATATATATATATATCGACTCGCGAGTGGATGGAGGCTTGTTGAATTTTTAATGAATGCAGTGGATTTGATATCAGCATCATATTCTTCACCTGAGAGCTTGTCAGACGACTGTAATTTCGTTGCTCGCTTCGTGTTGTGTTACGAAATTGTTTAATAAATATTTTATTATAATATATTTGAAACGATTGTCTGTGTATTTCATTCCATATGACCGTTTTTTAGCCATCATAGCGTATGGGGCGACACATAGGTTATTGCATTATACCAGGTGTCAAATTCCATTCCCATTCCCTGCATACCCACGCCCAAACATTTATCTCGCTCCCTACGTATTTATTTTAATTTATTTTAGATTGATGAATCGTTTCATTTTCTTTTCTCTAGCACCGAGAATTTATCCTTTCCATTTCAATCCATAAGTTCAGTCTAGAATTATGTTTGCTGAGAGAGATTTCAGGGTAAAGTTCTTCAATTCTCAGGATTAGGGTCAGAGTAAACTTGCTTTGTTTGATGGTTCGATTAATGCTGGAGTGCGTTCATGCAAACCTTACCCAATTGTTCGGTGGCATTCCATCTAATGGAGACAGTAAGGACCCTCTAATTAATTTATCTGTGGCTGGAATGGGACCATTTCTTTATTTCTCCTATTTATTTCCTCATGTCATATGCAATTTGTGTTTTAGGGATAATGTTCTCTAAGGTTCTCTCAGACTAACAAATCAAAGGCTTCTTCACTCTGCAGAATGGGTAGGTTGCATAAATCTTGTTTTTTCAAACCATATTTCCATAAAAAAAATTAAGAACCTTGTTTTTACAAACCATATTTCCATTAAAAAAAATAAGAATCTTGTTTTCTCAAACCGTATTTCCATAAACATATTAACATAGTAAAAATCCATGAAAATTGTTTGAAGTGAGTGAATTTTCAAGTTTATTAGGACACAATTGCAATGAGGAAATGGAATTACCTTGATAATGGCTTGGATAATGGTACTCACTATAAAATTAATGAACTGGGGTTTCATATATGGCTTATTTCAAGGATATTGTTTTTATGTTTTTGTAAAGGTTTTCCAATTTATCAACTAACAGACAATAAGTATTATTTGTGCATGCACTTGATTTGATTTAACTATAACTATTCAACAACTTTCTGTCCTTTCCACAATAGATCGTTGTCATCCATGTCTTTAATCCAACGATGCAAATGCAATTCCAACCAGGAAATCTTCTTTCTATTTGCTCTGACCACAGTGAATATGATGCGGTAGCAGTCATGACCTAATACCATGGAATGTTTGGGTGTCGATTCACAATATTCCAAGAAAACAAATCTTGGGTAATGTATTTATGATCTCTGCTTAATGATCCTCAGTTCGCTCGTATGCCAAAACCTGGTCCAATTGCACGATACTATGGTCTCAGACTCAACAAAGTTGTGAAGCTTACATGTAACAGCTATCCTCTGCACCAATTGTCCATATATCCCCACCAAGATCAGTAGTTGTTTGTGCAAACTATCAAGCCATGCGAAATGAATTCACCATAGATTTCAAATATAATTAGCTCGTGATTCCTCTCTCCTTTAACATGCCATCGCTTTAGTTTCATACACACAAATAAATAGAATAATCCATTATTCAAACCATGGTTTTTAATATAAAACGCACAGATTCACACATATACCACCTGAATTGTCCATTACTCAACGATAATTAATAGATATCCACAAATATCACAAATAAAATATATTTAATTCAACTCATAATGGAAGATTAGGAAAGAGTGATTATCTCATGCATTCCTCCTTTTCCTCACTCTGACTCCTTTACACACTATGAAATATAATTAAAATAAGTACTAGTCTTTATTTCTATCTCGATCCACATAAGTAGGATCTATTAACTAAAACAAGAAATATAATCTTAACTTCCTAACTTAATTGACAAAATACAATTTCAAATATTAGATAAATAGCTCTTGATCCTCTCGGTGATCTCGAGCAAATTTGGTTGGCATTAAAGTCATTATTACATGCATAACTAATTAAATTCCTACATGACACCTCAAAAACTTCTAGACATAAATTGAATTAAATTTTTGAATGATGCTCCTGCATCAATTACAATTTGTGATTGATATTTAATGATAGATGCTTTGCATGAAATTGAGAAGGAAGAAGGTATGCGTGTGAGAGAGCAGATGATAGATTGGGACACCGAGGTTTTGAATGCAATTTATTGAATGCAATCGATGCATTCAATAGGATTTGTTTAATTATAAATGTTAAAAAAAAAACAAAAGGGAAAACAATGCTGGAAAGAAAACAGTTATAAAAAGAAAAGAAAAATGATGTAAGAAAGATTTTTTTCAAAAGAAGATAGAAATGCACAGTTATAAAAAGAAAAGAAAAGAAAAATGATGTAAGAAAGATTTTTTTTCAAAAAGAAGATAGAAATGCAAAGGTTATGTATACATGGATATAAGATTGTTCACTCTTCAAATTAATTAACTTAAATTGATATAACTCAAATTCATTCAATAAATTTAACTTATTCAATAGATTTAAATTAAATTCATTGAATACATTTAATTAATGTTAATAGATTCAAGAGGTTTTAATGGATTCAATAGATATTAGATTTAATGCATTAAATAGATATTAGATTTTAGATTTTACTTCGTTCAATAGAATTTAGATTTTAATAGATTTAGATTGAATGCATTGCAATTGATTTCAACAATATGAATGTATTCAACATATTACAATGTTGAAAATGGCAACAAGAAAATCCTCATTAAATTTTTCCTTGAGTTAAATTAGGAAAAAATTGTAATTCCATGTCACAAGACAACAATAATGTGTTAACTAAGTTAATTTAACTTAGTTGGCTCAGTTAATTCAAGTTAAGGGCATGACTTGAGTCATGTAGAGTGGTTCTTAAATTCTAGGAGTCTAGGTTGAGTTTAATTTGAGTTGTAATAATTTAATTCAGACTTCAGTTAAACTAAGTTAAAGTCAGTTAAACTAGTTCCAACTATTCGAGGAACTAGTAGGACGTCTAGTAGTGGCGTAAAACTTCAATGTTCAACGAGTTAACTAATAAATCGACCATAATTAACTCATGCATGCATGAAATTTGAGTTACCCAGTTAAAATTGGAGTTCAGGGGCAGTGTAATATCAGTTGTATAATTTTTCAAGTTGTACAAGTGGTGCATGCAATCAGAGAAGGGCCTATAGGGATTAGGAAATCTAGGATGTGGATTTACCTAATTAATAAGGGGCTAATTCATTTAGAAAAAGCGCAAGGAAATAGGATCTTGGAAGGAAAAAAAATTGGCTAAGATTGGCTAGAGTCAACTTATGAGGCAGTGAAATAGATTATACTTGTGCTCTTGAACAAGCATTGTATTTCTTCTCTATTTAATGACTAATGAAATACATATAGGAAGGGGTTTTGAAAATTTTCTTTCCCCTTAGATAAATCTCTGAGCATATGTGATTGAATCTTGTCTCATGTTTATGTTGGGATTTCTTGATCGATTAATTGTTTCCACTAATGAGTAGAGTAGATTCAAGTATTTTTTTTTAGCATATTACATAAGAAGCTTTAATCTAAAAGAAATATCTAAATGGTATCATAAAAGGAATCACAATAGAAAATAAGAGAATTTGAAGTTTGTGCAGGAGGTTCGAGTTACAAGATCAGTGTTGCAAGTTTTCTCCATGACTGAGAAGATGACTTCCACCAGACTTATGCTTGAGTATGCTCTGGAAGGAATCACAAATTTCATGGCATGGAAGATCCATATGGAGGCAATATTAGATGATAACATGCTACTAGATTATATCAATACCGGTGTAGTTAAAGCCCCAATAGTGGACTCTCAGGATCTCACTAAGTGGAAGAAGTATGTAGCTAAAACGAGGAGGATTATATTGGAGGGAGTTCGAGATCATATTGCCCCAAATATCCACGAGAAAAAAAATCCATTCGCGATGTGGAAAACACTGACCAACTTGTTTGAGAAAAATAGTGACCATAAGAAGCTAGCACTGAAGGACAAGCTACGTAGCATCAAAATGCAGAAGTATGAATCAATTCCATAATACCTAAGAAAATTCACAAAATGTCATGATAAACTTGGCGAGGTTGGCATTACTGTTCTAGATGAAGACATGGTAGCTCTAGCTATGTTGGGTCTTCCCAAGAAGTGGCATAGTTATTAAGATTTCATGAATGGTAGAGATAAATTACCAACTTGGGGGCAGTTATGGTCTGATATCATGCAGGAAGAGATCAGGTGGAGAAACATAGATGGAATTCATCCAAGGTTGACAGTGAAGAGAAATGTGCCTTGGAAGGAAAGGGAAAGATAGGGAAAGGGAAGGAATACCAATCCAAAGGCGATTATGGTCGGGAAGGTGATGGCCTCTAAATTAGACATAAATTAAGGCCCATGCCTCTAAATTAAACATAAATTAAGGCCCATATAACCATCCTTCAGCATATTAAACCTTTCTTTTTGCATCAGATAATGTATTTTTAACTTTAATATGTTCATTAGGAAGGTTTATGAGTAATTGCATATTTCTGCCTGATATTATTTATTTTTTGTGGAATATTATGAGAATATTGGACAGATTATGAAGATTTGGAGGAGGAGATAATTTAAGGACTTGCTCCCTGCTACATGAGGATCAATATTAAATAATAAATCAACAAGATACTATGGAATTATGGCACAGATTGTGGCACTCCAATGATTGAGAAAATCGAGGAATGTGTTCCTTGCCATTTAATGTAGATTCCTAGTATTGGGAACCAGATCCACTATTCAAGGGATTTTGGTGGAGAAATCTTCCTTATTTCATGGGGAATGATTCTTAATCCTTTTTTATAAGTACCAAGTCACTTTTTCCTCTAGGGTTAGATTTTTATTATTCTTGTGGAGAGAGCTCATATTTTGGAAGCCATTGTATTTTCTTGCAGGGATGTAATTGTATTGATGAATATAATGAAGATTAGTTTCATGTTCAACTTCTAAATCTTGATCTCCTCCATAGGTCTCTAAGTTTCCTTGGGCTTGGCCATCCCAGAAGCCTCAGAGCCCTTTTTTATCATTTTCTTTTCTTATTTTTGATGAGCCTTGGTATTGCAACAAGAGTGTTGCAAATCCCAAGGCTATTGATATTAATTATCAACCCATGGTTCGTACAAACTTAAGAGGTATCGACACTATATGTGCAGCATACAATGTGTCATTCTTTTGTTGTCATGATGTAATGGAGTGCATGTACTGAAGTCAAATCCTAAACTAATTGTAGAAAATGAAATGTTCGAAATGGAACCTTAACCTATTGAAAGAATGAAAGTACACCAAAAGAGACTGAAATGGAATGATAAAACACACCATTTTCTAAATCACTCCTAAGAGGCTTTGCTTCAAAATAATGCTAAGTTAACATGTATGAAATCCTACTATCCTAATAATGTAGATTCAAACCATCAAACCTTCTACTGTTGTGCATGTAAATGAATAAAATAAATTTGTTTTGATTTTTGTCTTTTTTCATGTGAGAGTGTGAAAGCTAATCTCTTTTGGTGATGTTACAAGTGGCTTGGAGATGATGGTGAATGGTCAGAAGGATTGGGATATAAGTAGGGATCATTTGTTGGCTTCCTAGAGGCTTTTTCCTCAATTCGGCCTCAAAAAAAGGTTTCCTACAGGATGCTACATGATTTCCTACAGGATGTTGATCCAGATTTAAACAGGAATGCAATAAAACACAGAGATAACCGTAAAGATAGATATGCAGCCGAAATAATACTTCATTTCATTACTGTAAAATACTGAAATATTCTTACAAACAGAAATAGAAATATACCAGCTAGGGCGATGGTAGCTTATCTCCGAGAAGAGATGTGGTGGCTACATGCCTCCTAACTGTTCTAAAACTGTGTTACAATGAGGCTCGAAGGCCCATTTATTGTTGAGAAATAATGGAAAACCCTTCACATCCCAAAACCTAACAAAGCTCAAACCTAGAAGATGAAACGCCAAATTGTGGGCCCCGTTTGGGTAAATTGGTACATCAATTTCCCGGGGTCGTAACTTTGGCATACGATCTCCGTTTGACGAGTACGATAGCTCGTTAGAAAGATCTATCCGAGTACTACCACTTTGGGAGGCAACATTAGTCCATGGCCCATGTTGCCCTAGATTTCCCAAAAAACGTCGTTTAGGGCCTGAAAACGGCTCCGGAAGTTCAGGACCCAAAAAAACTACTAAAAATAGTAAACTGTGATACAATTTAGGAAACTGAAAAAGCTGAAAGAGACAGTTGTGGGGGTCCAAATGGGATAGGTGGGTGGCCACCAACATCCACCTGGATCATTCCTGCCCCCTAGGAAGCAATGGTCCCCATTGTGTTGAGTTCCTCCCTGAGATGAGGAAGCTTCTGCTAAGCTGGGTCTCTCGTGAGTTGTTCTGCAATCTCTGATGTGTCCAGAAATCATGGAAAGCATGGTTGATGATGGTCCACATTGAACACTCGGTGCAAGTGAAGGAATGGAGGAATGTTGTGCTTCAAAGAATTGTTGCCCGTAGCCTTGGTACTGGTGTAAGGACCATGTCGGAGTGGTCTGAGTTTATGAGGGGTTCTGGTAAGGCATTCTCTCTGTTGATGCAACCAAACTTTGTCGCCCACCTGAAACTTGTGTGGTACCCCTGTGGGTGAGGAGAAGTTGTTCTTGTGTCTTGTCATGACCGTATCCCTTTGTTGTTGCTACTGCATGGAGGAATCCTTCGCGGGGGCCATGGATGTAGCAATGATCTTCCCCATACAGATGAATTTCCTGGTCTGGGAGATGAGCTTGCTACCTTTCTTAGTGGTGATCGAAGATGTGGCGATAGGTGGGGCTACCTTCGGTATCCTGTATAATGAATTATTCAAAGAAATAATGACAGAACGAGGCCTTGACTCATACACAGCATGTCGCCTCCACAAGTATGGCTGGCCTAATAGTACATCACAAACATCCAGAGGTGTAACATCACACAATACCTCGTCTGTGAAGGGTTTGATGCTGTAGGGAAGGCGGCACTACTGGCGAACTTTCAAATCTCGTCCTTCGTGAAGCCACCCGATACTGTACGGGTGCGGGTGAGGTGTAGTCGGTAGGCCCAACCGCTTCACGACCTTTGCTGAAATGAGGTTCTTTTGGCTACCACTGTCGACAATGAATTGCAGCGGCGAACCCTTCACCCACATCTATGAGTGGAAAAGACGCTCCCCCTCTTCTGGATCTGTAGGTTCATTCTTCTGGATGTTGGTAGTGGCAACAGTGGCGTTGGGATCCGCATCAATGATCTGCTTCCCTTTACCATTCCCCTTGTCAGGTTCTGGCTCAGGGTCAGAACATGCATCTCATTCAGAAGCCTTCAAGTCGGCCACTAGCGATTGCTTGGTCTGACACTCACTTGTGTTATGAGTGGAACTCTTGTGGAACTCACACCACTTTCCTGTGTCCTTCTTCGGCTTCGTGGTATTGTTCTTTTCTTGCGGCTTCGACGGGTTGTCTTGGGTCACCCCGCCTTGGCTTTGTCCTTTAGGCTTCGGATTTGCAGATCCAAAGTCTCGCTTCTTCTGTTTGAACTTTTCCTCGATTTTGACAGCGTATCGGTATGCTGTGCCAAGTGAGGAAATTTTCAAGAACCCCATCTCTTCCTAAATGTATCTGTGTAGGCAGCCACGGTATTTGAGTACCAGATGCAGCTCAGAATCTTTGATACCCAACTGTGTGCGAAGGGTATGAAAAATGTTTGTGAACTCCGGCACATCTTGGTCTCGTCCCTGCCGCAGTGTGGTCCATTTGATGTATTTGTCCTCATAGCTTCCGTCAAGGTAGTAATTCTCCTTCATGGCATCCCGAAAGTCATTCCAAGTGGGTGAGGCTGAAAATAGTGAGCCTGTACTTTCATCCTTCTGCTCGCAGTAGGTTTCCCACCAGTCCTTGACATGGGGGGCTGCTTTGAGAAAATCGAAAACAATCTTTTCCTGACTTGAAAATTCGTGAACAGAAAAATACGCATCTAGCAAATTTAATCATTTATCTACGGCATCTGCGTCTATTTTACCCTCGAAGATGGGATTTCAAAATTCACTTCTACCTTAAATGGTGTGGCATTTCTAGAGTCGCTGTTGGAAGCCGATGCATCGCCTCTGGGTAGCCGCTGAAGGATCTGCACAAAGCTATCCATCATCACATTCCTTTGCCGCTCGAGGGCTTCTTCGAGCAAGATTTTGATAGGCTCTCCTGCTCCCTCGTCTTTCTTCTCATCTGCCATGGGAGGTTGCTAGGATTTTCGAGGCTGGTCTTGCAAAGGTTCGACCAGTTCAAGCCCTAACTCCTTATATCCCGACCTCGTTGGGGACATGCAAAGAAAAACAGAGAAAAAGCAGACCGCTCTGATACCACTGATCCGGATTTAAATAGGAACACAATAAAACACAGAGATAACCATAAAGATAGATATGCGGCGGAAATAATACTTCATTTCATTGCTATAAAATACTGAAATATGCTTACAAACAGAAATAGAAATAAACTAGCTAGGGAGATGGTAGCTTATCTCTGAGAAGAGATGTGGCGGCTACATGCCTCTGAACTGTTCTAAAACTATGTTACAATGAGGCTCGAAGGCCTATTTATTGTTGACAAACAATGGAAAACCCTTCACATCCCAAAACCTAACCCTAGAAGATGAAACGACAAATTGTGGGCCCCGTTTGGGTAAATTGGTACATCAATTTCCTGGGGTCGTAACTTTCGCATACGATCTCCGTTTGACGCGTACGATAGCTCGTTAGAAAGATCTATCCGAGTACTATCACTTTGGGAGGCTACATTGGTCCATGGACCCATCTTGCCCTAGATTTCCAAAAAAACATCGTTTAGGGCCTGAAAATGGCTTCGGAAGTTCAGGACCCGAAAAACTACTAAAAATAGTAAACTGTGCTACAATTTAGGAAACTGAAAAAGCTGAAAAAGACATTTGTGGGGGTCCAAATGGGATAGGTGGGTGGCCACCAACATCCACCTGGATCATTCCTCCCCCCTTAGGAAGCAATGGTCCCCATTGCATTGAGTTCCTCCCTGAGATGAGGAAGCTTCTGCTGAGCTGGGTCTCTGGTGAGTTGTTCTACAATCTCTAATGTGTCCAGAAATGGTGGAAAGCATGGTCGACGATGGTCCACATTGAACACTCGGTGCAAGCGAAGGAATGGAGGAATGCTGTGCTTCAAAGCATTGTTGCCCGTAGCCTTGGTACTGGTGTAAGGACCATGTCGGAGTGGTCTGAGTTTCTGATGGGTTCTGGTAAGGCATTCTCTCTGTCGATGCAACCAGACTTTGTCGCCCACCTGAAACTTGTGTGGTACCCCTGTGGGTGAGGAGAAGTTGTTCCTGTGTCTTGTCATGACCGTATCCCTTTGCTGCTGCTGCTGCATGGAGGAATCCTTCATGGGGGCCATGGATGTAGCAACGATCTTCCCCATACAGATGAATTTCCTGGTCTGGGAGATGAGCTTGCTGCCTTTCTTAGCGGTGATCAAAGATGTGGCGGTAGGTGGGGCTACCTCCGGTATCCTGTATAATGAATTATTCAAAGAAATAATGACAGCACGAGGCCTTGACTCATACACAACATGTCGCCTCCACAAGTATGGCTGGCCTAATAGTACATCACAAACATCCAGAGGTGTAACATCACACAATACCTCGTCTGTGAAGGGTTTGATGCTGTAGGGAAGGTGGCACTGCTGGCGAACTTTCAGATGTCGTCCTTCGTGAAGCCACCTGATACTATACGGCTGCGGGTGCGGTGTAGTCGGTAGGCCCAACCGCTTCACGACCTCTGCTAAAATGAGGTTCTTTGGGCTTCCACTGTTGACAATGAATTGCAGCGGCAAACCCTTCACCCACATCTGTGAGTGGAAAAGACGCTCCCCCTCTTCTGGATTTGTAGGCTCATTCTTCTGGATCTTGGTAGTGGCAACAGTGGCGCTGGGATCCGCATCAATGATCTGCTTCCCTTTGCCATTCCCCTTGTCAGGTTCTGGCTCAGGGTCAGAACATGCATCTGATTCGGAAGCCTTCAACTCGGCCACTAGCGACTGCTTGGTCTGACACTCACTTGTGTTATGAGTGGGACCCTTGTGGAACTCACACCACTTTTGTGTGTCCTTCTGCGGCTTTGTGGTATTGTTATTTTCTTGCGGCTTCGACAGGTTGCCTTGGGTCACCCCCCCTTGGCTTTGTCCTTTGGGCTTCGGATTTGCAGATCCAAAGTCTCGCTTTTTCTGTTTGAACTTTTTCTCTATTTTGACAGTGTATCGGTATGTTGTGTCGAGTGAGGAAATGTTCAAGAACCCCATCTCTTCCTGGAAGTATCTTTGTAGGCAACCGTGGTATTTGAGTACCAGATGTAGCTCAAAATATTTAATACCCAACTGTGTGCGAAGGGTATGAAAAATGTTTGTGAACTCCGGCACATCTTGGTCTCGTCCCTGCTGCAGTGTGGTCTATTTGATGTATTTGTCCTCATAGCTTTCAACAGGGTAGTACTGCTCCTTCATGGCATCCCGGAAGTCATTCCAAGTGGGTGAGGCTGAAAATAGTGAGCCTGTACTTTCATTCTTCTGCTCGCAGTAGGTTTCCCACCAGTCCTTGACATGGGGGCTTCTTTGAGAAGAGCAAAAACAATCTTTTACCGACTTGAAAATTCATGAACAGAAAGATACCCATCTAGCAGATTTAACCATTTATCTAAGGCATCTGCGTCTATTTTACCCTCGAAGATGGGGATTTCAAAATTCACTTGTACCTTAAACGGTGTGGCGTTTCCAGAGTCGATGTTGGAAGCCGATGCATCGCCTCTGGGTAGCCACTAAAGGATCTCCGCAAAGCTATCCATCATCGCGTTCCTTTGCCGCTCGAGGGCTTCTTCGAGCAAGATTTTGATAGGATCTCCTGCTCCCTCGTCTTTCTTCTCATCCGCCATGGGAGGCTGTCGGGATTTTCGAGGCTGGTCTTGCAAAGGTTCGACCAGTTCAAGCCCTAACTCCTTATATCTCGACCTCGTTGGGGACATGCAAAGAAAAACAGAGAAAAAGCAGACCGCTCTAATACCACTGATCCGGATTTAAACAGGAACGCAATAAAACACAGAGATAACCATAAAGATAGATATGCAGCGGAAATAATACTTCATTTCATTACTGTAAAATACTGAAATATGCTTACAAACAGAAATAGAAATAATCTAGCTAGGGCGATGGTAGCTTATATCTGAGAAGAGATGTGGCGGCTACATGCCTCTGAATTGTTCTAAAACTGTGTTACAATGAGGTTCGAAGGCCTATTTATTGTTGAGAAACAATGGAAAACCCTTCACATCCTAAAACCTAACCCTAGAAGATGAAACGCCAAATTGTGGGCCCCGTTTGGATAAATTGGTACATCAATTTCCCGAGGTCGTAACTTTGGCATACGATCTCTGTTTGACGCGCACAATAGCTCGTTAGAAAGATCTATCCGAGTACTACCCCTTTGGGAGGCAACATCGGTCCATAGACCCAGGTTGCCCCAGATTTCCCAAAAAACGTCGTTTAGGGCCTAAAAACGATTCTGGAAGTTCAGGACCCGAAAAACTACTAAAAATAGTAAACTGTGCTACAATTTAGGAAATTGAAAAAGCTGAAAGAGACAGTTGTGGGGGTCTAAATGGGATAGGTGGGTGGCCACCAACATCCACCTGGATCAGATGTCCTAAAAACCTACATGATACAACCGAGAGCAAAAGGATGGATTTTGAAGGTGATGGAAATCTTAGGGAAGGTGTTTGATGAATAGAATGAGGCAAGTGAGTGCCTAGGACCACTTCAGGACTCAAAACCAAAGTTGGGAGATGGCTGGATTTGCTCAAAAAGATTGGAGAAGTTTCCTTGTGAAATGATGAAATTGGTGAGGGTTTAGTGGAAGAAAGTGATGACCATGGGTGGATGGAGTTGGGATGAGGTTGTTGACTATGAAATCTCTCTGTACTCTTGAAACACCTTCACTGCATCAAACATTGACATTTACCCAAAAATCATGCAAACAAGAATAATTTCAATTATCTAAAGGAAACAGAATTTCATGAGCTAGTTGTCTACTTCATGCATGAGGAAAACTTTGTAGAATGATATAAAACATTGATGAGATCTAATGTAAGAATGAAGATAGAAGAAATGGAAATCAACTCGTACCCTTGAAAACTAGAAAAATGTTGACCTAAAAGTGAGGAGAAAGAGGGTTAAAATGGTCTTGATGGCATGGATGTCAGGTAGAGGCCTAATCCCAACTTCAATGATGACTTTTCTCAATTCGGGCTCAAAACAGGATTTCCTGCAGGATGCTACAGTGCTTTCCTACAGGATGTACATATTTACTATATTTCATCGAATGTTTAAGCAAATCAAATCCAAATTTGATGGGACAATTTTTTTTTATTAACTAGGATGTCTTAGGTATCCATTCCAAGTGGAATCACTCAAAAATGCCTCTGTTAAACCATGCTAAAAAAATAGAAAAACATGAATAGTCGAAAATATAGAACTTCGAGAACTAGTGAGCTAGTAGATCTAAAAAATGCCTAACCTAATCAAATGCAAATGCAATGGGGTGATTTTTTTTATGAACTAGAGTTTCTTTTTATCTAATTCAAGTGGAACCAACTCGATTGAAGCTCGTTAGCATGCTCTCAAAAATAGAAGACATTTATTGTTCTTTGTTGAAAAGGAGGTCCAACAATCTAGATTTGGGAATAAGAAGACTAATCCAAGCAGGTTAATGATTACTATGCACTTACAAAGCTTTTCCAAGGATGAAACAATTCTTGTGATCCTGCAAAAGAACTTACATCAACCATTTAACTCAATCCTATAAAAAGAAATCATTATTACTAAATGAAAAAATAGAAAGAAATGAAAACAAGAGATGCATGTGAATAATAAGTGAAAAGAAGGAAAGAAAATGATACAAAAGGGCTATGAGGCTCCTGAGATGGCCAAGCCCAAGGAAACTCAGAGACCTATGGAGGAGAACAAGATTTACAAGCTGAACATGACAACAATATTCATTATTTCATTAATAAAATTACATCTTTGCAAGAAAATACAATAGAGCTGGAGAAATACAAGCTCTCTCCACAATAACACTAATGAAAGTCTCCCCCTAGAGGCAAATTCATCTTGGTACTTATACAAAATGATTAGGAATCATTTCCCATGAATGGAGGAAGCTTTCCACACCAAAATCCCTTGATTAGTGGATCCAGTCCCCAATACTAGGAATCTACATTAAATGGTAAGGAACACATACGTAGATTTTCTCAATCATTGGAGTTCTACAATCTGTGCTATAATTCCATAATATCTTGTTGATTTATTATTTATTATTGATCCTCCTATAGTAGGGAAAAAGTCCCTAAATTATCTCCTCTAAATATTCATAATCTACTCAATATTCTCATAATATTCCACAAAAATAAATAATATTAGGCACAAATATGCAATTATTCATAAACCTTCCTAATGAATATATTAAAGTTAAAAATACATTATCTAATGCAAGAAGAGAGGTTTAATATGCTGAAGGATGGTCATAGGCCTTAATTTATGTTTAATTTAGAGGCTTGGGCTTTCATTTAGGTCTAATTTAGAGGCCCATCACTTTTCACTTCTTATTCACATGCATCTCTTGTTGTTGTTTATTTCTATTTTTGCATTTAGTATTAACGATTTCTTGTTGTAGGATTGGCTTAAATGGTTGATGTAAGTTCTTTTGTAGGATCACAAACATCATTCAGTCCTTGGAAAATATTTGGAAGGTCACACTAATCATTGAGCTACTTGGATTAGTTTTCTTATTCCCAAATCTAGATTTTTGGAAATCCTTTGTAGCAAAGAACAGTAAATTTCTGCTTATTTTTTAGAGCATGCTAACGAACTTCAATGTAGTTGATTCCACTTGAATTAGATCATAAAAACATTATTTTTAATAACAAAATTCACCCCATTGAATTTTCACTTGATTAGGTTAGGAATTTTATAGATTTACTAGCTCACTAGTTCTCGAATTTTTGGATTTTACACTAGTAATTTTCCGTTATTTAATAAATATTTCCCATGTATAGATCAATTTGTGGATAGATGCAGAAAATAATGTGTGTTGTTGCAGGAGCTTCTACATTGTATAGAGACCTCATCTCGTTCACTTACCAAGCCTCATCCACCCATGTCGCCAAAATCCACTAAAATCTCAATCTGAATTCTTGTTTTACAAGCAAAAATTGCCATTTCCATTGAGGAAATCTACCCATCTTAAAGCCCTTTCTTGAGTTTTGGGTAGTTTCCACCACCTCCATGCCTTATTCTTCCATTATCTACTTCTCCCAAGCTACATTCGACCTTCTAGACCACTTCCTAAGCTTTTGGCCTGTTCTTGTAATAAAACAGGGGATCTTGTAGGAAATCATGTAGTGCCCTATTTTGAGCCCGAATTGAGAAAAATCATCATTGAAGCTGGTATTACACCTCTACTTGACCTTCAAGCCATAAAAACCATTGTACCCCTCTTCTTCCACACCTGTCTCCCTTGCCAAAGAATAAGGAAATATTAGCATTTTCATTTATAAAATGAAAAGATAAAGAAAAATAATTCTTTTTGTTTCTTAATTAGCACATGCATGCAACAATTAATACTCCTTAGATTAGATTCCATGTTGAGTTAGCTTAAATCATCACATGTGATAAATATCGTTAAGTCAGTTTTCTTTTACATTTAGTTCATGATCTTTATGCAATTAGAATATGTTTCTTTCCTTGTACTTTATTTATTGCAATAGTTTAGGGTCTCTATTTCAAGCAGTCCATTTTATGCAATTAGTTTAGGATTTAATTTCAGTACACGCATTCCATTACATCATGACAGCAAAGGAATGACACATTGTATGCTGCACATATAGTGTTGATACCTCTTAAGTTTGTACAAACCCCGAGTTGACAATTAAAGTTGGTAGCATTGGGAGTTGCAACATTCTTGTTGCAGTACTGAGACTCATCAGAAGGCAAGAAGAAATAATTGTTTAAGATTAAATGTTTTCATTATCACGATCTGGGACACTTTACCATGAATTTTCCACACAAGAAGGTCGAAAAGAAGCCCTCGAGAGGACAGGGAGATGAAGCTCTAGCTTCACAATTCAAGTTTCATTTCACACTCATTGCATGCATGGTGACATCGATGATGTGTAGTGTGCGGTACCTAGATATTGGAGCCTCATTCCATATGATGGGAAACAAATAATTTTTTAATGACTTGGAGGAGAAGGACCTCCAGATGCACATCGATATGGGAGATGAAAGAAGGTATAACACGGATGATACTGGTACAGTTACTTTTCAAAGGGAGTCTGGTTCTCCTCTCACATTAAAAGATGTCACGTATGTTTCGGGTCTGAAGAAGAATTTAGCTTAAGTTTTTATGTTGGAAGATCATGGCTACAATATGATATTTAGCAAAGTAAAATATTTCCTTAGACATTTCGCTGTCGGAGAAGTGAAGCAAATCAAGGTTCAGGTGAAGAACCTCTACAAATTAGATGTAGAATATTGTGTTTCTTTAAGAATGAATGTAGAGAAGGTGTGGAGCTAAGACATCGATGAATTATTGCATAGAATACTTAGCCATTTGCACCATGGAGCTTTGAAGATCATGCAACATATTTCTACAGGACTTTCAAAGGGTGTATTATAGCAGTGAGATACATGCAATGGGTGTATGTTGGGGAAGTACACCAAAGCCATCTTTCATGACAATGACAATAGAGTGCAAGAAGTCCTTGAAAGAGTGCACTTAGATGTGTGTGGATGCTTCTCGATAGCCTCCACGACCAAGCATAGGTACTATGTTATATTTGTAGATGATTTCTCATGTAAGTGTTGGATTTTATTCATGCAGAAGAAAGACCAAACGTTCTCCAAATTTTGTGAATTTAAAGCACTTGTTGAGAAATACATTGGAAGGAAAGTGAAGGCTCTCAGGAGTGATAACAATGTTGAGTATATGTTGAATGAGTTCAAGAAATTTTTTGCAATAGAAGGCATTCAATGGGAGTTAATAGCACCCCATAACCCCTAGCATAATGGGCTGGCTAAGAGGAAAAATAGAAGTATTGTGGGAGTTTCATGGAAAATGTTCCATGATCATGGCCTACCATTTCACTTTTGGGCTGAAGCATGAAACACAACTATATATGTGCAAAACAGGAGTCCTCATTGGATTCTCACGATGAGTACACCAGAAGAAATGTTTTCAAGGAAGAAACTAAATGTATCAAACTTCAAGATATTTGGCTCATCAGTGTACTGTCATGTTTCCAAGGATGCAAGGAAAAATATAGAGCATACAAATGAGTTGGCCATATTTGTGTGGTACAATGATACACCTCACAATTATTGGGTGTACTTGACATTTCACAAGATGAAAAATGTTCTTGGAGATGTAAAGTTCGATGAAGAGAAGGCCATGATATGTTCCCTTGAATGGGAGCTTTAGTTTCATGAAGATGAAGATATTTTGGCTCCAAAGTAAGAATCTCAAGATGTTGTGGAGTAGCCAGAAGCAGAGGAGTAGAGAGTGGAAGCACCCACTCATGCAGAGACATACAAAGATGCAAGGAAGTGCACCAAGGAAGCTGACAAATTATTGCATGACACTAGAGAGAATGTGGGAGCATCCACATCACAATGCAAGTAGAGGAGGTCACCATATCAGTACACTAGATACATGGCTTTGATGAGTGAGATAGTTGAGACAGAACCATCCTCATTTGAGGAAGCAGTGAAAAAGATAGTATGGGTTGATGCCATTGTATAGGAATGTGATTACATAGTCATAAATGGTGTTTGGAAATTTGTCCCAAGACTAGAGAACAAATCAGCAGTAGGTTCGAGGTGGATCTATAAGGTGAAGCAAGAAGCAGACAGAAGCATTGAAAAACACAATGCCAGATTTGTGGCCAAGGGGTTCTCTCAGGTGGAGGGAACTGATTACGAGGGGGCCTTTGCTCCAGTATCAAGGTACTCTTTTATAAGATCAATTCTAGCACTTGCAACACAAATGGGATGGAATATCCATCACATGGATGTGAAGACAACACTCCTCAATGGAGTGAGGTGTACATTGAGTAGTCAGAAGGATTTGAGACCGTTGACAGAGAGTCATGTGCGTGCAGACTCAAGTGAGCATTGTATGGATTGAAACAAGCACCCCATGCTTGGTACACGAATATCGACAGTTATTTCATTAGGTTGGGCTTCGCTAGAAGTGAAGCCAATGAAAACCTTTACCATATTGTTGTTGAAGGTAAATTATTGATTATAGTATTATATGACATTGACTTTAATTTTGACTTGTGAGGAGAAGCTGATCAAGTTTTGTAAAGAGGATCTTGCAAGAGAATTCAAGATGAAGGACATGGGACTCATTCATTATTTCCTCAGTTTGGAAGTATGACAAGGAGATGGGGAATTGTTTGTCTCTCAGGGAAAATATGCCAATGAGATACTAAAGAAGTTCCACATGGAGAGTAGCAAACCCATGGACACTCTTCTAGTAGGCAGTTGGAGAAAAGAGAATGCCACTTTAGGTGAGGAGGTGGAGGCCACCTTTTACAGGCAGATTGTGGGTCCAATTATGTATTTGGTGAACACACGACCAAACATTTGTTATGAAGTTAGCCAACTTAGTCAATAAATGGTTAAGTCAACCAAAATGTATTGGAAGGTAGCCAAACATGTGTCAAGGTAAATCGGAGGCACCACTCAGTTTGGTCTTTGCTATAAGCGGACAAAGGGAGTGAAGTTGGAAGGCTTCACATATGTAGATTGGGCAGGTAGTCCATCAGATTAGAAGAGAACTTTAGTAGGATTCTTCAGTATTGGGTCAACAACATTTTCTTGGTACAATAGAAAGAAAAGATTAGTTGCACTTAGTTGCACTTAGTCAAGTATCTTGTGAAGCTATATGGATGAAGAAGATTCTTGTTGGGTTATTTGGTCAGATGATAGATCACATTGTGATTTAGTGTGACAATCAAAGTTATACCAAACTCTTTGAAAATCCATTTTTTCATGATCAATCTAAGCATATTGACATCTAGTATCACCATCTACGATATTGTGTGTAGAGGTGGCTCATGTTGTTGGAATTCATTCCTATAGAGGAACATGATGAAAATATTTTGACAAAGGCATTGTTAAGAGGAAAAATTGAGTTCCATAGAGACAAAATTTGGGTATCTGATATTCCCTTTCTTGTTGAGAGGGAGTGTTGAAAATGACAACAGAAAATCATGATTTAATTTTCCTTTGAATTAAATTAGGAGAAAATTGTAATTCCACATTGCAAGACAACAAGAATGTATTAACGAAGTTAATTTCACTTAATTGGCTCAGTAAATTCGATTTGAGGGCATGAATTGAGTCATGTAGAGTGGTTTCTAAATTTTAGGAGCCTAGGTTGAGTTTAATTTGCGTTGTAATAACTAAATTTATTTAAACTAAGCTAAAGTCAGTTAAACTAGTTCCAATTGTTGGAGGAACTAGTAGGAGGTCTAGCAGTGGGGTGCAACTTCAGTCTTCAACTAGTAAATTGATAAATCAACCATAATTAACTCATGCATTCATGAAATTTGTGTTACCCAGTTGAGATTGGAGTTGAAGGGCAGTGTACTATCAGTTGCATAATTTTATGAGTTGTACAGGTGGTGCATGCAGTAAGAGAAGTGCCTATAGGTATTGTGAATTCAATATGGGGATTTCCCTAATTAATAGGGGGCTAATTCCTTGAGAAACAACACAAGGAAACAGGAGCTTGAAAGGAAGAAGAATTGGCTAAGAATTGGCCAAAGTCAGCCTGTGAGGTGGTAAGATAGATCATACTTGTGGAGAGATTGTTCAAGCTTGAACAAGCATTGTATTTCCTCTCTATTTTATGACTAATGCAATGCAAATAAGAACCGGTTTTGAGCAGTTTCTTTCTCCTTAGATAAATATGAGCATATGTGATTGAATCTTGTCTCATGTTTATGTTGTGATTTCTCAATCGATTAATTGTTTCCGTTGATGAGTAGAGTAGATTCAAGTATTTTTTTTAGCATATTACATAAACAATTTGAATCTACAAGGAATTTCTACATGCAAAAGGTTGAATGCATTCAGTATTTTGGAATTAATCAATAAGTTTAATTAATAATGACTAATTAATAGTGAATAATTAATTGGTTAATTAATTAAAAATTAATAATGCATTAATTAATAATTAATAATTTATTATTTATTAATTAATAACAAATAATATATAATAAATAACACTTTATAATTAATTCAATAATAATTAATCCCCTGATCGGGGTGGATAAAAGGGTGAAGTGTGGGATCATGATGGAGGGGGGAAGGTGGCAACATAGCCCACCTCTCAATTTAATAATCTCACAGGACGTTGAGACGGCTTGCAGGTATGATAGAAACCCGAGGCGAGGAGGCAGCAGAATAATGAAGGAAGAAGGAGTAAGGATTGGCGGCGTTCAGATGATGGGACATCGGGTAAGTGGCAACAAAACAATAAAAGAAGGTAAGGGCAGAGCAAAAGATAGTATGATGCGAAGGAGGGTGACGAAGGAAGTGAGCAGCTGGCAGGTAATCCCTGTTATTCATTTCAGAAAGCGGCAGAAGGCAAAGATAGGGAGAATGAGAAGGGTTGTAGTCGATGTGAATAAGACAGGTAGGCAGATGAGACAGGATAAAGGCATGCAAGGATCTCAGGTCAACACAGAGAAGGGTCAGCTGGAGACAGAAAATCTGAGGGCCTGGGAGGAAGAGAGACCCCCTGCGCATAAAGACCAATTTCTTTCCAGGAAAGGAGGAGTGGGGATGGCCAAATTGCCTGAGAAAGAGCAACAGGGAGAAGGAATAGAGCGCGATAGAAAAGGTAAGGAATCCGACAGAGAGGAATTCACAGGGAACGTCTCATTTGAGGTTGGGCAGGGAAGCCAGGTAGCTACCAGGGGCAGACAGCTTCACTCAGGTGGAGGAACAGGTCGTAGGGGCAGAGGGAGAGCACGACAACCCTGCAATCACGGTCCTAAAGCACCTTCGCCAGCACAAGAGAGACAGGGTCGAAAAAAAATGAAGCATATGGTGAAAGAGGCAGAAAAGGCCTATACCGAAGGCACCAACGCAAACATTCGAAGACTTATTCAGGAATTGGAAAACAATGCTATGCAGGATGAGTCAGACACGGAGATGGAGGATTGGGGTCACCTGATTCCTGACCCGGGAAATACAAGGGGACACATGTCCTTATACAAACAGGCCCTTCATGTATATTGGGTGGTGAAGCGGTTATTGGTGAAGGCAATGGAGCAGGTAGCAATGGAGATCGTATAAATGGCTCAGGGAATACCAAATCTGAGGAGGGAGATGAAAAACCTCCCAATTACTTTGTTGATGTAGGACAGTAAGCTGGAAGATATACAACAACAACTAAAGAAGATAGCAACAACACCCCGAGAAGAAGAGATCAAGCCTGAGATCATGGTAGACTAAACCTTCCAAATTATGCAAATGGTTTTCTTTGTTCGTCCTCTGAGAACTAGTTCTCATTTTTGTTCTATTTTAAGTTGATTATGTCGATAGGAAACCAAATCAGCAATTTTGAAAATGAAGTGTATTTGGCATGGATCTTTGGACTTATCCTTTTTTGTTTTTGGTCGGCATATAAAGACTTAAGGTGGCCAATAGACCCGGTTTCCCTTCTAGGCGGTTTGAGGTCTCCAAACGTTTGTATTTTTTTCAACCTGGTTAAATAGAAAATGAAAGGTCCTACATTAGCTTACAAAAAAAAAAAAAAAAAATAACTGTTATTATTTTTAATTAATTACAAAATATTAATTCTTAAAAATCATTTATTATTATTAATGAATAGTAATAATAATTAATGGCAATTATGGTCAACCGTGGGAAACCATGGTCCAATGTCACATTTTGACAAATATTGCCTCAGTATGAAAATCAACCATGGTAAACCATTGTCAACCATGTTTATTTTAGGATTTATAATATTTAGCTTAGGGTTTATATACCTTGGGTTTATAATATTAATCCCTTGGGTTTAATATTATTCCCTTGGGTTTATAATCCCTTGGGTTTTTAACATTAATCCCTTGGGTTTATAATATCAATCCCTTGGGTTTATTAATGTAAGGTTTCATATTCCTAGGGTATTATATTGTTCATAGGTTTTATAATATTAGTCCTTGGGTTTATAATCATGGTCAACCATGGTGCAAAATCACATTGTGACAAATATTGTCTCAATATGAAAATCAACCATGGTCAACCATTTTCAACTATTTTCACTCATGGTCAACCATGGTACAATGTCACATTGTGACAAATATTGTCTCAATATGAAAATCAACCATGATCAACCATGGTCCAACCTCGCATTGTGACAAAGATTGTCTCAATATGAAAATCAACAATGGTAAACAATTGTCAACCATGTTTATTTTATGGTTTATAATATTTATCTTAGGGTTTATATACCTTGGGTTTATAATATTAATCCCTTGGGTTTTATATTATTCCCTTGAGCTTTTAGTATGATTGCCTAGGGTTTATTATTCCATTAGGTTTATAATATCAATCCCTTGGGTTTATAATCTAAAGGTTCATATTCCTAGGGTATAATATTATTCATAGGGTTTATAATATTAATCTTTAAGTTCAATATAAATCCTTTGGCTTTATAAGCATAGTCAACCATGGTCCAACATCACATTATGACAAAGATTTCCTCAATATTAAAATCAGCCATGGTCCAACATCACATTTTGACAAAGATTGTCTTGATATGAAAATCGATCATGGTCAACCATGGTAAACCATGGTCCAATGTTGCATTGTGACAAAGCTTGCCTCAATATGAAAATAAACCATGGTCAACAATTATCAACCGTCATCAACTATGGTCAAATGTCACATTGTGACAAAGATTGTCTCAATATGGAAATCAACCATGGTAAACCATGGTCAACCATGTTTATTTTATGGTTTATAATATTTATCTTAGGGTTTATATACCTTGGTTTTATAATATTAATCCCTTGGGTTTAATATTATTCACTTGCATTTATAATCTCTTTGGGTTTTAATCAACCATGGTCTCCAACATCGCATTATGATAAAAGGTTGCCTCAATATGGAAATGAACCATGGTAAACCACAATTAACCATTTTTATTTTAGGGTTTATAATATGTATCTTAAGGTTTATATACCTTGGGTTTAATATTATTCCCTTAGGTTTTTAGTATGGGTTTATAATATCAGTCCCTTAGATTTATTAATATAAGGGTTCATATTCCTAGTGTATAATTTTATTCATGGGGTTTATAGTATTAATCCTTGGGTTTAATATAAATCCATAGCGTTTATAATCATGGTCAAGCATGGTTCAATGTCACATTGTGACAAAAATTGTCTAAATATGAAAATCAACAATGGTCAACCATTATCAACCATCGTTGACCATGGTCAATAATGGTAAACCATTGTCGATCATCATTAACCATTTTCAATAATGGTCAACCATGGTCCATTGTCACATTATGACAAATATTCTCTCAATATGAAAATCAACAATGGTCAACTATGTTCAACCATGGTCCAACGTCGCATTGCGATAAATATTGTATCAATATGAAAACCAATAATGGTAAACCACGTCAACCATGTTTATTTTATGGTTTATAATATTTATCTTAGGGATTATAATATTAATCCCTTTGGTTTAATATTATTCCCTTGGCTTTACAAGCTCTTAAGATTGTAGTATTAATCCCTTGGGTTTATAATATCAATTCCTTGGGTTTATTAATCTTAGGGTTCATATTCCTAGGGTATAACATTACTCATAGGGTTTGTAATAATAATCCTTAAGTTCAATATAAATCATTGGAGTTTATAATCATGGTCAACCGTGGTCCAACATCACATTGTGACAAAGATTTTCTAAATATCAAAATCAACCATGGTCCAACGTTGCGTTTTGACAAAGATTGTCTCGATATTGTAGGTTTTAACCCCATACAAATATTACCTACATACGAATTCTAAAACACAAAAAATAAACAATGCGAGAGCGTAACACATAAAACACATATACACAGAGATTTTCCCCTGGATCCCAAAACTGGGACTACCAACTTGATTTTTCATTATGTTCCTTTCAATGTTACAATACATATTTATACATGTCGAAGCATCTGATACTATGGACTAAAAACCATCGCATCCAAAACAATGGACCAAAAACCATCGCATTCAAAACCATGTGCAAAAACCATGCACAAAACCATAGGTAGGTTTGCCCAACCTAATATAGGGTCCAAAAAAAATTTCCCCGAGGCACTACCCCAGGCCCCGTAGAGTGGGGCTAACCTTCCCCTTCTAACCCCCATTGTGACCCCCTCACTGCGCAACGAAGGGGGGGCTCTGCCGCCCCCCCCCCCCCCCCCCCAACCCCACTCTAACCCCCTGGTAAACTACGTTGGCTAGTCATGGAAAGAATATAACACAACCCAACATTCTCCCACTTTTTGTTTTCTTCCCATAGGGGACCATAGGAGAGCTTAATCATTTATCAAGCCTTGAAATGCCCATTGTTTCTCTACACCAATAGAACTTCTCAGAGCTCACAGATTTTTTCAATGTATCTGCAGTATTCTTCAAAGTGTCCACCTTTACCAGCAACAAATTTTTGTCTTCTATGATATCCCTCACAAAGTGATACTGAACATCAATGTGTTTTTTCTTTGAATGATAAGCAGGGTTCTTTGCCAAGAAAATTGCACTTTGGTTGTCAAAGTCTATCCTTATAGCTCCCTGTACTAACCATGGGGGACTCACTTGGGGAGCAATACCATACCACGTGGGTTCATATTGGGGGATATTTATTGAGGAAAAAATGACATAATATATTGGGGGATATATAAGGGGGAGAGAATTTTTATATTAGTAGATATAAAAAATGGAGTCCAAAGTTAATGAAAAAATATAAAGGGGTATAAATAATGTTAAGGAAAAATGGATACCTATAATATCTAATGAAATTAGGGGTTTTTAAATTGCGAAGGTGTATTGGGTTTGTATTGGTATGGGGTTATGTGATGTGATTTTTAGAGGTATTTTCCAATATGTAGTCAAATTAAAGGTATTGTTTAATATGCTATGAACGCACGTGATATGTCATAGTTTCATTGAGTGAAGCCCCCGTGGTACTAACCCCATACTTGAATGTAATATCTGAAACCAAATTGCTTCATTTCTTACATGATTGGCTGCCATGTATTCTGCCCCTGTAGTTGATAATGCCACTAAAGATTGTTTCTTCCTCATCCAACTGACTGCACCTCCAAATAGGTTAAACACATACCCACTTGTAGATCTTATCTGATCCACATCTCCAGCCCAGTCTACATCAACAAATCCACGAATATCGAAAACTCCGTCCAATCCTGGTCTTCCTTGGTAGAACAAACCATAATCACTAGTGCCACACAAATACTTGAAAACTTGCTTCACTGCTGTCCAATGCTCCTTTCCTGGTTTTGACATAAACCTGCTCAATACTCCCACTGCATGTGCAATGTCTGGTCTAGTACACACCATTACATACATCAGGCTACTGATTGCACTTGCATATGGAACACGGGACATGTCCTCTTCCTCTTCTTGTGTCTTGGGACACTGTTCAATAGATAACTTCACACCTACAGGAATAGGAACCTTCACCAGTTTACTATCCTACATATTAAATCTTTGCAACATTGTATCGACATACTTCCTCTAGTTTAACCAGAGCTTCCTATTTGCCTGATCTCTATTAATTTCCATGCCCAAAATATAGTTTGCAGCACCAAGATCTTTCATGTCGAATTTAGAGGACAATTGGGTCTTCAAATCTTGGATAATTTCTTTGTCATTTCCAGCCAGAAACATATCGTCCACATACAAGACCAGATAAATAACACAGTTACCAATTAATCTAAAATACACACAATGATTTGCTTTTCTTCTGGTGAAGCCAAGTCCCCGTATAAATGTATCAGGTTTCTGATACCACATCCTTGGTGACTATTTTAACCCATACAGAGACTTCTTAAACTTGCATACCAATTCTTTCTTACCCTTCACTGCAAAACCTTCAGGTTGCTTCATGTAGATCTCCTCTTCCACATCCCCAAGAAGAAATGTTGTCTTCGCATCCATCTGTTCTACCTCAAAATCAAAAGCAACATCAACGGATAAAAGTAATCTAATAGAAGTTACCTTGGAACCAGGAGAAAAAGTATCACCAAAATCAATTCCCGACACCTGGGAATAACCTTTTTCTACCAACTGAGCTTTGTATTTCTCCACCTTTCCTTCTGCATTTTTCCTCTTCTTGAACACCCATTTGCTGCCAAAGGGTTTCCTTCCAGCCAGTAACTCCACTAGATCCCAAGCCTCATTTTTGTGCAAAGATGCCATTTCATCAACCATGGCCTCTTTCCAGAGTTTTCCATCCTCTGAATCTACTACTTCCTTCACAGTTCTGAGATCATCATCAGTAACAGATAAAGAAAAATTTGAACAGAAAGTAGATGGACTATACCTTTCCTGCTACCTTCTTTCTTGAACTAATCTTCTCACACCCAGAGTTTGTGGCTCTTCATCTTCTGATTCCTCCTCTACTGTAGAGTCTGATTCTTCCTCCTTGAGCTCAAATTCTATCTTCTTAGGTTCCTTTGGTTGGAGTTCATGTTTAATAACATCTTTCACCTCTCTGAACACCACATCTCACATGTACACATGCTTCCTTGTTACTGGGTTCCAAATCTTATAACCCTTTAAACCATCCTTATACCCAATAAAGATGCACTTTTCAGATTTACTATCCAACTTGGTTCTTTTCTCCTTTGGAACATGTACATATACATCACATCCAAATACCCTCAGATGTGAAAGAGAGGGTTTCTTACCAATCCATACTTCTTGTGGAGTCTTATCCTCCAACACTGATGAAGGTGATATGTTGACCAGGTAACATGCTAAATCCACCGCCTCTACCCAGAATTCATATCCTAACGCGGCGGCACCACTGAGCATGGTTCTTGCCCTTTCCATCAACATCTTTTCATTCTTTTTGCAAATCCATTTTGCTCAGGTGTGTATGGGGTAGTCTTCTACTATGCTATACCACACTTCTTACAGAATTCTTCAAATTCCTTGATGCAAAACTCTCCACCATTATCTGACATCAACACCTTTATCTTCTTCTCTGTTTGGTTTTCCATCAGAGCCTTAAATTCTTTAAACCTTTCAAAGATTTTAGATTTATTATTAAGGAAATATATCCATGTATTCCTTGAAAACTCATCTATAAATGATACATAATACATAGACTTACCCAATGATGGGACCTTCACAGGTCCAAACACATCCCTGTCCACAAGCTCTACTATCTATTTCGCCCTCTTATCACCAGAGGGGAAACTCACCCGATTTTGCTTCCATATACAAAATTTTGATATAAATCAAAATCCAGAGAGCTATTACTCATACCTTATACCATACATTTATCATGAAGTATTTGAAGGCCCTTCTCTCCAATATGTCCAAGCCTTTGATGCCACAGCATGGTCTTCTCTCCAGAGACCACTAGATTTTTTGCTCCACTTTCAAGAACCACAGATTTGTTGCACCCATCAACAACAGTGCTACCTTGCAGCTTGTACAAAGTTCCAATCTGAACTCCTTGCATCAATACCAGTGATCCTCGAACCATCTTGCAGATATCCTTCTCGAACATTGTTTTTACACATGCATCATCCAGCTTGCTTATAGAAATCAGATTTTTGGCCAATGGAGGAATATGTAGAACATCCAGAAGTGTTCTAACCCTTCCACCTCACAACTTCAACTGTAATTTTCCATGACCAATGATTCTACCCTTCCTATCATCCCCTAAGAAGACATCACCACCATCCTATTTCTCATTGATCCAAAATGGATTCATTTTTACCTCCAGATCAAAAGTCTTCAAATGCAAGTGAAAGTAAGCTCAAGTCAAAATATTTGTTAATATAAAACCAATGGTGCAAACAGTGTGTAAATCCGAGTCCGTATGAAGAAATTAGAGCCAATTAAAGATTTAGGTCAAAAGTCAATGCCAATGTTAGCAGGACACGTGGCAACCTGGGAATGAGTCACAGGTTCACACCACAGTCGTTGAATCATTCGATCAAAGGAGATCGACGCATATCGCGTTGAGACATGCAGACAGGTTATCTTTGAAAATGGACCTGATGAGGTTAGTCAAAAGAAGTTAAACTTCTTTGAGTTCCGACAAGGAAGTGGTAAACGGTTTCTCGCGTGCCTCAAAGGTTGGAAATGGTTTTTTAGAAACATGTGTGATTCCACTCAGCAGTCGAAACGTCGCATCTCGAAACAAATTTCGTCGCGTGCTTTTAGAGAATTAACCAACGTGCTAGTTGGAGCGCGAGATCGGGTGACAACTGTCGGATCAAGCAGGACAAATTGACAATGTAGAACGTCTAAATTAGTTGATGAGCGAGACGCGATAGCCGTCGGATCGTATGGTATTAGGATCTACATCGGGAAAAGGCCGGACAGTCGAGGTCAACTCGACGCCTACCAGTCCTTCAGTTTATCCTTTGTTTTTAGTGTAATCGTATTATTTCACGACTATTGAAGTTTGTAACTATATGTGGTATATTAATATCATAACATAGGAAAGGTTGACAAAGTGTACTTTCGAATCATGCCAAGGGCTCTTGAGGTCATGGTGGCCGAGTACGGTCGAGTGTATACTTGTTTTGACTTGAAAACTCGAGTGAAACGTAGTAGTGAGAACCATTTTTGTGTTTGAGACTCTGTTTCTGAGCTCACACCTGTAACAACAATTTGAAGACATAATAGAAAGGTCAGCACTAGAAGCGAAAGGACCAAGAGACATAGCCAGGAATTCTGGTGAACTCCTTTAATAAATTTGGTTGTGTTGATGTGTTTGAATGTGTTTTCTAATTGTTTAAGCGTTTATGTTATTCACAATATTTTCGATCCGTTGCACTAATTAACATAGGCAACTTCACACATAGTATATAATACCTTTTTCATTAATGGATCAAGTGGTATCAAAGCAGTAAGGTTTTTAGAGGTTTCACAAGGGTTTGTGTGGAGATTTGAATGTTTACTAGGTTGAGGCTCGGACGAGGTGAATGTAGAGATTAGAAGGGTCTTTTCACAAAGAAGGATGGTAGATGAAACTCCATTTGGGTCAGAATCCCAATTCTTGGATAGTTTCATGACGATACATGCAATGGTGGAAGAGATGTATAATGAGTTTAAAAATGGCAAAGGTGAAGACACTTCATCACCTAAACAAGACAAAGGAGTAGAGGAACCTTTTCTTTTTGTCCCTCCAAATAAACAAGATAAAGGAAAAGGAGAAAAGCCTCCTCCACTATCTCCTCCATCATCACCATCATCATCATCATCGTCTTCTTCTCATAAAACTAGTTCCTCTAAGAAGAAGAAAGAGAAAACCTCTTTGATCAAATTAGATGTAAAATTTGATTTGCCAATTTATGATGGAGAACTTAACGCTGAAAATCTTGATAATTGGATAAGACAAATTGATGTCTATTGCAGGGTGCAAAAAGTTGATTGAAAAAGGAAGAAGATATAGCTTGCTAGCCTTCGACTTGGACGAACCGCACTTGTATGATGGGAAGGCAAGACACAAGCAGATCTCCAAAAACATGGTAAAATCAATTCAACTTGGAATGAATTTGTTTTTTCCATTAAAAAGAAATTTTATCCTTTGGCTTATATGCAACAAGAAATGATGAGTTGGCAAACAATACATGAACTAAAGGATCAAAGTGTTTAGAGTTATACTCAGGAATTCAGTAAGAGAGCTTTAACATTAGACATATCATTAGACTCACCAGAGACATTGTTAAAATATATAGGTGGTCTTCATAGTTATTTAAGGCATACTATACTTATGTTTAACCCAACTAGCTTAGATGATGTATGAGTTCAAGCAACACATCTAGAGGCTAGAGGTAAAAATGTAACCCTAAATGTTGGGAAATCATCCAAACCTATTGAAAGCAAGAATAGAGGCAAGAAGGAACTGAAATGGAAGGAGAGGAAAACAAACACTATGAAGAAGGATAAACCTTCATGCACTCATTGTAAGAAGGAAGGACACAATGAGGCACACTGTTGGTCTTTGCATCCAGAATTGAAGCCTAAGAAGTTCGGGAGAAAAGAGCGAAAGAATGTTGCTGCTGTTCAAAAGGACTTTGGGTCAAACTTAGGTGATGAGACAACGGCTACAAGTACAAGTATAAAAGGTAAAGATTCTAAAGCATCTACAGTTACATCTTCTCATTTTGTTGATAATGATAATGATGAGAGGAAAAGGAATGAACTATTTCATATTAGAGTCATTTCCAAGCATACTAAAATTGATACTTTATTTGATAGTGGGTCACAAGTTAATTTGATTTCTAAAGCAATTGTAAATAAGTTGCGTCTAGAAACAAAACCTCATAAAAATCCATATCTATTAGGTTGGGTGTCTGATAAAACTAAGCTACAAGTTACGAAATAGTGTAAACTCTGTTTTTCTATTGGGTCAAAGTTTGTAGATGAGGTTGAGTTAGACATAGTCCCATTGGACATATGGGGAATTGTATTAGGAAGTCCATACTTGTACGATAAAAATTCTATCTTCTATCGAATTGAAAATAAGTATCAACTCACTAAGGATGGAATTGAATATATTGTAAGGGCTCATAAACTCAAAGATAACTTCTCTCTCACAAATTTAGGACAGATGAAAATAATTGTAAATTCAAGTAAGCAATTTTTACTTATGATTGTAAAGGCAAAGGATATTGATAAATCCGATGCATTCCAAGGCTATAATCCTAAATAGAAAGCACATCTAGTTAAAGTTGTTTCCGATTATGATATTCTGTTTCAAGAGCCTAAAGGGCTTCCACCCAAGCGAGAGATAGAACATGAGATTATTTGCAGCAAGATGCTCCACTACCTACCATTGGAATGTACAGGTTATCAGCTCTAGAGAATGCAGAGATAAAGAAGCAGGTACAGGAGTTTCTTGATTAAGGGTTTATTTGACCAAGCACATCACCATGTGGATCATCTATTGTGTTAGTGTGAAAGAACGACGGTCCTTGGAGAATGTGCATTGATTTTAGAGCACTAAACAAAGTCACAATAAAGAATCGTTATCCTCTTCCTCGTATTGATGATTTATTAGATCAGTTAAAAGATGCAGTTTACTTCTCTAAACTAGACTTGCGAAGTGGCTACCATCAAATTGGAGTTGCAAAACAGGATGTATGGAAGACTTCTTTCAAAAGGAAACAAGGCCTCTATGAATGGATGATTACGCCTTTTGGCTTAACTAATGCTCTAGCTACAACAATGTAAACTTTGAAACGAGAACTGATATTGTTACCCGTTTTGTAGAGATAGCAAAAAAGTGACTCGATTTTGAAAAGGGGTGATGCAGAACACACATGTTTTCTTTAGAGCATAGTTTTTGGCACCATAATTTTTTATTTATGTACATTGGGTTTTAGAATGGTAGTGATTTTGATGTTGATTTTAAAAAGTGGTAATTCTACACCATGCCATTTTTTTAAAAGGCCTTTTTTTTTTACTTTTAATTTTATAATGTATGAAACGTAAATAATTATTCTGTAAACTTAATAACTTTGGAAGTGGTCTTCTTCTTCATATTTTCTTGTTTTTATTTTTATTTTTTTCTAGAGAGGACTTTATTGTTTTGCAAATTTAAAGAAGAAGGTCAATATTTTGCATTTTTGATATTCTACATATTTATACATCGTTAATTAAATTTTCAATCCACATCAAATAATTGTCTCTAAAAAACATATATAAAAATATATATAAAAGAGACAAAAATAAAAAATAGAAAATGTTAAAAAAAAAATATCTCATAAATCATAAAATAATTTCGAAAAAAAAATTATATATATATAAGTAAAAGTAGAGAAATTAAAAAAAAAAAAAGAAGACATGAGCAAAAACTAGAGAAAAAAAACGAAATTAAAAACAAACTAGTTAAAATAAATAAATAAATAAATAAAATAAAATAATAATAATAATAATTAACGATTTTTTTTTTTAAACTAGTAAAATTAATATTAAAAAAACAAAAAAAAACTCATATATATATATATATATATGAAAATTATTTAAAAAAAAAAAACCAAAAAAAATTAAAATATTAAAAAAACCAAAAAATTTTAAAATTTATTTTTTTATTTTTTTTAACAATTTTTTTATTATAAAAAAATTATTATTATTAACTTTTTTAAAACTATTTATTTATTTATTCATTTTTGTAAATCATTAAAAAAAATTAATTTTTTTTAAACAAATTAAAATTTAAAATTTAAAATTTAAAAAAATTAAAAGATTGTTTAAAAAGAACAATTTTAAAATTTTTAAAAAATTATGGATTTTTTAAAAAAACAAATTTTTGTTTTATTTAAAAAATAATTATTATATTAAATTAGTTTTTAAAACATTTATTTTTTTATTATTTAAAAATAAAAATCATTCAAAAAAAATTTAATCAATAAAAAATTTATTTAAATATTAAAAATTTATCAAAATTATTAAAAAAAGAAAATTTCCCGCCCCGAGCCACCCATGGTGGTGCGGTCACGGGGCGGGCATCTGATTCCAAGAATCGGATGCCTGCCCCCCGGCCACCCATGGTGGCACAGCCGTGGCCGGAGGGCCTGCGCGTGCCCCTCGGCCGCCCATGGTGGCACGGCCGTGGGCAGAGGGCCTGTGCGCAAGACCCTCCGCCCACGGCCGCGCCACCATGAGCAGCAGGGGGGTGGGCGCTCGATTGGTGTGGATGTGGGCAAAAAGTCTTGTGAGCAGGCCCTCCGCCCACGGTCACGCCACCACGGGTGGCCGGGCGACGGGCGTCCTATTCCCAAAATCGTACGCCCGTCCCCCGGCCACCTGTGGTGGCACGACCATGATAATGGGTAACCGATCACAGGGCAAGGAAATACGGGCAAGGGCGGGGTACGGAGAGGGACAGGGTAGAAAGGAAAGGGGAATAAGAGAAAGGGGAAAGGAAAAAAGAATAAGAGAGAGGTTTTTTCTTTTCCCCTTTCTCTTATTCCCCTTTCCTTTCTACCCTTTCCCTCCCCTTTTTTCTTTTCCCCTTTCTCTTATTCCCCTTTCCTTTTAACCCCATCGTTGTGCCATCACGGGTGGCCAGGGGCGGGAAAAATTAATTTTTTATTTTTTATTTTTATTTTTAAAATAATTTTTATAAATTTTTAATATTTAAATAAAATTTTTATTAATTTAAATTTTTTCTAATGATTTTTTTTTAAATAATAAAAAAATAATTGTTTTAAAAACAAATTTAATATAATAATTATTTTTTAAATAATACAAAAATTTGTTTCCTAAAAAAATTCATAATTTTTTTTTTTTAATTTTTAAATTTTAAATTAAAAATTTTAATTCGTTTAAGAAAAATATAAAAAAAAATTAATGATATTTTTGAAATAAAAAGAAAAAATTGTTTTAGAAAAAAAATTAATAATAATAATTTTTTTTATAATAAAAAAAATTGTTTAAAAAAAATTTAAAATTTTTTTGGTTTTTTTAATATTTTAATATTGTTTTGACTTATATATATATATATATATATATATATATTAATTTGAGTTTATTTTTTTTAAATGTTAATTTTACTAGTTTTTTAATTTTTTTTCAATTTCTTTATATATATATATATATATATATTCCAAATTCTTTTATGGTTTATGAGATAATTTTTTTTAACATTTTTTCTTTTTTCTTTTTTATATATATATTTTTATATTTGTTTTTTAAAGTAATCTACATTTTAATCTTAATTTTAGTACTTTTTATTTTTATTTTTTATTTTTTAATTTTCTACTTTCTTAATATCTAGTTTGTTTTTAATTTTTTTTTTTTTTACCTACTTCATTTTAAGTTTATTTAAATGTTATTTTCTCTTTTCCATATTTTTGATTTTTTCATTTTGCGAATTTTTTTTGTGGTTTAGAAGATTTATTATTATTATTAATATTATTATTATTATTTATTTCCATTTTTTTAAATATTTTTCTTACTATTTATTTGTTTATAATGTTTATTTTCTTTTTCTATATATATATATATATATATATATATATTTTTTAATTTATGTTTTGTTATCTTTTCATAACATTTTTTTTTGTTTTGTGTTTTTTCATTGTTTGTTTGTTTTTTTTTTTTTTAATGCTTTTCGGGTCATGATAAAATATTTTACACCATTATTTCAAAATGTTGAAATTTTATTTCTGAAAAAAAAAAAAAAAAAAGGGTGAAAAGTGTTTTCCCAACGTTTACACTTTTCATTTTGAGGGTGTTTTTTGGACAATTTTTGCGCAAAAAATTGGTTTTCACCACTATTTTTAAAACATGTTGAAAATTTATCCAAAAAAAAGGGGTGTTATTCCAGCATCAACACTTTTCGTTTTTAACAATGTTTTTGATGTTTTTCGAGGTTTTTGGGCCAGAGTTCCCTTTTTGAGTTTATAGTTCCCGTTTCAAAGTTTACATTGTTCTACGTTTATGTATGTCATGAATGATGTATTTAGACCATTTATTTATGATTTTGTAATATTCTATTTAGATGATATTCTTGTTTGTAGTAGAACATGGGATGAACATGTAAAGCATGTAAAGAAAATTTTAGATGTATTGAAAAGAGAAAATCTCTATGTAAAACTATAAAAATTTGAATTTGGTAGAACATCTTTGAATTATTTGGGTTATATTGTAGGGGGTGGTGAATTGAAGATAGATCCCTCTAAGGTTGAAGTTATTGTAAATTGGCCTAAGCCCAATACTGCTACAGAAGTTAGAAGTTTCTTAGGGGCGACACAATATTGGAGAAATTTTATTGCTAACTTTTCTTTGATTGTAGCTCCTTTACATGCTTTGACAAGTGTTAAACGGGTGTTTCAGTGGGGAGGAAAATAGCGGAAAGCCTTCGACACATTGAAATAAAGGATCAGTACAGCGCCAGTACTAGCACTGCTAGATCTTCAGCATCCATTTGAGATCGAGACAGACACAAGTGAATATGCCATAGGGGTAGTGTTCATGCAGCACAGAAAGCCCATATACTTTCATTCTGAGACATTTACATCAGTAGTAGCTAACTATCCTACATATGATAAAGAATTGTATGCATTAGTTCAAAGTGTTAAAAATTGGAAACATTACATAATGGTTAAAGAAACAATCATACATACAGATCATCAACGACTTCAATATTTACACTTATAAACTAAATTGCAACAATCAAGACATTACAGGTGGATGGGTTTTCTACAACAATTTCATATTGTTATCAGATATAAGAAGGGCATACATAATAAGGTTGTGTACATGTTATCAAGACCAATTACAAATGCATCCACAATACTTAAGCATAATTCAATAATTCATGAAAGTTACATTGAACAATACACTGATTTTAAGGATGTATATGCAACTTTAAGTCATGGCAAGCAAGTAGAAGAATTGGATTACTATATAAAGGACAACTCTTATATCATTTGGGGAAGTTATGCATTCCACAAACTGAAAAAGTTAATATAATTCGAGAAGCACATACTTCTCTCATATCAGGTCGTTTTGCTGTAAGTAAAATAGTTGCACAATTACAAAGGTTCTGCTATTGGCCATGAATGAATGAGATGGTTTAGATATATAAAAGGATGTACTATGTGTTCTACAAGCAAGCCAATTCATAAAAAATTAGGCTTGTATACTCCACTTCCAATTCCTTCTCGTCCTTGGGAAAGTGTTTCCATGGATTTTGTTGGGGGGTTTCCAAAGTCTAGAAAGGGTCATGATTATTTGTATGTAGTTGTGGATAGGGTCAATAAGATGTGTATTTTGACACCATGTAATAAACATGTCACAGCTGAAAAAACTGCAAAGTTTTTCTTTCAAAATGTATGGGTTCATTTTGGGTTACCCACTTCTATTGTATTTGATCGAGATTCTTGATTTGTTGGGAAATTTTGGTCAAGTCTATGGGAGTTAATGGACACAAGGTTAAAGAATAACATGACATTTCGTCCACAAACAGATGGTGAGACAGAAGTGGTCAACAGGACAGTGATACAGTTGCTTTGAGGATATTGCAGCAAGCATCTCAAACTTTTGGATGAGCATTTATGTTATGTGAAGCATGCTTACAACCATGCACAACATTCTTCTACTCAAAGATCTCCTTTGGAGACTTGTTTTGGTTTTATAGCAAAATCTCCCTTGGAGTTTGTCTTTGGTAAGGACATAATAGTCGATGGACATAGTGATGTGGATAAAGCAACCAAGTTCATTGAACAAATCCAGGAAATTCACCAAGTAGTACGCGAATAGTTGGAAAAGAGCCAAGCAAAGTATAAGGCACGACATGACAAGCATCGAGTTGAACATTGTTTTCAATTCGGTGATCAAGTCTGGTTGTATATCAACAAATAAAGACTAGAAGGGGAAGGTAAAAAGTTGAAACCAATTAGATATGGTCCTTTCAAAATACTTAATAGAAGTGGTGAAAGTGATTTCCGCCTAGATCTACCAGCTTATATGCAGATCTATTCCATCGTAAATTTTGAAAACTTGCGATTGTATGAGGCTTCGTTGATTGAAGATCCCAAAGAGCAAGGTCAACTACCTTCCATTGAAGATCTGTTGCCCGAGTATCTCAATGAGTTACAGGAGGACACAGTTCTAGACAGGAGGATAGGAACTTCATAAAGGGGAAATGTTGAGTATGTTTGAGTTGGACTCAAAGGTACAAATCCAAGTAAAGCATGATAGATGGAGATTGGAAAAGTGAAGGAACTTTATCCTCACTTACTCGATAGCTAAAACCAACTTTTGGTGGACCAAAAGCTTCTAGTTGGGAGGAGTGATCCAAAATGGATTCATTTCTACCTCCAGATCAAATGTATTCAAATGCAGGTGAAATTAGGCTCAATTCAAAATAATCATTAATATGAAACCAATGGACCAAACAACGTGTAAATCTGAGTCCGGATGAAGAAATTAGATCCAATTAAAGATTTAGGTCAAAAGTCAACACCGACGTCAGCAGGACACATGGCAACCCGGAATGAGTCACAGGTTCTGCATGATGTTAGCAAACAAGGAATGGTGTATGTGTGATTGGTTCACACCACAGATTTTAGATCATCCGATCAAGGAGATTGACGCATATTGCATCGAGACATGCAATAAGGTTATATTTGAAAATGGACCCGATGAGGTCAGCTAAAAGAAGTTAAACTTCTTTGAGTTCGAGCAGGGAAGCGTTAAATGGTTTCTCACGCGCCTCAAAGGTTGGAAATGGTTTTGTAGAAATATACGCGATTCCACTCAGCAGTTGATACGTTGCATCCCGAAACAACTTTTATCGTGTGCTTTTGGAGAATCAACCAATGTGCTAGTTGGAGCATGAGATTGCGTGACAACTGTCGGATCAAGTAGGACAAATCGATAGTGCAGAACGTCTGGATTAGCTAATGAGCAGGACGTGATAGCCGTCGGATCATATGGTATTGGGATCTGCACCGGGAAAAGGTCAGATGGTTTGGGTCCTTTGGTTTATCCTCTTTTTTAGTGTAATCATATTATTTCATGATTATCATAGTTTGTAACTCTATGTGGTATATTAATACAATAACATAGAAAAAGTTGACAGAGTGTAGTTTTGAGTCGTGCCAAGGGGTCTGGAGGTCAAGGTGGCCAAGTACGGTCAAGTGTATACTCATTTTGACTCGAAAACTCGAGCTAAACACATTGGTGAGATCCGTTTTCTTGTTTGAGACTCTGTTTCTGAGCTCACACCTATAACAAAAATTTGAAGACATAACAGAGAGGTCAGCATTGGATGCAAAAGGACCAGGAGACGTAGCCAGGAAGTCTAGTGAACTCCTTTATTAAATTTGGTTGTGTTGATGTGTTTGAACGTGTTTTCGAATTGTTTAAGTGTTTACATTATTCGCAATATTTTTGATCCATTGCACTAAGTAAAATAGACAACTTCACATATAGTCTATAATACCTTTTTCATTAACGGATCACTCATACATGGAGAACCACTCTCTATGGGTAGTGAAATGAAAGGATGCACTTAAGTCAATCAACCATGTCTCATGATCTACATGTGTACTTGAAGAAAACAAGTACACATCCCCACCTTCATCTGAGGTGGTTTTTGCCTCTGCAGAAGGAGCATCATCAGATCCCTTTCCTTTTTCAGGAGCTTTAGATTTATAATCCCTTTTGTAGTGCCCTTCCTTTCCAAATTTCTAGCACACCACCTTTACAGGTTTTCCTAGAGATTTAGATCTCCCTCTAGATTTAGATCTCCCACTTGATGACTTATTTTTGTTTTTGTTCTGTGACCATCCTCATATAGACAAGGCATCACCATTCTAGCTCTCCATATTTTTCCATCTCATCTCCTCCATCAATAAGGATGAGACTATTTCATCAAAGTGCAAGGCAGTTGCATTGCTACCTATTGCAATAACTAGACTATCCCAAAAATCTAGTAGAGAACACAAAAAACAGATGCACTTATCTTCATCTGAAATTTTAATATCAATAGATAATAAATAGCTTACCACAGTATTAAATGCATGCAGATGTTCTGTCACCGAGTCTCCATCTTTCATCCTCGGGTTATACAACTTTTTCCGTAGGAATAGTTTATTCACCAGAGACTTAGATTGGTACAAAGTCCCTAACTTGTCCCACAAAGCCTTTGTTGTAGCTTCCTTTGATACCAAATATAGGTTTTAACCCCATACAAAAATTACCTACATACAAATTCTAAAAAACAAAAAACAAAAATGCGAGACCATAACACATAAAACACATATACACATAAATTTTCCCCTGTATCCCAAAACCAGGACTACTAGCTTGATTTTTCATTATGTTCCTTTCAATTTTACAATACATATTTATACATTCTGAAGCATCCAATAACATGGACCGAAAACCATCGCGTCCAAAACCATAGACTGAAAACCATCGCCTCCAAAACCATGTGCAAAAACCATGCACAAAACTATAGGTAAGTCTGCCTAACCTAATATAGGGTCCAAAAAAAATTTCCCCGGGGCACTGCCCCAGACCCTGTAGAGGGGGGCTAACTACCCCCCTCAAACCCCTTGTGACCTCCTCACTGCGCAGTCAACGTAACGAAGCGGGGGCTCTTCCCCCCTCTAACCCCCCCGTAAGTTACGTTGACTAGTTTTGGAAAGAATATAACACAACCCAACATATATGAAAATCAATCATGGTCAACCATGGTCCAATGTTGCATTGCGACAATGGTTGTCTCAAAATATAAATCAACCATGGTCAATCATTGTCCAATGTCACATTGTGACAAAGTTTGTCTTAATATGAAAATAAACCATGCTCCAATGTCATGTTGTAACAAAGATTGTTTCAATATGAAAATCAACCATGGTCAACCATGTTTATTTTAGGGTTAATAATATTTATCTTAGGGTTTATAGACCTAGGGGTAATAATATGATCCCTTGGGTTTAATATTATTCCCTTGGGCTTATAATCCCTTGGGGTTTTAGTCAACCATGTTCAACCATGGTAAATAATGGCCAACCATGGTCCAACGTCGCATTGTGATGAATATTTTCTCAATATGAAAATAAACCATGGTTAACCATGTTTATTTTAGGGTTTATAATATTTATCTTAGGGTTTATATACCTTGGGTTTATAATATTAATCCCTTTGGTTTAATATTATTCCCTTGGGTTTATAGTATCAATCCCTTTGGTTTATTAATCTAAGGTTTCATATTCCTAGGGTATAATTTATTCATACGGTTTATAATATTAATCCTTGGGTCTAATATAAATCCCTTGGGTTTATAATCATGGTCAACTGTGGTCAACCATGGTCAAACATGACATTGTCACAAAGATTGCATGAATATGAAAATCAACCATGGTAAACCATTGTAAACAATGGTCCAATGTCACATTGTGACAAAGATTGCCTCAATATGAAAATCATCCATGGTCAACTATGGTCAACCACGGTCGAACATTGCATTGTGACAAAGATTGTTTCGATATGAAAATCAACAATGATAAACCATGGTCAACCATGTTTATTTTAGGGTTTATAATATTTATCTTAGGGTGTATATACCTTGGGTTTATAATATTAATCCCTTGGGTTTAATATTATTCCCCTGGGTTTATAATATCAATCCCTTGGGTTTATTAATCTAAGGGTTTATATTCCTAAGATATACTATTATTCATATTTTTTATAATATTAATTCTTGGTTTCAATATAAATCCCTTGGGTTTACAATCATGGCCAACCATGGTCCAACGTTACATTATGACAAAGATTTTCTCAATATAAAAATTAGCCATGGTTCGACGTCACATTGTGACAAAGATTGGCTCAATATGAAAATTAACCATGGCCAACCATGGTCTAAGGTCACATTATGACAAAGATTATCTCAATACGAAAATTGACCATGGTCAAGCATTGCCAACCATGGTCCAATGTCACATTGTGACAAAAATTGTCTCAATATGAAAATCAGCCATGTTCAACCATGGTTGACCATGGTCTAACTTCGCATTGTGACAAACATTTTCTCAAAATGAAATCAACCATGGTGACCCATTTTATTTTAGTGTTTATAATATTTATCTTAGGGTTTATATACCTTGGGTTTATAATATTAATCATGTGGGTTTAATATTATTCCCTTGGGTTTATAATCCCTTGGTGTTTTAGTATTAACCCCTTGTGTTTCTTATTCACTTGGGTTTATAATATTAATCCCTTAGGTTTATAATATCAATCCCTTGGGTTTATTAACCTAAGGGTTCAAATTCCTAGAGTATAATATTATTCATAGGGTTTATAATATTAATGCTAGGATTTAATATCGCTTGGATTTATAATGATGGTCAACCATGGTCCAATGTCACATTGTGACACAGATGTCTCAATATGAAAATAAACCATGGTCTAACGTCACATTGTGACAATAATTGTCCCAATATGAAAATCAACTATGTTAAAACACGATCAACCATGTTTATTTTAGGGTTTATAATGTTTAACTTTGGTTTTATATACCTTGTGTTTATAATATTAATCCCTTGGGTTTAATATTACTCCATTGGGTTTATAATCCCTTGGGGTTTTAACCCCTTGGATTTATTATTCTCTTGGGTTTATAATATCAATCCCTTTAGTTTATTAATCTAAGGGTTCATATTCCTAGGGTATAATATTATTCGTAGGGTTTATAATATTAATCCTCGGGTTTAATATGAATCCCTTTGGTTTATAATAATCATCAACCATGGTCCAACGTCACATTGTGACAAAGATTGTCTCAATATGAAGATTAATCATGGATCAACATCACACTAACAAATATTGTGACAATATGAAAATCAACCATGGTCATCCACGTTTATTTTAGGGTTTAAAGTATTTATCTTAGATTTCATAATATTAATCCCTTGGGTTTAATATCATTCCCTTCAGTTTAATATTATTCCTTTGGGATTTTAATATTAATCCCTTGGTTTTATTAGTGCCTTGGATTTATAATATCAATCCCCTGGGTTTATTAATCTAAGGGTTCATATTCCTAGGGTTTTATATTATTCATATTGTTTATAATATTAATGCTAGGATTTAACATCTCTTGGGTTTATAATCATGGTCAACCATGGTCCAATGTCACATTCTGATAAAGATTTTCTCATGATCCAGGTTGATATTGGTGGCCAACTACCTATTCCACTTGGATCCCCACCATTATTTCTTCTAGTTTTTCAGTTTCCTTAATTGTAGCACAGTTTACTACATTTGGCAGTTTTTTGGGTCCTAAACGACATTTTTAGGGAAAACGTCTATAGGTGAATATGAGTTTTCAACTTAGTATTCACTATCAGTAGTTGTAATCCTTAGATAGGTCTTTCTAATAAGGTACCGTGTGAGTCAAATGGAGATCATATGCCAAAGTTCAAGCCTGTTTGTAAGCATATTTCAGTATTTGATATTAATGAAATGAAGTGTTATTTCTACTGCATCTCTGTATTTATGGCTATATCTGTAACTTGTTGCATTCCTGTTTAAATCCAGATCAATGGTATCAGAGGTGGTCTGCTCTTGCTCTGTTTTTCTTTGCATGTTCCCATCGAGGTTGGGGTATAAGGAGTTAGGGCTCGATCTGGTTGAACCTTTGTAAGATCAGCCTCGCAAACCATGACGACTGCACATGGGGAAAGAAAAGAAAGACGAGGGAGTAGGAGATCCTATCAAAATATTGTTTGAGGTGGCCCTCGAGAAACAAAGGAATGAGATGATGGATAAATTTTCTCAGATCCTTCAACGGTTGCCCACCGATGGTAAATCCACATCCAGCAGCCACTGTCGAGGAACCACTCCTTTTAAGGTACAAGTAAACTTTGACATTCCCGTATTTGAGGGCCAAATAGATGCGGTCATCGTAGATAAAAGGTTAAATCTGCTAGAAGGATATTTTTTTATTCATGATTTTTCCAGCTAGGAAAAGATCACTTTTTCTCTTCTCAAAGTCACCCCCCACGTCAAGGATTGGTGGGAAACCTACTGTGAGCAGAAGGATGAAAGTGTGCCCTCACTGTTTTCAGCCGAACCCACTTGGAATTCATTCAAGGATGCCATCAAGGACTAGTACTACCCTACCGGGAGCTATGAGGATAAATACATAAAGTGGACCATGTTGCGGCAGAGAAGGGGCCAAGACGTGCCAAAGTTTACCAATTCCTTTCATACCCTTCGCACGAAGTTGGGTATCAAGTATTCTAAGAAAAATTTGGTACTGAAGCAGCACAACTGCCTACATAGGTACATCTAGGATGAGATGGAATTCCTGGACATCTCCTCGCTCAGCATGTCATACCGATACATTGTTAAGATCGAGTAGAAGCTTAAATAGAAAAAGCGAGATGTTGGATCTGTGAAGCTGAAGCAAGGGAAAGGTGCCCCCAAACTGCAGAACAATGGACAAAGCCAAGGTGGGGTGGCCCAGGACAACCATGGTCAACCATGCTCCAATGTCACATTGTCATAAAGACTGTCTCATGATCCAGGTGGATATTGATGGCCAACCGCCTATTCCACTTGGACCCCCACCATTATTTCTTTCAGTTTTTCAATTTCCTTAATTGTAGCATAGTTTACTATTTTTTGTAGTTTTGTGGGTCCTAAACTTCCGGAGCCATTTTGAGGCCCTAAAAGGCGTTTTTTGGGAAAACCTCTAGAAGCGATTACAAGTTACCAACTTAATATTAACTACCAGCAGTTGTAATCCTCAGATAGATCTTTCCAACGAGGTACTGTGTGCATCAAACAAAGAGCATATGCCATAGTTATGACATTGGGAAGTTGATTTACCAACTTAACCCAACGGGGCCCATAGTTTGGTGTTTCATCGCCTATGGTTAGGTTTTTGGATGTTTACGATTTTCCATTGTTTCTCAATAATATATAGGCCTTCAAGCCTCATCGTAACACAGTTCAGAGGCATGTAGCTACCAGATCTCTTCTCAGAGATAAGCTATCATCATCTGAGCTAGTCTTATTTCCATCCTGTTTGTAAGCATATTTCAGTATTTTATGTTAATGAAATGAAGTGTTATTTATACTCCATCTCTATATTTATGGTTATATCTCTAATTTTTTGCATTCCTGTTTAAATTTGGATCATTGGTATCAGAGGCGGTCTGCTCTTGCTCTGTTTTTCTTTGCATGTCCCCAACGAGGTCAGAGTATAGGGAGTTATGGCTTAATCTAGTTGAACCTTTGCAAGATCATCCTTGCAAACCCCAATGGCCACACATGGGGGAAGAAAAGAAAGATGAGGGAGCAGGAGATCCTATCAAAATATTGCTCAAGGAGGCCCTCGAGAAACAAAGGAATGCGATGATGGATAACTTTGCTCAGATCCTTCAACGATTGCCCAATAGCAGCACATCCACATATAGTAGCCACTCTTGAGGTGCCACTCCTTTTAAGGTACAAGTAAAATTTGACATTCTCATATTTGAGGGCCAAATAGATGCAAGAGTCGTAGATAAATGTTTAATTCTGCTAGAAGGCTATTTTTTGTCCATGATTTTTCTAGCCAGGAAAATATTACTTTATCTCTTCTCAAAGCTGCTCCCCACGTCAAGGACTGGTGGGAAACCTACTTTGAGCAGAAGGATGAAAGTGTGCCCGCACTGTTTTTAGCCACACCCACTTGGAATTCGTTTTGAGATGCCATCAAAGAGTAGTACTACTCTGTCGGGAGCTATGAGGATAAACACATAAAGTGGACCATGTTGCGGTAGGGAAGGGACCAAGACATGCCATATTTTACCAAAAAAATTTCATACCCTTCGACGAAGTTGGGTATCAAGGATTCTGAGAAACATTTGGTAATAAAGTACCATGACTACCTACATAGGTACATCCAATGAGATGGAGTTCCTCGACATCTCCTCGCTAAGTGCAGCGTATCGATACGATGTCAAGATCAAGCAGAAGCTTAAACAGAAAAAGCGAGACTTTGGATCTACGAATCCAAAGCAAGGGAAAGGTGCCCCCAAACTACAGAACAAAGGACAAAGCTAAGGCGGGGCGGCCTAGGACAACCCACCAAAGCTACAAGAAAATAAAAACACCATGAAGTTGAAGAAGTACACAGGAAAGTGGTGTGAGTTCCATAAGAGCTCCACTCACAACACAAGTGAGTGTCAGGCCAATCAGTCACTAGTGGCCAAGCTGAAGGCTTTTGAATCAGATGCATGTTCCGACTTTGAGTCAGAAACCAACAAGGGTAATGAAAACGGGATGCAGATTATCGATGCAGAGCCCAATGCCACTATTGCCACCATGAAGATATAGAAGGAGGAACTCGAAGATACGCAGGAGGAGGAGCGCCTCTTCCACTCCCAGATGTGGGTAAAGGGTTCATCACTATAGTTGATTATCAGTAGCAGGAGCCAAAAGAACCTCATTTCAACAGAGGTCGTGAAGCGGCTGGGTTTACCAACCACAACACACACATAACCATACACCATTGGGTGGCTTCACCAAGGATGGGATATTTGCGTCAGCCAACAGTGTTGCCTTCCATAGAACATCAAGCTCTTCACGGATGAGGTATTATGTGACGTTTCTCCTATTGATGTTTGTGATGTATTATTAGGCCAATCATACTTGTGGGAGCGACATGGTGTGTATGAGTCAAGGCCTCGCATTGTTATTGTTACCTTGGGAAAAATGTTGTACAGGATACCAGGGGTAGCACTGCCTACTGCCATCTCTTTGGTTACTACAAAACAATGCAGTAAGCTCATTTCCAAAACTAGAAAATTTGCTTTCTTGATGATATGCCCTCACAGAAAGAAGAAGGTAGTGACCACGACCTCCAGACACGGCCCCTCCACACGAAAACAACAGATGGACAAGGTCATGGAAGAGTACGAGGACATCTTCACCTCCCCTGTAGGGGTGCCTCTGCACTGTCAGGTCAAGCACTCCATCAATCTGACCCCAAGTGCATTGTTTCCCAATGGACCCATCTATCGATGCTCTGTTCTGGAGAACAATGAAATGAAGAGGCAGATTCAGGAGCTACTGCAGAAAGGTCAAATCCGACCAAGTTCATCACCATGTTTGAGCCCAATCATGTTGGTACAGAAGAAGGATGGGACTTGGAGAATCTCCATTGACTATCGGGCATTGAATAAGATCACTGTCTGGAATAGGTACCCGATCCCATGGATTGATGATCTTCTGGACCAATTAAAGGGGGCAAAATATTTTAGCAAGATTGACTTGAATTTTGGATATCAATAGGTTCCAATTGAACCCTACGATGTGTGGAAGACTATCGTCAAAACCAAGGAGGGCCTTTTCGAGTGACTAGTTATGCCTTTCGGGTTGACAAATTCTCCTACAACCTTCATGAGGTTGATACATGACATCTTACAGCCATTCAACAACTCATTTGTAGTGGTATACTTGGATGAAATATTGATCTTCATCCAGAGTTGATAAGAGCACCTCCACCACATCCGACAGGTTCTCCAAACACTATGGCAACACAAGTTGTGTGTCAATTTGGAAAAATGCACTTTTGGCATGACCCAAGTTCAATATTTGGGATACATTATTGATGAATGGGGGGTGCATGTGGATCCAGCCAAGATCCAAGTAATTTTGGATTTCTTAGCCCCAACCACTGTGACAAAGCTCTGTTTCCTTCTCTAAAATGTAATGCTTCCATTGTGTGCAGGTCTGCACAATGGAATACATCTCTTTGTCATAAGTGGGATACTTTCAGACTATTTCTGAAAGTTTCTCACTGTGATATGCCATCAGATGCCCGTGTTGTGTAAGCACTGCCCCAATAGAATAGTTAGATGCATCTGTCTCGATCTCAAATGGTTGTTGCAAGTCTAGTAATGTGAGCACTGGTGCAGAGCAGAGGCGATGTTTCAAGTTTGGAATGTCTTCTATTGAGATTCAAACAAAAATAATTTTTCTTTTGCTCATCCCTTAGTGACTTGACTCAAGGTCCAAGTGATATGAGAAAAGCCCAACACGAACCTACAATAAAAATTGGCAAGACCCAGAATTCGGCCACACATGCCAGATGCTCTTAGAGGGTTAGCAACTGCCAGATTTCCACCTCCAGGATGCAGTGTTATGCCACATAGGAAACCTTTGTGTTACTTCAAGAGAGAGTGCCAAGATGATTTGGGAAGAGCACTACCATCGGGTCGTTGGACATTTTAGGGTCGAGAAAATAGTGGCATTACTGTAGAAGTATTTATATTGGCTTAATCTTTGATAGGATGTCGGGAAGTACATCAGATCCTACACTCCTATGTCATTTCCAAACTGACCATCAAGAAACAAGGCCTCTATACTATGCAGCCTACCCCTAGTCGACCTTGGGAATCTATCTCCATGAATTACATGTCAAGCCTTACTTCTACTAAGCATGGAAACGACTGTGTTTTTGTGTTCATCCATAGATTCTCGAAGATGGCCATTATGGTAGCCTATAAGAAGAATATCGTAGCAGAAGCCACTACTAAATTCTTCTTTGAATGAGTGTCAGTCTTTGGAATCCAATAGTCTATCATTTCAGATCGGGACCACAGGTTCCTCAGTACATTTTCGTCTAGTCTTTGGTCGACAATGGAGACCAAGCTCACTAAGTCAAAAACTTTCCATCCCCAAACTAATGGCTAGACAAAGGTCATCAATAGGATGATTGTACAAATTTTGCGCATGTACAAATCAAAGCATCCACCCACATAGGATGAGAGACTCCCCTATGTCTAGCACAGCTATAACAGGGCTATCCACAACTCGATTGGCTAGAATCCCTTTTAGTTGGGCTTGAGATTCCAGCCACTATGTCCCATTGATGTGGTCATACCATTTGCAGCTACTCAAGAAGATTTGACACATGTCGAGTCTGAAGCCATCAAGGAAAACAACTTCATTGAGTACATTTAGCACATCCGTCAACAAGTCCATGACATTTTGGACATAGAAAATTCTAAGTACAAGCAGTGACATGATCAGCATCAGGTGCCACACAAGTTCGAGGTGGGTGACAAAGCTTGGCTATATTTGCAGAAGGAGCACCTCGCTGGGCCCCACCACAAGATTTGCCTGCTCTAATATGGGACATACACCATAACCAAGTCTTTAGGGGACACTAATTTCAAGTTCAATATTCGACCTTTCCTTGGTTTACAACCAGTGTTCAATGTGGACCACCTTTGATTATTTTCCACCATTGTTGGACACATCCGACATTGCAGAATAACTCACACCAACAGAGTTAAACTTAGAATGCATGGAACAAGACACTATTTATTGGATCATGGACACACAGATCAAGAACACTCAAAAACAAAGGATCTAACAATATTGAGTTGTGAAATCAGGCTAACTCCACCAAGGCAAGTGGCTCACTAGGGACCAAGTTCAGCAGAAGTTTCCTCATCTCATGGAGGAACTCAATACAATGGGGACCACTGCTTCCTAAGGGGGGCGTAATGATCCAAGTGGATATTGGTGGTCACCTGCCTATTCCACTTGTACCCCCATCATTGTTTACTTCAGTTTTTGAGTTTCCTTAACTGTAGCACAATTTACTATTTTTGGCAGTTTTTCAGGTCCTCAACTTCTGGAGCTATTTTGAGGCCCTAAACGATGTTTTTCTTGGAAACCCATTGGTGGTGAATAATATTTTTCAACTCGGTATTCATTGTCATTAGTTTTAATCCTTGGATAGATCTTTCTAATGAGGTACCGTGTGCGTTAAACGGAGATCGTATGCCAAAGTTACAACCTCAGGAAGTTAATGTACCAACTTACCCCAACGGCGTCCATAGTTTGGTGTTTCATCTTCTAGGGTTAGGTTTTTGGATGTTTAGGGTTTTCCATTGTTTCTCAATAATAAATAGTCCTTCAAACGTCATTGTAACACAGTTCAGAGGCATGTATTTACAACATCTCTTATTAGAGATAAGCTACCATTGCCTGAGCTAGTCTTATTTCCTTCCTATTTGTAAGCATATTTCAATAGTTGATATTAATGAAATGAAGTGTTATTTCTTTTGCATCTCAGTATTTATGGTTATATCTATAATTTGTCGCGTCTTGTTTAAATTTGGATCATCTCAATATAAAAATCAACCCTGGTCAACCATGGTCTAACGTCACATTATGACGAAGATTGTCTCAATATGAAAATCAACCATGGTAAATCATGGCCAACCATGTTTATTTTATAGTTTATAATATTTATCTTAGGGTTTATATACCTTGGGTTTATAATATTAATCGCTTGGGTATAGTATCATTCTCTTGTGGTTATAGTATTAACCCATTGGGTTTATTATTCCGTTGGGATTATAATATCAATCCATTGGGTTTATTGATATAAGGGTTCATATTCCTAAAGTATAATATTATTCATAGGGTTTATAATATTAATCCATGTCTTTAATATATATCCATTTGGTTTATAATGATGGTCAACCATGGTCCAATGTCACATTGTGACAAATATTCTCTCAATATGAAAATAAACCTTGCTCATCCATGTTTATTTTAGGGTTTAAAATATTTAACTTAGGATTTATATACCTTGGGTTTATAATATTAATCCCTTGGTTTAATATTATTCCCTTGGGTTGTTAGTACTAATCCCTTAGTTTTATTAGTGCCTTGGGTTTATAATATCAATCTCTTGAGTTTATTAATCTAAGGGTTCATATTCCTAGGTTATAATATTATTCATAGGGTTTATAATATTAATCCTAGTATTTAATATAAATCCCTTGTGTTTTCAATCCATTGAGTTTATTATATAAATTCCTTGGGTTTATTAATCCCTTGGGTTTATAATATTAATAACTACTTACGTTTATAATATTAATCTCACAAGGGTTTATAATATTAATCTCTTGGGTTCTCAATGTTAATATCTTGGGTTTTTAATATTAATCCCTTGGGTTTATATCAATAATCCCTTGCATTTACAATATTAATCCTTTGTTTTTAATATTATTTCTTGGTGTTTATAATACGTTGGATTTAAAATATTAATAATCTCGTTAGTTAATAATATCAATAATTATTATATTATGATAATATCAATAATATTATCATATTATTATAGCATAATAATATTTATTATAAATTGTCATTATAATTTTTATAATTATTATTGTATTTTATAATATAATAATAATAATATTTTATAATATAATTATTTTTATTCTATTTTTATTATAATTATATATTTATTAATATCGATATTAATATTAATATTAAATCCATATCCATTGGTGTCTATTGAGGTATATCAACCACATTTATTAATGTGGTTGTGCTAGTAAATAAAATTAAATATGAAAAGCTTATGCTATAGGCACGTGGGGCTTGCATGCATCCTAGGTGTACCCTCTGTGAATCACACACTAAATTATTAGCCCAGATTTAAGTAGAAACTTCCGAAGTTTGCGGCTTATTTGTTCCATGGTTGGTAGTATGTGTGTGGAAGATAGGGTTATGAAGTCCTTCATCTTTGCTGAAGAACAATTGTGTAACCCTAAGAAGCCCAAAATTCATCCTCCTTCTAGTCCTAGTAGCCTCTTTCTAAGGATGTTTACAACAATGCAACAATGAGCTCACAATATAGCCCACTATAGACCTGTGCTGAGATGAATCCATTAATGGGGTTACAGTGGATTTGCAATGATGAAATCGCCAACCTATTGTAAATCATTGGCACTGAAATTGTTGAAATTTTCCCAACTATTCTGAGAGGCAAGATAGGGCAAGCCACTGATGTAATAAATGGAGATACATGAGGGAGGACAATTGAATTTTTATAGAAAGTGAAGGAGCAGTTCGTTCTAGAGTAGACCAATGTTTCTCCTAGCTCTATTTTCATCTCTGGATTATACGTGTAGAAAAAACAAAGAGGTACCATACTAAATATTCATTTGTAACCAATGAGATCACGAAGCTAAATAACAATAATTGTTCCTTTCAATGAGTGTTTTGTTTGAATAGTTTTAAAACATTTCTTATGTATTGAATGGTCTGAAGAGGGTGTTGTTTTATCCTCAATTGGTGGCTCTGCCATCACCTAGGCCTTTTAAGTTTCTCCAATCATCTGCGTAGAGTGACTTATTTTTGTTCATAAAAACAATAGTCTATATTGATTCATTATCGATAGCATTGAAAATTCTGTCAATTATTTTGTATGCCAAATTGCTAAGATACTAATAAACATAATATGGTTATGTAAGAGGCTTGTCCACATTTATGAATTAGCGCAAAAGAGTTAAAAGAATGGAGTATCACCAAGAAAAGGGTTTCATACCCTTAGAAGTGGTGGTCGACTCACTATGATATTGAAAGATTATGAAACTGTTTTTCCAATGGGCACAACCTCTACCCCATTTCAAAGAGGAATTAAAAAAATCAACAAAAGATAAGTATAGTTACATCTAAATTTTGTATGTTTAATAATAGAATAATTTAGTTTCACATATACCTTTTTGTAATTTTTAACATAGTTCTATAACTTTCCTAGATTTCTAACAGTGAACCAGCTGCATATTTTATTTTGATCTTGGGAGTTTATGTTGGCTCATTCATTTTTGAAGGAATAGAAGTTGAGAAGGAAATTTTGGATAGGGTCGTCAGAAGTGGAGCACCGGAAAATCAAAGTATCATCTGAATATTTTCTTTGGGACTTGAACAATGGATAGTAAGGGTGCACACCAAACAAATTGGAATTCATTTTGATAGATTGAATAGGAAACCAAGGTAATGGCTCAAGGTTTGGGAAAATTGTGGATCAAGTGAGCAAGGGATCAAAGACCAGAACAAGTGAATGCAGGCTATAAAAGAATATGTAAAGAATCAAGAAACAAGCTTAGAGGGATTCACAGAATTTTAGATGACCTTGAAAAGTGTAGATTTGAGTTGTGCGAAAGAAATATTGCTTGCACACAGATTTGGTTATGTAATGATGTATTTTGATAGTTGTTTCAAGTTGTAGTATCCGCACACAAGTCTATAATGTGCGATTAAATGTACTGAAGGATTTTTTTTTAATAATAAAAGGAGAACGAGAGTTTTGTCACATGTTTATGTGTTTCACACCCCCTTTTTAAAAAAAAATGTATGGTTATTATTCTCTTCTAAATGCATAATTTATCTTGTTTTGAATGAATTTATGGATGGTTGCACAAAATGCATAATATCTATTTTTAGATTCCCTTCTATCTTTCTATGGTTCTAGCTCACCTTGGGTGAGACACTCCTTTGATCCAAGGGAGTGAAAATTATGATGAAGTGGTAGACTACGCGAAATATTTTTTGGCACCCTAGGAAAAACCCTAGGTCATTATTCATTCAAACATTTTCACCAACAAATGGTTCCATTGTCAGGACCTCGAGCTTCTTAGGGGATCTAGATCACGTAACCGAGGTATATTGGCCAGGAAATCGAAGAATAGTGGCATGAGAATGTTGATCACCTTGTTTTCTAGCAATTAGAATTGAGACAAAAGGATCAAGATTGGATATGAGAGGAGGTTTTGTACATCAGGCCTGCTTGTGATCAATACAAGATATATTGGTACAAGTTCCCTGAGGAATTAAAGAATTGGTTGATTTGACTTCAACATAAATCAAGCGATGTGACATGATTGAGGTTGTGCATAACTTAGATTGTATTTGATTTGGTTGATATTCATCGGATAGATACAGATTTAACGAGAAAATTTTATTTTTGGATTGACGTGACTTTGAGAGCCACATCATTAAATTTGACACTGAGAAGCATCAATCCTTCTCTCGTGCAGAAGCCATATTCAAGTTTGGGCTACGAGGACGACTATTAAAAGAGATTCCTCTTTGCATTAAAGTACTAATTGTTGGAGACAGTCTATTGGTATTTCCACAAGGTCAAATGACAACTTACATTTTTAGTATTGGGGAATGGATTAGGGTAGAATAATTTCGTGCAGATGTGGGAGAATGAAGAATTCATTCTAATAAATCAATAGGAGTTACAAAAGACAAGAAGTTTAGAGTGTTGTAGAGGGTAAAAATACCTGATGAGTGGCAAGAAAGGAAGTTGCAAGAAGTTAAGATTAGAATAAGGGAATTGCAATGCATAGGAGACACTGTAAGAATTTCAGCGGTGCGGAACAAGGAAATGAAGACTCCAGAGTTGTAGAAAGCAAATGAGGAAGAAGGTTATTTTTATAGCAAAATAAGAGCTTCTAGTGGGAGTAAAGTGGAGGGTTTAGAATTGGCTACTAAAATACACATGGAATTATAACGATTTCGAACCCCTGAGTCAACTGACCAACCAACTATGTTACTATATGAGAACACACAAATAGATGATGATTTGTACTTTGTGATGAGGCGACTTTTCTTTGAGGATGATTCAATACCATAATATAGAACCCCACAACACAGCAACACGACTCCTCCTCTCCCTAACCTTCCCCTGGTGCCATATCAAAGTCCTGATCTTCTCTTTTCTAAGGTACATAAGCTTATTAAAGTCCATCTAGTGCATAATCGATATAATGGTAAAGGTAGTTTTAATAGTATGGTAAGCCAAGTTTAGTTAGTTGTTCTCAACCAGGTTCCCAAGGATTTATACTTGTTTCCTCAAGATAAGAAATTATGGTCGGAGTCATAGCTGACTCACTTACGAGATACCCAGAATTTTCAGGAAGAGGGGCTGAAGACATCAAAGAAAACTGGTATTTAAGTGAGGCTGTCTGGAGAGCTCGAAAGATCCTTGATGTAAGTAAGCTTATTAAATTGCAAGATACGTTGTGGGATAGAGCACTGCGGTGGTTTATCAAATGGATTGATGCTAACCCCAACGTCGATATGGATCTAGTCAAGCAAGAATTTATTATGGAATTTAAGTTACCTCAGTCAAATGAGTAAGGGTTGGCAGAATTGTTGGATATTTGCCAGCAGGAGGGATAATTTGCTTGGAAATTTATGCAATGTTTTAAATATACTATTAGAAATTGTATTTTCCTATTGATCCCCATCATAAAAGAGATTTCTTTATTAAGGCCTTGTTACCAATGAATCCAATTCCTTTGTCTCAGCAGAATATTGCTACACTTAAAGATGCTCTAGAACAAGTGATCTAGAGAGAAGTTATGGTTATGTTAAGAAACTAGCTCACAAAAAGATAGAAAAGATAGATCAATGAATTTAGAATCTGCCTCTTCAAGGGGGCAACCTCCTTTACATTACACAAATGAACAATTCTTGGATGATACAAATGACAAAACCTCTTTTCTATATATAGGATTCTAAGGGGTCACAATATAATCAAAGCTGACATGATAATAATAGTATAAGGGCACAACAATAACAATAGTGGGCTTCTATGGGGAACAATACACAAATGAACAATTCTTGGATGATACAAATGACAAAACCTCTTTTCTATATATAGGATTCTAAGGGGTCACAATATAATCAAAGCTGACATAATAATAATAGTATAAGGGCACAACAATAACAATAGTGGGCTTCTATGGGGAACAACAATAATAATGTGGGGACAATAGGGGCACAACAATAACAATAAGGGCTACAATGACAATAGTAATGGGGGAATCACTAGTATTATAGGGACCTAACATGCCCCTCTCCTTCAAAAAAGTGTTGTTCTCAATGCTTGAGTAGTTCTGGATGCTTTTGTATAAAATTCTCATCCTCCCATGCGGAATATTCGCTGGGTAAGTTCTTCCACTTGACGAGATACTCTAAAATTGATCAATTTCGTAGTTGTCGAGTTCTTGTTTCTATGACTGCTTTAGGTTCCAATATGATTTTTCCTTCATCGTTAAGTTATGGAAATATTGATTGAACTGGAAGCTTATCACCAATAACCTTCTTTAAGCATGAAACATGGAAAACTAGGTGCACTCGGGAAGCTGCAGGAAGCTCCAATTTGTATGCCATAGTACCAATCTTTTCCAACACCTTGTACAAACCATAATACTTTGCTGATAATTTATTATCCTTTGTAGCTTGCTTGCAGGACATTTGTTTATATGGTTGTAGCCGTAGAAATACCCAGTCACCTACATAAAAACTTCTTTCGCTGCAATGTTGATTTCCCAGTTGTTTCATTCTATTATGTGCCAAAGTTAGGTTATCCTTTAAAAGTTGGAGAAGTTGTTGTTGATGCTCGATGTGATCTTCCACTGCTTGAACCTCATAATTTTCTCTTAAATATGATGTGATGGACAATGGGTGATATACATAAAGTGCCATAAGTGGGGTAATTTTTGCTGCAATATGGAAGGAAGAGTTATACCACCATTTAGCCAGAGGCAACCATTTGGCCCATTTTGTTTGTTTATTAGATACAAAGCAAGGAATATATCCTTCCAAACACTTGTTTACTATCTTAGTTTTCCCATCAAATTGAGGATGATAATATGAAGTATGAGATAACTAAGTACCAAGACAAGAAAATGATTTAGTCCAAAAATTTCCAGTGAAAATGGAATCTCTGTCGTGTACAATAATCTTTAGGTTCCCATGTATCTTTTGAATTGTTTCCATAAGTGAAGTAGAAACTGTACTGGCTTTAAATGGATGAAATAATGCACAAAAGTGTGCATACTTGGTAAGTCTGTCCAATACCACCATGAGGACACTCTTTCCTTTCGACTTGGGTAAACTTGTGATAAAATCCATTGAAACCTCCTCCCAACGTTGACTTGGAATGGATAAAGTTTGTAATAGACCTGGGGTCTAAATTGTTTCAACTTTATTTTGTTGGAAAACCAAACATTCTTCCACAAACTTTTGAATATCAGATTTAAGGCCATTGTAAAAAGATTCCTTCTTAACCCTATGGTAAGTTTTTTAAAATCCTAAGTGCCCTCCTAAGGGAGAGGTGTGAATTCCATAAGAATCTTTTGTTCAAATTGGGAATTATGACATAGATATAAGCGATATTTGTACCATAACGAATCATTTTTCTAGCTAAATGTATCATATGTACTGGGATCTTGTTCTATATTTTGAATGAGTGCCCACACTTCTTCGTCATTCGTCCATTCATCCCTTGATTTGTTTATCCAATCTGGTTGGGTAATAGAAATGGTGCAAAACCATGCTTCCACATCCTCATCCTTTCTTGAGAGTGCATCTGCCACAACATTTTGCTTCCCTTTTTTGTAGATGATTTCAAATTCATAACCCAACATATTTGTGACCCATTTTTGTTGCTCTTCTAAAGATAATCTTTGTTCTAAAATGTATTTAAGACTATCATGATCCCTTTTTACCTTGAAGTGTCTTCCCATTAGGTAGGGTCACCATTTCTTAATTGCATGTAGTAATGCCAACATTTCCTTCTCATAAATAGCTTTGTGTAAATACTTTCATTTGATTGGATGACTTTCGAAAGTAATGGGTCTTTCTTCTTGCATTAAAACAACACCAATTCCATTTCCTAAGGCATCACATTCCACAATAAAGTTTTTTGTGAAGTTCGACGTAGCTAAGACCGACGCTTGGGAAATTGCCTCTTTAAGATGTTCAAAGGCCTTCCTTTCTTATGGAGTCCATGAAAATGCATCTTTCTTCAATAATGTTGTTAGAGGTGCTACTATTCTCCCATAATTCTTAACAAACATGTGATAAACCCTGTTAACCCAAGAAATCCTCACAAATGCTTTATGGATGTGGGGATTTTCTATTCCTTAATGGCTTTAATTTTTCTAGGATCTACCTTAACACCTTCATGATATACAATATGACCCAGATATTCCACCTATTATACTCCAAAGAAACATTTGGAGCTTTTTTCATATAATTGTTTCTTGTTTCTCCTCCAATAGTTTGAGCACCATGTCAACATGTTGAACATGATCCTTCCAAGACTTGCTATAGATTAATATATCATCAAAAAATACTAACACAAATTTTCTAAGAAAGGGTTTGAAAATGGAATTCATCAAACCTTGAAATGTAGAAGGTGCATTGGTAAGACCAAAAGGCATGACCAAAAATTCATAATGACCCTCATGAGTTCTAAATGTTGTTTTCGGAATGTCTTTAGTGTTCATTCTAGTTTGATGATATCTTGAACGAAGATCCAACTTGGTGAAGTAAATTGATCCATGCAATTAATCCAATAATTCATCAATGACAGGAATGGGAAATTTATCTTTAATAGTGAGCTTGTTGAGCTCCCTATAATCTAGACGCATGCACCATGATCAATCCTTCTTATGCACCAATACTACTGGAGTAGAGAAATAACTTTGACTAGGTTGAATTATACCAACCTATATAATTTATGCAACTATATGTTCAATTTCACTCTTTTGGGCATAGGGATATCTGTAAGGCCTAATGTTTGGAGGAACACTTCCTGGAATCAAATGAACAACGTGATCATGATAACGAATAGGTGGGAGACCTTTGGGAGTCTCGAATATCTTGGAATGATTGTCCAAGACTTTTTGGAGATCTGGAAAAATAGATAATTTCGATGTGGGAACCTCTAGCAAACATAATTGTGAAATCACGCCTTGTTACTCTTCATCTAGAAGCTTTTTCATTCCATTAGAGCTGATTATCTTTCATGGTTTCCCTATGATACCTATTAATGAAACTTCCTTTCCTTCTAAAGAAAATTTGATGAAAAGTTCTTGAAAATTAAAAGCTATTGTACCCAAGGATTGTAGCCATTGGACTCCTAGTACAACATCAGCACCACCCATTCAAATGGAAATTATTGAGCTATTCAATACATATTCTCCTATGGATATCTTGATATTATGGCACCTTTCAGAGCAATTTATGCTTCCTCCACTTGCAACCATCACTTGACACTCTGGGGCTGGATATTTGAAGCAATTCAATTCCTTGGCTATCTTACAATGAATAAAATTATGGGTACTCCCCAAATCAATCAAAATTATTACCTTTTTCTTATGATATGTCCTTCTATCTTGATACTTTGAGGAGTGGTAGTTCTAGCCAATGAATTACAAGATATGGTCGGATTCATTTCTTATTTCTCTAGGGTTTGTTCTTGGTGTATATCCTCTTCTTTTGATGCTTCTTGTTCCTTTTCTTCCTCCTCTTCACAATCTATGTAAAATAATTTCTTCGCAGCACACTTATGACCTTTACTGGATTTTCTATCACAACTGTAAAAAAGCCCTTTTGTTGCTTTCTCTTCTAACTGGTGGGGTGTCAACCTTATAGGTTGTAGAAGGCTACAGGAAACAACACTTCCATCTTTATAGTTGTGAGTGTTAGGCGTCCTTGTTGCCATAATTTTTCTTTCCATTTTTCTTGCCAACGTGAATGCCTTCTCCAATGAATCAGGTTCCCAAAGCCGAACCTCATGTTGGATTTTCCTTTAAAGTCCATATGAACATATCAATCCTATGCTCCTCTGGAATATCTTTTACCCTTATATTCAATTTTTGGAAGTCCTCAATGTGCCCCATCATTGAACCCTTTTGTTTGAGGCTTATCAATTGGTTAAAAAAAGATTTTCTTTTTGTATCCTCATAATGTGCTATCATTTCTTTTGTAACAATTGCCCAAGTGACAATTTGTTTATGCGAGCAAAGCCATTGATACCATACAAGCTTATTTGGTTCCAAATATAAAGTTGGAATGCGTACCTTTTGTGTGTTTTTCACATTATGGAGATCGAAATATTGCTCCATCTGTAGTATCCATGTTACAGGATCCTTTCCATCAAAATTCCTAATATCGATCTTTGGAACATGGTGGGTCTTCAATCCAACGTTAGAGTCTATGAAATCATGACTAAAGTTTCTTTTTTTTTCATCATGAGTTTTCTTTACTACCCTTTCACCATTAGTAAGAATTTATTCTAGCAACTTAGTCGAATCTATCTTCAAATTTTCCATGTTGCCTTTCAATTTTTCTTCTATAGCATCAAAGTTAGCATCCATGCCATTCATCTTAGCTTCCATTCCATCCATCTTAGCTTCCATTCCATCCATCTTAGCTTCCATTCCATTCCTCTTAGCTTCCACACATTTCTTTAAACCATCCATCTTAGCTCTTGTTACCTTTTGCGAGAGTGAAATTTGTTGCACTTGGTCTAGTAATTTTGATATATCATGTTGCATTTCTTCCTCTTCTTCATGAGTCATGCTAGAGCTTTTAGGTTGCTTAATAGTTGTTTCCATTTTCTTTATTTGGGGTATCAATTAATGATAATTATGCTTCACTATGCCCTTTGAACTTCAAACTAATTTTTCAACCCAAACTTATGCAAAATTTTAAAGGGACTACACACCTTTTTTTGCTTTGTAGAAGCTCGATATTGAATCTATTTTATCTCTATAATTACAGATTTGTAAGGTCTGAACTTTTTTCTTGTAGTAGCCCTCTGATTACTCTTTCCAATGTCACCAGTCTAATCAAAATTGGATTTTCGAAGAAAGAGTTATGCCCAATCTCCCAAGATGACATGATTATATAATTTTTCATTAGATCGAACTTGTACGACATTCCATGTGTCACTTTTTTGACCTTTAGATATAAAAATGATATACAAAGAACTACAATCCATCCTCTTTTTGTAACTTCTCACGAAATTTCAATATGATGCTCAGAGAAAACATTATGATGATTTTCCCAAGGTCACCTATTTGGAATGTAATTGAGGACTCTGCAAAACCCCTAAATGCCATGGACTGTATCTCAAAAAATATAGTGAAACAAGATCTAAAATTTGGGCTCGATCTTCACCAAGATTTATTCTCAAATTGGTTTTAATTTTAGATTCTAAACCTTTGTAGAAAACAATTATAGCGAAAATTCCATGATGACCTATTTGCAATGGAATTCTGAAGCTTGCAAAAACACTAACTTCCTCATATCATATCTCCGAAAATATAGCGAGACAAGATGTGAAATTTATACCCGAGTTTCAGAACTATTGTGGCTAAAATGGTTTTTTTATTTAGCTTCTGCAACTTTGTAGAGAAAATGTTATAGAGAGAATTCCACGATGACCTGTTTGGAGTAGCAAAACCCTAGAATCCAAAGCTCTGACACCAAATGTTAAGGAACCAACTCACAAAAAGATAGAAAAGATAGATCAATGACTTCATAATCAACCTCTTCGATGGGGAAACCTCCTTTACATTACACAAATGAAAAATTCTTGGATGATACAAATGACAAAACCTCCTTTCTATATATAGGACTATAAGGGGTCACAATATAATCAAAGCTGACATAAAAATAATAATATAAGGGCACAACAATAACAATAGTGGGCTTCTATGGGGCACAATAATAACAATATGGGGACAATAGGGGCACAACATTAATAATAAGGCCTACAATGAAAATAGTAATGGGTGAATCACTAGTATTATATGGACCTAATAGACTGGTTATATACAAGATTGTGGAACCAAAGGGTCTTCAACAGATCCTACTATTGCGGGCCTTTAGAATCAAATTGCCACCTTGACGGACATATTAAAATATCTTGCACCTTCACGGCCTACGATACTTCATATTTGGTGTACTCACTATCAGGCCGAAGGACATCCTGTGACATAATACCTGCGATTGAGGGGAGTAGGACAGTCCAGTAGCTCGATGGGACGTCCTCCACCACAATCTCTTGGAGTTGTGAAAATTTCATCAGCTCTTCCTTTTTAGGGCCATACATAATTCTAGTCATTTCCAAATCCTTAAGGTATGTCTAACAATGATTATTATGAGATATGTTGAAGTTTTGGTCATTCACCTTAACTATGTCCTATTCTACAAAAGTATTCCAATGTTCCCAATAATTTGTTTTGTGAATTTTTTGGATCACCCAACCATCATATGGATCAATGTCAGTCCTTGGATGCTTTAGTTGATCATCTTGACTATTCATTCTTCCGTATCAATGATACTCCTCAAGGATGAGGAGGGGGAGCTCCTAGGGGAGGAAGTATAGGTGGAAGAGTCCTGATTAGGTGTTATAATTGTGGTCAGGAAGGCCATGCCGTGAGATCCTATGCCATGAATACCTTAGTTTTCATACTATCGAGTGAATTCCTATGAAACTAAAGATTGTCCTGAACTTATTTCTTAGTGGGAGGAGCGCAACTAAGCTAAAGGATCTAATTTGGTATGTGCGGAGCCTCACAATCCTAGCTCTACAACGCAACCTAATATCAATGTTGTTACAAGAGGAAGAAAGAAGACTGGAGCTGATGTTGGAACTCCTAATTAGCCAAGTCTCATAAGAGCTACATATCCAAAGAAGTCTTATGATTCAAATCATCACAAGGAATACTATTGGGGCGCAGTTGAAATTTTCCTTCAATTTATTTCTTCACAAGGATCTCGTAGTGAATAACAATAGCAATTAAAGATCTGTGATGAGAAATATTCTGCAGAACCTTTCCAACCTATAATTGATTCCCTTAAGATATTTATACAAATTATGAATGATGAAAAACTTGTTGGTCAATTGCGAAAAGGTTAAAAGTTATTGCTAAGAATGATGTATTTTCTAAAGAACTAATTTATGTGAATTTACCTGAGCGAAATTCTAGATGAGTATGGCGAAACAAGAAGCGAACTAGAATGGAGTTTTGAGTAGACACTTAGATCTCAGGTCTCCAAATTAAGGACTCCATGTTGGACTTGGGCACAAATGTCAATATTTATCCGAGAAAAACTTAGGAAGCTCTTGGAAAAGCCAAGTTGGTATTTTCCCCTATTCAGTTGTGAATGGAAAATCAATATTGTATTCTTCCTTTTAGAATACTAGAGGATGTTGAAGTTGATATTTCCAGTGTCAAAACATATGCATATTTTGAAGTTATTGACATTATTGGGGATAAATATCCATATCCAGCTTTATTGGGCATCGACTAGGCTTTTGAAAACTATGCAATCATTGATTTGAAGTGGGAAACTATGACTTTTGAAGTAGATGGCATGCGAGTCATACAACCTCTTGATCCTTATCAGGGCCCGAGATTTACTAAACTAGTGGATGATGCTTATTCACCTAATTTATTGGATCAATTATATCAACTGACCATTGGGAGGTGATAGGATTATATTAACCCCACAACATCTAGATCTATCAGTTGGTGGAGTATGGAAAGTATTCAAGTCAGTTCCGATGCTGCGATGGAAGATTGGTAATAAGGAGCTCATGAAATCCATCCTCGACATTGTTCCACTATTCAATCTGTCTGTTGGATTGGTACTAAGGTACATGAGTTCCCATCTTCAATGGTACTAATTATGTTGTAGATTTCATTAAAGAAGTTTATTCTTGGATAGAAGAAATTCAAAAGTTTCCTCTCATGAGTGTTTCCTTGGAAGAAACCCTCGTAAGATGATGGGCAGCCCATCAGGATCAGCTTCAAGGTTGGAGCATAGTTAAGGTTGTCTTGATTTATCGTTTTCTTTGTCTAAATGAGCTTTTACATAAAATCCCCACTTATGATGGTCGTATTTGTCCACAAGAGCATGTTGGGAATTATTATTTTGTATGGGACGGTGATGGTCTAGCGGGTTAAATTTGGCTACATCTATTTATCCATTCCTTGGGAAATATTTCACAAGCTTGGTATTGGCAAGAGGAGTTGAAACGTCAAACAACAAATTCGGATGCCCAGTCCTGTCAAGAATTTTCCTTTTCTGATGATGATAAAAGGATAGCACAATCCCTTCAAGCTATTAGAGGAGTATTATTTTCAAGTGGGGACACTTTAGCAGAATGTAGCAAGTATGGAGATTTTTCACACCAATATGAATCAAGGTTCCATGAAGCTACTGCTTGTAGTAAAGCTAGTAAAGATTTGGATGATTACTTGCAGGAGCTAAAACATTTGTCCTTTAAAGAGACTGAAGGGGAACAAAAAAATAAACGATGATCCTATACATTATGCTCCACATCTACAGCTTCTTAAGTTGAAGAAGATGAATATCAGGACAAAATAGAAACCGAAGCTTGCTTCTACTGGGGACTATTGGGATGATCAAACCAGTCAGAATTTTTTTTATCTGCTCAAAGAATACAAGGATTCATTTCCTTGTTCCATTTTAGAGTTAAAGAGAATTAAAGGATATTTGGGAGAAATGAAAATAACATTGAAGCTAGACGTGAATCCAGTTAAACATTGGCCCTATAGATTGAATGTGTGATTCAAGGAGAAAGTGAAAAAGGAAATTGAGAAAATGCTAGTTGCTGGTCTTATATTCCCGGTTGATGAAGCCGAATGGATAGAACCCATTCTCATCTAGGATAAGAACAATTCAGAGGGAATTCGACTGTGTGTTAAATATTACAGCCTCAATAACACCTGTGTGCATGAGCCATTTCCAACTCCCTCTAGTGATGAAGTTTTGGAGAATGTTGGAGGAAATGAAGCTTATTATTTTACTGATGGTTTCACGGGGTATCATCAGGTAAACCTTATAGAAGGAGATAATAACAATACCACATTTAGTACCGAATGGGGGCCTTATGCTTATAATTTTATGCCCTTTAAGTTGAGGAATGCCCCTATTGATTTCTCCCACATTGTTATTGTTTCCTTCCATGAATATATACAAAAGTTTCTTGAAGTTTATATGGATGATTGGACCATTTATAGCTTGCTCAAGAATCATCTTAGATTTCTGCATGTTATGTTTGATAGATGCAGACAACTTCAAATATATTTGAACCTGAAGAAATGTGTTTTTGTTGTGCCTTTTGGAACACCATTAGGGCATATCATCTGCAAATAATGAGTATGTCTGGACCCTACAAAAGTTGAGGTAAGACTGAATATCCTGCCACTCGTTTTTTTCTGATAGTTTCACTCCACTTTAGGACAAACTAGTTATTTTCGCAAATTTATATGGAATTATGCTTTAATCGCAACCCCGCTTGAGAAGCTTCTTAAAAAATATTAATGCTTTGTGTGGTCTACTAAATGTGATGATGCATTTGATACTTTCAAGGAGAAACTTGCAAGTGCAACCATCCTGATCTACACGAACTAGAATAAGTCATTTCATGTACATGTTGATGCATCTGGAATTTCATTAGGAGCTATATTAATGCAACCAGGTGAAGGAAACATGGATCATCCTATTTATTTTGCAAGCATAAACTTTGAACCATGAAGAAAAATTATACTACCACAAAATGGGAAGCTTTAGCTATGGTATATTCTCTCCAAAAATTCTGACATTATTTACTGGGAGGTACATTCAATTTCTTCACAGACCAATCAACACCGAAATATTTAGTCAATAAGTTTATACTTGAAGGAATCATTTGTCTGTGGTTATTATTATTTCATGAATTTACTTTTGAGGTGATTGTCAAATCGGGAAGATAAAATGTGGGGCCAGACCATTTGTCTAGGTTGGATTCAGGAGAATTGGGGGGATCAATTGATGATCATTTGTCAGATGCTCATTTGTTTCATATTGAATTTTTCCCTGATTACTTTCAAGATAATGCCACTTTTCTTGCTACCGAACAATGGCCTCCTTATTATACTACTATGCAAAAGAAGCATTTGGTAGTTCGAGAAGTAGACTACCAACTTAGTGCAAGACAACTATATAAAATGGGACTAGACCATGTTTAGTGTCGTTGTATTCTTGATCATGAACGCGAAGACATATTATGGGAACTCCATGCGGGCGTCACAGGACGTCATGCTGGAGGCGAAGCTATTTCTCAGGAAGTTCTACAAGATAGCCTTTGGTGGCTGACTCTCTTTAAGGATGTGAAAGTATACGCAAATAATTGTGATGTCTATCAATGATTTGGAAAATTTTTGCACCACGATGAAATTCACTTTCATCTCGTACAAGCCCTTGCTTATTTTTAGAAATGGGTTGTTGATTTTATTGGGCCTATTCACCCTCCTGCTCGTCATTCTCATGCTCAATATATCATTACTGCAATAGATTATTTGACTCGCTGGGTGGAAGAAGCTCTTGCTAAAGACTGCACTGCTGATACAGTTGCTTGGTTTAGTTTTGAAAAAAATACTACCAGGTTTGGTTGTCTCCAAAGTCTTACAAGTGATTAAGGCTCCCATTTCATCAATGAAACAGTCCAGGATCTACTACAGAATTTCATGATACAACACCATAAGATCACTCCTTATCATCTGCAAGCCAATGGTACTATCAAAGATTTTAATAAATTTTTAGAGAAAGGACTTACTAAGGTTTGCTCCACCAATAGAGATGATTAGAATGAACGAGTTCCTGCTACTTTATGGGCCTACTGAAGTACCATCAAGTGATTGTACAAGTACACTCCTTTTGAAGTGGTTTATGGGAAATAAATTGTTGTTCCTGTTGAGTTCATTATTCCTAATATCTTATTGCTCATGCAACTCAAATTTATGAAGATGAGTCCATTCCTGAATGAGTGCATGAATTATTACAGCTAGATGAGTGTCGATTTATTTCCATCAAATTGTTAAGGAGTGCCAGAAGTATTGGCACGATCGACACATCAAGAAGAAATCATTTTCTATAGGAGACCAGGTATTACTTTATGACAGTAAGTATCACAAGCATCTTGGTAAGCTCCAAATGCATTGGCTTGGTCCTTTTTATGTTTCGAAAATCAAATATTCTTGTATTTTTCGACTTGATCAACTAGATGGTACACTTTTCTCTAGATGGGTGAATGACGCTCGCCTGGAGCCCTATTTTTCTACTTCAGTATCGAAATAAAATGTCATCTCTTCATGAGAGTACTAGGTAGGAGGTAGGGTAGATGTCTCAATAAGTATTTTATTAGTTTGTTTGTTTGTGTATTTAGTCTTTTTCCATAAGAATGTTGTCTTTTCAATTGCGATCCGCAACAACTTATTATGGTTAGGGATATTTTTTCATATCTTATTCTATCAATGTCACTAATGCTCATCTTTTCTATCTTTAATTCCTTTCATGTCTGAGTTAGTTACCAAATCCATTTCCAAATTCTCTATAAGGTTTCCCTTTTCCATTAGATTTTCTTTTAGATCACGAAATTCCTTAGTATGTGACAGGATTTCCTATCATTACTTTGAAGTTTGAGTCACATTTATCGCTCAAAAAAGCTAAGCTCTTCACCCTGTTGACTATTCTATATATACCCGCAATTCATTTCCATTTTCATCTCTTCCTCTCTCGAATTCATAGTTTCCACTCTGGTTCCATTACCACCTATCCCTGAACCTTCATTTCCTTCTCAACCCCCTGTTATGTATACTCATCATTTTGTAACCATATTTCGTCATGTTTGAATCGTTTTCATTCTATACCCTATTGACTCTCATATCCACTACCAAGACAACCTCTTAGCAAAATATGAAAAAGCCACTCTTGTTAATAATGACCTCTTTGATCCATCGTTTTTCCTTGTGCTCCAAACTGATGTATTTATGGAGCCCAATACTCGTTCAAATTCATGTTCTACCCTAAAAGTGAAAACCAATTTCCGTCCTTTGAAATTGTCCACTCTCTCTGTTCTGTGTGAGTTACCTCTTTTTGGCACCAATGGTGAAGTCACGCACTTCACAAATATTTTAATTAATCAATTTCATGGCGGTTCTCTCTGGTTGGATTGACAATACCCCTTCGACGCTGAAGATATTTACATAAATAGGATTGTCCATTTACGGTGTCGATGTTAGCTCAACTTTTCATAAAAGTGCTAAACACGGTAAGAAGACAAATGCGACTAATTTGTATAAAAGGTATGGAACCACCAAGAAATGTCACAGAGTTATTCTTGATATGATTAATAATATGTCGATTCAAGTTGATACCATTATTATCGCTACTAAATTCATGCGCCATTTTACTATAGGGGAATGTTCGTTGGACACCATATCAATTGGAGAGGCTTGCGTCTGAGGGGACCAACTGAATTGGTCTAGCCATCTTCTTAATCAATTATTTGAAGCTGCCCATGATTTTTATACATAGCCCATGTATTTTATTTTTGGATATCTTCTTCTTCCACTTACTATGTGCAAATGGTGTTCTCCATAAGGTCGAGACCTCATCACGGTTGTAGAAGGTGGACCTCTTGCATATGCTTACGCACCTTGGCGTAGTACTAAAGAAACTATCAAAAACCAGTTTATTGACCTTGCATTTGGACACAGGTTCAACAAAATGGATGTTGTGACCTGAACCATTTCAAGAGTGTCACTGCCTCTACTCAACCAATATGCTCATCAGGTCTAGTTCAGTGTAAATAATAGTTTTGTTTATCTCCAATTGTTGCATGTTTGTCCTACAACTTTTACTATGAGGAAGTTGTCATTCTACATCAGCGAGAGCGATTTCCATAATGAATTTCTCACTTAGCCAAGAGTCATGCCATAGTGGCAAAATGAAATGGACCTGTATAGTTTTGATTCCATGAGACCTGTTGGCAATGCTCTTTCATCCTCATTAAACCATCTTAGAGCTATGCCATAATATATCCAACCCCTCCTAAAGAATCGTGAGGAGTTTGTAAGCTTTGCATATGCTACTTGGACTAAGGTAGATTCTTTGGTTGAACAAGATAGATAGGTACATCAAGTCACTCCTATGTCCCATGTACTTCCCACCATCGCAGCCACCATTCCACCCCCGTTTCCACTTCATCTCACCAATTGTGTCATGATATTCATGCTTCCACCATCATCAAACTTGATGTCGAGCCACCATCCACTGATCCTTTTGTTCCCATTGATGAAGAAGAACCCCCATCCTGCATACAGCTTCCAATAAGTGACCTCATTCATCGAAAGCAATCATATCCGACCATCTAGATTCACCCAGTACCGCTGATGAGATGGAAGATATGGAAACTGATTCCACTTTTATTATTTCAACTAGTTTTCCTGTCACTATTGTTCCTCCACCATCCATTGCTCTTCCTTCTACCACTACCTCATCTCATCCCTCTTCTTCCACCACTTCGCTCATCTCTACTGAGAAATTCGTTGATTTCATGAAAGATCCAGAGCAGTGTCGTCAGGTAATCTCCCTTTCCGCCCAACAACATGACCTCATTACTTTTATTCCAACCCCCATTCTTCACAAAATTGCACAAAATAAGAAGGGTACTTTACAACAAGAATCTTCACCATAGGCTCAGTCAGAGCACTCAGTTTCTAGTGGCCAACCACTACAATCCTAAATTCTAACAATAGATTCAATTTCAGTGGACACCATCAGTACATGGTCTTCACTGAAATTGTTCGGTTTATTCATGCTCCTATCTCTCAGTTGGAGAACTGTCTAGTTCAGTCTGAGACTTGGTGTACAAATCTCCAAGTTTCCTGTGATGAGTAACACCATCAGCTCAATGTCCCTGCCACAGTAAAAACACAATTGTGCCTTGAGAAGTATGGTTTAGAGGCTCGATTAAGTTATGTTCATTCTAGATTGCAGCCTTTGTGGCCTACACTTCCCACTTTCACCGAAAAATAGCGTAAAGATCTCACTGTTTGTTCCCCTGTCAAATGTTGTACTTTTGTTGAAGTGGCATGTAAGAAAATGGTTACCAAGAATATTGAGCTCCAGGACACTATGATGACCCTGCAACAATCTTCATCAGATCCATCAACACTCTATCGATACCAGGTAGCTGATAAAATTCAAACATCCACCTCTCTCTATGACACTTTGCTAGAAATTATGCAGGAGCCACAATAGATGTTCAATAAAATTTCTTATTACAATGCCATTCTTGTAAATAAAATGCAAATATTGACCCCTTTCATGAGAATGTCAACAACCTATTCCAGCAAGAAATGATGACTTCAGATCTGGAAGTGAAGAAGCAAATCTTGAATTGAGCTAATGTATTAGATGGTCAGATTAATCAGTTGGAAGACACTTCACAGGCGACTAAAGGCGTCCTTCGAAACCTCCACCTAGAGGCACAATTTTTTCTTTTATCACTTTGAGCACGTTGTCCACTAGAGCTAATCAGCAGATCCAAGAACTTGTCCATTCGCAACCCATTGATCTCAGTGCCCAAATGGTTAAATAATTTTCAAATAAGGTATCTACACTTCTAGACTCGTGGAACTCCTTTGTTTCTGCATTCACCACATTTAAGGAGTCGACTCTTTAAAGTGTTCCAGAGTTGGGTCCTTCATTTGAAGGTACTGCAACTGATCAAAGCAGAATCCAACCAACCCAGCGTTCAGATGTAGCAACAACACATTGACTTAAGGTTGATTCAATGGATTGTGGTTAGGGCATGTTAGGTCCTTCGTTTTTTAAGGAATAGAATTTGTGAAGGAAAAATTGGATAAAGTCGTTGGAAACAGAGAACCAAAAAATCAAAGCAGTAGCAAAATATTTGTTTTGGGACTTGCGCAGCGGAAAGTAAGGGCACACACTGAAAAAGTTGGAACCATTTTTTATATTTCCAATAGAAAACCAAGGTAATGGCTCAAGGTTTTGGAAAACCATGGATCAAGAGAGCGAGGGATCAAAGACCAGATCAAGTGAACGTGGGCTATAAAAGAAGATGCAAAGCAATGGGAAACAAGTTTAAAGGAATTTGCAAAAGTTTAGACGATCTTACAAAGTGTAGATCTAAGTTGTGAGAAATAAAGACTGCTTGCATGCAGATCTAGTTATGTAATGAAATATTGTGATATTTGTTTCGAGTTGTAATATCTATGCACAAGTCTATAATGTGCCATAAAATGTAATGAAGGATTGTTGTTTATTAATAAAAGGAGAATGGGGGTTTTGTCGCATTTTTATGTGTTTCGCACCCCCTTTTTAAAATGTTATGTATCGTGATTATTCACTTTTAAATGCATAATTTAGCTTGTTGCAAATGAATGCATGGATGGTTGCACAGACTGCATAATATCTATTTCTATATTCCCTTCTATATTTTTATGGTTCTTGCTCGCCTCAGCTGAGATGCTCCTTTGATCCAAGGGAGTGAAAAATTTTGCGAAGTGCTAGACTATGCGGAAATCATTGTTGGCACCCTACGATGACCCCTCGGTCATTATTCATTCAAAATTTTCCTCCAACAATTTACCATCCTCCTTTGCAATCTAAAGGCAGAAGGGACTTGAGCACTGGCTTGGACATAGATAAATCTGAAGCAAAGCGAACAAGTGTTCATATGAAAATTTTATGGTCCCTCATGAAGCAACAGATCACAATCTAAAACTTCATATGAAAATGTTAAAATCCCTATGCTACAAATTAAAAGGCATTTTGAAATCATGCTTGGAGTTAATTAAACTCAAACATTTGTTCTTAGTAAAGTAAAAGTTCATTCATGAAATGTGGTGTATATCATGATCTAATATAGGTCTATGGCTTCAAAAGATGCCAAATAAGACCTCAAACTTTATTTAAAATCATAAGTATCTTGTAAAAAAACTATATGGTTTTAGCAAAAAAAAAATTAAAAGATTGAAAATAGTTAATGTATTCCTTTAATACAACACTAAAAATCAATTACTATAGTCACACACCCCCGAAGAGATAGGGACTAATAATAATTTTAAACTTTGATTCATGAGTTTGTATTTAAGCCTCATGTTGTAGAAATATCTTATAGATTGAAACTGCAGATTGTAATATTCTAAAACAATTGACTTGAATCTACTCTACTCATCAGTAGAAAAAATAAATGATCGATGAAATCACAAAGCATATACATAAAAGAATTCAATCACACATAACACAATGATTTTCCAGGGAAAGCCACAACAAAAAACCCTTGCTATTTGTATATTGCATTAACCAGAAAATATGAGAAGATTACAATGCTTTGCTCAAGCTTGAGCAATCTCTGCACTATCTCATTACTTCCCAGACAAGATCAAGCCAATACTTAGTCAATTCTTCTACCTTCCAAGCTCCTATTTCCTTGTGTTGTTGCCTTGGGAATTAGCCCATATTTAGTTGGGAAATTCCACAATTATGAATTGCACAATTCTCATAGCCATTCCTCTGATTGCATGCATGACCTGTACAATTACGTTGATTATACCACTGATATTACATTGTCCCTGAACTCCAATCTCAACGAGGTAAATCTCAAATATGACATGCATAAGTTATTTATGAGTGAATAATTAGTTAACTAGTTGAACACATGAAGCAACACCCTACTGTATGACCTCCTACTAGTTCTTCCATCAGTTGGAACTAATTGAACTAACTTTAACTCAGTTAAACTGAATTAATTAATTACAGCTCAAAATAAACTCAACCAGGGCTCCTATAATGTAAGAGACACTCTACATGACCCATGCTAGACCCTCAACTTGAATTAACTGAGTCAACTAAGTCAAATTAACTTATTTACCTATTACAAGTTGTCATGAGATGTGGAAATACATTTTAATTCCTAATTTAATTCAAGGAAAAAATTAAATTAGGATTTTCTTGTTACATTTTCAACACTCCCTCTTGAAAAGAAAGGGATTATCTACTACTATGATCCTTCCTTCGTGAAACTCAAATTTTCATCTTGACAATGCCTTTGTCAAAATATTTTTCATCTTGTTCCTCTGTAGGAATGTACTCTAGCAACATGATTCTCCTCTACACACAATCTCGTAGATGGTTATACCAGATTTCGATATGCTTGGACCGATCATGAAAAACTAGATTCTTAGAGAGTTTGATACAACTCTAATTGTCATAGTAAATCCTTGTAGGATCCATCTGTTGATGAAATAACCCAACAAGGATCTTCCTCATCTATATAGCCTAATAAGTTGCTTGACTAGTAGCCATGTACTCTGCTTCTGCTGAACTGAGTGAAACTAATCTCTGCTTCCTGCTGTACCAAGAAACCACCACTGACCCAATACTGAAGATTCCTCTTGATGTTCTCTTTATTTTAGATGGACTCCCTGCCCAATTTGCATCTATGAAGCCTTGAAGCTTCACTCCCTCTATCTGTTTGTAACAAAGACCAAACTAAGTGGTACCTCTGAGGTATCTCAACACACATTTAGCTGCCTTACAATAGAGTTTGGTTGGCTTAACCATAGCTTGACTAATATGGTTAACTACAAAACACATGTCTGGTCATGTGTTCATCAAATACATAAGTTAACCCACAAGTTGTCTATAAATAGTAACCTCCACTACTTCACCTAAAGTAGCATCTTCCTTCCTCCAATTACCCACTAGAGGAGTCTCCATGGGTTTGCTGCTCTCCATGTGGAAATTTTTTAGTATCTCATTGACGTACTTTCCGTGAGAGATAAACAGTGCTGCATCTCCTTTCCATACTTCCATACCAAGAAAATAATGCATGAGCCCCAGGTCCTTCATCTCAAATTCTCTTACAAGATTCTCTTTGCAATATTTTATTATCTTCTCATCACCTATTAAAATCAAGTGGTCGAAATATAATACTATAATCAACAATTTACCTTCAACCACAATATGGTAAAGGTTTGCATCTGCTTCACTTTTAGTGAAGCTAAATCCAGTGAAATAGCTGTCAATCCTAGTGTACCAAGCATGGGGTTCTTGTTTTAGTCCATACAACACTCGCTTGAGTCTACACACATGTGAATCTCTATTGAAGGTATCAAATCATTCTAGCTTCTTAATAAACACCTCTTCCTCAATCATATTGTTGATGAATGTTGTCTTCACATCCATCTGATGTATCTTCCATCCCATTTGTGCTGACAATGATAAAATAGATATGATTGAAGAGTACCTTGCCGTTGGAGAAAAGGTCTCATCATAATCAGTTCCCTCCACTTGAGAGAACCCTCTGGCCATAAATATGGCATTTTGTTTCTCTAGATTCCCATATGTTGCTCGCTTTACCTTGTAAATACATCTAGAACTCACCACTAACTTGTCTGTTGGTCTTGGGACGACTTCCAAAACATTGTTTACGATAATGGAGTCATACTCCTCAAACATGGCATCTACCCAAACTGGTTGTTGCACTGATTCATCGAATGAGGATGGCTCAACCTCTACACTCTTGCTCATCAGAGCCATGTAGCTACTGTACCAATTTGGTGACCTCCTCTACCTACACTATGAGGTGGGTGCTCCCACATTATCTCTAGAATAATGTATCAATCTGTTAGCCTCTTTGGTGCACTTCCTTCCATCTTTGGAAGTCTCTACATGAGTGGGTGCTTCCATTCTTTTTTCCTCTGCATGTGGTTGCTCCACATTTTCCTGAGGTTCCTCCTTTGGAGCTAAAAGCTTCTAATATGCATGTAACTGAAGCTCCTTCTCAAGGGAACATCTCATGGCCTTCTCTTCGTTTAACTTCACATCTCTATGAACCAATTTAATCCTGTTGGATGGCAGGTACACCTAATAGTTGTGAGGTGTATCAGTGTACCCCACAAATATGCCCAACTCAGCTGTTGGATCTAGATTTTTCTATAAATTCTTGGTAGCATGACAGCAGAATGACAAACAAAATATCCTTAAGTGTGACACGTTTGGTTTCTATTGTAGCAGCTACAACCACCCTCCAAAATTGTGCCCTAGATTCATTTAGGAGCCTCCCTACCAACCATCCTTAGTAGCATGTCTTGCACTATCCAAGTACATAGGCTTCAACTAAGTTTTAGTGGCCTCCCAGCCTGTGCATGTCAACTTGTTTGTCTCCCACCTGCATGTTGACATTCCAGACTTAGTCATTTTCTGGTTGTGGTGTTCACCTAGAAAATTGCGCAATTCTGGAGGGGAACCAACTTTCCCTCCCAAAATTGCACAATCTAATTGGGCTGCGTGCTGGGCTCCAAAAATGCATAATCCAATCAGGTAGCCTTCCCTTTAAAAAATGCACAATTCATCCCAACACTAGGCTTCATCTCAAAAAATGTGCAATTCTGACTGACTGCAAAGTCTTTAGTCTAGAAATTGCACAATGCATGATGGACAACTAGTCTTGCTCAACCCAGAAACTACGCAATTATTATTCCCAGGCTTGCAGGCTGTTGCATGTGCTCCCAGGTTGACCAATTCCCTCTAGGACTAACCAATCTTGGTTTGTATGCATGGGCTACTTTTCCCAAAAAAGAAAAAATCAAAAAGCAAAAAAGCATCCCTAGATTTTAGGGATTTATTTCTAGCAGCTCGCAGTTGTAACGGCCCATCTAAACTAATCCACTATATAAAGTTTCAAACTTTATAATAAAAAACAAATGTGATGAATTTTAAATAATAAAGTTATTTAAAGTTTTATAAATATAATTTTTGTAAACTTTATAAAATATAATTCTAAACTTTATAAAATATATATAAATATTAAACTTTACAAAATATATATATATATATATATATATATATATATATATATATATATATATATTAATTTTATAAAATATAATTATAAACTTTATAAAATATATATATATTAAACCTTACAATATATAAAGTAACTTTATAAAATATAAATTATAAGTTAAACGTTGTGAGGTATAAGTGACCTTTATAAAACTAAAGAATATAACAATAAAGACCCTCATGTACGGGGACGTTTAATTCCAGGATAAACTTCAGAGTGCTTTGACAGCAGGGAGAGAGACTCAGAGCGTGGAAGGCGTGTCGGGACAGGGGAAGGCGGTGGTTGCATGCTGGAGAGCGGCCACCGCCAGGCCCGGGGTTAAAACCGAATTTGTGAACCGAGATCAGGGAGAAAAATGGAGCAGTAAAACCAGAGGAGGTGGAGCAGAATTTAGCAGTGACAGAGATTTACTATTGGATGAGCTTTAATCCGACTGAGGTTCTGGGCACGGGGGACAGTGGGCTTCTGTGAGAAGCTTGCTGGATTGAGCAGCCAGCCTCTGCTCAATCAGGTTGGGTGGAATTGGTCTCCCTGGGTAATTGGAGCAGTAATTGGAGCAAACAGCAGCAGAACAAAACAGCAACAGTATCGACAGCTTCACAGGATCAGCTAGCAGTTCAGGTAAGTGCAAAAATTAAGTTTTTAAGCTTCCTGTTTTCCAGTTTATGAATATTTACATGTTTTCTGTTTTCCAATTTGCGGGTATTACAGCAGTTACATGCAAAAGTCGTTTTAGAAACCTCCCGCCAAGTGTCATTTTTTCCTAGATTTATGGCATGTGCGTCATAAGCCTCGATCTTATCATACTTATTTATTCGATGCTTTAGATCTCATTCCTCACATCGATCTTGGAGCTCTAACATCCCACATAACATATAGGATCATTCAACACATTCAACTCAACTTTTTCTTGGTAAGTCTATTTTTCATGTCTTTTGCTTCTTTTCTATTTATTTTTGTATTTTGCTTTCCGTGAATGTTGTGTTTTAGTTTTTTTGAAAGTCTGTTATCGTATTAATGAATGTTTTCTTGTAGAAGCATTGTTTCAAGGTTTTCATTGCATCTCACTACTATCGCATGAATGGCATTATTTCTGCACTGACGGTCGCTGTTGCGGCAAATTGCTTCACACACATGCTTGCTTTCCCATTTTCTAAATCTTGAACTCATTGTTTTCATGCTTGATCATTAACTCTAGTTTGCACTCAGCTTCGACATGCATTCAAAACTTTTCATGTTTTCAGTCACCCGTCGATGGGTCTGGGCTGCCTTGGCCCAGACCTTGCCTTGCCCAGCTAGCAATAAGAATTTTTTAGAGTGAAGGCTCTGCCTTCCCTCTAGAAACTACACAAATTTGGCCCAACACTAGCCTCGAGGCTTTCTTTGTGCAATTCTAGGAGGCAATGCCTTGTTGGCCCCAGAAATTGCGCAATGTAGTTGTTGGGTTTGCATGTCATTGCTGACTAAAATTGCGCATTGCGCAGTTTTAGTCCTCAGCAGGCCATCCTGGACTCTGCATTGCATAGTTTTAGTAGTCAGTCAGCCTCTTGAAGGCCTAGATTGTGCCTTTCACAATTTTGGTAGTCAATCTCCCAACCTCTCAGTGAAAATTGCGCAATCTTCCCAGTCAGTCACCCGGGTATGTTGCATGTCAATCCTTAAAGTTGTTTTGGTTTTCAATTGAGAAATTTATTTCCATGAGTTTTTTCTATGTCTCTAGGTATCACAGTTGTTCATCTATCTCTCAGCAGTACAGTTTCAATGGCCTCCAAGAGAGTAGGGTCAAAGGACACCGTCAAAAGTACAACTGCAGATATAGCTGAACAAGTGTTATGAGCTTGCCTATCTATGAAGACACCAAGTTGTTCATAGACAAAGATATCAAGATGAAATGGCAGGACATCAATGATACATTCTCAAGCACATTTGAGGAAAATCTGGAAGACCGTAGGGTCTATATCAACATTCACAAGTCTAGCTTGTAGGTTTTAACCCCGTACAGAAATTACTTGCGTACGAATTCTAAAACATAGAAAATAACAATGCGAGAGCATAACACATAAAACACATATACAGAAAGATTTTCCCCTGGATCCAAAAATTGGGACTACCAGCTTGATTTTTCATTATGTTCCTTTCAATGTTATAATACATATTTATACATGCGAAAGCATCCAATACCATGGACTAAAAAACCATCGCATCCAAAACCATGTGTGAAAATCATGTGCAAAACCATAGGTGGGTCCGTCCAACCTAACTTAGGGTCAAAAAAAAAAAATTTCTAGGTCGCTACCCCGGACCCCATAAAGTTGGGTGACGGGTATGCCTCAAACCCCCTGTGACACCCCCCACTACACAATCAATGCAACGAAGGGGGGCTCTGCCCCCCCTCTAACCCCCTGGTTAACTACGTGGGCTAGTCGTGGAAAGAATATAACACAAACCAACATTATCCCACTTTTTGTTTTCTTTCCACAAGGGGCCACAAGATAGCTTAGTCATTTTTCCAGGCCTGAAACACCCATTGTCTCTCTACACCAAGAGAACTTCTCAGAGCTCACAGATTTTGTCAATGCATCTGCAGTATTCTTCAAAGTGTGCACCTTTACCAGCAACACCTTTTTGTCTTCTATCATATCCCTCACAAAGTGACACTAAACATCAATGTGCTTTGTCTTTGAATGATATGCAGGGTTCTTTGCCAAGAAAATTGCACTTTGGATGTCACAATCTATCCTTATAGCTTGCTGTACTAACTCCATACTTGAGCACAATCTCTGTAACCAAACTGCTTCCTTGCTTTCATGAGTGGCTGCCATGTATTCTGCCTCTGTAGTTGATAGTGCCACTATAGATTATTTCTTACTGATCCAACTGACTACACCTCCAAATAGGTTAAACACATACCCACTTGTAGATATTTTCTGATCCAGATCTGTAGCCTAGTTTGCATCAACAAAGCCACGAATATCCAACACTCTGTCCAATCCTAGTCTTCCTTGGTAGTAGAAACCATAATCACTAGTGCCACACAAATACCTGAAAGCCCGCTTCACTACTATCTAATGCTCCTTTCCTATTTTTGACATAAACCTGCTCAATACTCCCACTGCATGTGCAATGTCTGGTCTAGTATAGACCATTGCATACATCAGGCTATCGACTGCACTTGCATATGGAACACGGGACATGTCCTCTTCCTCTTCTTGTTTCTTGGGACACTGTTCAGTAGATAACCTCACACCTACAGGAATAGGAACCTTCACTAGTTTACTACCTTGCATATTAAACCTTTGCAGTATTGTCTCAACATACTTCCTCTGGTTTAACCAGAGCTTCCTCTTTTCCCTATCTCTTTTAATTTCCATGCCCAAAATATAGTTTGCAACACCAAGATCCTTCATGTCGAATTTGGAGGACAATTGGGTCTTCAAATCTTGGATAATTTCTTTCTCATTTCCAACCAACAACATATCATCCACATACAAGACCAGATAAATAACACAATCACCAATTAATTTAAAATACACACAGTGATCTGCTTTGCTTCTGGTGAAGCCAAGTCCCCGTATAAATGTATCAAATTTCTGATACCACATTCTTAGTGACTGTTTTAACCCATACAAAGACTTATTTAACTTGCATACATGTTCTTTCTTACCCTTCACCGCAAAGCCTTCAGGTTGCTTCATGTAGATTTCCTCTTCCAGATCCCTGTGAAGAAATGTTGTCTTCACATCCATCTGTTCTACCTCAAAATCAAAAGCAGCAGCAACAGATAAAAGTAATCTAATAGAAGTTACCTCAGTAACAGGAGAAAAAATATCACCAAAATCAATTCCTGGCACCTGGGAATAACCTTTTGCTACCAACCGAGCTTTGTATTTCTCCACCTTTCCTTTTGTATTTGTCTTCTTCTTAAACACCCATTTGCTGCCAATGGGTTTCCTTCCAGCCGACAACTCCACCAGAGCCCAAGCCTCATTTTTGTGTAAAGATGCCATTTCATCAACCACGGCCTCTTTCTAGAGTTTGCCATCCTCTGTATCTACCGCTTCCTTCACAGTTCTGGGATCATCGTAAGTTACAATAGATAAAGCAAAATTTGAATAGAAAGCATATGGACTATAAATTTCTGGCTGCCTTCTTTCTCGAACTGATCTTCTCACACCCGGAGTTTGTGTCTCTTCATCTTCTGATTCCTCCTCTGCTGTAGAGTCTGATTCTTCCTCCTTAAGCTAAAACACTATCTTCTTAGGTTCTTTTGGTTGGACTTCATGTTTAATAACATATTTTACCTCTCTGAACACCACATCTCAGCTATACACAACCTTCCTTGTTATTGAGTTCCAAAGCTTATAACCCTTTAAACCATCATTATACCCAACAAAGATGCACCTTTCAGATTTACTATCCAACTTGGTTCATTTCTTCTTTGGAAAATGTACATATGCATCACATCCAAATACCCTCAGATGTGAAAGAGAGGGTTTCTTACCAGTCCATACCTCTTGTGGAGTCTTATCCTCCAACACTGATGAAGGTGACTCGTTGACTAGGTAACATGTAGTATCCATCACCTCTGCCCAGAATTCTTGTCCTAACCCGGCACCGCTGAGCATGCTTCTTTCCCTTTCCATCAACGTCTTATTCATTCTTTCTGCAACTCCATTTTGCTGAGGTGCATATGGAGTAGTCTTCTATCGTGCTATACCACACTTAGATCCCTTTCCTTTATCAGAAGCTTTAGATTTACAGTCCCTTTTGAAGTGCCCTTCCTTTCCGCATTTCCAGCACACCACCTTTACAGGTTTTCATGGAGATTTAGATATCCCCCAGATTTAGATCTCCCACTCGATGACTTATTTTTGTTTCTGTTCTGGGACCGTCCTCGTACAGACAAGGCATCACCATTTTGGCTCTCCATATTTTTCCGTCTCATATCCTCTGTCAGCAAAGCTGAGACTTTTTCATCAAAATTCAAGGTAGTTGCCTTGCTACATATTGCAATAACCAGACTATCCCACGAATCTGGTAGAGAAAACAAAAAACTAATGCACTTATCTTCATTTGAAATTTTAATATCAACAGATGCTAGCTAACTTACCACAGTATTAAATGAGTTCAGATGCTCTGTCACCGAGTCTCTATCTTTCATCCTCAAGTTATACAACTTTTTCCATAGGAACAATTTATTCACCAAAGACTTAGACTGGTACAAAGTCCCTAACTTGTCCCACAAATCCTTTGTCGTAGCTTCCCCTGATACATTTAGCAATACTGAATCTGAGACACACAATCGTATTGTGCTTTTTACCTTCCGATCCAACTTCTTCCATTCTTCATCGGACACTCCTGTTAGTTTAGTACCCGGATCTATCGCGATCCACTGATCTTTATCCACCAACAAATCCTCCATCTTGAGTTTCCACAACTCAAAACTCTGACCATTAAATTTCTAAATCTCTATCTTTCCACTACTTGCCATCATCTTTCACAACCAGAATTGATCTCGTAGATCTCCCACTGAACAGGGTCTACCATAGGCCTGAGCAAAACCCCTCAATAACAAAGGCGTCCCCTTGAAGCCAAAACTGCTCTGATACCAAATGTAGGTTTTAACCCCTTATAGAAATTACCTGCATACAAATTCTAAAACACACAAAATAAAAAACGCGAGAGCATAACACATAAAACACATATACACAGAGATTTTCCCCTAGATCCCAAAACCGGGACTACCGGCTTGATTTTTCATTATGTTCCTTTCAATGTTATAATACATATTTATACATGCCAAAGCATCCAATACCATGGACTGAAAAACCATGGCGTCCAAAACCATGTGTGAAAATCATGCACAAAACCATAGGTGGGTCCACCTAACCTAACATAGGGTCCAAAACCAAAATTTTCCAGGCCGGTGCCCCAGATACCATAAAGTGGGGTTACCAGTATGCCTCAAACACCCTGCGACCCCCCCCGGGCTATACAATTGGTGTAATGAAGGGGGGCTCTGTCCCCCCTCTAACCCCCCGGTTAACTACGTGGGCTAGTCATGAAAAGAATATAACAAAACCCAACATGCTTGTACCAGAATGCATGTAGTTATCCCATGTTTCCATGCATGGACATGATCCACTCGATTTTCTTACATATTGATCCCGAGACGATGGTGTTGAGCAGTACCAATGGAACAAAACTTGCTACCTTCAGGGCGAACTACTTTCAAGATATGTATCACTTGCCATCGTCGGTGATCACAATCTAGAAACCCTTCAATAGACCAAGCAGCAGTGCAAACTCAAGAGATATCTTGAAGAGTTGGGTGAAAGATCCAACCAAGTTCTAGACAACATCCAGCTAGGTTTACAAGACAAATATATTGTGGAAGACATATTAGTACTTGGTCATATTTGCATGTTCTTATACACCCAAGAGAGCACAAAGACCTTCACACAAAGTTGGGTGATCGTGTTGGACCAACTATCCAGCAAAGGAAGACCTTGCAACTGGTCTGACATGCTGGCTCTCGAGTTGAAGGAATAGGTAACAGAAGCTGAGCATCCACCTAAGGGTCAGCAAGAGGAGATATACATGTCCACTTACATTCTGGATGCAGTTTGTTCCCGTTAGTAGTTACTAGGCTTGGGTTGAGCATGGACACCTTTAGAAGCCTCTGTGCACACTTATTGCAAATTGTTCTCTGAATGGAGTTTTCGTAGAGTTATCATATGGTTGTTAGACTACTTTTCCACTCTGGTGTACAAAATGATATTTGAGTAGGATCCACCTTGCATGTCGCAAGTAGTGATGGATGCATTGATTGAGATGGTAGATTGGTATGCCTCACCCCTTGACACCTTCATACGGATGTGCAACGTGGAGAAAGCTTTTCATTTTTTACCGAAGTTTTCCATGGACAAGCTCTTCATGCAAGAGGTGTCATATCACATCTCAATAGGGTTGTCAACGAGACTGCACAGGAAGAACAAGGCACCTTAGCTTGCTCTTCCTTTTCACACTAGGTTGTATATACACCATGTGAGGATGAAGAAGTGTTTAAGGAAGGATAACCTTTCAACCAATCTTTAAGAGCCTTTCAAGCCCCTATCACTTGTAATTTTAGATTTCTTGACACAATTAAGATGACTAAAATAAAAAGTTGATTCATATTATTGTAGTACTTGTTAGGTAGTTGTATTTTTGTTCTTAGACTAAATTATTCATTCATGTTAGCCATTTTTACCTGTATTACTTATTATCTAGTCACATATTTTGACCTGTGACTAAATTAGTGATTTATGTTAGTTGTTTATAGTTCGGTCACTTAAGATTGCTCATTTTTTGTAGTATTTCACTTGGAAAAGCTGCGGTGACTAAATTTTTCAGTCACCTAGTCACTAATTTCTCATTTTCTACTAGTGGTATGAGATACGAAATCAAAAGCATGCTGAGGACTAGATGAAGGAATTCAGAAGATTAACCTTCGGCACCAGAAGTTCAGTCTGTATGACCCGCATTGCTTAGTGAAAGACCATTGTACGAGAGTGCAACATCCTTAGATCCATGGGGCCTGTCATTGGCTTGAGGAATACCCAGGTATATATTATTATCACTTCTCTAGGGTCAATGAACCGATTGACATAGCTGTAGAGTGGTTAGCAAAGCATAGGAAAGTAACATCTCAGAGAGCAACATCATCAACAATAGTGGCGGGTAGCAGACCTGCGCGTGACAAAGGCAAGAGGAAGGTTGTTGATATTGTAGAGGCAAAGAAAAGCTGCAAGTTCAAAGCAAATCCATTTCTGTTGAAAGCAACTTTGGAGAAGGAGGCTAAGAGACGAGAACGCGACAGAAGGATCACGCAAAGGAAATGAGAGAAACAAAATATGGAGGAAATAGAAAAGGAGTTGAAGCGACAACTCAGAGAAGAACAGGAGCTACACAGAAGAGAGAAGGAAGCGCATCAGGAACATGTAAAACAAGAGGTGCAACATGCACAGATTGATGAAACTGTGCCCATACTGGTTATAGACCCATTCGAATAGCTGGTAGTTGCAGGAGCAAGACTTAGCTCAAGAGATTGAACAAATGATAGAGTAGATGGACATGGATATCGTTAAGCTAGAGTTAGATCAAGATATTGACCTCATGCCTCAGAACCAAGAGGTCACCTCATTGGCTTCGCCAGGTCCGGAAGAAGAGAATGTCCCAATCGATCGAGGAGACACTGAGATTCTTGAAGACAATCCGGAGGTAGAGATGCACAATATATCTTTCAACGAGTCACAACATAGAGTTGTGTAGTCACGCAGGTTGCCTACTCTGGATGTCCATGTATCTTCTGCATAGTTTGAAGAACAGGTGATTGTGTCTGATGTGCACAAGCATCCAAGTACATTGGACGATGCTACTAGAGCATATGCCAAAGCCACTAGCTCGAGCGTTTGATTCTTGATAGCGTAAAATGAGCGCATGGCTAGGGACTTACAAGTGGCCAAGTAGGGAGGGGAATGGGTTACAACGTCCACTAGAGCAGAGTTGAGGAGGGTGATATTGAATGAAGTATCATTTCTTGAGATAGTCATGTGGACGTTATATTCCAGATTCATCGTTGTGCATAAGTTAGTTGTCCATCTCAACGGTTGGCAGCAACGCTGTGCTAGGAGAGAATACATCTTGTCAAATCTGCACACTATTTTCAATCACATGCAAACATGGACAATGAGGTTCAATGGAGCCCCATTGCACTTGCCAAAGATAATGGTAGAGTTGAAGGCATGCATCCGGAGTTAGATCTGAAACTATGAGGAACTCCCACAGCTCATCACCAGTTTGCAGGCTTCACATGCACAGGTGTTCAAAAGCATGGATGTCATTGTGCGCATGCACACAATCCCATCCATTGGCACACTCACCGAGGCAAAGAAAAAGAACCAAGTCTGACTAGAGCTTGACATGTACTTTGATGAGTTGATTAGCATAGCCACAACCACAAACTTGGAGATCAGTGCAAACACTATGCATCAGAGTGTTGCTGGTCTGACTGCACTCAAGGCTATGATGCGCATGTTATCAGATGAGTTGGACAGAGGTGCCAAATCATTTTACCTGGATGCAACAGTGGTAAGAGTTCACTTTCAGCAGGATGTCACCATTGAGCACACAGACACCATAACGGACGACGAAGCTTGGCATCAGTTTGCCACTGTCGATCATCGCGAGGATGTCTTATGATGCATAGAATTTCTTGAATTCATTTGAGACATATTCTCCACCATTATCGCTTCTGAGAGATTTAACTTTCCTTCCAGTATCTTTTTCGACAAGTGATTTAAATTCACAAAATTTAGTGAACGTCTAATCTTTCTTCTACATGAACAAAATGCAGCACTTATGAGAAAAATCATCAACAAATACTACATAATACTTATGCGTGGCCATGGATGCTGTTGAGAACGGTCCACACACATTTGAGTGAACTCTATCAAGGATTTCTTGTTCTTGAATGTCTTTATCATGAAAGGAAGCTTTGGTGTACATCCCCAATGTACGCCCTTTGCATGTTTCTCTCTGCTCTAGTATACCCTTGGGAAGTCCTATAGAAATTTTCTACATAATATTCAAAGCTCTGTGGTGCAAGTGATCCAATCTTCTATGCCACAACTAACCAATGTCTCATCTCTAGACCTTCTCTACTTTTGTGCTCAAAGCAGCGCAATCTTCTACATCAAATTTGTAGAGGTTCTTCACCTGAACCCTGATCCGCTTCACCTAGCATGAGGCTATGTGACAAAGGAAAGCATTTCCCTTAATAAATATCACATTGTATCCATGGTCCTCCAACATGGTAACTGAAACCAAATTCTTCTTCAAACCTGAAACATACATGGTACCTTTTAGTGTGAGAGGAGAACTAGACTCCTTGTGAAAGGTAATAGTATCAATGCCAGTCATGCTATACCTTTCGTCATCTCCCATCTCAATATGCATTTGGAGGTCCTTCTCCTCCAAGTCATTGAAGAATTATTTATTGTCACTCATATGGAATGAGGCTCCACTATCTAGATACCACAAACTATCCATCACTAATGTCACCATGCAAGCGATGAGGGTGAAATCCATCTCGAATTGTGAAGCAAGAGCTTCACCTGCCACTCCTCTTGAGGGATTCTTACTGACCTTCTTGTGCGAACACTTTGTGGCATAGTATCCCATCTCGTGATAGTGAAAACATTTAATCTTCGACATGTCCTTCTTCTTGTCACCCTATCTAGAATCTGATTTAGAATGGGATGAATTCCCCTTTCCTTTCTTTGACTTTCCATCTAAGGAACAATTCTCCTCATCATCATGCTTGGTGAGGATCCATATCTGGCTTTCCGTCGAATCTCTTCTTTTACCAAGTCAAACTACAACCCCTCCCACTCTAGTAGCTTCTCCTTCCCATTAACTGAGTCCTGGTAACTGTGCCAACTCTTGGGAAGGCCTAGAAGTGCTAAGCTCACCATATCGCCTTCAACAACTCTAACACTGACACTTCCAAGCTTATCCTGACATTGGGTGAACTTGGTGAAGTACTTCGGTATTGAGTCACCCTTCTCCATCTTGATCTTTCTAAGCTTGTCCTTAAAATCCAGCTTCCTATGGTCATTGTTGTTTTGAAATGGGTTTGTCAAGGCCTTTCACATTACAAATGGAGTTTCCTTACCGTAGAGGTTTGAGACAATATGATCTCGAACTCCTTCTAGGATAATCCTTCTCACCTTTGCCACACATTTTCTCCACTCGACTAGATATTGAGCATTAACTGGCTTAGGAATATCTTTGTCCATAATTTCCTTAAGCTCGTTGTCTTCCAACACTTCTTCAATCATGTCCTTCCAATTAATAAATTTTGAACTACCCTCAAGGGAATATTTAAGTCTCAATCTATAGAATGACATTCTGTTAACTCTGAAGTACGATACTGCAAATTCAATTTCTCCTGCAAAAGACAAAATCCTATTCTCCTCTTCTATAGTGATTTCGGCTCTGATACCATATAGAAATTCCTTCTAGATTCAAACTGCAGATTTTAACATTCTAAAAAAATTGAATTGAATCTAATCTACTCATTAGTGGAAACAATAAACAATCGATAAAATCATGAAGCATATAAGAGAAAGAATTCAATCACACATAACACAATGATTTTCTGGGGATGCCACAACTAAAAACTCCTATTATCTATATATTACATTAATCAGAAAATATGAGAAGATTACAATGCTTTGCTCAAGCCCGAGCAATCTCTGCACTATTTCTATCTATCTCATTGCTTCCTAGACAAGCTCAAGTCAATACTTAGCCAATTATGTTGCCTACCAAGCCCCTATTTCCTTACACTTTTCCCTTGGGAATTAGCCCATATTTAATTGGTAAATTCCACAATTATGAATTGTGCAATTATATTATAGGTGTTCCTTTGATTGCATGCACCACCTATACAATTTAAATGATTATACAACTGATAGTACATTGTCCATGAACTCCAATCTCAACCAGGTAACTCTCCAATTTGACATGCATGAGTTATTTATGAGTAAATCATCAATTCATTGGTTGAACACATGAACCAACACCCCACTGTCTGAACTCCTACTAGTTCCCCCATCAGTTGGAACTAATTTAACTGGCTTTAACTCAGTGAAACTGAATTAATTAATTACAACTCAACGAGAACTCTTAGAATGTAGGAGACACTCTACATGACTCAAGTTATATTTTCGACTCGAATTAATTGAGTTAACTAAGCCAAATTAACTTAGTTAACTATTACAAGTTGTCGTGAGATATAGAATTACAATTTAATTCCTAATTTAATTAAAAGACAAAATTAAATTAAGATTTTGTTGTTGCATTATTACCACATATAATATGATTTAAAACCACTTACAAATGGTTGAACGTGATACTCTGAAATGAATCTACAATACTTACCATTATTAGGCCGATAGGCCTTCCTATGCATCAAAAATCGTCAACACTTTTACCCTACTCTGTTCGATTAGGTGAGACACTTTCAACCATTGATTTAAGCATTGCCGAGTTTACAGGCAGTTGTTACAAATAGAAAATCTCAAAAAAAAATTAAGCATTGCTGAGTTTACAAGCAATTGTTACACAAAGCTTGAAGATTTTTTAAACATTGTCGAGTTTACAGGACGTTGTTACACATTATAAGGATAGCCATATGTTTTCTTTAAATCCGGCATCTACAAGCCCTACTGTGCCTAATTACCACCTGAAAAATGGGCCAACATCGGAAAACTTGGGAACAGGCTCCAACGCGGCTAATCCACAAATGGGTATGCGCAGCGATAACAATATAAGTAGTACTTCATCGAATTCGATCTCGAGAACTTTCAATCTTGAGGCCTTACAGCAGCAGCCATTTTATCAATGCTTATTTTCGCATACAAACAATCAAATTGCCTTACATAATTACTCTGCAATCACACAGTTCGATGGAGCAGCAGCGACAATGCCCTATGCAGCAGCGCCCGCTAACAGCGAAGCATCCCAGAATTCAAACCAATAGACGAATCAAAGTCTGTTTTCAAGTTTAAGTGCCTCAGCATTTCAAATCCCTTCAGGCCTTTGCAGAGATATTGTTATGCCAAAGCAGCTTCATCATGAGTTTTTTAGTAGCCAGCCTCAGCCTCACAGAATATTAAGTGGCCCCCCGGTATGGAACTCCAACAGCATATACACAGATTTTGGGAACAATAACACTAATAATATTGCAGTATCGGCGCCTAATATGATGAGAGGAGGTGGGCACTATAACTCATTAATACTCAGGGGTACCCTTCAGTCCAGTTCAAGTCCTGTTCGTGTCCGATCTAACCCTCCGTTGCTGCACGAAAATGCCTCCGCCGGCCAATCTCCTCAGACCGGTGATGGCTTCTCGGGCTTTCGGATTCCGGCACGAATTCAGGGCATCGATCACGAGAACGACGATGTGAAGCCCTCACAGGCTTCCTCGAACTCTCCTTTTTAATCACACTGCTTCAGCTATTCTACCAGGTGTGGCCATCATTTTATTTTATTTTCTTTAACCTTGAATTCATTTATTTAACACGCTGTTCCTTCCAATATAACAGAATGCATGGAAAAATCTTGTTTTCTTTTTTTCTGAGTTCGTTTCAAGCTAGACAATGAAAATGCTGTGTATGATTATGCTATTGCAAGATCTTCCCGCTCCTCCTGTTTCATTTCATCCAGCTTGAATCAATTGATATTGGAACTGAGAAAGACAGGAGCAGAGAAGAGAAATCTTCGTCTCATCCCATGGAAAAGACATCCTGGGGAGAGGAAGCAGAATAGAATAGATTTTAAGAATTAAGAAAGTTCCACTTGGAAACTCTGATTCTTATACTTCTGTCAGCAGTTTGAGAGTATAATAACTTGGATGGGATCTGTGTTTTGATATAGTCATTTTTGCTTCTATGCTCTTGCTGTAAATGTGTCTTGCGATCAATGCTCTCTCCCACCCAATTAGAATATGTGAAGCCAAGGAGATTCAATGCAGTGCCTGCTGCATAGTGAATTCTGAAGGTGATGGTGCCCTTCACATATCAGAGGATGCGCTTGGCAACATTCCAGTGTAGCTCATGTGGCTCCTGCATGTATCTGGAAACTGCCCCTACTGCATATGAGAGATCTGGTCTGGAGTGGGTGAGGTACAATAAGCTCCCCACTAGCTGTCGGTAGAGAGTGTTGTCAACTAATGGAGTGTCACCTCCATCCCCAAGGTGGAACCCAGACAGAAAAGGAGTCGGTGCTAGCTTACAGTCAGTCATGCGAAATCTCTCGAGGAGATTCCTTGCATACTTAGCCTGAGAGAATTTGATGCCTCTAGCATCCTGGCTGATCTCAAGACCAAGAAAGAAGTGTAATGGACCCATGTCTATCACCAAGAACCTATCATGCAAGGCCCTCTTCACTGTAGCAATGGATGAAGCCGAGCTGTCGGTGATTAGGAGATCATCCACATAGAAAACTAAGATAAGAAGAGAATCATGTGTCCTGAGCATGTAAACATTCAGATCAAACTTACATCTTTCAAAGTTTTGTGATAAGGGAAAAGAATCCATCTTCGCATCCCAAGCTCTCAGGGTCTGCTTAAGGTCGTAGAGAGATTTCTTCAGTCTGCAGACTAAAGATGAATCCTGAATGAAACCATGTGGCTGCTCCATGTAAATCTTCTCTGATAGCTTTCCGTGAAGAAAGACATTCTTCGCATCCATCTGATGTACTTCCCATCCCTGGGCAGTCGCAATGGCAAGTGTAAGGCGTGTGGAATCCATCTTTGCTACTGGAGCAAAGGTCTCGTCATAATCAATCCCATGCACTTGTTGGAAGCCTTTAGCTACAAACCTTGCTTTCTGTCTAGTGATTTGCCCATTTGCAGCACTCTTGGTCCTGTAGACCCATTTGCATCAGACAAGTTTTCTTCCTCAAGGAAGGGGGACTAGATCCTAGATCTGGTTCTCGAGGAGGGACTTATATTCCTCCTCCATGGCGGACTCCCATGATGGATGCCCAGCAGCCTCATCATAAGACTGTCGATCAGAAGACCGAACCAAATGAAATTGCCAAGATGGCGATGGTTCAGTGGCAGTGAGGACAAGAGGAGGCCCAATAAACTCTGAGCTAGTCCTCTGTAGATCAGAATTATCCCCCACAAGACCATTTCTAGCAGCTGGGTGGTCTTGTGCATATATCTCACGTAAACTCCTTGTTCTCTGACTTATGACAGGGGAATTTGATTCACTGTTGGAAGCCCGATCTGGGCTTGGATGTGGATCATCATATGCATGCACAAGATTTGTATCTGAAGACTCTTTCTCTGCATTTGCATGCTCTACCGCAGCATCTGCATGCTCTGTATCTGCATCTGAGTGTACTGAGTCATCATTTCGGACATGAGGTAGATAAAAGGTGTTTGCATGTGGCAATTGAGGTGCATGCGAGAAAATTTCCTCGAATTTGACACTTCACGCAATGATGAGCTTGTCCGTAGAGGAAATCAGGAGTCGGTATCCCTTCACACCATCAGGGTATCCAACAAAGATGCACTCAATGTTCTATGGATCAAGAGCATTCCTCTTTTCAGAGGGTATCCTAGCCCATGCTTGGGAGCCGAAAACACGGAAGTGGGTGACCTCTGGTTTAGTGCCGCTACAAGCCTCAAAGGGGGTTTGATCCTTAATAGACCTATGAGGAGATTTGTTCTGGATTTAGTTAGCACAATTAAGTGCTTTAGCCCATAGCTTATGAGGCAGTGACTTAGCATGCAACATACAGGAAGCCATCTCTTTGAGAGATCGGTTCTTTCTCTCAGTAACTCTGTTTTGCTGCGAAGTGTATGGAACTGTGTACTGCAACTGTACGCCGGACTCAAGGCAAACGTTCTGAAGTGCTATGTTAACATATTCGCCCCCATTGTCTATACGGGGGGCTTTGATCTTTCTCTCTGACTGTGTTTCAACTAGTGCTTTGAAATGTTCAAAGTGCGCAAAAACTTCAGATTTGTTCCTGAGAGGATACACCCAAGTATACCGTGAGAAATCATCAATAAATGTAAGCACATACCTTGCTTTGTTGATGGAAGGATGAGGAAAAGGCCCCATGAGATCACTATGGATCAGATCTAGAGGAGAGGATGCTCTGTGAGTCTTGTCAGTGTCAAACTTTTCTCTAGGATGTTTGCCAAGGACACACCCTTCACAAACTCCTTTGGAGAAACTGATATTTGGCAAGCCTTCCAACATCTCTTGCTCGCTTAGCTGCTGCATATACCTATAGTTTAGGTGACCAAACATCTTGTGCCAAAACCTACTACTATCATCAGCGTGTGTAAGAAATAAGGAGGATTCAGATTCAATAAATTCAGAAAACGTATATAGTCTGGCTCCATTGTTTACCTCACCGATTGCAATTCTGGAGCTGTTATGCAGGTCATATATGTTCACTGCATCTGGAGTGAATTCCACTCTCTTTTCGGTGCCGGAATGAGTGATCTGATAAACTGAAAGCAGGTTTATCGAAAGTTTTGGAACATGAAGCACATCTTCAAAGCTTTCGTGTAAAAATTCCACTCTACATTTTATGGTGACCTCAATAGGTGAGTCATATCCCATGAGGATGGGAGGTCCTTCGCATGCATCCAAAGAGGAATAGACTTCCTTTGTAGCAGCCATATGATGTGATGCACCAGAATCTATAATCCATGCATCAAGGGAAGAATTAATTGCAACTAAAGCATGAAAATTGTTACCTTTCCCGTGTGGCAGATCCTCAGTTTTCCTCTTGGTGCCCCGAGGGATGTGGTCCCAAAGGTTGTGCTTCTGAAGGATTTCTGCCATTTGGTCAATTTGCTTCTTCATGCAAGAGCATTCTGGATGGAATCCTCTTTTATAGTAGGTGCATCTATTTCCTTTCTTCCCTTGCTCATTTCTCGAACCGGAGGAGTCATTGAAGGGCTTCGTGTACCCTTCCTTCTTTGGATGGGAATGTGCTTTTCCCTTGTCTTTTTGCTGCTGATTTTTCTGATTTGAATAAGATCTGTGATTTTTATTGTGGCTGCCATCATGCACAGCAAGTGCATGCACTTTTGGAGGTTTGATTTTCCTCATGCCAATGAGTTTATCTTGCTCAAAATTAAGGGACTCCATGAACTCTTTGAGAGAAGGCATAGTGTAGGATTTACCCGTTGCGAGCCTTACTGAATGAAATGTAGACACAAAGACGGAGTATTCTGGTCCGAGCTTTGACATAATAGAGAGAACTTGGTGACTCTCCTCCTTGGATTTGTGAATTCCACAATCCTTGAGTTGCAGCAATAGATCATTATATTTGGTGAAGAAGTCTTGAATTCTATCATAGTTCCATGGATCCAATGACAGCAGCTCCACTTTGAGCAGATGTCCTTTCATCCCATCATATTTCCTGTAGAGTTCTTCAACCTTTTTCCAAATCTCATTGGAAGTATTGCGGTAGATAGATGAAACTGCAACTCTTGAGAGATGCACATGCATATGGATCCGTGGGCCTCATCCATGCAGTTGAGGTACTTGGATTTCTCTATGGCTGAAGTGGATTCCACTTCTGCAGCCATGGTAATCCTATAAAACCCTTTTTAACAAAGGTATCGAGCCATTTGGTCCTTCCATTCGTGATAGTTGTACGGTGTTAGGATCGATGCTTTGGGAAACTCCATTTTTCTATCGATCTTCGATCTCCAAGCTGTAATACCTGCAAAATAAAGTACTGATGCACCTTTTATCTAGCAACTTGTGGGCTCTAATACCATTGTAAATGTGTTAGAAAACCTGCACAGATGAATCTAGCTAGTAAAGGTTGAACACACAGCTTTGCAGAGCAAAAATAATAAAAGAAAATCGAAAGAACAAAAAAATGATTCATTAGAAAATAGGTTACAATGCTCATGATATAGCATTACTAGGTGAAGATCCCAAGGTAATGCACAATAGTGGTGATCAATGAGAAGACTCAACACCTACAACAAGTTCCGGAGAGAACTAGCCAATTGCAAAGTGAAAGGATGAGCAAATCAGGGAGTAAATCATGCAGAAGAACTAACCAGTTGCGGAGTTAAAGAAGGAGCAAATCAAAATCTTGCATTTAGTCCCATGCTCCAACTAAGAGTCCGCATGTAGGTGTGTAGTACCTATATTGATGTTTGCATCTATTGTTTTCTGTATGTAAAGTAATGCCTTCTTTCTTTGTCTGTCTATTTATGGGTTTCCCTTGTGTGCATGGATGACTGGTAAAAACTACACATAGTATGGTTTGCTGATCGATGATTTGGTGAGATCCCTAACTGCATTTTGTTATTCCCGGGGATGCCTCCTTATGGCCATTTCTGAATATTTATTTGCTGCGCTGATCAAGATTCTGGATTTTTATGGATCCCGTTTTCATTGAATCTGTAAAGCCACATCAGTCAGTTTAGATTTATGACCAAATACTTAAAAACTCATTTTTGATGGGAGCTGTGCAGATGGAGCACTTTAAAGTTGCCAGTTACATCCAAGTTTTGTTTGATGTTTTTCCAAAGGAGAAAATCTCGTCTTCGAGTTTTCTAATTTAAAGCTGCTGCTCCCAGTAGGAAAGAACGTGTCCCTTTTCTATTAAAATAAAAATGGACCAGGCTTTTTACAATGCATCATTTTATGTTGCAGCACAATGTTACTGAAATTTAAATTATTTTATGTTAAAGTGTGGTCCTCATGTTTTTTTTAAATGTATGATGTTTATGTGCGTAGTTTAAAGTGTATAATTTTCCACATTCTATTGCTAATTTTTAGGTTGTTATTTTTTTAAATAAATTTTATTTAAGTTGAATTATTTGAAAGTTAAAATTTTAATAAAAAAAATATTAATTTTCACATTATATATACAATTTGTATAAGAGATTTAAATATATATATATATTTTTTCAATAAAATTTATTTATTTATCTAGATAGAAAAATGTTTTCAAGTAAATTTTATATATATATATAAAAGAATGGAGTATTATCATTATTTGACATTAGATGCTGCAACCTGCAGGAGGGGGGCGTCGAGGCTTCAAAACTTCTCGGTATTCGATCAGAGATCGACTACAACCGCTGGAGCAGTTGGGTTTTCGCATATTTGATTTTGTATGAGGTTTCGCATATTTCATGTTGTATGCATGAGTTATGCTTGCTCGAGGATATTATTCAGTCTCATCTTGTTTAATTTTTAAAATTGGTTGAAATGCTCTTGATGTTACAAAGCTAGAGGTTATGAACATGTTGATTTTATTAGTGTTGATTTTATTAGTTTTTTTAACTTAAGGTAATTTTACGTTAAAAAGAGATGTAAATTCTTATAATTATTACATTTCATGATTTTGGAGGTTTCAGGGTTTAAGCCATGCCCGTATTGTCATATTGTCATATTCGTTGGTTTAGATCTGTTTATTTTGAGTGTTGTGGTTAATTTATGGGTAATCAATTTCAAAAAAGTAAAAGCGTTTTAGTAGCCGGTTTTAGTAGCCCCTATTTAAATTAGGGATCCTAATAATTCACTTGAACCAACATATTTTTTTAGAAAAATTCAACAATTCTAATTTAATAATCCTATCAACCTCTCTTTGTACCTTTTGAGACAACTGCTAATTTTATGGATATTGATATGTTAATATGATTTTTAGTTGACATACAACTCTGAACTTTGTATTTAACCTCAGAGCTTCAGGTCAACTTGAAATATATTAGAAGCCCATAAAATTAGGGATTGCCACCTACTGGCCACAACCACATACGTTTCAGGGCAGGAGGTAGAGAAACCTTGCATGATGCACCCACATGCTCTGTCACATCATACACAGTTTTGCAACTTTACGAAAATCAAATCAATGATGGACCGGCGGGATGCTGGCTGCTTACGCTGTTCTAGCGTTGAATTTTCAAAATAAGACACAGGCTGGATGATTTGGTATTTTCAAAATGATGATTGCGTTTAAGAATTTTTAACGATATGATGGATGATTTGGGTACTTCAAAAATGTTGATTGTGTTTAAGAATTTTTAACAATATGATGGGAAAATCATCGTATCAAGAGAAATTTGTCCATCCAATTTCATCCATCCATGCACTTAAATAAATTATTATTATTATAATGTCCAATATAACAATGATCCCGCAGATTCCCAAAATATCTCATATTTGAACCGAGAGAAAAGTCAAACAATTAAACTAACGCTTGTGCGTCAGATTCTGAGAGAGATATACCTAGATAGACATAATTTCAACTCGATATTCATGTTTTCGCGAAAATTGTACCCTGACATACTTGTGGACCTGTCTTCTAAAATGCCAATTCCTGTTCTGCAGCACTGACAGATCTGGTCGTGATTAATTTTCCCCACCAATTTTCCTATCGAGTTGGAGTCAACCAATTTTCCTATCGAGTTGAAGTCAATCCACCGTGTATCTTGCAAATACAAGAATCACAGGTAGGAAAAAACATAATGAACATAATTCCAGAACAGGAAACAACAATCCGGAGTACCTTGGGTTATGGAAGAATTGAAGCCAGTGCAGGTTTCAGAACTCAGAAGGTTAGTTGTCATGATTCTAGGACTCTTATGGATATAAGGTGCTTTGGTGGGTGCACTGCTACCTTTCGAGCATGTGATATTGACTTGCGATCTTTAAAGCATGGGGCACCGACTTTTCACAATTGTTTAGTGTAGTACATATTTATTCTACTAGAATTAAGCTTCACAATAAGTTTGAACATTGGTGGATTCCCACAGCACTATGGATGAACGAATGTGTCACCGTTATAACATTAAGAGGAACGAACATGAAATTTGTGTTTCCTTAGATTATCTAGTTTATACACACATTAAAATTAATTTCCATATTACTTGTCACATTATTAATTTTTTTGACCTTTTAAATAAAGAAAATTAAGGTGATCTTTGGATGATCTTGAAATAACTTTATTAATGCTTTTTAACAATAAAAATAAAATGTTAAAAAACTCTAACTAATCTCTTACTTTCTTGCATTTCTGTAAACTATTTTTAGTTTTATTAGATGATAATAATCATAGTTATCACTAGTATATCAATTATTATGTTAATATGATCAACTAATTACATTGCTGATAGGTTTTTTTTATAGTGGAAAGATGGTACCAGATTTTAAAGTTTTTTATTTACAAATATTAAGTGTATGTTCAAGATTTATTTAGAAATAATATTCTTGGTCGTCACCATTTTACAATGTTATAAGCCCAATTTAGTTTTAATGGACGTTAATCATTATTAATTTGTTATATTGATAAGTTGGATGAATTATAATGTCTATGTGTGCATCTATATTGAAAAGATGGTGCTAGATTTTATAATGTTTTTATTACAAAGTGCGTGTTCAAGATTTATTAAAAAAAATTATTCTTGGATTTGTCATTATTTGTATGATTAAAAAATTCATTTAGTTGACTTCCACACCTAAGATTTGAATTCATGCTACCCTTGTTGCCATAATTATTTTTCTTACTTTTGTTTATGTCCTAAACTTACCAATGTTCATCAACCATTTAATTGCTATGGTTGAGCTAGTCTATATGAAAAATTAAGTACATAAAAGTGTATATAGTGGGAAACAATTAAAATATGAGGAGCTGAGGGAGTGGAGGGCTAGCTACCTCAACCCTCCAGTTCATGCCTCTTGTTTGTTTGTATTACTAGGATTTCTTCCTTTATAGATGGTGCTACAACGACTTGTTGGTGGGAATCATGTTTGGGTTTTTGCTACATTTTTCTATTTGATGTAGCCTTCTGCTTCTATCAGAGTCCCTGCTCTAATGCCACCAAAGTTTTCTTTAGAGGGTTTTTTCATGGATGTAACGATTCCCTAGTCCAATAGCTCCCACCTATGTTGTGTTTCTGTTTGATTTGCTTCCTGCTTGGATGTGGTTGTGGTTGTCGTTGGGCATTACTACCTTGTTTGTGCTTGATGTTTGGGTTATCTGGTCGATTTGTGCCCAATTTTGTTGGCTTTGCTGTTAGTGGCCCTAGTTTTCGTTGTGTTTACAAGTCACCTCTATGTTTCAGGTCAGCTTATGGGCTTTGGTCATTCTTGTTGGGGTTTTCTAGTGCTTGTGTACTTCTACACCCTTTGGGATTTTCCAATAGGGTTGTGTTCCTTGTTTTTCATTTTCATAATCTCGTGGCCTAAGATTTGCAGTCCCTAGGGTTTTCACATTTTTCTAAATATAAAGCATTTTTCCTTGGCCTGCATGCTAGCCCTTTTGGGTTTCCATAGATGGCGAATGTTTCTTTCTCTGCCGGTTTTTTCTTGAATGTGCTTGAGCATATGCAAAATGTAATTTCTTTTTTCTTTGATGAATAAAATTAAGCTTCGTAGAGTTTTCTTATGGGACAAAAAAAAGTAATAAAAAAAGTGTATATATTGGAAAGAGGGTTAGAGTTATTAAATTTAAAATATCACATGTATGTTCAGGATTTAATAAAAAATAATATCCTTGGTTGGCATTGTTTATAAAAGGTAGTGATTAAATTTATTAAGTTTTTTAATGGGATTTGTTATTTTTTATTATTATTAAAATGTTTTTTTAGTCACTTAGCTGATTTCCAATCCTAATTTTGAATTTGTTCCAACCTTATTTCCACCGTTATCTTTCTTACTTGTATCTATGATGTTCGTCAACAATTTTTAATTTAACACAGTGTCATCCGAAAATTCATATTATAATATATATATATGAATGAATATTTTTATTATTTTAGTGTATATATGTATTTAAAAATATATAATAAATAATTTAGTTTAGAATTTTAAATATATTTTCCTTATTAAAAAATTGCAAATAATTGAAGGTTAAATATGTGCCTTTATAGAGAGAGAGAGTTAATTGGGAGTATTGTGAGGGGTTGGGTAGAATGAGTGTTATCTTCTTCTCCACTCACAGGAAATAAGTTAACATATCGAGCATTTATCAAAAGAAATTATCAACAAATCACTTTTTCTTTTTGTTTTATGTAAGTTTGGTGGGACTACATCTTCATCATAGAGTTAATTGGGATTATCGTGAGGGGTTGGGTAGAATCTCTGTTATCTTCTTCCCCACTCGGGTAATTCCTGACATGATGACTTATAATGCAATACAGGAAATAAGTTTTAACATTTCAAGTATTTATAAAAAGCAATTATCAACAAATCACTTTTTGTTTTTTGTTTTATGTAAGTGTAGTGGGACTACATCTTCATCATGTCCAATATATTACCCTGATCGGAGCAGAAAATTGAACCAATGACTTCACATAGAAGAATGCCTTAACAAAATACTCAATCACTATCTATCCCAAATCCCAAAAAAACATTAAAAAAAAATCATTTTAAATAATATAATTTTCATTCATTAATAATAATTAATGAATATAATTTTACTTAAGAATTAACCAATTAACTAAACAACCACCCATAACCAGATTTACGAATCATTTTAAAGAGTATGATTTCCAAATAAAATTTGAAAGGAAAATAAAACTATCATTAATGATGTCATTAACCAAGAATCCACTTTCCATTGAGTTATTACAACGCATAAATATATACTCCCAATAATAATTTGGGACTGCGGCATCACAGAGCATAAATATAATGCCATTTTATATTAATAAGCGAAGTAAAACTTATAAATTGTTGAATGCAATACTATCAATGATCTGATGGAATGCTGGCTGCTTACGCTCGGGTTTAAATTTCAAAATAAGATAGTCCGTCAAATTTGACAGTTTCCTCTCGAGTTGAAATTTCAAATCAAAACAAGATGATTTATTTAAGAATTTTTTAGCTCTAAATTGAATAAATATATGGGAAAATCCTTTTGCAAGCAACAATTTGTTTATTAAATTTCACTCTATGTTAATTGTATTTAAAACATTTTAATCATAAATAAAAAAGTCATTTTATAAAATATATTATTTTCATTAAATTTTATTTTACATTTCAATACATTTACATTACACATGATTTAAGAAATTCACACATACATAAGCTTTTTAAATAAAAAAAACTTAAAACATATTTCATAAATAAAAATCTTTATATCTATCAAAATAGATCCTTATCAAAAAAATTATATCATCTAAATCCCATCCCAAGAACTTTATATGCTGAAATGCCCCCAACATTTTTAACCACAAAACACATATATACACATGTACACTGATCTAAAACTTCAATACATAAACATACATAATTACATATCTATTTTAAATAAATAGAATAGTAACTATCCTAACTATCATTTTTTAGCATAAAATTATTGTGATCAATGAGATAAATGTTGCAAAGTAATTGAGCAATCACATCAAAGTTATGGGTAACAATGTAATTAATGGTGGTGCGTTGCAACATATCATTAGCCTGTAATTAAAAAATATTCAATAAAAATACAACGTCAATTGTAAGTATGAGTATAATATTAACTATTGTTATTGTAATATGTAAATCAAGTGATATTTGGGTATTAAAAATTAAAAAAACACATAGGAATGAAATTAATTGGAATTTTATTTATATGATAAGTTTTTATTATTATTAGGTGAGAATTTTAAAATTAGCATATTTATATAAGAATTTTATCTATATATATTTATATATTTCAATTTGTATTTTCAACTTATTTCCATACGGGTTTACTGAAATTTCATGTGGACACACTTGTTGGATGTAAAATTTTATTCCTCGTCCAAGGAATACCTATGTCGCATACTTTCGATGAACCCTACTACACGAAAAATGAGAAATATATAAAAACGTGATTGCAATCACGATTTTTTATGTATTTCTCATTTTTCGTGTAACAGGGACCATCAAAAGTATGCAACATGGATACTCCTTGGATGATGAATTAAAGTTTGCATGCAAAGAGTACTCCCACTCGAAATTTGAGTAAAACCTTAGGGAGATAAGTTATTTTTTAATCTTTTTACCTTCTTACCAAAAAAATGGAATCATCCGCCATGGTTGACATCATCATCTTCAATCATATTGGTTTTTATAAAGTTTGTTTTGGTTGTACATTTTTCTTAGGAGGCCCATTTTAGACCTCAAAATTCCCCTAATGTTGTCACGAGTTGCTCCATCGAAATAACCTACAGGAAAATGTACTTGTGGAGGAGGAGAAAAATATATATGAGAAGCTATATCTTGTGAAGGAAGAGCTTCCACAGATAGCAAAGCCAAAAATTAAGAGAAAATATAAGGGCTATTAAGAGGTATGCCATAGAATATGAACTTGTTACGGGCCTTCCATAGCTCACGTGTTACGAATAGAGGAAGAGGCTTATATCTTCCACAATGATTAAACCACCATTTGAAGCATGTTTCCAATGAGTCAAAGGTCTCCCGGTGTGAAGCTCTGGTATGATCCATAATGCACCCCCACACCTCCATAAACATAGGGAAATCAATAAACAAATTCACAACATCCTCGAAAGCATTATGACAAAATGCAGACGAGGTCAGGTCATAGTAACCCATCTTACACAAATTATCCCAAGTAAGAATTTTGTTCTTCCAAGCCAACCTACAAAATGTAACCACCTTATAGGGGACCCTCCACTTCCAGGCCACCCCATACCAACAGAGGTTGCTAAAGGGAGAAATGGTGTTTAAGATGTGTCAATATACCTCTTTGACCACCACCGATCCCTGCCACAAGACACCATCCCAAACCAATGTATTTTCCCTTTTATGAAACATAAATCCCATATAATTGAAAGACTCAATGAGGTGATTCAAACTAGGTACTACTCCTACGGATAGACCAAGATGCTCTGTAGACTTCCAAATCAGATAGGGAAGATCAGATTGACATCTTGCAATGGCTTGATCCAAGAAAACAATCGATTTATTTTAAAAATCATAAAGGATATCATAACCAAATAAAGGGGAGGGGGGTTCTCCAACAATCGAATCCAACCCAACCAGAATATGATTGCCTCAACCAAAAGACTAGACCATTCTATCAATCAACTAGTGTCTTACCTCAGAAAAACTCAACCAATTCTAGGATCCTCTTTTGGAACCAATCTGTCACTTTCGATACCAGTCAATAATGGATTTTCCCTGTAACTATTTTTCTGTAATGATCGATTGCCAAATGCCCTCTCCAAATACAGTGCACTAGAGGGATTTTAATACAAGAGCCGATCCAAATCTTCTTAAATCAAGAAAACCCTAACCACCCATCTCAATTCCCTTTGCGATTGCATGCAATTTGACAAGGTGATATTTCTTATGTTCTCACTTCTGACCATAGAAAGTGTGCCATGGTGCAATTTATCCTATTAATAAGTGAATAGGTGTGAACAAGTGCATCCAAAATAACGCCAATTATTGAAGAACCAATTGAATCAATATATACCTACCACCCAAAGTTAGCCACCTGTGAGTCCACAACGTGAAACACTTCTCAAACTTCTCCACTAACCAATCCCAATTTACTATCCTACAGCAATTGGGCTTAAGATGACAACCTAAATAGGTCAAACCTATGTCCAATGGAGAGACTCTAACATTGAATAGTCTCACAATGCATTGAATAACTTCTAGGTCCTCAAATGTAGATAATAAAATATATTTATTCCAATTCATAAAAAAAATCCAGAGGCCACTACAAAACGAATCATAGTATGATAGAAAGAAAGCCATTGTTCCAACAAAACCAACTTGAAATTAAGAGCATCATCAACGAAGAAAAGGTGTGAGACATGGATCGAACATGAAACCTTTAAGCCATGGAAAAAGCCTTGAGATCAAGCCTCCTTGAGTTTTATACTTAGAGATTCCACAACTAGAATTAAAATTAAAGGGGATAAGGAGCATCCTTGTCGAGGTCCTCTTCCAGCCTAAAAACAATTAGAAGGAAAACCATTAATCATGAAAACAAAAGAGGCATGGGATACACAAGCCATAATCCAAGCGATGTTCTCTGCAGTGAGACCAATTTTAAATAGAATCGTACATAAGAATACCCAATTGATATAGTCATAGGCCTTATGTAAATCAATATTCATAGTCATATCATCTAATTGCCTGGAGTGAATAGAGTGAAGGCATTCCTGTGCAATGGCTACCGCATTGTGTATCTGACGACTAGCTAGGAAACCAAACCTCTCTGGAGAAATGAAAGAAGATAGTACCTTCTTGATTCTCCCTGCTATAATCTTAGAGATTAACTTATAAGTAATATTACATAAAGAGATCGACCAAAAATTAGAGAAAGTAATAGGATGTGATGACTTAGGGATCAAGGCAATAAAGGTAGTGTTTATACCACCCAAAATTCTACCACGAACACAAGATTTTTCAACCATAGAGAGAAGGTACAAACCAACAAGATCAAAAAAATTCAAGAAGAACTCTACCATCCAGCCATCCAAGCCTAGACTCTTATCCTTAGTAAAGGATTTAAAAACATCCTTGATTTCTTCCAAAGTGATAGGTTTGAACAAAGAAAGATTAGATTTCATTGAAAGCATAACAGGAAAATTTTCCACTCCCCAAATCATGTCAACACAGTCTACAACATTGTCTATCGAATATACATATTCAAAATACCGAAGCACTTCTTCCTAAATATCCCCTGTCGAGTGATACATCCTCTCTCTGATGATTCCAACTCCCATATAGAGTTCATATTATGCCTATGATTAGCAAAGTGATGGAAAAATTTAGTATTATGGTCACCTTCATGAATCCAAATATCCCTACTTTTGAGACGCCAGGTAGCCTCCTAGAAGTTAAGAATGCGCCTTTTTCCAGTTCAAGCTCCTTCATTTTAGAAATATGTTCCTCGAAGGGGGAGGCCAGGTCCATGATAGAGCCAAGAAAATCCATCTCAACCACAATCCTCTCTAGGTCCATTTTATGCTTTAATTTTTTTTGATATTCCCAACTACAGATGACCCCTTTGAGTGAATTTAGTTTCTACAGAAGTGAGTCCATAGTTGACGAATTATCCCTGTGAGCACCCACCACCTAATTATCTCTCATAAGAGCAGTAAAGGATTCTTCCTACAACCACATCCTATTAAATTTGAAAGGAATGCCAAACCGAGAAGTCTCCCCTCTCCATTGTAAAATGATCGACAGATGGTCCGATATCTTAGTCTGCTCCACCCATGACCTATAGTTTCCGAAAATTTCCAGAACCTTTTCATGGAAAAAAAAAATTCCGAATCGCTTAGCAATATGGTTAGACCCTGACCTGCCATTTGACACAAAGGATATTCCTTCACATTACTAAAAGAATACCCTTGGGAAAAAATGGTAGAGATAAGAGCCAAATGGGCCGGGTCTACTAAAAAAACCCCATAAATCCCCCAAAGACAAAGTGGAATTAAAATCCCCAACAAAAAGAGATTCAATCTACAATATACCACAATTTTCCATCTTGTCCCAAAGGCCTAATGCTCCTGACACTAAACATATAAATTAAGAAAATGAAACCCTAAAAAAAACCTAATAAAACCCAAAAGAAGTATACCTGCAAAACATTTAAACACAAAAAAATTCACCTCATAAAGATCCCACAAGACCACCATTCCACCCGATAGTCCACAAGAATTAGTAGCAGTAAGGTCATTAGAGTACTTTATATATGTGTACTTGCTTTTTTGAATGTACTGAATGTTTTGTTGCACATTGTTGAATTTAAATAATCACATAATTTTAAAAATATATTTCTCGATGTATATGATTAGATTTGAAATAGTTATTTGAATGTACGTTTTCAATCTCCTTCACGGAATGGAATGAAAAGTCACCCTTAAAATTATTTAAAAATCCCAGCAAACTTGATAGCCTATGAATGGAACCTAAAAACCATATTCCACACTAGTTTGGTAAAAATCTTTGGTAACTTCGATCATTCATAAACACAACGGAAAACCATGTCAAAGATAATATAATATTTTTATTAATCCTTTTCAATGAAAAATGAAAACAATTAAAATAAAATCTCATAATAAAAATATGCAAAACCAATGACATTAATAATAAAGATAAAGTGCATTTATATACGTCTCTTGAAATGTTTTAAAGTGACAATTGTATTTATTTGAAATGTTTTAACGTAATAATTGTATTTAGTTCACCCAAAAAAAAATATCATAATAATATATTATTTTAAAAATTAAAAGGAAGTGATTATGTTCAGAGGTGTCCTTTAGATTCTAGTCTGAGTTTGACGTGTAATTTGTGTTTAATATGGAGTTGACACGTTTGTTCTCACAAGGAAAGATCTCCATATTTTCATGAGCAGGATTAAGCAATTGGTTTAAGGCTCACTTTTAAAATAAAAATTAAATATATTATAAATTTTTTTAAAAGTCAACTATAATAAAAATAAGAATAAATATACATATTTAGTTAGTTTTAATTAAAAACATTATAAAATATCAATAATTCCATTTTCACTATGCTTTCTTGGTTTAGTGTCAATATTATAACATAAAACAAAAAAACAAAAGAGATATGATTTATTAAAATTACAACTTAGTCTAAAGAAGACTTAATATTTTACTTTGAGCCACTCATAAAATATTTCTATATTAAGGTTTTACCAAAATAAAGTATATATATATATATATATATATTCCTTTTAAATATTTTAATATAAAACTTAAATAAATTGATTAAATTACCTATGTTATGTTATGTAATGTATATATATATAAAGAAAATACACATATATATTAATGTTTATCATAAGAAAATATTTCAATGCCTCGAATAAGAAGTAATAAAAAGAAAAGTGATTTAATTACTTCCTAATGAAATTAAGATGTGTAATTAATTCAATTATTAATATAAAATTGATATAGTCATAATAATAAAAATAAAAATATTTAAGTTTTAAAGTTTAAATAATATTGACATGTATTTAAAACTAATTAATAATAATAATAATAATAATAATAATATTATGGACAGCTCCATAAACAAATATTTTAATATCTAGAAATCTGTTAAGATCAATATTAAATAAAATATTTCAACATCATTTATGCAAATATGTATATGTTATACAAGGAAATTAAAAAAAAAAAAATTCATATGATTAAAGAATTATAAAGTATTTCAAGTAGCTTTGTATTTTAGTCATTTTTCAAGTATATTAAAAGGTCAATTTAGTCTAAATTTAGAAAAAAATTGTTGAAATTACAAATTTAACTAGTGTAGTGTACATAATCCAAGTCTCCAAGGAAACTTTCAAAATATTGTATCCATTTATGCATTCAAAGATGTAATTTAATATATATATATATATATATATATATATATATATATATATATATATATATACCACTAAAGGAATTTGGAGATGGAAACATTTTTCAAATGTTTTCACTCTAAAAGAGGCTTGAATACCAAGAGATCTTATTCATCTTGGAGCATAGTAGAGATCAATCTATAATGGTTGGGATACCTTCTATAGTAGATATGGATACATAATGGTTGGGATACCTTCTATAGCTCAGCATGAGGAAGATGTGTTATGTATAACATGGAGTGCACAAGTGTCCTTAAAATAAAAATAATTATTTTTTAAATAGAAAAGCAATGTTGGCTCTAACAAAAGAACATAAATGAATATGCATGTTTAATTAGTTTTAATCAAAAGCATTACAAAACATCAATAATCCCAACTTCAGTATGCTCACTTGATTTTTTGTTGATATTAAAAATATTTGAGTCGATCAGTGGTAGAATAAAATATTCAAATATATTTTCATATTAGCTTTAAGAAAAGATAAAGTAATTAGAACTTAAAACAAGTGTGAATAATATATTTAAACTTTATACTTTTCAAAAATATTTCAATTTTAATGTTGGATGTCATAAAATATTCAATTTTCAAGGAGAAAAGTAATTTAAAATTAAAAAACAAAATAAAAAATAAGTACTTCGTAATAAAAATAATAAGAATAATAAGAGGGACATATGTAATTCATTCAGTTTTTACTATAAATGTAATATGTGACATTAAAAAATATTCATAATAATAAAATATTTCAATGTGAGTCATTAATAAAATACTTTAATATACAAGATTAAATAACATTGACATATATTTAAAAATATATTAATAACAAAAAATCATTTTAATATGGACAAAGTAGTTTATAGATAAAATGTCTCAATGCACATGTTATGTAAAATATTTTAATATCAACTATATTGAATATGTGCACTCTTTCAACTCAATAGCAAGAAAAAAAACTATCTTCCATTTTTCCTTTCTTTCCTTGGACCTTCCACCATCCCATTTTTCTTTTTTTCCTTAAACCTTCCACCATCCCCATCCCATACAATATAGACAACAAGAACCATTTCCAAATCGCTTACAGATCTCTCTCGTGAGGTTCTTAACCAAAATTAAAATTTCCGAAAAATGAACTTCCTTATACCAACGTCCCTTTTCTTTGCCGATATTAATGTCTGCCTTTGTTTGGAAAATTTAATTTATATATAATATTATCACACATGGTGTAGCTTGAAATTGTGTATCATAGATGTGGCCTCTATTTATTACTCTTGCAACAAGAACACTCTTATAGAATATGTTCTCATTCTGGAGGATCTTTGGAGGATCTTTATTGAACATAGATGCTACTAACTTGGAAAATATGTAACCCTAGAATTGTACTTTTTGCTACACCGCACTTCTTATTTTATGGTGGAAGTTAGTGCAATGTAGCAAAATCTATTTTTCTTTATTCACCATTTCTGAAGTTTAATGTTATGGTTGGATCAATATGATTAAAATAGCCGGGATTTATTTTTTAATATTTCTTTCACTTTTGTTGCAAGCTTTTCTTTATGCTTAGGTGTTTCCCAATTGAATCAAAAGGCCGAAGAAAGAAACCAAACAAGGTGTATAAATTTTTTATTTTTATTTTTGTTAAATTTAGATGTTCTTATTCATTTGTAGATGTTAAAGTTTGAGTGTTTTTAATGGTAACTATAATTGGAAAAAATAGTGTTTTTTATTTGAGTTGGTTATTTGTTCCAAACTTCCATATCTTAGTATCGTTAATGCTATTTCAGATTATTTCTGAATATACACGAAGTTGCAAACCCTACGTGGATCTCTATTTATTTACAAGAATCGTAATATATTGGTTAGAATGGACTGTGAATATTCTCTTGATGGTATACCATATATGTTTCATGAATACAGAATCAATGGTAATTGGTTCATTTCCATAGTGGAGACACTTACAAATTGTTCTTCACCGGCACAAAGATAGACAGAATGTCTTGGGTTGAAATTGAGACCATTTTCAGTTCTGGCCATTGAAATTGCCTACCCAAAATTTATATCTTGCATTCTTTGCTCTGAGATGAGTACTAGTTAGAGCTATTTTATTGGAAAAACTTCATTCACAATCTTTTATGTCCTTAGCTTCGCCAGCTTTTCAAATATTTATTTCATTGGTTTACCCAGGAATTTTCTTCGTTGATTACTTGGTACAGTAGATGTTGACATTATATCATGCATCTCACCCAAGATTATGAGATAACTACATAATTCCAATGCATATGCTCAACTAAAAGTAAAAACTGAGTAGTGAGTCACAAACATAATAATCGGTTATAAATGAAATGGTTCGCTGCAAACTATTTTATAAAATAATCAAGGAATAGAACCACAATCTCATGTATTCACAAAAGAGATATAGTTGTTGAAGCATCATTTACATTTCACACTTATTCTCATTGTTTATCTTCCTTTTGGTTACAAGAAGTATACAGACATGAAGTGATACATTGCACTATTGTGTAGTATTGTGTATTTGCTTTCACAGTTCCTCTGTATTTATTGTACTGCTAGTTGAGAACTTTTTAAAAATGTGATTACGAATTGAAAATTTAATCTCTACCCAATAGATAATTGTATAGTTGTAAATGGATGAGTATGTTACATGATTATAAGTCATAAATCTATTTCAAACTTTTCTTAAACAATAATAAGTTTAAGTTGTTTAGTTGTAAATGGATTAGTATTTCGACAACTACAAACTTACAAATTGGTTTCAAGTTGTCTCAAGCACTAATAAGCTAAAGTTGCTAATGCTTTAGAGGGTGCTAGCTCAATGAAAGTACACTTGATTTATAAACAAGTGGTCGGGGGTTTGATTCTAGTGTGCCCTAACACGAATTAGTTAATGATATTGTAGTTTATTTTAATTAAATATTTTTCTATTGATTTATTTCAATAGTGAGATATCTAGACTCATTATTTTATATTGTCTTTAAAGAAACAAAAATGATATTAAGTTGTCTTTAAATATAATTTTTTTATTGCCTTTAGAAAGACAAAAACTAGGATTAAAGGAATTACCTCTTACAAAGACATTACCTCTTTAATCCCAAATATTGACTCCGGAAAGACAAAAATGAAATTGTCTCCTAAGAGACAATAATGATTGTGCTATATATTGTATTTATAAAGATATTTTTTTCATACAATAATTTGAGACACTGGCTTACTTAAAGACAGTATTTAAGACAATACACAAGTTTTTTTGTTTCAACTTAAGACAATTTACCCAAAATTTGTCTCAAATATTATCTTAAAACCCCCTTTATATTGTAGTGATATTGGTCAATTACGCAAATGGAATATAATAATCTTGTTTTGGTGGAAATTGATAAATTGAGATGTGAAGTAGATAGATTAATTATTTCCTTGGGCATAATATGGTGAGTGGTATACTTATAATAGCTACTAGTAAGTATATTTATTTACATCTTATTTTATCCATTTTTTATGTAAGAAGTACTGATGCTAAATATATTTTTTACTTGAGCATGGAGAATTTTATTTTTGGATAGTTTTCTTGCAAAATAAAAAAATCCCTACACAAATATTTGAGAAACTATTGTAGCTATTCCTACAAATTATGGCATAAAATATGTAAGGCAATTATCCACATGACATTATGTTGTGCAAAAACAAGGTTTAATAAAAAAATCAAAAATAAATATTTATTTTCCAAAATTAAACATTATAAGTTGTATTGGTCAATGCTAAAGTAATAGTAATCAATACCCAAATGGATTGCTAAAATCTGCATTGCACTAATAACGTTTTTTTTAACAACAAACTTCCAAAAAAAAATGTTTTTAGCATTACCAACAATATCCACAATATAGTGATATGTGGTTTAACATATGGTAGTTCAAATGGGCTCAAGGATTAAACTCCCCACTTTCTGAGATTCTTGACTCTTGCTAAATCTTAAGATCTAGTATATTTGGCTTGCAGGATATACTCTTGGTGTTATAAGGTAGCCACAAGGTTTGATCAAGTTTTCACCATGGTTTAAAAAAGAAAACGATATTCACAATACTCTATTAAAAAAAATACCCACGAACAATAAACCAATATGTACAGTGTTATTGACCCATTAATGTGGAAGGCTATTTTACTTAAATCCAAAAATAAACATATACAACGTTACCCATTAATACTTACTCAAATCCAGTGATAAATATATACAACCCAAAGCATTAGTAAATTAATAACACAATAAATATTGATGGAGACATCATACATATTTACCTAAAAAGATCATACATATTTACCTAAAAATTCCTATTAGCCCGTTATTAATTTTCCTCACCAATGTTCCTATCGAATTTAAGTCAACGCATCGTGTATCTTGCTAACACAAGAATCAGATGCAGGCAGGAGCAAAATGAACATAATTCCAGAACAGGGAGCAGAAATCGCGAGTAGCTTGGGTCAGGGAAGAATTGAAGCCAGTGCAGGGAAGATGGAAGCCGACAAAGCGGTCGTCACACAAAAATCGAGACTTGACATTAATAATTTCTCATACTGTTCACATACAACGTGGCCTCAGTGCAACCAAGTCGGTGCTGAAAAAATTATCAACGCGAACAACGTACTCACAAATGGAGGACCTTCGAAGTTGACACAGCGCGAACAACGTACTCACAAATGGAGGACCTTCGAAGTTGACACAGCGCTCTGAAACGTCCGCTGTTTTTTCAGAAAGACAAAGTGTTTTTGGTGGGTTGAGCCTCTATTTCCTTTAAAGCGTCTGCCTACCTTTCCCTTTCGCTCATCTCAGGCCTTTAAATTTAGTGTATGTTTGGTTTGGGATAGCATTTACGAGAGGATAAAGATAATTTCATGGAAAGTGTGTTTGTGCGAATGTTTTCACAATAAATGGCAAGCACAGTCGACATGGTAGTTGCAACTGACATTTGTCTGTACACACACTCCATTTGCATGAGAGTGCGTTAATTAGAGTACTTTATATCTGTATATTTGATTTTTTGTGAATGTATTGAATGTATTGTATATTTAGGTATACAGGGTTGGATTTAAATATCGTGAATGTATTGAATGTTTTGTATATTTAGGCATAGAGGGTTGGATTTAAATATTGTAACTGTGTTGAATGTTTTGTATATTTAGGTATACATGGTTGGATTTAAATAATCATGTGTATGTTTGGATGTATATAGTTTGATGCAAGTTACTTTGTATATATTGATGTACACTATTAAATCTCAAATTATTTTATATGTTTTAATATATATATTGATGTAGTATTCAATATTTTAAAGTTACATATTTATTAGAAAAATTGATTGGATGACTTCGATCATCTAAAAATACAATTAACAAAAGTAAGTGGTGAAGGTTTTTAATTTACTTGAAAAGATGGAATGAAAAATTGCGCTTAAACTATAAAAATTCTAACAAATTTAATAATATAGGAATATAAATTAAAAAAATCATATTTAAGTAAAAGCCCTTTTTAATCTTGAGAGTTCATAAATACAATGAAAAACCATGTTAGAGATGGTATAAAATTTTCTTAATCTTAGTTAAGAAATATAATGAAAAAATATATTCAAGAATGAATGTTATATAAAATAAGTTCCATGGGATAGCGAGCTGGTAATCACAATGTAGTGAAGTTCCTTAGAAAGGTGGGCTCTGTACTGAATGTCATGAGTTCAATTCTCCTGGACTAACCCAGAGCTGTGGAATTATATCTAGTTGCCAATTCCTCTAAGCAAAAAGAAAAAATATTATATAAAATAGAATTTCATATTAAAAAAATTATAAATAGAAAATATTGAAGTGATGTATTATTTTCTAAATTTTAAAGTAATTTTGTATTTTATATTTTATATTTATTTTTGTGGTTCATGCATTTATGTAAGCAAAAAGAAAGAATATTATATAAAATAGAATTTCATATTAAAAAAATTGTAAATAGAAAATATTGAAGTGATGTATTATTTTCTAAATTTTTAAGTAATTTTATATTTTATATTTTATATTTATTTTTATGGTTCATGCATTTATATTAGGGTGTAATAGAGTATTTTATATTTTTATATTTGTTTTTTTTAATATATTGAATTTTTTATTTTTTAATATTTAAGTATCCGTGATTGGATTTAAATTATCATATAATATTAAAATATTTTATATTTTTAAGTGGTCGGATTTATATTGTCCTATAATATTAAAATATTTTGTATATGCAAATTTGGATATATATAGTTTTATCAAAATTACTTTGTATATTCCAATGTACACTGTGAGATATCAAGTTATTTAATATATTTTAATGTATATCAAAGTAGCATTTAATATTTTATAGATCTCTAGTTGCCAATTCCTCTGTAAGCAAAAAGAAAGAATATTATATAGAATAGAATTTCATATTAAAAAAAAAATGGTAAATAGAAAATATTGAAGTGATGTATTGTTTTCTAAATTTTTAAGTAATTTTATATTTTATATTTTATATTTATTTTTATGGTTCATGCATTTATATTAGAGTGTAATAGAGTATTTTATATTTTTATATTTGGTTTTTTTAATATATTGATTTTTTTTATTTTTTATTTTTTAATATTTAAGTATCCGTGATTGGATTTAAATTATCATATAATATTAAAATATTTTATATTTTTAAGTGGCCGGATTTAAATTATCCTATAATATTAAAATATTTTGTATATGTATATTTGGATATATATAGTTTGATCAAAATTACTTTGTATATTCCAATGTACACTCTGAGATATCAAGTTATTTAATATATTTTAATGTATATCAAAGTAGCATTTAATATTTTATAGTCAATCAATTATTTTTTTTCTTAAGTAAAATTGATTGAATGGCTTTGATAATCTAAAAATACAATGAAAAATGTATTGAAGGTGGTGAAAGATCTTAAAATTCCTAATAGTTTTGAAAGGATGAAATAAAAAATTACTTTTAAAATACAAATATTTTAACCAACTTAATAACTTATAAATATAAACTCAAAAAAGAAAATCAAGACTAGTTAGGTAAAAGTATTTTTGTTAATCTCGCAATTCATTAATGTAATCGAAAACAATGTCAACGATTATATAAAAAATTATTAATCTTTCATTTTAGAAATATAATGAGGACTAACTATTCACTAATTTCAAGAGATGATCCTCTTCTAATTAATGTGTTGTGTTTCTATTCATGATCACAAAAGGACATGGAGAAAATGCACTATGCTAGGGTTCCTGTCTATGTTTGTAGGAATTGTCGGTAGCTATCGATGAGCGCATATTTGATCTTGGTGTTCATGGAGGACGTTTTCAATGTCCAGATCTAAACATATGGTGAGTAAAAGGGGTTTATTTCTCTATATGGATCCCAATCCTTGCTCAAAGGATTTGGGACGAGGATTTGGCTTTGCGTTTTTTCGAATGGTGCATTGTTGATCTACTCTTTCTTGGCGGACAAAATTTATTGATGGGTGATCTTATTATCGATGGTGACCTTGTTATCAAGATGAACTACGAGCATGGTTCTCTGGTTATCAATGCATTTTCTTGTTGGATCTAGCCTTCTTGTGGTGATTGTAGGCTTGAAGTTTTTGTTCTGGTCAGATTCGTCGCTATTTTATGTCGATCTAGGAGCAGGTGCTATGATGTATCGATCTTATAATCGAAGGATTTGCTGGGTTGTCGACATCATGGGTTTTCTTGATTCCAGAGGTCATGCAAGGTGCTTCTTACACCGCAATCGTTGTTTTAAGTATAGTGGCAGGTGGGAAATACAACTAGAGAGTGTGTTATCTTTATTTGGGAATTAGTTGGGCATGGAAAATTTTAGGGGCGAATATTTGCAAGTAGGCTAATTTCCCATGCTTTTTCAAAAAAAAAGATTCACTAATATCCATTTTTCCTAAAAATGATTCACTCAAATTTTATTTTACTTTAAAATTTATCAAAATTTTATATAGATACTATATAAAAATATTAGACATTTGAAAACTTTTACATAAATATTATCAAACATATTACACATTTCACATTATTAACCAGTGAGATTTGCCAAGGTTTCTAAACTTTAAGATAAATGTTTGTCCTTAAATTTTCCCTGCAGTTGGCTCTAGAACTAAGGCTCCCACAAGTCGTGGCCTTATGCTCCTCATTGAAGTTGATCAAATATAGGGACCCCATGGCCCCCATGCTTCTTTGTTTTGTAGATATGGCTATGGAACAATATGGTAAGTTAGATCTAGCACGTTGCATGTCAAATCTGGTGCTAGAATAGAGACCACTTGTAAATATTTTGGTATCAGTTGTGCATAGAAAATTTTAGGGGCTAATATTGGCAAGTGGGCTAATTTTCCATGCTTTCTCAAAAAAATATTTACTAATATTCATTTTTCCTAAAAATGATTCACTCAAATTTTATTTTACTTTAAAATTTGTCAAAATTTTATATAGATACTATATAAAACTATTAGACGTTTGAAAACTTTTACAAAAATATCATCAAACATTTTACACATTTCACATTATTAACCAGTGAGATTTTCCAAGGTTTCTAAATTTTAAGATAAATGTTTGTCCTTAAATATTCCCTGCAGTTGGGTCTAGAATGGAGGCTCCCACAAGTCGTGGCCTTATGCTCCTATGCGAAGTTGATCAAATATAGGGACCCCATGGCCCCGCCCTCTTTCTTTTCTAGATATGGCTTTAGAACAATATAGTAAGTTAGATCTAGCACGCTGCATATCAAATCTAGTGCTAGAACAGAAACCGCTAGAGAATTTTTAGATTTTTGTTAAAAACCTAAATGGAAAGATCTCTATTTCTTGGATCCTAAGTTGGGATCTAGTGGACCAAGTGCAAAAGATTGTGTAGGAAAATATAGGGATACCAAATAAGTGCTATAGGATTCATGCAAGATTAAAGAATATGCCTTGGAAAAGAATTCCATTATCATACTAAATCTAAGGCTACACGAAGGCTTTTTGGCCCATAGAAACCCCAACACAAATCCAAATGGATCAACATCATTTAAGGATGCATTAAAAGGGAATAATGTTGTTCAAGGAAGCTAGCCTCAAAACGTTTCAGGGCCTTACATTGTTGAGCAAGAAGACAAGGTTCCATCCATGAACGTTACAAGCTCAACAATAAAATATGATTTTACAGATCTACAAGCCATAGCTCTAATATGTATGTTAAATGGTTTATGGAAAAAACCATAAGACCTATATAAGTGGGTTGACTTTTATTAGACTACAATGTTTAGTATTATTATGTGCTCCAAAGGCTTTTTCATTAGGGAAAAGTTTAAGGATGGAAATTTATCTTAGAGTTTAGAAACATTGGTGAATCTCATTCATCCATAATATGCATTTTGTAAATTGTGTGGTGATATATTTGTAAAAACATTCAAATTTATAATAATTTTATATAGTCTCCATATAAAATTTTGGCGATTTTTACGGTAAAATAATTTTATATTGTAAAATTGGGTGAAACATTTTTAGACAAAATGGAAATTAGCAAATCCTTTTTTTTTCAAGCATAGAAGGTTAGTCCACTTGTTAATAGTATCCCCTAAAATTTCCCCTCTTCTTCATAGCACATTTTGAGAACTAGGAAGACAAGGAAAACGTCCTAAATGAAGGACCAATGGTTTTAGCGGAGCTCAGATTTTTGTTACTGTTAGGGTCCCACCCTAACCCCCTTATTTATGTCATGGGATCACGTCATAGTCAAGAGTCAATAAAGCCCATATTAATATTTGTAAGTGGTTAACCCGCAATTAATGACGGGACCACAGTTAGTTGCAAATGGGCGGTAGTATTAGATAGATGGTATTAATAAAACCCATGATATTGGCCCGTGGTATTGCATGTATGATTCATATATAAAGGATAGAGACTCCCTGCGAGGAGCGTCGTGTCTTGTTTTGTAATCGAGCTCTGCTCTATTGGAGGTTGCCCCCTTGAAGAGGCCTGTGAACATTTCTCTCTGAATAATAAAATCATTGCTATTCTGTGTTCTGGGTATATTTTCTTCGCATATTCTGTGTTCTCGGTATCTTTTCTTCGCAAATTCTATGTTTGGGTATTGCTTTGCAGGTTAAGAGCATAACAAGTGGTATCAGAGCACTTTCCAGGGCTCGGTGGGATCTCCAAATTTTAGCAAAATTTTTGGCTAGAGACGTGTTCCGGCATCTTTAAACCACGGGATCTGTCGTTAACCGCATAAACCTGCAGATTTGGGGAGGCATGCACGCAGGAAATACAAGAGGTGGTCACGTCTGTTGGACTCCCTTGTAACCCCTGTGGGTACCCCTTCGAGTAGTAGCGCATTAGACAGAACCACGCACGGACTGTCTTCCACGTACCCTCTGGGTATATAGGAAGCCCCCTAGCTCCCTTGAAACCTCGCCATAGATAAACCTTCGGCCGTCTTGTGGCTACAGTACACCGAGAACAGCACTCGGAGAGATTACTCGCCCGTACGATAGGGTAGTCGGGTTGTACGACTAAGGGTACGGTCGATCCTCCTTAGTTAGAGCCCTGAAACATTGGGCCGAGTACTACTGTCAGACCCTTATGTATATTGCGATCTGTAGCACCTGACACTCCCCAAGACCATAGTTCCCTTTCTATTGTGGAGATCACACATCATCTATTCCAGATCAGCAGCAGCAGTTGTTCCACCATTCAGATCTATCAGATCCACCAGATCAGATATTCCAGATCAGCAGCAGCAGTTGTTCCACCATTCAGATCTCTCAAATCCACCAGATCGGAGTAGTTGTGAAGGGTTCCTGTACCTGGATATAATTTTCGCAGGACTTTTGGCGACATTGATATTTTGAGGATTTGGCGACTGCAGTATTGATCAGGAAGGAGTAAAACTCCGTTAGGAGTTTTCCAAAAAAAAAAAACGAGTCTGAGATCTTCCGGGGCGCTTATTGGTGACCTAGCCCATCAGTATCAGGACGACGGGCTGAGCACGGTGGTACCATTCAATTTCTTAGTAAAAATTTTTAGGCGGTCCCAATTTTTCATCAGGTTGGTGTATGGTAGAAAATCGCGCTCAAGCGATGGCCAATGAAAGGATCGAAAAAATTGAAAACCATGTGCACTCCCTCCAAATTGCGGTGAACAAGATCGAACTTGAGCTTCAAGGAATGAGTAACCACATACAACTTGAGCTTAAGGGAATAGGTAACCAGATACAGGAGGCACTTCTAAAGGGCAAGGAGCCAGCCCACGAGGAGGCATATAATGGCCATGAATACCATGAGGGTGAGTCTAGCCACTCTCCTCACATTTGGCACTCCCATCCACCACCCAGTCAGCGACCTCCCAAGTTGGATATGCATAAATTTGACGGTTCTCACACGTCCGCATGGCTAGCACAAATGGAGCAATATTTCCAATTGAATCATATCACAGATGAGGGGACTAAGCTTATAGTGGGCACCATGTACTTGGACAATGAACGATGGCAATGGAAGGAATGGCATCAGCGTTGCAATGGACATTTTCAGAATTGGGCCCAATTTGCCAAAACTCTTCGCAGTCGCTTTGAACAGGAAGACTCTTTTTTGGGGTGTCTCACTAAGCTCCGACAGACGGGTACACTGGAGGAATATATTACTACTTTTGAAGCCTTAGCCTTCCGCACTAAGGGTCTCACAGATGAGTTCTACATGGAATGCTTTATCAGCGGTCTTAAAGAAGCCATCAAAGCTCAGGTTCTACTCCACCACCCTCCCACATGGACAGAGGCTTGCCAGGTAGCCCGTAAGGTGAAACGTGCATTAACAGCCCAATCCAGCCGCCCCAACTTCCCCGCTAAAGGTCGTCCCTCACAGGCTCCCAATATGACTCAGACACTTAATATTCAAAAGGTGTCACCTGCGGAAATGGCCGAAAGAAGGAAGCAAGGACTATGTTACTACTGTGATGAAAAATATTCCTCGGGTCATAAATGCAAAGAGCACAAGTTTTTTCAAATAGATGCCACTGACTACAGCTCCACCGAGGAAGATCCACCACTTGAGGAACCGGAGGCGATCGAAGAAGATAACCAACAAGAGATGGTATCTGATGAACCAATTATTTCGCTAAATGCATTGGCAGGAATTTCTTCCCCTCAAACTCTCAAAATCAGGGGTTTTCTTAAACATCACCCAGTAGTAGTCTTGATTGATAGTGGAAGTACCCATAATTTCATCCACCAAAAGATCGCTGAAGTAGCACATTGTTTCGTCCGGGCAGTTTCTAACTTCCAAGTCCAGATTGCAGATGGGGGCACAATGAAATTTGAAGGTCGCTGTGAAAATGTCAAAATTCAAATGGGGGATTATCAATTGAAAACCCACATGTTTGCAATACACATGGGGGGTTGCGACATTGTCCTCGGCGCGGAATGGCTCCGCACTCTTGGGCCAATCACAATGGATTTCCAGGAGTTATATATGAGTTTTAAGCAGAATAACTCCACACATACCCTCCGTGGACTACAGGCGGGAGCCCCCTCTATCATCAGCTCGCATAGGATGGAAAAATTGTTAAAAAAGGGCCATCATGGAGTGGTAGCTCAATTTAATGCCATCCAGGTAGTAGACACCATGCCTCCGCCAATTCATCCAGAGATGCAACAGATTTTAAATAAACATCGGATGGTCTTTGACAAGCCTCATGAGCTTCCACCCTCGCGAGGGGAACATGATCATAGCATCACATTGGTTCCAGGGGCCCAACCCCCAAATGTGCGGCCATACAGATATCCGTTCACCCAAAAGAATGAAATAGAAAAAATCATCAAGGAATTGTTGGAAGCAGGTGTCATTCGTCCCAACATTAGTCCTTATTCATCTCCAGTGGTCATGGTCCTCAAGAAATATGGGAAGTGGCGGATGTGTCCAGACTTCAGGGCCCTCAATAAGTTAACAGCCAAAGATAAATTTCCCATCCCAGTGGTTGACGATTTGCTGGACGAACTCAATGGGGCTCAATTCTTCACTAAGTTGGATCTTCGCTCAGGCTACCACCAAATTCGCATGAAGGAAGTCGACATTCCCAAGACAGCTTTCAAAACTCATGAAGGCCATTATGAGTTCCTGGTCATGCCATTTGGTCTCTGTAATGCCCCCTCTACTTTTCAGAGCCTTATGAATCACCTCCTCAAACCATATCTCAGAAAATTTGTCCTTGTCTTCTTCGATGACATCCTCATCTATAGTGGCACTTGGGCGGCACATCTTCAGCATGTAGATCTACTCTTGCAACTACTCCGCACGCATAAATTATTTGTCAAGATGTCTAAGTGTTCATTTGGCATGGAAGAAGTTGAGTATTTGGGCCACATTGTGGGGCGTGAAGGTGTCAAGGTGGACCCAAAAAAGATCCAGGCAATGCAAGAATGGCCTCAACCTAAGACCTTGAAAAGCTTGAGAGGATTTTTGGGTCTCACAGGCTATTATCGTAAATTTGTCCGCAACTATGGCCACATAGCGAAGCCCCTAACGCAACTCCTAAAGAAAAATTCCTTCTTTTGGAACGAAGAAGCACAACAGGCATTTACCGCTCTCAAAACCGCCATGTGTTCCACTCCTGTCTTAGCACTACCGGACTTCACCAAATCATTTGTCATTGAATCTGATGCTTCGGGAATAGGTATTGGAGCAGTCTTAATGCAGGAAGGGTGACCATTGGCCTTCACCAACCAACAACTAAGTGGGAGGAATCTGGGCCAATCTACCTATGAGAAGGAAATGATGGCCATCTTACATGCAGTCGAGACCTAGCGACCTTACTTGTTGGGGCGACGTTTCCAAATCCGCACAGATCATCACAGTCTTAAATATTTTTTGGAGCAATGCCTATCTTCCCCACAACAAAATAAATGGTTAGCCAAAATGCTGGGATATGATTATGAGATCATTTACAAGAAAGGGAAAGACAACAGGGTAGCAGATGCATTGTCGCGCCAATTTGAGGAGGAAATTACTCTGCTCGCAATTTCCCTCCCCATTCCAGACTGGATTGAAGAGGCTCGCAGGGAATGGTTTTCACATCCCAGGCTCTCCCAACTCATTTCTCAATTGCAGATAGATCCTAATTCCAGCAAGGGCTACTCGTGGCAGAATGATATTCTTCGCTACAAGGACAGAGTCGTAATAGCACCAACATCCACCCTCGAAAGTCGCATTTTGGCAGAATTGCACTCATCTCCCATTGTAGGACATTCGGGCTTTCAGAAGAGATATGCTCGCACCAGAAGATCATTTTTTTGGGCCGGCATGAAACAGGATATCCTTACTTTCGTAGCAGAATGTGACGTCTGTCAACGCCACAAAGGGGAAACCGTCAACACACCAGGCACATTACAACCATTGCCCATTCCGGCGTCAATTTGGATGGAGGTCTCCATGGATTTCATTACAGGTCTTCCAAAGTCTGGGAACAAGTCAGTCATCATGGTGGTTGTGGACCGACTGTCGAAGTATGCTCATTTCTGCGCCCTACCCCAACCATTCACACCCACTTTGGTTGCTCAAACTTGCATGGATCAGATCTTCAAATTGCATGGCATGCCCACTTCTATTGTGTCCGACCGCGACCCAATCTTCACCAGTAATTTTTGGCAGGAGCTCTTCAGAATACAAGGCACTCAACTCAAACTCAGTACTTCATATCATCCGCAAACAGATGGTCAAACCGAAGCCGTCAACAAATGTCTAGAAACCTACCTTAGGTGTTTCACTTCAGAAAAACAACACCTTTGGGTACAGTGGTTACCTCTGGCGGAATGGTGGTATAACACCAACTATCATGCCACCACCAAAATGACTCCCTATGAAGCAGTCTACGGACAACTTCCGCCTTCCCCTACTTCTTATCTCAAGGGGTGCTCCAAAGTACAAGCCGTGGATCAACTCCTACAACACCGCGCAACCATGCTTGCCCATCTGCGCGAGAATCTTCATCAAGCTCAGAACCGTATGAAGCAACAGGCTGACCAACATCGCTCAGAGCGCCAATTTCAAGAAGGGGATCAGGTCTTTTTGAGGCTGCAACCATATAAGCAAACATCACTCAAAGACAAGGGTTGTCAAAAGCTCTCTCCAAAATTCTACGGACCATACTAAGTAATTCAGCGCATTGGAGAAGTGGCTTACAAGTTGGCTTTGCCACCTACAGCAAAAATCCACCTAGTTTTCCATGTATCGTGCCTGAAGAAAGTGATTGGGAACAATTGCCGAGTTCAAACTAGTCTACCTGAATTGGACGAAGAAGGATCAATCTGGCTTCAACCGGAACAGCTTCTAGACACACGAGACAAGCACCTGCGTGGCCGCATGCTTAAGGAGGTCCTCGTCAAATGGAAAGACACCTCTCCGGAAGATGCAACTTGGGAACCAGCCACTATTCTTCAGTAGTTTCTGCAGCTTCAGCCTTGAGGACAAGGCTAGTCTTAAGGGGGAGGGCATGTTAGGGTCCCACCCTAACCCCCTTATTTATGTCATGGGATCACGTCATAGTCAAGAGTCAATAAAGCCCATATTAATATTTGTAAGTGGTTAACCCGCAATTAATGACGGGACCACAGTTAGTTGCAAATGGGCGGTAGTATTAGATAGATGGTAAATGGGCGGTAGTATTAGATAGATGGTATTAATATAACCCACGATATTGGCCCGTGGTATTGCATGTATGAGTCATATATAAAGGATAGAGACTCCCTGCGAGGAGCGTCGTGTCTTGTTTTGTAATCGAGCTCTGCTCTATTGGAGGTTGCCCCCTCGAAGAGGCCTGTGAACATTTCTCTCTGAATAATAAAATCATTGTTATTCTGTGTTCTGGGTATATTTTCTTCGCATATTCTGTGTTCTCGGTATCTTTTCTTTGCAAATTCTATGTTTGGGTATTGCTTTACAGGTTAAGAGCATAACAGTTACACCCTCATTCTCTGCTTTTGATGCATCAAACATGATGGTAACATCTATGCCAATTTGGGTAAAGTTGCCAAACCTTCCCATTCCTTCCTAGCAACACCAAGTGTTGGAGAAGATTTCAAACATATTGAGAAAATACTAAAAAAATACCTGGACAAAATATCAAAAGGCATCTTCACTTTCACTAGGATATGTCTAGAAATTTACCTAGGAAACAAATCTTGCCGGTCATATTCTATTAAACCATGAAAATTTCTTGTCATACATGTTTTGAAACTAGGAATTTGCATAATTCCTTCCCATAGGAAAAAAAAGTACCCCAAAGGAAAAAGTGACAAGCTCCTAAGCAAAGGGGATTATAGTTTACAAACAATGTGGAAGATGTAGAAGAAGATTTGGAAGGAAATAATACACATCAAGAAACATAGCCTCAACTTGAGAGCCAACCAAATGGAGGTGAAAAGGATGGGTCTGGATCAATGGATGTTATCTCGAAAGGTTTAGAATCTACACAGCTCATCATTCAAGTGCAACAATATGGGAATCTATATACAAAAAAAAGGATTCATGTGGTACAAAGAGAGCTCATGTGTTTGAGGGCTCAAATTCATATAAGGAAGTTTCCCCATAGATAAAGGGAACACAAATGGCTATTGTAACCACTACTCCATCCCAAAGCCTGGGAAAAGGTGGAAAAAATAGAAGGAAAAAAAATAAAGTTAAGTGTTTTTTATCACACTTGACCTTAAAGTTTTATGTTTTTTTTTTTAAATAGTTTTTTTCTTTCTTCATGAATCAACTCAAAGGTCACTATGTTTTGAATGCTCTAAAGCATGTCAGAAATGTAATGTTGTCCCATGTTTTCCCTGGTTTCAGGGATAAAATTATGAATTTTTCATATATATATATATATATATAGAGAGAGAGAGAGAGAGAGAGAGAGAGAGAGAATTTCATATTAAAAAATAATTGTAAATTGAAAAAGAAATGAAGTAGAATTAGATAATTGTACATGTTAAAAATACACATCAAGTAATGTTATTTATTTATTTATACATATATTTACAATTTTTTATATGGTTTTGTATAAAATTTTAAGTAATCTTTATTTATTTATACATATATTTATAATTTTTTATATGGTTCAAAGACCCCTAACCATTACTCCATAGAATATATAACCAAAGGAATCACTTTCTCTCTGAACTCAATTACATAGCCTAACTGCGAGAGTGTTGAGAGAATTGAACCTGTGATGTCTCAATAACAAAGGTGCTTTGTTGACGACCAATTAAACTAACCCTACATGTCTATTTTGAAATTTGGAATAGGCTTCAAAAAATTTAATCTAATTATCAATAATTAATACAAGGATGGTATCGATTTACTAAATATCCATAAAATATTTTTACTAGCGCACAAATACAAGGTTGGGATTTATTTCAAAGATAGTTATTTCATTTTTATTTCTAATTTAATTTTAAAAAATGTTATAAAATTCAATTAAAGTTATAAAACACATGAAAATTGATTGTGAAATGTGGTATTGATAAGTCATGGTTTTATTAAAAAATGTATTTACAAATTAAGAACTTTGATGATTAAGAATCTTGTTATATATATATATATATATATATATATATATATATATATATATATATATATATATATATATATATATATATATATATATATATATATATATATATATATATATATAAGTTTTTTTTTGGCAATGTGAAATATGTTATGAGGTGAGTGTCTTGATGCTTAGTCTCCCCGAATGTATGAATGTAAGAATGGATTTGCATATTGGACCATGACTTGAAGGTCTTATTGTAACCATTGAACAATATAATGCCATGTGTATAACTCCCTCACTTATTTTATGTGGTAATTTATGGATATGGTTGCAATATTCATACATTATTTTTAAATAGTTGTGTAGTGATTTTTTGTTTTTAAGCTTTGCAAGAAAGTCATCCAAAAATAAAATATTTGAAAATATCTCATACTCTCATAGATAGCATATTTACTATTAGTTATTTCTCACCATAATTTAATAAATCCTTTGCATAAAAAAATGATAGGAATAAGATGTAAATAAATATACTTACCAGCTCCCACCATTATTTATATTTTCCCTAGTACTTATGTAGAAATAAAATTGTTATACTAGTGGTTACAACTCACCAAAATTTATGCAAATCCTTGTCCTAAGAAAGAAATTAATTTATCCACTCCACATGTTTATTTATTATTTCCTGCCAAAGCAAGACTAGGATTAGATTTTCCTATTGACCACTATTAATTTAGCATTGAACAATGCACATTGTAATATTTCATGTCATTTTTCCTTTAATGTAAATGAAAAGAACTAAAATGCTTTATAGCACTAATCATACCTTTAAAAATTAAAGTATAATGAGATAAATGTAAATGTTGAAGACACATACTTTCCTAATGTTTCAAGTAAATAAGTATTAAAAATTTAAAAAATATTTATCGTGTAATTAGTTACTGAAACACTAAACTATACTGGAAAAATTTTAAATATTTTTTTACATATAAAATTGAAAAAAAAAAACTATTAGACAAATCATTTTTTCCTTTTTTTTTAATATATACATTTTTAATATATTTTAAATAATTAAAATTTAAAAAAAAAACAATATTTAAAAAAGTATTTTATATATTGAAATCAATAAAACAAATGTTTAAAGAAGACAATGTTTATTAATTTTAAACTTAATGCATTTGAAACGAATGAATATACTAAATAATATGTAGGTTGAATGTGTAAACTAGCACAACCACATTTACCAATGTCGTTGATATACGTCGATAGACATGTATCAACCACATTAATAATTATTATGTTTATTTTGTTAAAAGTCAACTATCTCTGATTATTAATAACTATATAAATAATAGCAACCATATTATTAGATATTTACAGATTTATGATTATTATATTAATATTATATTATATATTAAAATAATATTAACCTACTCTATAATATTTTATTTAATATTGTTTAATTTTAAACTATTTAATATAATTTAAACATTTAATAATAATATTAACTCATAATAACAATAGTAAGTTTAATTAAGAATAGTAAATTTAGACAAGAGATTGATATTATGAACCCAAGGGAAAAATAAACCCAAGCGAGTAATACTAAAATCCCAAGGGAATAATATTAAACCCAAGGGACTAATATTATAAACCTAAGGTATATAAACCCTAAGATAAATATTATAAATACTAAAATAAATATGGTTGATTTTCATGGTGAGACAATCCTTGTCACAATGCGACATTCAATCATGGTTGACCATGGTTGGCTATGATTGACAATGTTTGACCATGATTAATATTATAAACCTAAGGGAATAATAAACCCAACTGATTGGTATTATAAACCCAAAGGAATAATAAACCTAAGGGATTAATACTAAACCCCAAGGGAATAATATTAAACCCAAGGGACTAATATTATAAACCCAAGGTATATAAACCCTAAGATAAATATTAAAAATACTAAAATAAACATGGTTGACCATGATTTATTTTCATCTTAATAAAAATAATTAGTTTAGTAAATATGGTTGATATAGGTATAAGGCTACATTTTTATCTATGACACAAACCATTAATAATAATAATAATAATAATAATAATAATAATAATAATAATAATAGTGATTTACTAATAATAATTAATAATTAACATATAATTAATTAATTAATTATGATTAAATAATAATAATAATTAAATAATTAAATATTACTAAATATTAATAATATTAAACCCTAGGAATGTGAACCCTTAGATCAATAAACCCCAGGTACTGATATTATAAACCAAGGGGAATAATAAAACCCAAGGGATAAAAATTATAAATGTAATGTATATAATTCCTAACATAAATATTATAAACCCTAAAATAAGCATGGCTAACCATGGTTGACCGTGCTTGATTCCCATATAGAGAAAATCCTTGTCACAATGTAATGTTGGACAATGCTTAAACTTGGTTGAACATGATTGGTTTTCATATCAAGACAATCTTTGTCAAAACATGATGTTGGACAATGGTTGACCATGGTTGATTTCCATATTAAGAAAATCTTTGTGAAATGTAACATTCGACCATGGTAAACCCACAAGTCTATAAAGCTAAGGGAATAATATTAAACCCTAGGAATATGGACCCTTAGATTAATAAACCTAAGGGATTGATATTATAAACCCAAGGGAATAATAAACCAAGGGGATAAAAATTATAAACCCAAGGTATATAAAACCTAACACAATATTAATCATGGAATAATATTAAACCCTAGGAATATGAACCCTTAGATTAATAAACCCAAGGTATTGATATTATCAAGCCAAGGGAATAATAAACCCAAGGGATTATGACCCCAAGGGAATAATAGTAAACCCAAGAGACTAACATTATAAACCTAAGGTATATAAACCTTAAGATAAATATTGTAAACACTAAAGGAAACATGTTTGACCATGGTTGATTATCATATAGAGACAATCCTTGTTGCAATGCAACGTTGGACCATGGTTGACCATGCTTAACGATGGATGATTTTCATACCAATGCAATTTTTGTCACAATGCGACGTTCAACCATGGTTGAGCATGACTGATCATGGAAAACCATGTTTGATTACACAAACCATGGTTGACTATGGTATACAATGATTGACCATGGTTGACTATGATTATCATATTGGGACAATCTTTGTCACAATGTGACTTTGCACCATCGTTGCAATAATGATTGATTGTCATATTAACACAATCTTTGTCACAATGCGACGTTGGAACATGGTTAACCATGATTAACCATGGTTGACCACAAATTCTTTTATAAAACATGGTTGACCATGGTTGAATAATATTAAACCTAAGAGATTAATATTATAAATACAAGGTATATAAACCCTAAGATAATATTATAAACACTAAAATAAACATCACTGAACATGGTTGACCATGGTTGATTTTCATTTTGAGACAATCCCTGTCACAATGTGATGGTAGACCATGGTTGACCATGAATGATTTTCAAATCAAGAGAATATTTGTCACAATTCGACATTGGACCATGGTTGATTCTCATATTGAGACACTATTTGTCACAATGCAACATTTGACCATGGTTTGCCGTCATTGAATTTATAAAACATGGAAGTCAATGGTTGACCATGGTTAACCATGATTGATATTATAAACCAAAAGGAATAACATACCCTTGGGATTAATACTAGAAACCAAAGAACTATAAACCTAAGGGAATAATATTAAACCCTAGGAATGTGAACCCTTAGATCAATAAACGCAAGGTACTAATATTATAAACCAAAGGGAATAATAAACCCAACAGATAAAAATTATAAATGCAACGTATATAAACGCTGACATAAATATTATAAATCCTAAAATAGACATGGTTAACCATGGTTGATTTCCATATAGAGAAAATCCTTGTCACAATGCAACATTGGACCATGGTTAAACTTGGTCTATAAAGCTGAGGGAATAATATTAACCCTAAAAATATGGACCCTTAGATCAACAAACCCAAGGGATTGATATTATAAACCTAAGGGAATAATAAACCAAGCAGATAAAAATTATAAACCCAAGGTATATAAACCTTAAAATAAACATGGTTGACCATGGTTGATTTCCATATTGAGACAATGCTTGTCACAATGTGATGTTGGACCATGGTCCACCATCCTTGACCATTATTTTTTCATATCGAGACAATATTTGTGAGAAAGTGATGTTGGACCATGGTTTACCATGTTGGGTTTACGTATTGAGACAATCTTTGTCACAATGCAACATTCAAGCGTGGTAAGCCCAAGGGACTATAAACCTAATGGAATAATATTAAACCTAAGGAATATGAACCATTAGATTAATAAACCCAAGGGATTGATATTATAACGCCAAGGGATAAAAATTATTAAACCAAGTAATCTAAACCCTAACATAAATATTATAAACCGTAAAAGAAACATGATTGACCATGGTTGATTTCCAGATTGATACAATCCTTGTCATCATGTCATGTTGGACCATGGTTGATCATCATTGAATTTCGTATTGACACAATCTTTGTCATAACGCGACATTGCACCATGGTTGATTTCCATATTGCGACAATCTTTGTCACAATGCAGAATTCAACTATGGTTCACCATGGTTGGCTATGATTGACCATGGTTGACCATGATTAACATTATAAACCCAAGGGACTGATATTATAAATCGAAGGGAATAATAAACCCAAGTGATTAATACTAAAATCCCAAGGGATTATGAACCGAAGGGAATAATAAACCCAAGGGACTAATATTAAACCCAAGGGAATAATATTAAACCCGAGGGACTAATATTATAAACCCAAGGTATATAAACTCTAAAATAAATACTATAAACACTAAAATAAACATGGTTGACCATGGTTGATTTTCATTTCGAGACAATCCTTATCACAATGCAATGTTGGACCATGGTTGAACATGGTTGATTTCTATATCGAGACAATATTTGTCACAATGCAACGTTGGACCATGGTTGATCATGGTTGATTTTCATATCAAGACAATCTTTGTCACAAAGTGATGCTCGACCATGGTTAACCACGATTGACCATGGTTTACCATGATTGTCCATGATTATCCATGATTTTTATATGGATAAATGTTTTGTCACAATGCGACATTTGACAATGGTTGACCATGGTTGACTATGGTTGACCATGTTGATATTATAAACCCAAGGTAATAATAAACACAATGGATTGATATTATGAATCCAAGGTAAAAATAAACCAAAGCGAGTAATACCAAAATTTATGAACCCAAGGGAATAATATTAAACACGGGGGACTAATATTATAAACCATAAGATAAATATTATAAATACTAAAATAAATATGGTTGATTTTCATGGTGAGACAATCCTTGTCAGAGTGCGACATTCAATCATGGTGGACCATGGTTGGCTATGATTGACAATGTTTGACCATGAGTAATATTATAAACCTAAGGGAATAATAAACCCAAGGGATTGGTATTATATAACCAAGGAATAATAAACCTAGGGGATTAGTACTAAACCCCAAGGGAATAATATTAAACCCAAGGGACTAATATTATAAGCCCAAGGTATATAAACCCTAAGATAAATATTAAAAATACTAAAATAAACATAGTTGACACGACTTATTTTCATATTGAGACAATATTTCTCACAATGTGAGGTAGGACCATGCTTGACTATTGTTGAACATGGTTGATTATGTTTGACCATGGTTGAACATGGTTGATTATGGTTGACCATTGTTGAATAATATTAAATCCTGGGAATATGAACCCCTAGATCAATAAACACAAGGGATTCATATTAGAAACCCAAGGGGATAATAACTCTAAGGGATAAAAATTATAAACCTAAGGTATATAAACCCTAACATAACTATTATAAACCCAAAAATAAACATGGTTGACCATGGTTGACCATGGTTTATTTCCATATTGACAAAATCCTTGTCACAATCCGACATTAGACCATGGTTTACCATCATTGAATTTCATATCGAGACAATCTTTGTCAGAACATGACGTTGGACCATGGTTTATTTCCATATTGAGACAATCTTTGTCACAATGCGACATTCAACCATGGTTGACCATGATTGCCTATGATTGACCATGGTTGACCGTGATTAATATTATAAACCCAAGGGAATAATAAACCTAAGGGATTGACATTATAAACCAAAGGGAATAATAAACCCAAGGGATTAATACTAAAACCCCAAGGGTTTATGAACCCAAAGGAATAATATTAAACCCAAGGGAGTATTATTATAAACCCAAGGTATATAAACCCTAAGATAAATATTATAAACACTAAAATAAACATGGTTGACCATGGTTGATTTTCATATTGAGACAATCCTTATCATAATGTGATCTTGGACCATGGTTGACCATGATTGATTTGCATATCAAGACAATATTTTCCACAATGTGATGTTGGACCATGTTTTACCATAAGTTATTTGAATATTGAGACAATCTTTGTCACAATGTGATGTTCAACAATGGTTGACCATGATTTCCTACAGTTGATTTCCATATTGAGACATTATTTGTCACAATGCGACATTCAACCATGGTTGACCATTGTTGGCTATGATTTTAAGTGGTTGGCCATGATTACTATTATAATCCTAAGGGAATAATAAACCGAAGGGATTAGTACTATAAACCAAAAGGAATAATAAACCTAAGGGATTAACAATAAAACCCTAAGGATTATGATCCCAAGGGAATAATATTAAACCCAAGGGAGTTGATTTCCATATTGAGACATTCTTTATCACAATGCGACATTCAACCATGGTTGACCATGGTTGGCTATGATTGAAAATGGCTGACCGTGATTAATATTATAAACCTAAGAGAATAATAAACCCAATGGATTGATATTATAAACCAAAAAGAATAATAAACCTAAGGGATTAATACTAAAACCCCAAGCGATTATGATCCCAAAGGAATAATATTAAACCCAAGGGACTAATATTATAAACCCAAGGTATATAAACCCTAAGATAAATATTATAAACACTAAAATAAGCATGGTTGACCATGGTTGATTTTCATATTGAAACAATCCTTATCGCAATGCAATGTTAGACCAAGGTTGACGATGGTTGATTTTGATATCGAGACAATATTTGTGACAATGCAACGTTGGACCATGGTTGATTATCATATTGAGACAATCTTTATCACAATGTGATGTTCGACCATGGTTGACCATGATTGACCATGGTTGGCCATGTTTGATTCTATAAAACATTGTTGACCATGATCAACCTTCGCTAGCCAAGGTTGTTCACGATTGTCCATGATTTTTATATTGACACAATTTTTGTCACACTGTGACATTCGACAATGGTTGACCATGATTGATATTATAAACCGAAGGGATTGATATTATGAACCGAAGGGAAAACCAAGGGATTAATACTAAAATCCCAAAGGATTATGAACACAAGGGAAGAATACTATTTACCCAAGGGACTAATATTATAGCCCCTAAGGTAAATATTATAAAGACTAAAATTAACATGGTTGATTTTCATGGTGAGACAACCCTTGTCACAATGCAACATTCGACGATGGTTGAGCATGGTTGGCTATGATAGATGATGGTTGACCAAGATTGATATTATAAACATAAGGGAATATTAAACCAAAGGGATTGATATTATAAACCGAAAAGAATAATAAACCCAAGGGATTAATACTAAAACCCCAAGTGATTATGAACCTAAAGTTATAATTTATAAACCCAATGTATGTAAACCCTAAGACAAATATTAAAAACACTTAAATAAACATGCTTGACCATAGTTGATTTTCATATTGAGACAATCTTTGACCAAAAATATATGTCGCTTATCCATAGTTTAACATTGGGAATTCATTTTTTCTTATTTTTTATTATTATTTAAATTTATTTATCTGTAAGTTGATTGGTTGAAGTCTTATTACGGGTTGTTTAGGAACTTCCATTTCTATTAGTTACTAATTTTTGTTTTTAGTTTTATTTCCTTTTTATTTAATTTTTTGATTTTTTTTTGTTTTTCTATTATTTTCATTTCCATGAATGAAATTTTTTTCTCGATAATCGTCACTATTGTCCCACTTTCTGCTCTGTATTTCATGGAATTATGCCCATAATCATTCTCGGCTTCTTCCGGGCGGTTCCCAATTGTTGAAATTGCGGAATGATCGACCAGATTTGAGGAAAACCCGCACTCGATAAATCCATAGGGGTTTTTTCTTCGTCTGGCACTGACATTGAATCCCTTGGTGTTGCTTATGTCATTTCCATTGGTGGGTTCTATACGATTAGATATTTAGTGGAGGTTTTCATTGCAAATTCTGTTGGAAGAATCACCGCACCTCTATGGAATCCATAATTTCCACCCTATGGATCCTAGTTACTGGTTTGTAACATTTACCAAAACCTGTGGGTTTTGGTGTAACGGCAAACCTCCACATGGTATCAGAGCTTGGACCCAGGTTCAATTCCCCCAAGTTGCGTTTGAGGGGGGGTGTTGGAAGAATCACCGCACCTCTATGGAATCTGTAATTTCCACTCTGGGTGTAAGGACATGCGGCCCTTGACTTGCCCATCGGGTGAAGTGTGACCGCGGATAGAGACTTGAAATGAGCGTTCGGTTGAAGTGCGAACTCCTTGGGTGTGCGATAGTATGTTATGCGCATATGAGGAGTGGGCGAGCATGTATATATGCATGTGGCATGGTGTTAAACCGTATGGAGGCTAACCAATGATTGTGTGGAGCTGACGGAGGGTGAACACGTGTGTAGGAAGGCTGACATGATATTTGGGAGCTTTTGCGATGGCATGAGGGCTTTGGGTGAGTCGGCTGGGCAGCCTAGACTTCGCCCTATGTTGAGTATATATTGGGAGAGCGTGGAGCTCAATCGAACCATCAATAATCGCTCAACATCTTTGCTCAAACGAGAAGGCGCAGGTCTAGTGCGCAAAACTAAGGAGGAAGGCGTAGATTATAGATACGCCCATTCTTGGGCTTGGTTGCATGGTAGAGACTTGCTTAACTTGGTTGTGGGTGAAGGGTGTGGGTAGGAGTGCCCGGTGGTTGGTTGAGGGCATGCACGGGTGTGTGGCTCCCGATTTGTACGTAGGTGCCCGACAGTGAAATGGAGGAGCGTCTGGCTTGTGAAACGACTTGGAACGGGTGTCTTGGTGACTCGGGTGAGTGCCTGCCTGTCGTGCAAATGTGCACGGTGACTTGGTGAAGTGTTGAGATTGTGAACGGAGGTGTGTCTCGGGAAAAGTCACCCATGTGTGGCAACTTGGTGACGTGCCCAAGTTGGGAAAACAACATGATCATGTGACAAGGTGAACAAAGCGTTGGTGAGTCATGCAGCAACTATGCGAAGGCGCCGACGAGCTAGGCAATTGAGTTTTGCCTTGGATTGTAAATTTGGCTAAGTATGAAACTTGGTGTTTTCCAAGTATACTTGTAAAGCTTGTAACTTGTAAAAGATTGTATAACATATTATTAGGCAGACTCATTATTCAGGGAGCTGCCCCTCCCTTTATACTGTGCAATTGTGTTCTTCATTTATAATTGCTATTGATAATGAATGTGTATGGGTGTTCATTGGTATAAAGGATAACATAATAATACTTGGTTGCAAAACACAAACTAAGTAGGAGTAAGTGGTTAGGTGTAGTCCACGAACATAAGTATTGGTGAAAATAAAGTGTTCGGTGGTGCTGCACCTCGCTAAGAGTGGTTGAAAGACTACCGTGAGCTTGGGGGCGTGACAGTTGGTATTAGAGCTAGTCTGAAGACTTGGAGGAGTCTTGCAGGAAGCTGGGTGAAGCAGGTGTACATACACTTGACAGTTGGTGACAGTGAAGCAGGTACTTGCAAGTGAAGGAAGTTGTTTCACATACAAGTGGGACAAGAGCTGGTTCAGGTTGCAAGCATCTTGGTGAAGCTATTGAATGGTTGAAACTAGATCGCAAAGAAGAAGGAAGCTGTTAGCAATGGCAGCTGAATCTCAGGCTAGGTCTAGTCACAGTGTGCAGGATGCTACTATGGCACTTATGGAAAAAGTGTTGGAAAGGATGGAGGACTTGGAAGCTTTCTGGACTAAGAAGATGGACTTGATCGATAGGGATCAAGAGGCCAATTTGAAGATGAAGGAAGAGCTCGATGAACTCCGGATACAACACGAGTACACTGATCTTATGTGTACACAACTTGAAGTAAGGGTCAAGGAGGTTGAAGAGGCAAGAGACCAAGGTCTTGCAGAGATCATGGGCTTGCAGAAATCTCTTGACGAAGCCAGAAATGAGATCGCGGTGTTGAAGAAAGTCGTGAGGCATAACTCAGGTGGAGGAGTGCCTCATGTGAAAGTCAAGGAACCAGAATCTTACGATGGTACAAGGAGTGCGAAGACTCTTGGCAACTTGTTATGGGACATGGAGCAATACTTGGAACACTTGGGTCTATTCGATGAGGAGACAAAGGTGAAAGTGGCTGCTCAGTTCTTAACAAAGGATGCTAAGATGCGTTGGTGAAGGAGGATGGATTAGATTGCCAATGGCAGTGCTGGTGACATTACTTCATGGGATGAGATGAAGAAAGCTTTTTAGACCCATTTCAGTCCGTAGGATGAAACATGGGAAGCAAGGATGAGAATTAAGTTCACAAAGTAGACCGGGAATCTTCAGACATATCAGCGGGAGTTTGCAAGTACAGTTCCGGAACTTTCTGACATGGCGAAGAGGGATAAGGTGTTCAATTTCATTATTGGGTTGAAGCCTTGGGCACACAATGAAGTGAACAGGCGAAGGATTAGAACACTTGAGGAAGCTTTTGCTGCTGTGGACAGGTTGGTGGAGCATTATGATGAGACTTCTAATGATAGGAAGAAGAAGTCCGATAAGCCGAAAGATAAGAAGAAGGATGATGCCTCGAAATCAGATGATAATTCGAAGAAGAAGAAAGCCTTGAAGTGTTGGATATGTGCTGGACCACATACGGTGAAGAATTGTCCTTCTAAACCAAAAGTGCCTTCGATTTCACAATCTAATGTGAAGAATGAAGAAGCTTCTGTGGGGATGATGCAGATACTTGGTGTTGCTGCTGCTACAAAGGTGGTCTCTCAGAGGGATCCTGAGAGGAACAGTTTGGAGTATGTTCGGATGAAGGTTGGGAGTGCTGATATACTCACTATGGTGGATAGTGGGGCTTCTCACAACTTCATGGGTGAAGATACTGTGAGAAGAATTGGGCTGAAATTTGTACCGGTGAAGGCACATATGAAGACAGTCAATTCTCCTCCTGATAATGTTCTTGGTGTAGCTGAAAAAGTGGACACAACACTAGGTGAGTGGACAGGGAAGGTCGACTTCACTATAGTGTGGATTGATGACTATGAGGCTGTGCTGGGAATGGAATTCATGAAACAGTTTGATGCTATGATTGTTCCACATTTGAGGAAGTTGTACATTTACGATGGAAGGGAAGATGTACCCATTGGTGTACCAACCATTGGAGTGACAAGGCCTGATTGTAAGTTGGCAGTGATGCAAATGGAGGATGAGAAGCGGATGGAAGACATGAGTAAGTGGTTGTCTATGGTTGAGACAAAGCTTACCGAGCAGTCATTGGTCATCAGGACACTTTCAGATAGTATCTTGGATTTGTCAAGAAGGCTAGAAGTGGTCGAGGATGATGATGATGATGATGAGGCATATGTGAGGCCGAATGTCCGGGAGGAGGATCGGGTCACTTATCTACAGAGGATGGAGATAGAAGATCCTAACAGATGGATTGAGATGATTAGTGAGGGTGAGCCTTCAGGCCCCACTCCCTCCACATCTTCTTAGATGACAAGAAGATGGGGCTCATTGTTAGCTGCTCATGACAGTGAGTCCTTAAAACAGGTTGAGTAGGTATGGTAGATGGTGCAGGGATGGCTTGGCATCAAGCATCATGACATGTTACAGATGGGATGGAGTTTCCATGGACCTGAGAATGGGTGAGATTCTTGGTGAGTCCGAGATGTGGCAGGAATCCGAGATAGATTGGTGAAGGCATAAGGAAGTTCACTCTCATGGCTTGAGCGTGACAGTTGGATTAGCTACCCAACTATTTCAAACGTGGGGTCCGGAAGTGCGTGGAGAGATGTTGGCATTAGGCAGATGAGGAGGACCATTCACAGGATAAGGACGACACATGGTGGATATGGAGTTCTACATATGTTGCAGGGATGTTTGCAGTATGTGGAGGAGTTGACATCATGGACCAGGGATGAGACATATATTGATGTTGATCTTGGTGGATGGCTACCAGGATGGTATGTTGTCAAGGATGACAATGACTTCAGGTGGAGGAGGATGTAAGGACCTGCGGTCCTTAACTCGCTCACAGGGCGAATTTCAACCACGGATGGAGACCTGAAACAAGCGTTCGGTTGAAGTGCGAACTCCTTGGGTGTGCGATAGTATGTTATGAGCATATGAGGAGTGGGCGAGCATGTATATATGCGTGTGGCATGGTGTTAAACCATATGGAGGCCGACCAACGATTGTGTGGAGCCAACGGAGGGTGAATGCATGTGTAGGAAGGCCGACATGATATTTGGGAGCTTTTGCGATGGCGTGAGGGCTTTGGGTGAGTCAGCTGGGTAGCCTAGACTTCGCCCTACGTTGAGTATATATTGGGAGAGCATGGAGCTCATTCGAACCATCAACAATCGCTCAAAGGAGAAGGCGCAGGTCTAGTGCGCAGAACTAAGGAGGAAGGTGCAGATTATAGATGCGCCCATTCTTGGGCTTGGTTGCACGGTAGAGACTCGCTTAACTCGGTTGTGGGTGAAGGGTGCAGGCAGGAGCGCCCGGCGGTTGGTTGAGGGCGTGCATGAGTGTGTGCCGCCCGATTTGTGCCAAGGTGCCCAACGGTGAAACGAAGGAGCGCCTGACGTGTGCGACGACTTGGCACGAGTGTCTTGGCAACTCGGGTGAGCGCCCGCCCATCGTGAAAGTGTGCACGGTGACTTGGTGAAGTGTTGAGATTGTGAACGGAGGTGTGTCTCGGGCAGAGGCGCCTGTGTGTGGCGACTTGGAGACGCGCCAAAGTTGGGCAAACAACACGATCATGCGATAAGGTGAACGAAGCATTGGTGAGTCGTGTGGAGACTGTGTGGAGGTGCCGATGAGCTAGATAACCGAGTTTTGCCTTGGATTGTAAATTTGGCTAAGTATGAAACTTGGTGTTTTCCAGGTATACTTGTAAAGCTTGTAACTTGTAAAAGATTGTATAATATATTATCGAGCAGACTCATTGTTCAGGGAGTTGCCCCTCCCTTTATACTGTGCAATTGTGTTCTTCATTTATAATTGTTGTTGATAATGGATGTGTATGGGTGTTCATTGGTATAAAGGATAACATAATAATACTTGGTTGCGAAACACAAACTAAGTAGGAGTAAGTGGTTAGGCGTAGTCCACGAACATAAGTATTGGTGAAAAGAAAGTGTTCGGTGGTACAGCACTTTGCTAAGAGCGGTTGAAAGACTACAGTCGGCTTGGGGGTGTGACACTGGGGATCCTAGTTACTGGGTTGTAACGTTGACCAAAACATGCAGGTTTTGGTGTAACGGCAAACCTCCACAAATTTTGCACTAGCACAGGAAGAGTTTACTTCTGTTTCCATTTAAAATATTCAGTGAGACTATCTGAGATGTATTTTTTATGGGCCGCTCCTACAGAGAATAGAGAAACACTGTTAGATATCTGCAAGCTTTTAGAGAATAGAGAAACACAGTTAGATATCTACAAGCTTTTAGCAGAAATTTTAAGCCAGATTAATTATCAGAAAGCAAATGAGAATGCAGAGAGCTGTATCTACAAAATGTAAATTGCTATTATTCTAATAAAATATTAAGGGTTTTTAACCTATGACAAAAATTGGAAATTAAAAATATCTATGTGATTATTTCAATTGTATAATATGGTAATAGTAATCTTGAATTTATTAGGACTTTATACAAATGTACATTTTCATCTTAGGGTAATGAAAACATCAAAAACTTATTAAATTATATATATATAAAACTGAGATATGGTTATAAAATTATTTAAATTTTAAGCCGTACAAAATTTTGCTTTGATGATGATAAATATAATAGATAAATTCATAATATATTAATATTTATACACTTAAACTGAATTAGCAAATAAATGTTTTTGGTTTGGTTTTGGCGTGTTTGCTGAATCTCCTTAGTTTTTCCCCAAACCTGCGTGGAATATAATGTTTTTAGTGTGGCTTTGGATGCGATTGTTTATCATATAGTGTTTTTGGTTTGGTTTTGGATGCTACGGCAGAGATGATATTTATCCATTTGTTTTTTGCTTTGGTTTTAGATGATATGGCAGGGATGATATTTATCCATTCTTTTTTCCTTCCTCGGTTTTGTTTTGTCGTAATTAAAAATTGGTTTGCAGACTCTCACATTTCCACGCGATGTTGTAGAATCTGTTGGTGTTCTCGTCTCATCGTTTCATATTCATTTTAGGATGATGAAAATTTTTAAAAATATTTTTATATTATGAAATTTAATATTCAAAAGAATATTAATAAAGTAAATGTATACTATTTTTTTATTTATATTAATTTAAAGGGACGGTTATTATAAAATTATTTAAATTTGAAATCGTATATATTTTGGAGGTGGTTAACTCTATTTGTTTGATTATTACATCAATAGCAATATGAACATGTGCAGAATAAACATAATTGTACTTTTTACTGCGTAAATTACCAATTTAATAATCATTTAATTTTAAGTTCTAGCACTTGAAAATAATTGAACAAACACCAAGTATAAACCCTATACATTATGGAATTGTGGTAACTTTTTGCTTCCTATTGATACTGTACATGTGAAGTATCCCAGCAACAAAAATCAAAGGAATTAAAAGTACAAGAATTAAAAGATTGCAGAGTGTAGTACCTCCCACACTTTGTGCATGTCTGCTGCAGTTGCTCCTGGCTGCTCAGCCACTGTGGTAGTTGATGGCAACTGAATATTACCTCCAGCACTGTCATCTGCACCAAGTACTGGTGAACCAAGAGAGCTTGGTCCAACAACTCCTATGTCAGCGAGAACATCTTGGCTCCTTCCAATTTCACATTGCCCTATTTGTGATCCTGCTGCAACTCCTTCACGGCCCATTACCACAGGAACTTGTTGGCCCAGGCCACCAACTACATGTTTACCAGTAAAACCTGTGTTAACAGAAGACCCTAATAGCCCAGCACCAAATGTGTTTTGTGCAAGATTTGGAGTTATCTGCCCAACTCCCACCAAGCTAACAGGGGTAGCAGAAGATGTCAATCCTGACTGTCCAGATGCCAACATAGTCCAGATACTGCAGTTGTACCCATTCCGCTAGTTCTAGCTGATCCTGGTGTCTGATGCCCTAGTGTGCCCTCTCTTGGCAAAGAACTTAAATTCTCAACTTGGCGAACATTGTCTAGGGAGCTTACATTTACAGTAGGATGAGTTTGTTTTGTTGGGAGAATATGAATGGCCAATTGTCTGAAGGAAGTAGGCACAAAACATTAGCCTGTTTCCTCCCAAAAGAAGACCATTTTTCCTTCGGTGACTTGAGTTGTGCCATAGCGTAGAGCAAAGATATCCCCTAAACGCTATAAAAGCACACCCACCTCCACTTTCAATAATTGAAATGAAAAATAATAGTCAAATATGTCAGTTCAAGGTCATTTAGAATAATTAACAATAATGCTTTAAACATTTGAAAAACTTTGACAAACCTCAGATGAATTGCCACAAAATTGAACGGAATCTTGAGAACTTTTAATGAAAAGTTCCCCACTCCTTCAGAAAATATCCTCAAATGTCCAGAATTCCATAAAGCCTTATGGGAAAGGATTCTTAACCATATAAGGCGATGCAGACTACGTCACACAGAGGGATACACTGGTAATATCTTTAAATGAATGGAAAATATTCTGAAGGAAGTAGGCATAGAACCAAGTTAGCCTATTTGCTGCACTTTTCCATTTATCATTCACTAATTCATCCACTACATTAACATCCAACTCTGCATATGTTTCACAAAGGAATGCATAGGGACGGATGCACTTAATGGAGTGAAGCAAATCGCTGAATGTGAATCATTATAATGAAAAGTTTTAAATTTATTTCTAGTAATTATGATAAGTGGTTATGAACATTAGGCACAATAAATTTTTAATCATGTTTTATAAAAGATTAATTTAAGTATGGTTTAAACATGTGATTTAGATATGCATGGAAGTTAATGGTGTGAATTTTAACTATTGATGGAGTGGCAATGACGAGAATATATTGGCATCTTTCAATTTAGACCATTCCATCAAAAAGATTAATTAGGAAAATGATTAAAGTGCCCAATTCCAATAAGAGGGACGCCTATCAGCGTAACTAGCATAATAACAGATTTTATTGGATTGAAAATATGTGGAGATGTAGTATTGAGAGATGTTGTAGTATGTATAAATTAGTAATTGCACGAGATGTTGCAAAGGAAATGTTGTAAGGCATAAAATTCAAGAAGAGTAGTGAAATATAGAAAATTACTGAATATAAAAAATAGTTAACAAAATGCCATTCAAAGCTAGAAGATAAAACAAATCACTTGCATTATGCCAAATTTACAGATTCTATAACGTTTCCAACTTAGATTGCCTCTCAATCTTCAAAGATGCTCTTAGTTCCAATAGAAAATATTGATCAAAAAAATGTTCTTTTTCAATACCGAACTGTCTCACTTATCAAAGATTATAGTCTTTTACCCCACAGGAGGTTTACAATAAAAGTCTTTTTTTCAAAATGACAAATTCAAAAATTACCATTGGATGAACTAGTTTAAAGCAAGGCTACAAAATAGATATATCAATAAAACTAGTGAGTGACATAACAACTTTACATTGTTTGATAGGAGAGAAGTGGATCTTTTGTTGAGATTTCATTAAATAATTATTTTAACACATAACAACTTTAATTCACTATTCGAAGGTACCATGGTGAACTCTTATGGTATCATCCACGAGCTTTTCTTTATTCAACATGATATTCTGGGAGACTTGACTATGTATTGGACTAGGCAAGGGCCTATAAATAAACACAAAAGGCTTATTGGACTAGGCAAGGGCTTATAAATAAACACAAAATGCTTTTTATGCCTCAAAATAGAGACTTTATTCTGAAAGAGTGTAAAAACCCTGCCAAGTGTACATTTGATATTAAGTTTTTTTCCTTCCACATAGGTTTGGTGCATCCTTCTTTTTCCTCTTATAGTCGTTTTTGACCATTTTTCAATATTGAATTGTTTCACTTCATCAAAAGCTTGTAATATTTTCAATTCTAGGTACACATAATTTCATCTTGTACCTTCAATTCTACGTGCACATAATTTCATCATGTACTTGTACATAAATTCGAGCTTGCAGTATTTTCAATTCTATGTGCACATAGTTTCATCATGTACCTTCAATTCTAAGTACACATAATTTCAAATAATTTCATCATGTACCTGCACATAAATTCAGAATGTACCCATTTCATCTTTCAAGTCTTCTATGATATCTATTTCCCCTAACTATGTCAAATTCCTACTAGTTACAACTCAAAATAGATATATGAACATATCCTGCTGATAATAATTCTTGGATGTGTTTGTGATGATGACCCAGGAACTGCTATATTTTTCGGCTATAGTTTTTCCTCTACTTCTGGCAGATTCAGGTGGTCCGTCAAATTCTGCTTCCCACCTTTTATCTTATATCAATATTGGTTAGTAATGATGTGATTTTAGTTTTAGCCTTGTTTCATGAACGTGGTATCTTTCAATTTGCCGACCAGTTTCATGAAACTAACTTATATTCAAGGACAATGCCAGAAAAATTTGGTGCCCGACTTCCTCCGAAAACACTGGTGCGAAAACATATTATTATCAGTCATTCTTTTCATCACTTGATTAATGTATATTATATGGGTAATTATGAGAATAGGGAACAATCATCTATGTTTTTGTTTTGTGCATTTCCTTTATTTTTTGCATTGGGAGTTCTCATTTCCATTCTTAAAATTTCTGTCTCATCTAGCGCATTAATTTTATTGGCAGTTTATATAATAGTTTTTGGCAGGGAATTTATTATAAGAATTTGGAATCAGTTAAATTCATAAACGCACATAACTTTGCAACTTACACTGGTTTGCAAATAACTTTGTAATTCCTAGATTTTGTTTCATCATGTCTCGAGCGACGGGACCAATCTTTTCTGCATAAATTCCTGGAATTCATTGCCATGAATTTTACGCAACCAGTTCAATAACTCGGTGTTCAGAACTTAATTTTAACAAATCATTATTAGAGGTGAACTCTACATCACATAAGTCTGCATTATCAACATGCCAAAATAGATGGCTATACCCAATAAATAGATTGGGAAACCAATAATCTCAATTATCCTGAAGAGAATACTTATCTTACTTCATTCATCAATCTCTAAAGCACACGTGGAATCGTTAGCCTTGATTATCAAATACAACCTTCCCATGTATTTTTTCTATAACACTGCACATATAACTCTCAAGCTTTTCAAACGATGGCAGAGGCAATTCTCGAACGAATTGTAACTGACTATCATATTGAATTGTAACTAACTGATATCTATTTCAATCTGATAGCATATATTATTTCAATAGTATAACACCAAAATCAATGGTTAAAGATCGAACAAGTGGTATGGTTCAAGATCGCACAAGTGGTATGGGAAGGGAGTTGTTTTCATAGGAAGGGTCTAATAAGTGTATATATTTAAATATTTATTCATTCAATACAAAAGTGATATTGTAATGTTTTTTTTCAATACTGAACTGCTTCACTTATCAAAGGATTATAGTCTTTTACCACACAAGAGGTTTATAATAAAAGTTTTATATAAAATGAGAAATTCAAAAATTAATATTAGATGAACTAGTTTAAAGCAAAGCTACAAAATAGATATATCAATAAAGCTAGTGAATGACATAACAACTTTACATTGTTTGATAGGAGAGAAGTGGATCTTTTGTTGAGATTTGATTAAATAATTATTCTAGGTTACATAACAACTTTAATCTATTCAAAGGTACCATGGCAAACTCTTATGGTATCATCCAGGAGCTTCTCTTTATTCAACATGATATTCTACCAAACTTGACGATGTATTGGACTAGGCAAGGGCCTATAAATAAACACAAAAGGCTTATTGGACTAGGAAAGGGCTTATAAATCAACAAAACAAGCTTTTTATGCCTCAAAATAGAGACTCTATTTTGAAAGAGTGTAAAAAGCCTGCGAAGTGAACATCTGATGCTAAGTTTTTTTCCTTACACATAGGTTTGGTGCATCTTTCTTTCTCCTCTTATAGTTGTTTTTGACCATTTTTCAATATTGAATTGTCTCACTTCATTAAAAGCTTGCAATATTTTCAATTCTAAGTGCACATAATTTCATCATGTACCTATACATAAATTCAAGCTTGGAGTATTTTCAATTCTATGTGCACATAAATTCATCAAATACCTTCAATTCTACGTGCACATAATTTCATCATGTACCTTCAATTCTACGTGCACATAATTTCATCATGTACCTTCAATTCTACGTGCACATAATTTCACATAATTTCATCATGTACCTACACATAAATTCAAAATGTACCCATTTCATTTTTCAAGTCTTCTATGATATATATTTCCCCTAACTATGTCAAATTCCTATAGTTACAACTCAAGCTTGTTTACCATCTTATATGCAATTTTACTAAGGAAACAATTTCAAACTTAAGTGGAAATTTTCCACTCTTCCTCAGATATCCATTATTTACAAAACAATGGTGACAACTTTTCCCTTCATAGGGAAATGATTGGCATGGAAAAATTTAAGAAGAAACAAAGGCTTGGCTAGAGACTCTAATAGATGTTGAAAAACTTTCTAACGGGCCCATGGTTTTATTAGCTAGCAAATATGACAGATTCTGTTTAACTTCAATATGGAAACAATGATACAAATGAATTTGTTGAAGAATACTTTAATCTCATGTAGAGCTAAAATCATAATATAGTAAAAAGTGAAGGATGAAGAGGATGTTGTAATAAGGATTTGTATATAAACAATGAAATTAAAGCAAAAAAGTTAATATAAAGGAAGAAATTGAATTAAAAGAAAGAATAATTTTCATAAATTAAAAATAAGTTAACTCTTTTTAAAAACAAAGCCTATTTTGTAGTTAACCAAAAAAACGAATACAACATAATCTTATTTAAAATCAACGTAGAAAATATTTTAGCATCTTATTTAAAATCATTATAAAAAAATATTTTGGAATTGGCTAGGAAAATATATTCTATACAAATCAAAAGAGAAATCAAAATATCATTTATTCCAATTTTCTTTTATGACCAAGGCATTGGAAAAGTACTATTACATGGAAATATGGAAAACTAGTTATTAAATTATATTAACAAGAAATCGCCAACTTTGGAAGTTAATTATTCACAGAGATAATTGAATGGACATGTATTCATTCGTTTTACATCCGCAGATGAGGAGTTATAGAAATGATACTTGGAAATGCACGCATTGAAACAAATCTCCTGCCAGTGCCACTACGCTCCCTCACTTGGAATACCACTCCTTTTCTTCCAATGAATAGCTAATATTATTCATAATCGACAACCCTATCACATTTATTCTCTACCCTTTAATGTTCGCACTTACGAATTTTGAGAGGGTTAGATATACTCTATTTAGAGCCTTCCCTGACATATATGTGGTGAACAACAGGATTTGTTATATGTGGTTAACAACATGATTTGTTAGATATTTTTTTCTATGTAGTTTATATTTCTTGGACAATGGTGACTACTACGGATCTTAATCCCGAAAATAGCCGAAAAATTGAACCCGTGAACTTTCAACACCAGAATTGCTTTAAAAACAGATATCCAACCAACTGACTTAGACTTTCGATGTTGTAGATATATGAACATATCCGGCTAATAATAATTCTTGGATGTGTTTGTGATGATGACCCGGGAACTGCTATATTTTTCGGCTATAGTTTTTCCTCTACTTCTGGCAGATTCAGGAGGTTCGTCAAATTCTGCTTCCCACCTTTTATCTTATATCAATATTGGTTAGTAATGATGTGATTTTAGTTTTAGCCTTCTTTCATCAGCGTTGTATCTTTCAATTTGCCGACCAGTTTAATCAAACTGACTTATATTCAAGGACACTCCCAGGAAAATTTGGTGCCCAACTTCCTCCGAAAACACAGTGATGGGGCCAGCCCACGTGGTCCCCCCTTATCTCAGCTTACGTGGACCTACGCTATTAAACTGGCTCGGATATATGCTAATTGCAAATTGATTTTGGTTTAATTAACAATCAACTCACTGTACCTGGTGTTGATCCTCCGTTGGACACCTGCCCTCCTCGAATTTGGCAAACCCTACCTCACTTTTTGTTGCCCGGTTTGCGCCTTTACCATCATTCTTACCTTCGTCGCTTGGTCTCTGCAGTCTCTGTATGGTTTTGGCTCCGCCTCTGGGTTGTTTCTGTCTGTGGTGAAACCCTGTTGGATTTCCGCCGGTTCTGTGGTGAAATAATGTTGCTCAGCTATGTCTGGTCATTACTATGTGAGTCTATCTATTCGGCTCCTGGTTTTGTGTTGGTAAGTTGCTATGACTCCACCGTGCGTTCAGTTCGTTTTCATGACTGTAAGAACACTTCTTGGTTTGCTTTTGTGGATACTGTCGGGACGGGCTTTCTTAGCAAAACTGTGGTGAATGACTGTGGTGTATAATGTCTGGCCCGCTCAGTTGACAGATGCACAGGTCGATGGACTTTCAGTTTGGTTCTTCTCCGGCGCTCGGCTCTGTGGACAAGGTATGTCACCGGTTCATGCTATCATTCCTTTTCCTCTGTTTGCGCTGGAACTAATGTTCCGCAACCCCTCTGTGGACAGGGTCTCTGTTTCGGGTTCTGTTGGCCTTCTGTTCCGGCACACTATCAGGTATGGTTATTCCACCTTCTCCATACTCAGGGTTTTGTATTTACAGCGTTATAATTTCAATTTCTTGTGCAAGGGTTTTTGCTGGGAAGAAACCCTGACCCTCCACCTTCTGTTTCGTTTGCAGGTGTGGCCGGCTCCCGTATCTTCGCAAGGGCTTCTGTCGATTCCTCCCAGGTAGTTCTGTTCTCGTTTTACTTTCTTGAAATGGTTCTTGGTCTTGGTCACGTTTGCAGTCGCTTCTTTATGTGAACTATTGGTTTATCTGTTGAGTCTGGACTTTCTGGGTTACCAAACCCTTAGCCGTAACGTAGGAGGGTTTTATGGGTCGTTTTCAACTCTGTTCGGTGAACTCTCGATGCACAGTCTATGTAATTTTTATGTAGAAAATACAATGTAATATAAAGTGATATATCAACTCATTCACAGATAGTTCTGGTGGCTTACCCGGTTGCTGTGGTGGTCTAGTTTGTCCCTCTGTGGGTGCTGGTTCTTTCCGCCTTGTGTTCACTTTCATCTCGGCCAGTTAGTAGATTCTTGGATACTGTAAAACACTGTTGTTATATTTAAATGAAATGGAATGATTATACAGCACTGTACATGTAGATTTTTGTTACTGAGGACATATATGTTTGAACAGTTTATTTGCTCGTGCACTGAATAAGATGAAGGAAAAAAATGTATATTTATTATTCTCATGCAAATGCTCCGCTGCTGAACCCTTCTGGGCTATCTTGCTTGTCTTTTCATACAATGTTTCCAGGCAGTTCGATAACTGCTGGTAGTTATTCAATTACAATTTATTTTACAGTTACTATAGGCATGATTTTCTTGACTATCAATTAGTTTACTTTGTCTGCCTTTCTACCATAGGGGTTCGTTGTTTTAATCACCTATTGACACTAATCTACTCTTAACGTGTCTAACTAGGACCTATTACAACATTTTAAATATAATGAACAAAAATTTAAAATAACAGAAGTTAATACTGTAGTTAACCATGAAAGAAATAAAAAAAAACATAAGAACTTGACAGACTTTCTGTCCGTTCAGTGAACTGTTTTTCATTCCCAATCTTCTTCAGAAACTGTGTTCTCCCTCCCTCGGTCTTCACCCTATTGGCCAGATGCTCCTGCATCAGGCTGCCGGGGTAAAAAAAAGAACTCATGGCTCCGTTCCATGAGCTCCTCCACCGAGTAGCCAGCCTTCCGAATCTGTGCCTCGTCGAGCGAGGAGCTGTCCTCCATTGGACGGTCCTTCCACTTGACGAGGTAACGCAGATACTCCTTCCTGCGCGTCTTCTTGGCTACCTGTGTGCTGAGGATTCCTTCGATTTCATGGGTCCTGACCGAAGGCAACTGTTTCTTCCAAAGACTGCTCTCGAACTGGGTGTCCCGTTGTGGCTGTACCATTCTATCATCTTCTGCCTGGGCATGATATGGGAACAGGTCTGCCACGTTGAATATAGGTGATATACCTATATCAGGTGGCAACTGAATTTCATACACATTCGCTGAAAATTTCCGCAGAATTTTGCATGGACCGATTTTTTTGAATTTCAGCTTGTTATACGTACCCTTAGGAAATCGTTCCCGGCGCAGATGCGCAAGGACTTCGTCTCCAATCTCAAAATGTACCTCTCGCCGCTTTATGTCTGCATGCTGTTTGTATTTCTGCGTGCTGTCCTGTAATCTCAATTTGACCTTTTCATGCAGTTCGCTCATTGCTTCGGCAAAATCTTCTCCGTCTGCACTTCTCCTTTCTAGCTGTCCCAAATCTCGTAGTTCATGTACCCCTCGCGGATGCATACCATACAAGATCTGAAATGGGCTAAATCCGGTGCTCCGATTGGGCGAATCGTTATAAGCGAATTCTGCCCGGGCAAGAGCTCGATCCCATAATCGCGAGTTTTCTCCTGTCAAACTTCGTAACAAGTTTCCCAAACTCCTATTCACCACCTCTGTCTGTCCACCAGTCTGCGGGTGATACGCAGAACTGAAATTTAACTGTGTGCCCAACTTTTTCCACAGGGTGCGCCAAAAATGTCCTGTGAACTTCACATCCCTGTCTGAAACTATAGTTCTAGGTAAGCCATGTAATCGAACTACTTCTGTAAAGAAGAGGTGTGCCACGTTTGTGGCATCGCTAGTCTTCCGGCAAGGAATGAAATGAGCCATTTTCGAGAACCTCTCCACCACCACCATCACTGAAACATATCCCCGTTGCGTTCTAGGCAATCCTAGGACAAAGTCAATGCTGACCGAATCCCACGGCCTGTTCGGAACAGGTAGGGGTGTGTACAGCCCAGTGTTCTGGCTGTGTCCTTTCGCCAGTTGGCAGATTTTACACCTGGTTACATATCTCTTTACGTCCCGGCTCATTTTTGGCCAATAATAAAAATGCCCGAGCTGCTCCAATGTTTTATCGATGCCAAAATGTCCCGCTAGTCCGCCACTGTGTTTCTCTCTTACTAAGTTTTCCCTCATCGAACAGTCTGGAACACATTGCTGTCCTCCTCGAAACAATAATCCTTCCTGTAAATTGAAATCTAGCCATGAGCTTGTATTCCTCAATACGGGATTTTGGCATGCTTCAAAAGCTTCTTTGAAATCCGCGTCCATCTGGTACAAATCCTTCAAGTACTCAAATCCCATCACCTATATGCCACTTTCTTGTAAAAGCAAGGCTCTTCTGCTTAAAGCATCCGCCACTTTGTTGGCTTGCCCACTTATGTGCTTCAACACAAAAGTAAAACTCTGCAAGTATTCCACCCACTTGGCATGTTTATGGTTCAGTTTGTGCTGCCGTGTTATATATTGTAATGCTGAATTATCAGAGAACAAGATGAACTCATTGCCTAGTAAGTAGTGCCTCCAATGCTTCAAAGCTTGAACCACTGCATAGAACTCTTTGTCATATGACGAATACTTCTGCCGACTCTCATTTAGTTTTTCACTAAAAAATGCCACTGGTCTGTCCTCTTGACTGAGCACAGCGCCAATAGCTGTCCCGCTTGCATCACAACGAACCTGAAAAGGTTTGCTAAAATCGGGCAGTCTCAAGATTGGCCTCTCCGTTATTCTCCGCTTTAGAAGTTGGAAACTATTTTCTGCCGCCTTGGTCCAACAAAAAGGTTGGTTGGCCTTTTTGATGGTCTCTAGCATTGGTGCGCAGATTTCACTAAAATTCTTAATGAACTTTCGATAAAAACTTGCTAAACCGTGAAAGCTACGTACCTCAAATAAATTCTTAGGTGAGGGCCAACTTATGATCGCTGCAATCTTTTCTAGGTCCATCTTTAACTCGTTCTCTGCAACTACAAATCCCAGATAGATTAACTCCTTCTGCAAGGAAGTGCATTTCTTCAAATTTATCAGCAGCTTGTTCTGCTGCAGCTTCTCGAATACCCTTCGAATATGCTGAAGGTGCTCTCTTTTCGTCCTACTGAAAATTAAAATATCATCCAGATAGACTATCACGAATTTTCCAATAAATTCCTTTAACATTTCGTTCATTAGTCTCATAAAAGTACTCGGAGCGTTACTCAACCCAAATGGCATGACCAGCCATTCATACAGTCCTTCGTTGGTCTTGAAGGCTGTCTTCCATTCGTCTCCCTCTCTAATTCTGATCTGATGGTACCCACTCTTCAGATCTATTTTTGTAAAATAAGCTGCCCCACTAAGACAGTCCATCATGTCATCCATTCTAGGCAAGGGAAACCTGTATCGAATCGTAATTTTGTTTATAGCCCGCGAATCTGTGCACATTTTCCATTCTCCACCTTTCTTGGGTGCAAGAACTGTAGGTATTGCACAGGGGCTCAAACTTTCTCTGATCAGTCCCTTATCCAACAACTCCTACACTTGTTTGTGTACTTCTTCATTGTCCTTTGGACTCATCCTGTATGTTGCCTTGTTCGGCAAGCTTGCTCCTGGTATAAAATCAATGTGATGGCTGATGCTCCTTTTGAGAGGCAATTTATCAGGTAGCTCATCAGCCGCAATGTCTTGAAATTCTTCTAACAGCTCTTGTACTTCCTTGGGCAACTCTGATTTTTCTAAGTTCAGCAATACTGGCTTCATCCTCCTCACAACTGCAAAATTAACTTCATTTTCCTCAACCTGTTTTATAAACTGTTTTCCTCCAATTAACAACGCCTTTGTTCCGCTTGATTCTGCTGAATCTTCCTCTTTGATGGGTACAAGTGTGTGTTTGACCCCATCCTTCGTAAATTTATAACAATTAGTCTTTCCATCGTGTGTCACCTTCCTATCATACTGCCATGGTCTTCCGAGCAGTATATGGCACACGTCCATTGGCATAATATCGCAGACCACTGTATCGTGGTACTTGCCAATGTGAAACTCTACCTCGCATTGTTCATCAACCAACAGCTGGTGGCCTTTCTGTAGCCACGACACCTTGTAAGGTGTGGGGTGCTTCAGCCGCTTCAACCCCAGTTTTTCCACCATCTCAGTGGCAACCAAGTTATCCGTACTCCCGCTGTCTATTATCACTTTGCAGCACTTTCCATGCGATTTACAGACTGTCCGGAACAGTGCTTTCCGCTGCGTTGGTTCAGCCACCTCCTTGGTTGGCTTTAATAGCACTTTATTCAAAATCAAAGCTTCTCCTGTTTCCGCCATGTCTTCCACCTCTCGGGGTTGTGCTTCAGCTTCTTCAGGCTGTGCCATAAGTGTTCCCCTTTGACCGTCCTATTCAACTTCTGGACACTCAAAGGATCTGTGCCCCCATTTATGGCACCTATAGCACTGGACACCAGTCCCTCTTCCGCGGCCATTCCCTCATCCTCTCTGATATGACCAACCTCCTCTGGTGTTATCTCCTTTTTCTGCTGTCCCTGAAATTTTTGAACTGCTGCCTTCTTCGCTGTTCGCAGCATTCCTTCCTCTGCCGTAGGACTGTCCCCGTCCTCTGCCATTTCCTCTCCCTCTCCTACTGTTTTGTTTTCTGTTAATTTTTTCCTCAACCTTTACAGCGCTCTGAAAGGCTTCTTCAATATTCCGGGGAGAAAGAATACTGATTTCATCTAATATCTCCATCCTCAATCCATTTACGTACCTTGCTGTTTTTTCTGGGTTATCATTAGTATAACCAGCACGTAAATTCACTCGGTAAAACTCTTCCGTGTACTCTTTGACAGTCATTCCCTTCTGCCTTAAATTCTGTACCCACCGATATAATTCCACCTGGTAATCTTTTGGCAGAAATCTGCCCTTCAATTTCGCTACCATCCTTGACCACTGTCGTATCGGCGACTTATTCATTCGTTTTCTGTCCGCTTTAACACTGTCCCACCACAAGAGTGCGTGTCCCTTTAACTTAGTGGCAGCGAACCTAACTCTTTTATCCTCACTCACTTCTTCATTCTCAAAATATTTATCTAGTTCGCTTATCCAGTCCAATAGGACATCTGCGGACAGACTGCCATCGTAATTAGAAATTTCTGTTTTGGGTTTGCTGCTGGCCAATAAAACTGAACGCAGCAGTTTCAATTCCGGAGCTTCTTCATTAGACCCGTCTGTAGCAGTTACCACTTCCTCTTCACTGGTATCTCCAAGTTCCGGGTCTCTTCGTCTACCCGCCTCCACTGCTTCCAAACGAGCTGTAAGAACTATGATCTGTTCCCTCAATCCTTCATCTGCTCCCCTACGTGCACCTCTTCCACGTCCTCGTCTTGGTGCTTCCATCCTCTTCTATTTCCAAAAACTGCTCTAATACCACTTGATGGGGCCAGCCCACGTGGTCCCGCCTTATCTCAGCTTACGTGGACCTACGCTATTAAACTGGCTCGGATATATGCTAATTGCAAATTGATTTTGGTTTAATTAACAATCAACTCGCTGTACCTGGTGTTGATCCTCCGTTGGACACCTGCCCTCCTCGAATTTGGCAAACCCTACCTCACTTTTTGTTGCCCGGTTCGCACCTTTACCATCATTCTTACCTTCGTCGCTTGGTCTCTGCGGTCTCTGTATGGTTTTGGCTCCGCCTCTGGGTTGTTTCTGTCTGTGGTGAAACCCTGTTGGATTTCCGCCGGTTCTGTGGTGAAATAATTTTGCTCAGCTATGTCTGGTCATTACTATGTGAGTCTGTCTATTCGGCTCCTGGTTTTGTGTTGGTAAGTTGCTATGACTCCACCGTGCGTTCAGTTCGTTTTCATGACTGTAAAAACACTTCTTGGTTTGCTTTTGTGGTTACTGTCGGGACAGGCTTTCTTAGCAAAACTGTGGTGAATGATTGTGGTGTATAATGTCTGGCCCGCTCAGTTGACAGATGCACAGGTCGATGGACTTTCAGTTTGGTTCTTCTCCGGCGCTCGGCTCTGTGGACAAGGTATGTCACCGGTTCATGCTATCATTCCTTTTCCTCTGTTTGTGCTGGAACTAACGTTCCGCAGCCCCTCTGGGGACAGGGTCTCTGTTTCGGGTTCTGTTGGCCTTCTGTTCCGGCACACTGTCAGGTATGGTTATTCCACCTTCTCCATACTCAGGGTTTTGTATTTACAGCGTTATAATTTCAATTTCTTGTGCAAGGGTTTTTGCTGGGAAGAAACCCTGACCCTCCACCTTCTGTTTCGTTTGCAGGTGTGGTCGGCTCTCGTATCTTCGCAAGGGCTTCTGTCGATTCCTCCCAGGTAGTTCTGTTCTCGTTTTACTTTCTTGAAATGGTTCTTGGTCTTGGTCACGTTTGCAATCGCTTGTTTATGTGAACTGTTGGTTTATCTATTGAGTCTGGACTTTCTGGGTTTACCAAACCCTTAGCCGTAACGTAGGAGGGTTTTATGGGTCGTTTGCAACTCTGTTCGGTGAACTCTCGATGCACAGTCTATGTAATTTTTATGTAGAAAATACAATGTAATATAAAGTGATATATCAACTCGTTCACAGATAGTTCTGGTGGCTTACCCGGTTGCTGTGGTGGTCTAGTTTGTCCCTCTGTGGGTGCTGGTTCTTTCCGCCTTGTGTTCACTTTCGTCTCGGCCAGTTAGTAGATTCTTGGACACTGTAAAACACTGTTGTTATATTTAAATGAAATGGAATGATTATACAGCACTGTACATGTAGATTTTTGTTACTGAGGACATATATGTTTGAACAGTTTATTTGCTCGTGCACTGAATAAGATGAAGGAAAATAATGTATATTTATTATTCTCATGCAAATGCTCCGCTGCTGAACCCTTCTGGGTTATCTTGCTTGTCTTTTTATACAATGTTTCCAGGCAGTTCGATAACTGCTGGTAGTTATTCAATTACAGTTTATTTTGCAGTTACTATAGGCATGATTTTCTTGACTATCAATTAGTTTACTTTGTCTGCCTTTCTACCATAGGGGTTCGTTGTTTTAATCACCTATCGACACTAATCTACTCTTAACGTGTCTAACTAGGACCTATTACAACATTTTAAATATAATGAACAGAAATTTAAAATAACAGAAGTTAATACTGTAGTTGACCATGAAAGAAATAAAAAAAAACATAAGAACTTGACAGACTTGATGTCCGTTCAGTGAACTGTTTTTCATTCCCAATCTTCTTCAGAAACTGTGTTCTCCCTCTCTCGGTCTTCACCCTGTTGGCCAGATGCTCCTGCATCACACAGGTGCAAAAATGTATTATTATCATTCATTCTTTTCATCACTTGATTAATGTATATTATATGGGTAATTATGAGAATAGGGAACAATCATCTGCGTTTTTGTTTTGTGCATTTCCTTTATTTTTTGCATTGGGAGTTCTCATTTCCATTCTTAAAAATTTTACGTATTAATTTTATTGGCAGTTTATATAGTAATTTTTGGCAGTGAATTATCAAATACAACCTTCCCATGTATTTTTTCTATCAACACTGCGCATATAACCCTCAAGGTTTTCAAACGATGGCAAGGCCATTCTCGAACGAATTGTAACTCACTATCATATTGAATTGCAACTAAGTGATATATATTTTCAATCTGATGGCATATATTATTTCAATAGTCTAACACCAAAATTTAATTAATGGTTCAGGATGGCACAAGTGATATGGGGAGGGAGTTGTTCTCACAGAAACACTGCCTAATAAGTGTATATATTTAAATATTCATTCATTCAATACAAAAGTGATATTGTAATGTTTATGAAATAAAACATTAAGTAAAAAATAATAATAAAATATAAAATCTATTAATTAGAAAAATAATAAATTAATTTAAAAACAATTTATTATAAATAATTTTATTTTTATTATGAAATTACAAATAAATTTAAAAAAAAATAAAACATAATAAAAAAAATCACATTAAAAAAAAATTAAACAATAATAATTGGTATTCGTAATCATAATATTTCAAAAGATATAATTAATAATGATATTAAAACATAATAAAATTATAATTATATATATATATATATATATATATATATATATATAAAATATGTTAAATAGAAATATTGTATATATATGTGATAGATGTTGGGGGAGAAGTACTGTTTTTTTTTTATAAGCTTGTTTTACTTGTATTCATGAAAATAAGTTAATGACCACTACTCAAAGGCATTTTGTAATAGTAAAAATCTATCCCTTTAGGGGCCATCCAGGTAGTTCTAAGTGGTGAGGATTTCCTTGCGAGTCAATGTGCATGAGCAAGTAACAACCAATGGTGGTTGTCCCACTACTAGTTTGACAACTAAATTCTAATAGATTTTCCCATTGTGTAAAAGAATAATGTAATTAATGTATTATGAGGGCTTTGATAAAAATAAAAATAAGCAATCTATATATATATATATATATATATATATATATATATATATATATATATATATATATATAGATATATAACAAGCCTAGATTCATCTTAACTCAAGATATGCTAAGTGTGGACAGGGATCAAATCTCTCGAGGTGAAAACCTCTTTTACATTGAAAAGAGATTTGATCTGCTTGGTGGATCCAGACTTAAGATGGATCTAGGTTGTTCTTTCTCCTTTTAATGAGAATTACCCCTTTTAAATACGATATATTCCACATGAATTCCATTGGTGAATACCATGGGTTAATACATTATTTTTATTTTAAGATATGATTATATTTATTTTTATTATTTTTGTTTATATAACAAGATAGGATAAGAGAGGGTAGGACATTCCAACATCTCTTCCATAGTGCATTGGAGAGCACCTGAGGATATGTAAATTGAAAGTTAAGATTGATCTCTTCCTGTAACTAATGTAGTAGTATAAATTAAATGGTTAGTAAATTTGAATATATATCAATCCATAATAAGCACTAAAACCGTATTCCAAAATAGACTCCTATCAACATGATTGATAACTAGTAGCCATATAAATTAAGTGGGCTGTAAATTCCAGTAGGCAACCAAACACTTTGAGACACATCAAAACACTTATCTAATGGAAATATGAGTTAAAACTATATATGTTTAAAACAAAAACATCAAAACACTTATCTAATGGAAATATGAGTTAAAACTATATATATTTAAAACAAAACATCTAACGGGATTCTTACCCATAGAAATTAGCCCTCACTTTACCATGGAGATTTTTATCCTATAAATAAACTTTGTTACAGTATTATGGTTTACTAATATTACATGTCTAGAGAAGCATAACTCATGTTGACATGACATTGTTTTAACTAATCAATTTAATTAAAATGGTAGCATAACTACCGCTAAAATACATCTCAACATTTCATCTAACTATACGGAAAAAATTCTATAACATTCTTTGGATATTACATCCCTGTCATCCACCTAATTAGGTGCATGTCTGTTTTAGAGTAGGGCTTTCAAAATTTTAGTCTATTTTGGAATATGACTTTGAAATTTTTAAATAATTATTCTATAACATTCTTTGGAGATTACATCTTTATCATCCACCTAATTAGGTGCATGTCTATTTTAGAGTAGGGCTTTCAAAATTTTAGTCTATTTTAGAATATGACTTTGAAATTTTTGAATTAATTATCAATAATTATTGTATAGATGATAGCAATTATGTGCTTTAAATTAAATATATTAATTGACAAAATGTCATATGGACATGAGTTATAGTTTTTTGGACATGTGATATTAGTAACTCATACTATTATAACAAAGTCTATTTACAAATTACGAATTTCCATGATAAAATAAGGGTGAATTTCCATGGTTAAAAAACTTGTTATAGGTTTTGTATTAAATGTGTATAGATTTAACTCATATATTAATTCTTTTTATAATTCATAACAATAAGAATTTAAAATAAACTTATAATTTACTTAATCAAGACAATATGAAATTGTTATTATATAAATGTTTTAATGTGTCTTAAAGTTTACTAACCATTTAATTTATATGGTTACACTAATAATTATTGATAATTAAATTAAAATTATAAGAGTCATATTCCAATATAAACCCTCAACCTAATTAGTATTTATATATTTGATATATAAATTATAAACACAAATACCATAATTAATAAAAATCAAAATTAAAATAATAATAATATATTAAAATATCACCCAAAAAATAAAATTTAAATAATAATATATTAATTATTATAAGCGTTTTCATTATGATGTGGTTGTGCCACAAACCCTCTTCCTTTCTGAGCTATAAATAACCTATGGGATGAGTTTTAATAAATCTACAAAATTTATATTTATTTATTAAAAGACAGTTTAAGTTAATATTAAGTAAAGAAAAACGTATAAATCGTCGAATGCACTAGTATGAAATAATTTACATATTTATTTATGGATTGATTCTTTAATAAGATTTTTAACTTAATCGATGCACAATTCTCTAATTATGTATGATATAAAATGATAAAAAAAAAACTGCCAAATGCAATACTCCGAAATGAATATAGAAAATTTAAATTTATTTTATGGATATTGTGTTGTTAATTTAAGTTGATATATAATTCTTGACCTTTATTTTTTTAACAGAAAGGAAAAAATATTGGTTATTATTATTATATATATCAGGACATCATGTTACGATATTTGTCCAGACATATGTAGGTTATATGATGCTAAATATAACATAATAGTGTGCAAAATGCCTCAAAGGCCAAATACAATATATAAGTCCCCAAAAGAGACAAAAGAAAACAAATATATGTCCAGAGTTCACAACCAAAAAATAGAGAATGTCCGTGGAGCACAAATCAAATATAAGGTATCGAGTCTGCGTGAGACCTTTAGCATCGAGCTCATGGAATGTCGAGAGACCGTAAAAAAAATGTAGAATCAACTGGGAGGGTCAGAGTTCCAACATCCATGGTGATATTGTCAACTAGCAGAGTAATATGTAAGCAACCAATCAGAGCCGAAATACCATGCTTTGACATGGCATCTGTAATGCTATTATATTCCCGATGAATGTGTTGGAAGGAAATATGATGGAAAGACCTTTTAAGATACTCGATATTGCGAAGCCAGCCCTGTAGATGAGGATGGGAGATGGAAGATATACCCAACATGTGGTTGATTAGTGCTTGTGAGTCCCCAAAGATTTGGATGCTTTATATATTTAGGAACCTAACAAACCATAATAAATCTTATAGTGCAATGGATTCAGCCTTTATATTAGTTCCATTTCCCAGACCAGTGTATCTTATACTGTTGTTATTGATTGATGTGAAGTCATGCTCCACGACCACATGATCCACCCTATGCTGCTCCATCAAAATAATTAGCAAGGTAGTATATGTGACGAGAAAATTTTATGGAAGAAATCAATTTATCTACTATGTTTGTCTACATCAAAGGCTTAATCCAGAAAACAATATTGTTGATAATATGTTCTATATTAAGAGTCTTGCCATCAAATATGATGGAGTTTCTAGCCTTCCAAATTTCCCAAAAAACCACAAGGGGAATGGCCAATTGTTTTTTGGATCTCCCGCTCCACCACATCAAACAAGAATCAATTGAGTCATGTACCATATGAGAGAAAGAAAATAAGATTGAGATCCTAGACCATACATGTATAGCGATCGAACTAAACAACAAAAGGTGAATTTTTTTTTCCGCTGCCATCTTGCACAGTACACATAGACCAGGTCCATAAATACCTCTCTTCGTCCAATTTTCCCAAGTCAGTGTCTTATTTCTCCATGCGAGCCAAGCATATAAAATAACCTTGTACGATTACTGCGCTTTCCAAAAACTACTAAACCAACAAGTATGCTGAAGGTTGAACTTGATACCACATATGAACATGTGTCAGAAACATAAATAGATCCCGAGTGAAATAGACCATCCCACATGATCTAGTGTCCCTCGTCATTTTTGCATACACCGGATCTGCACAACCCAACAATCAATCTGTCCCATTCACCGGAAGCTTCACCTGTCAATCCAATATTATCTGCTCGCTTCCAGACATGTATGATTCCATTCCTTGTATTGATCGCTTGTACAAGATAGATAATACCCCTGGAATTTAATATGGCAATTAAATCTTATGAGTAGTGAATATGCATCTTCGTGCTTAGGATACGATCTTTCCCAATAATAAAGCCAAAGGACCAGCAAGATCGCTTCAGGAGCCAAGTCTTAATTTTGTTAAAGCTAATCCAAATGGTGGATCTGATAGGTTTTCCAATTAGGCTATCTTGTCAGAGGCAAAGGTGTGCAGCAAATAAATAAACAATATACACAGAAAATAACCATACACAAGAGACAACAGATTAACGTGGTTCACCCAACCAATATGGGCTACGTCCACCAAACATAGGCATCGGCAATCTTTATTATCAAACAGGATATTACAAAATAATCAATTTCCTCACAAACTCTCACAAACAAACAATCCGTATGGATACCTGTTTTATAGCTAAGAGAATCTAACTGCCTCATAAATCCTCTCACATCAAATATAGGATGCATTAACTCTCTCCCAACAACCTGGAGCTAATCTAGCAACAAATTCCTATTGTTGTCACACATTAGAGATTTTTGCCTATTTTGTGAAACAGAAAATCTCAACAATCTCCACCTTGACAACAATTAGCCTGATACCCTGTTTGTTTATTATTTTTATCTTTTCTGCAAGCCAAGAGAAGCCAAACACCAACGTAGCTTCTCTAACAAAACTGGTTTCGTGAACATGTCTGCACAATTCTCCTTTGTATGCACCTTTTCAAGAGAGACTCCCCTTTCAGTGATAACCTGTCTTACAAATTGGTACTTGATTGGTATTTGCTTTGATTTACTATGATAGGCCGGATTCTTAGCCAAATGTATTGCACTTTGACTGTCACAAAATAACTTGATTTTGTCCTGCAGCCTACCAAACTCACCAAACAAACCTTTCAACCAAATCGCTTCTTTGCAAGCATGAGAAGCAGCAATGTATTCTGCTTCAGTAGTGGATAAAGCAACAATATTCTGCAACTTTGACATCCAACTAATTGCTCCACCTGCAAGAGTAAAGACATACCCTGATGTTGACCTTCTCTTATCCAAATCACCTGCAAAATCGGAATCAACATACCCACAAACAAATTCACTACTCTTATTGTAAGTGATACAATAACTACTTGTGCCTCTCAAATACCGAAGCACCCATTTCACTGCTGACCAGTGTTCTTACACCGGATTTGCCATATACCTGCTGACAACCCCAACTGCATGTGAAATATCTGGTCGCGTACACACCGTCGCATACATTAAACACCCTACTACATTAGCATATGGAATTCGAGACATAAATTCCTTTTCTTCATCTGAATTAGGACATAAACTCAAAGAAATCTTGAAATGGGAAGCGAAAGGGACTGACACAGGCTTCACATTATTCATACCAAACCTCAAAAGTATTTTCTCAATATACTTTTGTTGTGATAGCCATAGCTTACCATTGCTCCTGTCTCTGAAAATCTCCATGCCCAAAATCTGTCTCGCTGCTCCTAGATCTTTCATATCAAATGTCCTTGCCATCTGAGCCTTCAACCTGATGATTTCTTCTATGCTTTTGCTTGCTAAAAGCATATCGTCAACATACAATACTAAGATAATGAATATGCCATTTTTAAATTGCTTAAAATAAACACAATGATCATATTCACTTCTAACATATTTCTGACTCAACATGAAAGAATCAAACTTCTTATACCACTGCCGAGGCAACTGCTTCAGGCCATATAATGACTTCTTGAGCCTGCAAACAAATTTCTCATTGCAATGCTGAACAAACCCTTCCGGTTGTTCCATATAAATTTCCTCATCTAAGTCTCCATGTAGAAATGCAGTCTTAACATCTAACTACTGCAACTATAAATCAAGCAAAGCCACTAATGCTAACACAATTCTAATTGAAACAATTTTAACCACTGGTGAAAAAATCTCATGAAAGTCAATGCCGGCTTTCTGAGAAAACCCTTTTGCAACCAACCTTGCTTTGTACCTGTCTTCCGTATCATTCACACCCCGTTTCAGCTTGAAAACCCATTTACACCCTACAGTTTTCCTGTCTTTCGGAAGCTCAACCAGATCGCATGTGCCATTCTTACCTAAGGCCACCATTTCGTCCTTCATGGCTGCTTTCCACTTATCACTTTTCGAACCTTCTATTGCTTCCTGATCGCACAGAGGTTCATCGTCATTAGTAGTAAATGCAAATGAAGTAACATAATCATCATACCTTCTCGATGGCCGTTTGATTCTTGTAGACCTCCTTAAGGATGTTTCTGGCGCTTCCTCGATTGGCTGACTACCATCTGTAGGAACTTCTTGACGATCAGTATCTGAGACCTGTTCATGATCTATACCTGAACCCTGTTCATGTTCTGATTCTGAAACCTGTTCATGACTAGTATCTGAACTATGGTCATCATGACTATCATTAGAAATGCTATCAAACTGAATGTGCTGAAAGTCAGATACATCATCCTGTTTCAATCTACTATCTACATCTAACTGTACAAGAGAGGATTCATTAAACTTTACATCTCTGTTGATGATGATTTTGCGGGTAGTAGGATCCCACAATCTATATCCCTTTGTTCCAACACCATACCCAACAAAGATATACCTTTTTGACTTTGGATCTAATTTAGTTCGTTGATGTTTAGGCACTAGAGCATATGCATCACAGCCAAACACTCTGAGTTTAGAATAGTCACAAGGGTGACCTTTCCATACCTCTTGCGGAATCTTGCAGCCTATCACCGTTGATGGAGATCGTTTTATCGCATAACAAGTTGTTGCCACCGCTTCCATCCACAACTCCTTTTGCAACCTAGTGTTACTGAGCATACTCCTTGCTCTCTCTAGAAGAGTCTTATTCATGCGTTCAACAACTCCATTTTGCTTAGGAGTATAAACCGTGGTCTTATGTCTCTCAATCCCTGCATCCTTGCAATAGCTGTCAAACTCCCTGGAAGTAAACTCACCACCATTGTCAGTTCTTAAACATTTTATTGTTCTACCAGTGTTGTTTTCTACCAATGCTCTAAACTGCTTGAAAACTGAAAAAACATTAGACTTCCTTTTCAACATGTAGACCCACACTTTCCTAGAAAATTCATCAATAAATGATACAAAATAAGACGAGCCATAATATGAGGTTGTAGGGGATGGTCCTCAAACATCTGAATGGATATAATCAAGTATGCCTTTACTAGTATGTTTGCCTGTTTTAAATTTTTGCTTACTTTGTTTTCCAAACAGACAATGCTTACAGAAATCTAACTTTCCAAACTTTAGATTTGGAAGTAACTTGCGATCAGCCAAAATTTTTAACCCTCTTTCACTCATATGCCCCAATCTTTGATGCCATAAGTGAATGGAACTATTGTCATGTTCAGACACCGTAGACACATAATCTGACCTTGTACTTCCTTCTAACTGAAATAGATTTCCTACCTTCTTAGCTTTCATAACTAGTAAAATACCTTTCTAAATTTTCATTACTCCACCTTGAATTACAGTTTTATATCCATTTGAATCAAGTGCTCCTAATGAAATCAAATTTTTCCTTAAATCTGGTACATGCCTCACATAAGTTAACATTTTAGTTGTCCCATCAAACATTTGCAGTTGTATACTCCCAATTCCAACAATATTACATGTTACATCATTACCCATGTACACAACACCATCTTCAATTGATTTATATGTCTTAAACCAGTCTTTATGAATACACATGTGGTTTGATGCACCGGAATCTAACAACCAATGTTTACCCTGATTTGACACATTAACTGATAATACTTCATCAATCATACCTGAACCTGATGTCGAACCTATATCTGTCGTATTTGCCTCCTTCTTCTCTGTTGAAGAATCTGCTTTAGAAGTTTGTTGTTGTCGCTTCCAGCAGTCCTTCTTTAAATGCCCTGATTTGCCACAAAATCAACACTTTACCTTACTCTTCTTCCCTTTTGACTTTGAACGTGAGTCGCTCGGTCTACTGGAGCGTCTTTCTTTCGAACGACCTCTAACCATCATAGCTTCTGATGTAGAGGTTTCCTAATGCGACCTTCTCCTTGTTTCTTCCGATAATAAAGATGCAACTACATCATCAAACTCAATAGTTTCTAATGAACTAAGACTTATAGAAGTAACAAAATGATCCCATGATTCGGGCAACGAGCACAATAAAGTAATAGCTTTATCCTCGGATTGAATTTTTACTTCTATACTTTGTAATTGCACCAAAAGAGTATTAAAAGCATTTAAATGATCAGCAATTGATGTACCTTCCTTCATTTGCAAACTGTACAATTGTCGCTTCAGGAGAATCCTATTGGTTAAGGATTTGGTCATGTACATTTTCTCCAGTTTCGTCCACAAACCAGCAGCTGTTGTCTCTGACACGATATTAAACAGGACATCATCAGCCAGACACAGTCGAATAGCACTTATTTCTCTTTCATCCATCTCGGCCCACTCATTATCTGTGATGTTGTAAGGCTGTTTGGATTTGCCCAACAACGCCTTTGCCACACCATGTTGGACAAGCAAATCGTACATCTTCACCTTCCAGATCTCGAAATTATTTTTGCCATTAAACTTCTCGATTTCAAACCGGGCACTCTGAGTTTTCGCCATCTTGTATCAACCAAAAAACAATAATCTCCAAAATCCAACTATTAAATACCAGAAATTAATATATATAAAAAACTGCCTATGCCTGATAGCCTTTGCTTTCAAAAAAAAAAAGTTGTTGTGCAAATTATTGTACAAAACCGAGCATCAAAGTTTTACCAATTCTGCAATTTGTGGCAGGCTAAACATAGCATGGTTTCATGGAGAAATACCCTTTCGGTTTTCACCAGGCTCTGAGATTCTACGGAAGTGAAAACATAACTGTACAAGGTATAACAATCACAAACAGTCCACAATGCCATCTAAAGTTTGACAGTTGCACTGACATAAACGTTGCCAACATAACAATCTCGTCACCGGCGAGCAGCCCAAACACAGATGGAGTGCATCTTCAAAACTCTCAGCACGTCGAAATACAACATTCATCCATCGGTTGCGGTATGATCAACATCTCATTAATTAAAAAAAAAACCGAGAACTAATTTTTTTTATAGGATGGGATGATTAATCTATTTTAATGGCTGGTGGGATGAAAAAGGCGACGATTGCGTTTCAATACAAACAGGCTGTGAAGACATCCGTGTGCACAATATCAACTGTGGTCCTCTACGCTGGAGTACGCACCAGCAATCACAGCAATCAATTGAACATACGCACCAGCAAGCACATACCCACCAGTGTATACCGATTTGGTTTGCCCAGCGTAATACCTCCACGCACGCTATATACGCTCCACCTCCACGCAGGTTATATACGCTCCACCTCCACGCAGCATGCAGAAATCTCCACGCAGGCTCAGCAATCTCCACGCAGCACTTCAGTTGGACAGCAGTTCAGTTGGACAGCAGTGCGCACCATTCAACGCACCAGCACTCCGGGACTGATACAAAATAACCTCCTCCGCTGCGCCACGCCTCCAACATTGCTCTGATACCATTTGTTAGAGGCAAAGGTGTGCAGCAAATAAATAAACAATATACACAACAAATAAATCATACACAGGAGACAACAAATTAACGTGGTTCACCCAACCAATATGGGCTACGTCTACCAAAAATAGGCATCAACAATCTTTATTATCAAACAGGAGATTACAAAATTTAATCAATTTCCTCACAAACTCTCACAAACAAACAATCCGTATGGATACCTGTTTTATAGCTAAGGGAATCTAACTGCCTCATAAATCCTCTCACATCAAATATAGGATGCATTAACTCTCTCCCAACAACCTGGAGCTAATCTAGCAACAAATTCCTATTGTTGTCACACATTAGAGATTTTTGCCTATTTTGTGAAACAGAAAATCTCAACATATCTCTCATCCAGCTTTCAGCCTTTATGTCCCCTAAGTATTTTGCTCTGATGATATCTACCCACATACACTTTCTGAATAACCATGCCGTAGGGATTTTGTTAAGAGATCCCATCCAAAGACATTCAGATTCAGGATCCCCCAACCTCCATATCTCTTTGGAATGGTGAGTTTTTCCAATTTGGTAAGATGGAATTTGAAACGTTTTCCTGAGTCTGCCCATATGAATTTTTCCATAATGTGATTGATTTTTTGGATGATCGTGGTGGGGAGGTAGAATAGATGTGCCCAATACACCACTAGTTGTTGCAAAACAGATTGCGTGAGTGTGACTCTGCCCCCGAGAGTCAAACACCGGTGTTCCTATCCAAATATTTCTTTGTGAAATTTGTGAGCGATCCATAGCTAGTCATTTACCTTATAATTATTTGGTTTAATGTTTAATCCCAAATATTTTAATCCTGAAACAATCGGTTGTGTAGCCATGCCAAATTGATTAGCGATGTGTTCAATCTCCTCCTATTGACCCTCCACATATAGTAACATAGATTTTCCTTTATTAATTATAAGTCCAGATGCGTTACCAAACCTCCAAAGGATGTTGTGAAGTGTAGCCCACTGCAACCTGGAAATCATTCCAAATATCAAGATATCATCAACAAAAAAACTATGTGAAACCTTTATGCCACGACCCACAGTGAGTCCATGGAATTGATTCTCCATACCGGTTGCTTTGATTTTATGGTTGAGTCCATCCATGACGAGAATAAAAAGCAATGGCGATAATGATCAGCCCTAACGAAGTCCTCTTCCAGCACCAAAGAATTTTGTGGGATATCCATTAATTATAACAGCGTATTGAACTGATGATACGCAGGACATAATCCATTCAATATTTTGCATATCCAAGCCAATCCTATGAAGAATGATGTAGAGGAAGGCCCAATCAACACAATCGTAAGCTTTTTGTAAATCCACCTTCATGACTACAACTTTCATTTTCTTCATGTGGATGGAATGTAAGCATTCCTATGTTGTGGCGGCAGCATCATGAATCAATCTATCTTGTAAGAACCATATTTTTCTAGAAAAATGTATGAGGACAGGGTAGACTTCATTCGCATTGCAATGATCCTGGAGATAAGCTTGTATAATAGATTACATACGATATGGGTTTGTAGTCCTTGAAGGACAACAACTCCTTTTGCTTTGGAATTAGAGCAATGAATGTGGAGTTGATAGATCCATTGATATGTCCCCCAATCCTGGACTCTTCCACCATTTGCACTAAATTCGATCCTGACAGGTCGAAAAAATGAATGAAAAATTTAACCATCCATCCATCTGGTCTGGGGCATTTATATTTCGCGAAGGATTTTAGAACCTTGTGTACTTCCTCCAAAACAATAGGCTTCTATACTTCCTTATTTTTATCTTGATCGAACATGGTGGGATAGGTGTCTAGCCCCCATATCTGGTCTTGAAGTTGTGTACCACCCCATTCCTTGTAGGAGGTCTCAAAGAAAGAAACATATGCCTTTGTATATATGAAGTGGAATGTATGAAATTACCATTAGAATCTTTAATATTCGTATTGATGTTCCTCCTGTAATTTGCATACATGTGGAAATATTTAGTGTTCCTGTCCCCCTCTTTGAGCCACAACACTCTACTTTTCAATTGCAAGGTGACCTCTTGAATATGTAGAATCCTCTTCTTCTTTTCCTCCAACTCCTTTATACTCTTGATGAGGTATGGGAAAGGTTTCTAACATCCAGGATCTTACCTATTCTTTCCAACTCCCTTTTGATGCCAACTAAATCCTTAATCATGGTTCTTTTCTTATTACGCTCCCACTTTCTGACCTCCAATTTTAATGCATGCAGTTTCCCATGGATGGCCTGCATGGGAGGAGAAACTACAACCCTGTGGAGTGTCTAGAACTCATTAATAAGTGTGTTAAAATTAGCATCCCCTAGCCATATTCGATTAAATTTGAATGGCATACCCAATCATGTCTCCTCTCTCTGCCACTGTAATGTGATGGGAAAATGATCAGATTAGCGGTTTCAACCACTACTATATTTAACCACGAGCTTCAGGTAAACCTGAAATAAATTAAAATCCATAAAATTAGCGATTTATTCCACTACTAGCGACACCCACATATGTTTCATGGAAGGAGGTGGAGAAACCTTGCAGAATGCACCCACATGATTTGTCACATCCAACACAACATTGCGACCCTACCAAAATCAAATAAATGATCCGGTGGAATGTTGGATGCTTAGGCTCCTCTAGGTTTCAAATTTCAAAATAAGATACTCCGTCAAATTTGAGAGTTCCTTGTAGGGTTGCAATTTCAAAATGAAACAACCCGTCAAATTGACAGTTTAGATAACTTGGTTACCATTTGGCAGTTTAGATAGTGTTAAGAATTTTTAACCACATAATGAGAAAATCGATAAACAAATCATTCTTTAAAATAAACAACAATTTTTTCATCAAATTCTATCCGAGGTTTCTCTACATTTTAGTTACACATTACACATAATTTCAAAGATTCAAACAGAAATACAATAATAACTATTATAGCTATCATTTATGAGTATGAAAATATTGTGAAAAATGTATGAAAATAATCGAGCGATCAGATGGGCCATCTAACCATATAATGAGCAAATCAATGGACAAATCATTTTGTAAACCATAGATCGATCTTAAATACAGATCTAACATGAGCCGAGAGGGATCCAATTTCTAACATAGATCCATCTCAAATACAGATCTAACATGAGCCAAGAGGGATCCAATTTATTCAAGTGCAAATTTTTTTATTAGTCCACATTATTTAAATGTTTTGTATAGTTATTTAATTATTTTTATTTTTATATTTTTATTATTTTTATTTTATTTATTTTGGCCCACATGACCAAAATTTCAACTTTGATGATGGACAGACAACATTACACATCATATTGGGCTGTAGAATGAGCCTCTCGGCTCAACAACAATTTGTTCAACATATTCTATCTTATGTTTTTCTGCACTTGCATTACACATAATTTCAAATATTCAAACATAAATACAATGCTAACTATCATTGTTTTCACTTATGAGTATGAAAATATTGTGATCAATGTCTGAAAATAATCGAGCGATCAGATCAAGTTATGAGTATGCACTCAGTAATAGCCTAATTAATTATGCCACCTTGCAACATATCATAAACACTTCATTCAAAGAGTATTCAATAAAATTACAATATCAACTCTCATCCCCATGAGTAAGAGCACAATATTAACTATCGTTATTAGTATTGAAATATAGTGACATTAAAAAGATTAATGTAGTTGATATAGCCGAAGGGTTTATAAATATAACAAAAAAAACTATTGCAACATGAAGAATGTCTTATCAATGTACACATTTACTTGATTAACCATGTATAAAAAGTTTATGGGTCAACTTTAACTTGAGAAAAAAAAGGAATTACACATCTTATTGTAAAATGGACCATTTTGCTAAATAAAGATTGCTTATATATTAACTTTCACATCTAATTATAATATGAACTTATTAGAATTGGAATAATCTCGAATGCCCGGGAAATTGTTGGGAAAGAGCCATGTTGCACAAATCTAATTTATTTTGAGGAGAAAAAGAATTACACATCTTATAATGGACCATTTGCTAAATAAAATTTACTTATATATTAATTTCCCCATCTAATTAGAATATGAACCTATTAGAATTGGAATAATCTCAAATCCATATGAATCACGAAAGTCTAAATTCAAAGAAAAAACCATAACTCATTTCATATGACACTTGTTCATATAACATTTTTTAATTAAGCAATTTAATTAAAATGGGAAAAATGCACAACTAATTTGCAAATAAATTTAAACATTTAATTTATGAATACTACTAAGAATATTCTAGAATATTATGTGAAAATTAAATCTCTACTATTACATAATAATTATTGATAATTAAAGGACGCAGGGCAAAATCAAATGTGTAGAGGCTGGATTAACGCGTCAACGACCAGTGGAAATGGGCGCAGAGAAGAGGCTTGAACAAAATACGATGCCATTTCCTTTCGATTGGCTAGATCCAGCAAATCGAGATCCCCACAACCCCGATCCACTCAGCATGGAAGCCGATCTGGTCCAAATCTTTATAAAAACAACAGAGGGCAAACACCATTGCATGCGGATCAGTCAGAGAATGATCATTCAGGATTTAAAAAAGGAAATCCAGGGTTGTCTTGGAACCCCAATACAGCACCAAAATCTCATATATGCAGGATACAGCTTGCAGGACAAACAAACCCTCCTGCAATACGGCATCACCAAAGATTCAACCATCATCTTAAATCTCCGACTGCGTGGCGGGAGCACTGGAACCAGCTCTAAATATACAGGATCCTTTCGGGATGCTGTGAAAGGAAAGGAAAAAATGAAAAACACTGAAGCACCACCATCAGAGGCCCCTGGACCATACATTGTTGAACAAAAACCAGAATCACCTACGCTACAAGTCGCTATGCCAGAGGTAACAGATTTGCATTCTGAGTTATGTAAATGTGCAGTTATTTGCAGGTTTAATGGCTTCTGGCCAAAATCAGATGCCTTGCACCAATGGATCTATACACAATGGACATCAGACTGTGAAATATACCTTTGTCCCAAAGGTTACTTCATAGTCAGATTCAACTCAGAACAGGAACGAGACAGCATTATCAACCAGGGGCCTTGGTTTTGGGGCAGTGCTGGCCTCTTCCTTACCCCCTGGTTCCCTGCATTTGACGCTAATACAATGAAGGTTTCAACGATGCCAGTATGGGTGAGGCTTCACGGTCTCCCCTTACACTTTTGGCATCAAAAAGTATTAGCTGCCATTGGGGATTCTCTGGGGAAATTCCTAAAAACAGATGAAGATAGGGTCATCAGAGGAATATTCACTTTTGCCAGAATATGTGTAGAAGTGGACCTGAGTCAAGGACTCCCTGACCACATCACTTTGAACTTTAATAACTCTCAGTGGATACAACAGCTCGACTATGAGAATACAGCGTTCCGGTGCAGGGGATGTATGCAAACAGGGCACCTACAATATGACTGCCCACTTGCTCGAAAGGACACCAGGAGAACCAAGAATCAGCAAAAAAAGCCCAAAGGCTGGCAGCACACTGCACCAATAGAAGAAGAAGACACATACGTGGAGCCCACAGAGAATCAACCAGAACCCGATATTCTAATGAAACAGACATTTACACAGGAGGAGAATGCTCCAGCTACACATTCAGGGACTCACATTTTGGATCTGCAACGAGAGCCACAAATGGAAATCAGCGGCATCAAAAGAACTCATGGATCAGAGGGCTCCGAATCTGACAAAGAACTCCAACTAATCACCATGGAAAATCAGCTTGCCATCATCACACCCACTCCCGACACTGGAGGTTGGCGACGGGTGGAGAAAAAGAAGGGCAGAAAAGCTTAATCTACTAGTCTCTATATCTTGTAGTTTCCTGTCACAACAGGAACAATTACTTGCAATTTTGTGTTTTTCTTTTACTCTGTTCGCTGCCTGGTTTACAGGAACAGCCATCTGAATATGCATTATGCATCTACAAAATGTAATTTTATCAACATGAATAAAATTACGACTTTTTCCTAGGGGAAAAAAATTTATTGATAATTAAATTAAAATTTTAGAAACTTTTTTCCAAAATACACAAATAACAAATATATAGATGTAATTAAAAAATCATAAAAAATAACTAAATTAAAGCTTTATTATTATTATTATTATTATTATAATATATATATATATATATATATATATATATATATATATATATATATATATATATATATATATATAGTACTAATACAACATGCCAAAAAAACCACAATCCAAATTCATATGACACATGAGTTTATGACATTTTTTAAAATAAATTATTTAATTAAAATGACAAAAAGGATATGACTATTTTGAGATAAATATCAATCTTCATTTACCAGTATTACTAAGAATATTCCAAAATATAACACCTATCAAATTAATTATCTAAAACTAATCACTTTTAAAGATAGTGCCCCAAGGTAGCTTAAAAATTGCATAAAAAATTATAATATATATTAGTCACTGTTAAATTAATAGTGGTAAATGAGAAAATGGAATGCTATAATGTTTATTTGGTACGATAGAATATGTTGAGAGGTGAATTAATAGTAGTAAATTAGAAAATGGAATCCTATAATGTTGCTTTCGTGAGAATGAAGCAATCCATATGTAAAGTAGATAAATTAATTGTTTGTTCAGGCACAAGGACTTCATAAATTTTGGTGGGTAGTAACAATAGTAAGTCTACATAGTTATAGTTTTACACCTACATAGGTAGCTAGGAAAACACTAATAATGGTCGAAAGTAACATTGGTAAGTATATTGATTTACGAGCCACATATTCCTGGATTCTTCAAGTCCTGCTTTGAACGAGGGAGGCTCTGCAACTTGATCCAGGGTTGGCATTAGGGTTTGACATTCGGTACCATGGTGGGAGGTGCAGGGGGAGTGTTGCTCCCTCCTACAGTCAAGCAATCATGGATAGAAGCAAGGACACTAGAAAGCATCATTTCAAGAAACCTCTGGAGAAGACAATAGAGGCAAGTAACATGGAAATATTGGGAAGAAACAGACCTCATGAACAAGAAGGGGATCAGTAGGAAGCTAGTAAGGAGAAGGAGAAAGGGGGTAGCAGTCAAAAAACAACTTCCATAAGAACAACTGGGGTATGCAAACCCAAGTCAAACATCATTCCCCAGGTCATCCTAAGCAACCCAGCACTACAAGCGCATAGGGATCATATGGCGGAATATGCGATTATATGCAAATTCATGGGGTTATGGTCGACGGAGAGGGTGTTGCACGTATGGATAACGATCCATTGGAAACCAAAGGGAGAAATAAACCTTCATTTAGGATCTAAGGGCTTCTTCACAGTAGTGTTCACAAGCCTAGAGGATAAAGATAAAGTGTTCGAAGGAGGACCATACTTCTACGTGGCTATAGGCCTCTACATGCGGCCATGGTTGATGAACTTCGTCTCAGAACGCGAAACATTCACATCAGTACCAGTATGGATTGGACTATACTCCCTTCCTCTGGATGATGAACTTCATCTGAGAATGAAAAACATTCACATCGGTACCGGTATGGATTAGACTATACTCCCTTCCTCTAGATTATTGGCTACCAGAATCTTTGAAAACAATAGGCAACAAACTCGGGCATTTTCTAAAGATCTCAAATGCAACTCCGAAAGGAAAATACACCTCCTTCACCCGGATATGTGTGGAAATGGACTTATCTGGAGCACTTTCGAACACGATAATTGTAGAAGTATATGATAAAGAATGGGTGCAGGCAGTGGACTATGAGCACATCCCATTTAGGTGTCGCAAATGCCATGAACATGGGCATCTATACAGAGACTGTCCAACAAACAATATGGAGAGAAATGTGAAAACAATGACAGATAAAAATCCTAAGGGTTTCACTAAGGTTGGGGTCAAAGGGAAAGGCGAGAAGCGACCACAAAAAAAGATCAATGAGGAAAGACAACCAAGCCATAATAGCTTTAAGATTGTAGAAGAAGAAGATGGAAATAAAGAAACAAACCAGGAAAGAGAGAACATTAGCACTGAGAAGGAAAGGGATGCTAGCATGGAAGATATCATAGAAAATAGCCAAAAAAAGGAGGATCAAGCATTATGGAGATAAGTAGGGACCATGAGATGACTCCAAGTGAGGTGGGAACGGAGGACCATGAACTACATGAGATTCTAGAAAGGGAAAATCTAGATCTAGAGAAAGTTTTGGAACAAGCGACAACCAAAGGAGTAGACTCCCTACGAAAAGAGGAATATGATAGGGTTCAACAACTCTTCCTATGGAGATCACAAACGAAGGGCTCTGGAGTCAAAAGAAATCATGAAAGCCAGGAGCATAGAGGGGTCAAAATGATGGAGGAGATATAGGCCCAATCTCCAAAGAACCCGGGCAAGAAAAGAGGAATAAAAAGATAGAAGGACTTGCTGAACGAATGTGGGAAACTCCTAATCAACCCAGGTAAGATGAAAGATCTCACCATTGATTCCTTTACAAACATTTCTTAATGAAGCTCACAACCTAGAATATTAGAGGCATAGGAAATAGAAGGAAGCATAGAAATCTTAGTAATAGAATAAAAGAAGAAAAACCATATATGGTTTTTATTCAGGAGACAAAATGTTTGATGGATAAGATTAGAGAAATTTATAATAAATGGCTAATCAAGTATGAGTATCTAGAGGTTAAAGCAAATAACTTGGCAAGGGGGATTCTTATGCTCTGGGATCCCCTGAATTTTGGAATCTTGGATGCTGAAGCGTCCAAGAACTATCTTTCTTTGGTATGTCAACCTTTAGGTGATGAGAAGATATACATGATCACAAATGTCTATGGAACTCAAAAGCTATATGATAAACTCAGGATTCTCACCTCCTTTGGGGAACTAACAGCAAGACACCCTAGTATGTCCTAGATCGTTGCAGGAGATTTCAATATGATAAGATCTCTTACAGAGATAAAAGGTGGGATCAGACAGCTAGGTAGAGATTCCATGGCCTTCCAGAACTTCATAAGGAACATGGGGTTAGTGGTCACTGAAACAATCAATGGGACCTTCACCTAGAACAACAAGAGGGGAGAGGCTTCACAAGTCGCCTCTAAACTTGATAGATTTATTATGTCAGAGGACCTATTTCTTTTAGGCCCTACCATGTCAGCTTCTATTCTTCCCTTTGGAGGTTTGGACCATTGGCCTGTACAACTGGAAGCCACTTTTATGGGTACACCAAGAAACAGACCCTTCAGATTTGAAAATGCTTGGCTCTCTCACCCTAAATTCACCAGCAATATTGACAAATGGTGGAGAGAGGATCTGAACATTCAAGGCACTAGAATGTTCTTGCTCCAACAGAAACTTAAACATTTCAAATCCAGGCTTAAAGATTGGAACGAAAAGGAATTTGGCAATATATTCAAAGCCAAAAGAGAAACTGAGAAGAAACTCCAGGAGATCAATCAGATCAACATGACAGATGGCTTTACCAAGGAGAGGAAAAAGATCGCTGACTCCTTGCAGGAAGAATGCGAAGAGCGGTGCAGATAAGAGGAAATTTTCTGGAGACAGAAATCGAGGGTGCAGTTGATTAGAGAGAGAGAAAGAAACACAAAGTTCTTTCATAAATCCACCATGGATCACAGGGCACATAACAAAATCACAAAGCTGAAAGATTCTCAAGGGATAGAACTCGTCTCTCATAAAGATATGGAATCTGTCCTTGTTCAACACTTCCTCACTATAGCAGAGGAGCCTCTAGTGGATAGATCCAGGTTCATCAACAACTTCACTCGGTACATCCCTCAACTGGTTACTAGACAGGAAAACCACAATCTTAACAGGCCAGTGTCGGAAGAGGAGGTTATTGAAGTGATTAATTAAATGCAAAATGGAAAAGCTCTAGGTGCAGATGGGTTCAATGTAGACTTCTTCAAAGCCTATTGGAAAATAGTCAAATAGGATATCCTTGAGGTGGTGGAAAACTCAAGAAGATCCAAAAAGGTTCTAAAGGCTCTTAATGCTTCCTTCATAGCTTTGATCCCAAAATAGGAAAAAGCCATGACTCCAGATGACTTTAGACCCATAGCTTTATGTAATGTGGTGTACAAAATTATTTCCAAGGTAATCGCCAATAGACTCAAGCCCCTCTTACCAGCTCTCATCTCAGAGGAGCAAACTGGCTATGTGGGAGGAAGACAAATCCTCAATAACATCATCCAAGCTCACGAGGTGTTACACTCTCTCAAAAGCAACAAACAAGCTGGTATGATCATTTAGCTAGACCTAGCGAAAGCTTACAGCAAGCTAAGTTGGTCTTATATAAGGGTAGTTCTAAGAGCATATGGCTTCAACCAAAACTGGATAAGATGAGTTATGGCACTAGTTACCACGACTAGATTTTCCATCTTGCTCAATGGTGCACCTTCAAGAACCTTCACACCCTCCAGAGGTCTCAGACAAGGGGATCCGCTCTCACCCTTCCTCTTTGTCATCATGATCGAAGGGCTAGGCAGAGCGATTAAAATGGCAAATGCTGAAGGAAGAATCCAGGGTATCAAACTAACCTTGGATGGAGAGGAATATACTCATCAACAATTTGTGGATGACACAATGTTGCACGGCATACCCATAGTCAGGGAAGCCATAGCGACCAAATAAATCTTAAATGACTTTTCTATGGCAGATGGCATAGAGGTAGGCCTCAAAAAATCAAAAGTTTGTTTCTTTAACACTGACATTGCTATTCAGAGAAACATCACCAGGATTCTTGGGTTTCAAAGGGACCGGTTACCTTCCAAGTATCTGGGCATACCTCTCATAGAGAAGCCTCTAAGCAAGGGAGTATGGGAGCCAATAATAAATAAAATTTAGGACAAGATCAGAAAATGGACACGCAGGTCTTTAAATTTGGCGGGGCGCCTTGTGCTCACACAAGCTGTCTTGCAGGCAATTCCCATTTTCATGTTCTGAGCTCTTCCTACTCCTAAAGGGGTTCAGAAAGAGATTAGGAGCATACAAAGGGATTTCTTATGGGGTAGAGGAGAAGAGAAAAAGAAATGGGCCCTAATGGCTTGCGACAAGATCTGCAAACACAAGAGCCATGGTGGTTTGGGGCTTCATGACCTTGAAACCCTTAGTAGAGTTTCAGGAGCTAAACTCTGGTGGAGGTGGATCAAGGAATCGGAAAACCCCTAGGCCAAGCACTGGAAACATAAATATGCCAAGACTTGGCAGGAGAAGGATCACATTTGAATGTTAGGGCATATTAAGGGCTCCCACATTCGGAACCTTGCTTGGGAAAATAAAGGTATTGTTCAGCAACATAGTTTCTGGGAGATCCGAGATGGGAACCTGGCTCGGTTTTGGGAGGATAACTAGCAACAGGAACCCAATGTGTATAAGGATGAATTAGCAACTCTTAAGCATGATACAAATAACAAAGGTCTACTCATGCTAAATGACTTCTAGGACCAGGTAAGGAACAATGGAAAATGGAGAATTTGGATGGATCTAGGCCATAGTGAAGAGAGCCCTCTGAAGGCCCAGGAAGACTCTCTTGCTCAGGTGCTAAAACATAGGAGGATTTTAGTATCCTCCTTGCCTGACCAACTAAGATGGGGAAGGAACGCCGAAGGAAACTTCAACCTCAAAGAAGCTAAACAAGTAACAATAGGTTTTAACTACCAAAACCCTGATCAAGTATTGAAGACTCTTTGGCAGAGCCCCCATTGGATGAAAATAAAGTTATTCATTTGGCTAGTTCATCAATGGAAAATTTTAACTTGGGAGAATCTCTGGAAAAAAGGTTTCACTGGCCCATCCAAATGTTACCTATGTGGCTTACAAGAGGAAACGATGGATCACCTTCTCAACCTCTGCCCTTTCACCCTACCATGTGGGATTGGGTGGCTTCAATCTTTAGGCACACTGATAGGGATGGACTCAACATCTCCAACACTTTGAATAATTGGAGGAAAAAATTCTCAGGGAATGAAATCATCAATAAAGCCTAGACTTTGGTTCCAGGCTTTGTTATCTAGGATGTTTGGAAAGAACGTAATAGTAGGATCTTCAAGAACAAAGCAAGCAAGCCCCAGCACATAATTGATCAAATTTTAAGGTAGCTCAAAGACACAGTCAAAAGCTTGTTGTGGAAACTTCCCAAGGACCCTCCTCTGCCCCAAGATGTGTGTATACTACTGCATTTGGGTCTCCAATCTATAGGCCCACATGGCATAATTAAGGGTGTGAGCCAAATAAATGCAGATATAAATATTTGGAAGCCTCCTCCACATGGTTTCCTAAAAGTCAATATAGATGGAGCATCTAAGGGCAACCCAGGGTTAGCTGGTTTTGGGGGTGTTATAAGAGATGAACAGGGACGAATAAAGGAGATCTTTCATGGCCACTTGGGGAAGGCCACTAATAACATGGTGGAACTCATGGCCTTAGAGCAATGCTTGGAAATCTTGGTGGACTCAAATTCACAGAATGTTATCATTGAAGCAGATTCAGAATTGATTATTAGAGCGGCCAAGAAAATTTCCAAAGGGATGGCACCAGATAAATTGTCGAAACATTGGAGGCTATCATAGGTCTTTATGTGTATTTATACCCACCTACAAACCTTAAAAACTGTACACTTTATCCATATGAAAAGAAAAGCTAATATATTAGCTGATCATCTGGTGAATGAAGGATTGATCAGTAATGAAAGGGACACTCCACACATTTGGGAGTTGATACACCCAGGCAAACTGTTAGAGGATTGCCTCTATCAGGCTGCCAGAAATAGGGATTGTTGGAGCGACAGGATGGATCGATGAGGCTTAGGAGACAGGTGGGAGTGCATGGATGCTTAAACTGTTTGCTTGTTGAGTTGCAGCAGTCCACAAATTGTAGTGGCATCCGTGTTCCAACAGATTTGAGTGAATGGTCAAGATCAGTGGAGGAAAACCAAGGACGCAATGGCATGGAGATTGATTTTGGACCAATAGATCTCAGTTGAGTATGATCTATGGTTTTTGGGCGAGGGAGTTACTTGACAGTTAACGAGAAGAAGTGGGTTGGAGAAACCCACAAGTGGATTGCTGGTGGAGGAAAGGCTGTAAGTGGTAATTCCCCGTTGGCTCTAATTCCATACAAACAATGACATGTAACAACGAGATGAGAAAGGGAAACCTCTTTTCGGGCAGATTTGCTGTGCACAAGTTAACCATCCGAAATACGTGTGAGCCGTTAGATTTGGTGGAGCAAGATTGACGGTTGACAGATGAGGAGCTTGTTGTGAAGTCGGGAAGTGTTGTGACCATTAGATCTTGAATAGATCAACGGTGTAGAAGTGCCAATGATTCTTTTGAAGGGTATATTTCAAACTTTTACAAATTTTGGTTTGAGCTACCGTCAGGTTTGGAGCAGTAGAATTGGGTTGGGAAACCCACAAGTGGATTTTAGTTAGAGGAAACACTGTAAATGGTATTTCCCGATTGGCTTTGATTCCACTCACTTAGTGACACGTATCAGTAAGGTGAGAGAGGGAAACCACTTTTTGGACAGATTTGAAGTGCGCAAGTTAACCGGCCGAAATACGTGTGAGCCATTAGATCTGGTGGAGCGAGATTGACGGTTGACAGACGAGGAGCATGTTTCGAAGTCGGGAAGTGTTGTGACTGTTGGATCTTGGATAGATCAACGGTGAAGAAGTGTCGTCGTTTCTTTAGAGGGGTGGATTTCAATTTTTTAAACTGTGGTTTGTGTTACCGTCGGGTCTGGATTAGTGGAAGTTTAGCGGAACTCTACGACTTTTGGAGGGGTTTGTTAGCTTAGCGGAAGCTCTAAAGTTGTCAGTGGATGACAGAGAGCCCTTGGGAGTTTAACACTCCTTCCTGTTTACAAGTTTTTGGAAATTCGTGAGAATTGGTTTGATCCTAGCTTTGTTTTTCCTGTTGATGGCATTCCCACAACAGGCTGGTTCTTGTTTGGGTCTTTGCACTTGCAAAGATGTGTAACATATGTAATGTACTTGTACGGTTAATAGAAGGCTCCATTCTTACTTGACCAAAAAAAATATATATTTATTTACATCTTATTCCTATTCAATTTTTTATGCAAAGACTTTTAAATTATGGTGGGAAGTAATTGATGCTAAATATGTTAACTCTAGTAAGTATATTTATTTACACATTATTCCTATTCAATTTTTTATGTAAATGCTTTTAAATTATAATGCAAAGTAATTGATGCTAAATATGTTTTATTTGAGTATGAGTTATTTCAAGGATTTTATTTTTTGATAGTTTTCTTGCAAAACATAGATTGATAGATGAATATTGCAACTAGATTCACAAATTAAGTCATGCATGAATATTGCAACCATACTCATAAATTACAACATAAAATATATAAGAAAGTGGTTCAAATAATATTAGATTAGACAGAGCTCATAATTAAGCGTTCAAGTTCAAATTCATCAAATATTTGAAAAATATTTTTTTAATAATATTTAAGATTAAATATTTATTTTATAAAATTAAATTAGTCAATATTACTAAAAATAAAATAAAAAAACTGCATTGCCCTCATAACATTTTTTTATTTAAATATCACCACTAACCATACCATTTTTGGAGATAATATCTTACACCGACAACTGAAACATTACCAATAATACCCTCAATAGTCACACACGTGAAAACTATACCGAAGTAACTTCATATCCAACGATATACATGTTTGCCTTAAAATCATACCCTAACTAAAATGCCAAACTCCTATTCTGGAGAACTCACAGATTATGTCGTCATTAATTTCCCCACCAATGTTCGACAACAATTATCGAGATTGTTGGGCAGAGATTAATGATCAGCAGTTGTATATGTACATTGTTGCCAATGGATCTGGTGGTTGGCAGGATATTATTCGAGACAAATACTTAACTAATATGAAATTAAAAGATTGGATTTCAGTGGGTGCTCAAGTGGCCCGCTGCTCACACATTTGGCACAACTTCATGAAATTTCACCACTTGTTTTGTGCCAACCTATGCTGGGAAGTGAGCATTGGGGAGAAGGTTTGTATCAGCCTTGATCCAATTAAAGGCATGTTTGTGGGCTCTCGCCTCTTGCTTTTCCATCTTATACAATGTCTTTTACATAATGGGCTCTCATCTGTGGCCCTATTAGGGAGGATGGGCCAAGCCCCATTCAAGTCTTTATGTTGACCTAATGCGTGAGAGTTGGGCATTCTGGGAACTTTTGAGGCGGAATGGAATACATATCGTTTGAACCTCATCAATACATGCATTGCACTTTCTGACAGGCCTGATAAACTTGCATGAGTTGATTCCAAATCTGGTGGCGATGTACCCATTAAGGGAGTATACACTTATTTATTTTCTATGACCCCGTCACAACCACTATCTGGTTGGTTGTCAAGGATGTGGAGGTGGAATGCTCTTTACAAATCAAACGCTTTGTATGGTTGGTCTTACACAATCGGCTTCTCACATGAAATGTGCTCATCAAACAAGGATTTTCTAGCCTTAGTAGTGATTCTCTTTGTGGAATGGCCCCTAAGGACGTAGAACACCTATTCTTACATTTCCCCTTTGCTCTGGATTTTTGGGAGGAGCTCACACACAGGCAGGCTCATGGTGGATCACTTGGTGGACAGATCCTCCATCTTTTACTGGTTGTCTGATTGGGAAGGTGCTCAGAAACCACTTCGAAGGCTTCCTTTATTATTCCAAAGGGGTATCTAGAACAAAAGGAATAAATACATTTTTGAAAATCAATTTTCTTACAGTCACTCTGGTTGCCTAGGCATCTTGGATTATTTCTTGGAAGTGGGACCTTGGACACCAAGAGACCATTGCAGAGTGGCAACTATCGTACAGTTAGGACTTTTCTAGCCCAAAGGGGTTCTTTGATGGTGTGTGCAGATTGGCAACTATCGTACAGTTGGACTTTTCTGGCCCAAAGGGGTTCTTTGATGGTGTGTGCAGATTGGCAACTATCGTACAGTTGGACTTTTCTGGCCCAAAGGGGTTCTTTGATGGTGTGTGCTCTCAAGGAAACTGTGGTTGTGGTGTTTTCATCCTGATGGACCAGCTTACTGATTTACTGATTTTAGGTTTTGCTGGTCTGTTGGCTCTGGTACCTGTTCCGGAGCGGAGGTCCTGACACTCTATCTGGAGCATAATTCGGTGGCTGGTGAGCTGTCCAAGTGTGTGTTGGAATGATAATTCCAACTGCAGGTTGCAGGTTACAGGCGGACGTGGGCAGCGATGGATGCCAACTCAGTAAGCGCAGTGATCGTGAGTTTTTCCGGCAGCCCGAAACTTTTCGCACCAGCCTTCAGGCGAAGGAATATCCCGGCGATCGACTCCGATACGATATGGAGGTGGCACGTGTCTCTCACCTGACATCAGCCAACGTAATTTATCAGACGCTAAAGTTCTGCAGCAAACTGGCTCCCGATATCTTTCTCCGCCGTCCGATCTACTCCAACGTTCTCGTCCGTTGATCTATTCAAACCTGCATACAAGCCAGAATTTAAATGCTTTGCGAGGAGTAATATCAAACTTTCAGTTTGACCGCCGACTTGTCAGTAAAAGAATTGATCGCCATGCTGAGAATAAATGGCATTCATAAATAGTTGGTGAATTTTTTAATTTTAATGTTTTTATATATAGCGGAAGTATGGGCAGGTTTCGTGTGTTGACCATTTGGTTTTTCGCATGTGAATTACATTGAAAGAAATGCACACATTGTGTATTAAAAAAAAGGGGGCAGCGTAGGTTAAAAAAAATGGTAAGTCGTAAAATGCACCGTAGTGCATGGTGAAAAAAAAAAGAACATATATGCCAGTGTAATTTTTTGTTATGTGTTGCCCAGTGTATGATGCAAGTAGAAAATAGTGCACAACAGTGCAAGAGAGCAAAGGCGCTAATGAAGTAGAATGAAATCAGAGCTCGCGGCAGCAAAAGAGAATAGAGGGAGATTAAAGATTGCACAGCAGTGCATCCAGAAAAAGTGGGAAGCGCATAAGTTAATGTAATGTTTTGTTTTATGTGTTGACCGTGGTGAAACAAAGGGAGATACTGCACAACAGTGTGAACCAAAGAAACCAGGTTGAAATGTAAGCTGTTCTTGAAATGTTGTAAAAACGAAAAGGGTAGCAAGAACGTATGGTGTGAGCAAATTTTTTTTTGGTAAATGTAATGTAAAATTTTACTGCAGTAAATTTATTTTTACAGCAGTAAGTGTAAAATAGTTTTTCACAGCAGTGAATGTAAAAGGGGTTTTACAGCAATAAACCCAGCTCAGTAAATTCTCAAGAAGAGACAGAGTTTTGCTGAATGTAATTTTGGTGAATCCCTCTTAGTAAAAGAGGATGAAGTTTGTATCAGGCTTTATATTTTAATCAATAGAAATGTTTTTATGGCTGTGTAATACTCTGTTCTGAGAATTTTTATTAAAAGCTTCCCTGTGCAAAAAGATCCTGTGGCAGAAGGAAATAGAGCATTGCCTCTGTGGAGGTTATTTTGTTTGGTTTTTGGTATTTTCCCATGAAAAATACCCAACAGTGGTATCAGAGCTAATCCAGGCTCTTTGATGGTGACAGAGCTGGTTCAGGCTCTTTGAAGTGTCAAAGAAGCTGAAGGAAAGACTTTTGTTGCAACAGAGAAAGCTTCTCCAGCAGAGTGAAGTCTCAGGCACAAGAACCCAGGTATTCCTCAAAGTTTTTTTTCTGTGTTGCTGTTGAAGAAACAGTGAGTCATTTTAAAAACACAGTCAAGTATTTTGGAGTATAGTTAAGAATGGCAAGGTCAAAGAAGAAAGCCTCCAAGCCTGCTAAAAATGTGTCTCCCTCCTCTGCTAAACTAGAAGGCAATCTGTTTGAAAGCATTGTATTTGAGGTTCCAAGGTTCGATGGGAACTTTGATATATGGGAAATAAAAATGAGGGCTTTCTTAAAGTCTGAAGGGATTGAAATCTGGAAATCAGTGATTGATGATAGCAAGAGGGATAAAGAATCCAAGGAGTACAATGCAAAGGCAGCAAAGACTATCTTGGATGGACTGCCTGATTCTGTAAAGAAGAATCTAGGGAAATATTCATCAGCAAAGGATATTTGGGACAGACTGCATGACCTTCATGCAAAGGGAGCACTGACCATGACCATCAGTGACGAAGAAAATTCTAAACCCATCATAGAAACTGAAAGTGAGAAGGTTGACCCCATCAAGCTTCAAGTAAAAGAAAGGGATGAAGAGCTCGTCAAGCTCAAGAAGGAACTTGATGAAAGCAAAAGGAAGCATCATGAAGAAGTCATGTCCATGACAAATCAGCTGAATGAAGCAAAGAAGCAGGAAGACGCCTTGTCAAGTCAACTTGAACAAAGGCACAAAAGAGTGAACAAGCTTGTAGAAGAGATTGGACAGTACAAGGTAGAGGTCTCCTCCCTTAAGTCTGAACTACAAGAAGCCAGGAAGCAGGCACAAGAAGCTGAGAAGAAAATGGAGAGCAGTCAAGCAGAAATCTCCAAAATGAAGTCAGATATTATCTCCCTTAAAAGAGTAGCAGCTGAAGCTACTCGTAGCAAAGAAGAAACTGAGGAACAACTAGCAAAGAAAAATAATGTATGTGAAAGATTGGAAGAAGAAATAGTCCTCCTCAAGAAAAAGGTTGAAGGGATGAACAAAATCATGAAGAGTTCTCAAGCCTTGGATGATATGCTCAGCTATCACAGATCTCCATTTGATAAATCAGGACTTGGGTATGTAGGTGAACCCTCAAACAAGAATGAAGATGCTCTAAGCAAAGGAGATGTGAAGAAGCAAGAAAGAGATTGTGATGCTCCTAGTTCCAGCAAAGGCAAGGAGAAAAATGAAGGTTGCAATAGTAGAAATCTTGCTCCAAGAAGAAAACCAGCTCCAAGAAGAAATGTAGCTGATGTCAAAGAAGCAAGATGCAATGGTTATCATCAAAGGATCTCAAGGCAGCAAGGCTTCAGAAGTACATCAAGGAAACCTCCATCTCCCAGGTACCAAAGTTCATTTTATGGTTATTGTTATGCTTGTTCAAACTTTGGTCATATGGCAAAAGACTGTAGAACATTTCATGGAGATAGATGTTGTGGCCCCGACAATCTCCAAGAAATAATTTCACAAGAAGAAATCATGAATTCTTATTCATGAATAAAGTTGAATGCTTCAAGTGTCATAAAATTGGGCATATTGCACGTGACTGTAACTTAACATGGGCTCTTACACAAGCTAGACCCATGCAAAAGAAGAAAGTTACACAAGTATGGAGAAAGAAGGTAATACAGTGTGAAAGTCCCTTGAGCTTTGCAACTGATCTAAGTTTCTTTTAAGAAAACTTTGCTGAAAGAAGATGATGCATACAGTGAAGGGGAGCTTGTAATTTTTTTTTGCTGAACTGTATTAACAGTCACTCTTTGATGAAGACCTTTTCATAAGGGAAATATATGAAGTTAAATCTGCCATAAAAGCATAGAAGAAAAAGGGGCAGCGCTCAAATGTGAAGTGCAGCAGCGCAATAAGAAAAGTATGCAAAGCATGGAGACCCTCACAGCAGTGGGAAGATAGAACATAAAACAACAGTTTTTGAACTTTTTTTTATATGGAGCACATGCATTGAAATGCATAGCAATGGAAGGTAGTTTCCTTCTATGTAATGTGATAGAACATAGTCACAGCAGAGTGAGTACAATACACAGCAGTAAAAAAAATGTAATGTTTTTCTTCATATGCAATGCAGCATGCAAAGAAATGCATAAAGAAAAACAGGGACAGCAGATTTTTAATGCACATGGGTGAATGATAATGTGTGGCAGCAGAAAAATGAAAGGAACTGCACAGCAGTGCATTGTGTAAATAAAAAAAATAATAAATGAAGACTAAGATTGTGTGAAGCAAGGGTGTAAAAAGAAAAGGCAGTAGCCCGTGTTAATTTTTTTTTGTTGTGTGGAGAATGCAACGCAAAATAGCGTGAGGATGATTTCTCTCTATGTGCAAGTAATGGAGATTAAAGAGTTAGTGTATGGGCACACAACAGTATGATGAAATAAAAGGCAGCCATAGTGCAAATTGCAGAGGCAACGCAGCGGCAAATAAAAACCTAGGGATGACAGAGTCTATGGTTATGGGTATGGACAACAGTGCATAAGATAAGGCAGCAGCGTGATGGCAAGCAGGAGAAGCACAGTAGTACGAAGAAAATGAAACCAGAACTAAGAGAGAATGAAGAAATGTGTTTGTACACAGCAAAGCAAATAAGAAAATGCAGCAGCATGAAGTTTTTGTTGAAGAAATGAAAGGTAATGGACAGCAGCAGATGTAAAAGAAATTTTTTTCTTTACAGCAGTAAATGTAAGTATAGTGAATGTGTTGTTCATTGAATTGAAATGCAACATATGCAACAGCAGTGAAAGTAAGAAATGTTTACACACAGCAGTGTAAATTTGTAAGGTGAGACAAAGTAATTGTTCCAGAAAAGACAGAGTATTCTGTCTTTGAAGAATACACAGCAATGCAGAGTTTGCAAAGAAATGTAAGTGAAGTGCAGCAACACAACAGCAAGTGTAGACACAGCAGTGTGGGGTAGACGCAGCAAAGAAGATGGCACAACAGTGCAGCAGAGAATATGCAGCAGCATAAAAGAACAACGTAATGAATGAATGTTTTGTTTTGAAACTGCATCTAAAGTAGTGGTTGGCAGTAATCCCTCCGTGAGAGGAAGTGAAGTTCTTTGTGAATCCCTCTGTTAAAGAGGAAGGTGCTTTTCGGCACACTGTCATGGTAAATCGCTCTGTCAAGAGGAAGATGCTTTTTAGCATACACATGGTAAATCCCTCTGTCAAGAGGAAGATGCTTTTTAGCATACACATGGTAAATCCCTCTATCAAGAGGATGATGCTTTTCAGCATAGTCACAGGTGAATCCCTCGGTCAAGAGGAAGGTGCTCTTCAGCACATTGTTATGGTGAATCCCTCTGTCATGAGGAAAGTGCTCTTAAGCACAGTCTCAGGTAAATCCCTCTATTAAGAGGAAGACAACTTTGATTGTTTGTGGAACTGCATCAGAAGCAGTTGGTGAATCCCTCTATGCGAGGAAGATTGGTGAATCCCTCTATGTGAGGAAGATGTCTTTGTAACAACAGTGTTGGTGAATCCCTCTATGTGAGGAAGTGTTTGGGTAAGATTGAATGCCCAGCAGTTGAAATTAAAGGGGAGTGTTGGAATGATAATTCCAACTGCAGGTTGCAGGTTACAGGCGGACGTGGGCAGCGATGGATGCCAACTCAGTAAGCGCAGTGATCGTGAGTTTTTCCGGCAGCCCGAAACTTTTCGCACCAGCCTTCAGGCGAAGGAATATCCCGGCGATCGACTCCGATACGATATGGAGGCGGCACGTGTCTCTCGCCTGACATCAGCCAACGTAATTTATCGGACGCTAAAGTTCTGCAGCAAACTGGCTCCCGATATCTTTCTCCGCCGTCCGATCTGCTCCAGCGTTCTCGTCCGTTGATCTATTCAAACCTGCATACGAGCCAGAATTTAAAGCCTTGCGTGGAGTAATATCAAACTTTCAGTTTGACCGCCGACTTGTCAGTAAAAGAATTGATCGCCATGCTGAGAATAAATGGCATTCATAAATAGTTGGTGAATTTTTTAATTTTAATGTTTTTATATATAGCGGAAGTATGGGCAGGTTTCGTGTGTTGACCATTTGGTTTTTCACATGTGAATTACATTGAAAGAAACGCACACATTGTGTATTAAAAAAAAGGGGGCAGCGTAGGTTAAAAAAAATGGTAAGTCGTAAAATGCACCGTAGTGCATGGTGAAAAACAAAAGAACATATATGCCAATGTAATTTTTTGTTATGTGTTGCCCAGTGTATGATGCAAGTAGAAAATAGTGCACAGCAGTGCAAGAGAGCAAAGGCGCTAATGAAGTAGAATGAAATCAGAGCTCACGACAGCAAAAGAGAATAGAGGGAGATTAAAGATTGCACAGCAGTGCATCCAGAAAAAGTGGGAAGCGCATAAGTTAATTTAATGTTTTGTTTTATGTGTTGACCGTGGTGAAACAAAGGGAGATACTACACAGCAGTGCGAACCAAAGAAACCAGGTTGAAATGTAAGCCGTTCTTGAAATGTTGCAAAAACGAAAAGGGTAGCAAGAACGTATGGTGTGAGCAAATTTTTTTTTGGTAAATGTAATGTAAAATTTTACTGCAGTAAAAGTGTAAAATAGTTTTTCACAGCAGTGAATGTAAAAGGGGTTTTACAGCAGTAAACCCAGCTCAGTAAATTCTCAAGAAGAGAGAGAGTTTTGCTGAATGTAATTTTGGTGAATCCCTCTCAGTAAAAGAGGATGAAGTTTGTATCAGGCTTTATATTTTAATCAATAGAAATGTTTTTATGGCTGTGTAATACTCTGTTCTGAGAATTTTTATTAAAAGCTTCCCTGTGCAAAAAGATCCTGTGGCAGAAGGAAACAAAGCATTGCCTCTGTGGAGGTTATTTTGTTTGGTTTTTGGTATTTTCCCATGAAAAATACCCAACAGTGTGGGGCTTCGATGTCCCCTCTTTATGTCTCTACAACCTCTGGCATCTAGGGGTGCAACAAGAGTTTGGGCATTTCCCATTTTTGAACTGATCTGTTTATTGTTTCTCCTTAGTGAATTAGCAATGTTTCAGAGATTCTCTGTGGTATGTTTTTTCTTAATGATTTCTTTGTCATATTTTGCTTTGTGGTGTCATGTGACTAACATACTATGCACTATCTACTAACTATGTAACAACTTTATTAAATTTTTTTTTTTAAATATGCACATCATTACACTTAAGTCATTACATTTGTTGTAAATTTAATAATGCATATATATAATCTCTACAAATTAACTGCTGCCCAGCAAGCTCAATAATTGTTTCTCCGTTCCTATCAAATTCAAGTCAATTCATAGTGTGTAATTAACTGCTGCCCAGCAAGCTCAATAATTGTTTCTCCATTCCTATCAAATTCAAGGCCATTCATCGTGCGTAGTGCGAACACAAGCATCACATGCAGGCGACAACATAATGAACATAATTCCAGAACACGGAACAGAAGTCCCTCGGGTCAGGGAAGAATTGAAGGCAGTGCAGGCTCCGGAAGTCAGATGGGCAGCGGAGATGGCGCTCATCCACACAAAAAATGAGACTTACCGTTCAAATACTACGTGGCCTCAGTGCAATCAAGTCTGGGTTAGAAAAATTATCCACTCGAAAAACGTACTAACAAATTACCCACGCTCTGAAACGTCTGTTGCATTTTCAGAAAGACAGAAAGTATTTTTGGTGGGTTGAGCATGTATTTCCTTTAAAGCGTCTGGTTACCTTTCACTTTCGCTCATCTCACGCACCAAAGTGAAGAGTTTAGTACCATTAAATTTACAGTAGTTTTGGTTTGGTATGGTATTTGGATAATATCATGGAAAGTTTGTTTATGCGAATATTTTCGCAGGAAATGGCAGGAACATTCGATATGGTAGCTGCAATCAATCGGTATTTATCTGTACACTGCATTTGCATTAGAGTACTTTATATCTATATATTTGTTGTTTTAGAATGTATTGAATGTTTTCTATGTTTAAGTGTACATTGATGGTTTTATTAAATATTATGTACACTGTTAGGTTTAAAGATATATTATATGTTTTAATGTATATTTTGTGGTCAAATATTAATTGTTCTGTTGACGTATTGAATATCTTTGACCATGTAAGAATAAAATGAAAAAAGTATTTAAGTGGAAAGGATTGAATGGAAAAATGCTAAGGGATGCAACCTAAAAACCATATGCTAAGACTACTGGGATAAAAGTCTTTTGCAACCGCCACCATTCATAAATATAACGGAAAACCATATCAATGATGGTATAAATTTTTTATCAATATTGAAATTAAATATTTAAAAGTACAATGTAACTAAAAACAAATTGGGGTGTTAAAAGGAAATTTGTAAAAACAAATTAGCATTAAAAATTTTAATAAAAAATGGTATTTTTGTTATATATATATATAATATTTTGATTAGCAAATTAATTATGATTTTTTAGATTTTTAGTATTGATAAATTATAATATTTATCACAAAGCTTATTTACAAGTTAAAAAAATTCAAAATTTCCATAGTGAAACCATAATGAATAGACATGATTAAAATCCTTGTTACATGTTTTTTAAATGTAAAAATAATTTACCTGATATATTAATCCTTTTAATAATAATAATTTAAAATAAAATTATAATCTAGTTAATTTTATGATTTTAAAATTTTGGTAATGTGAGTTATATTATGGCATCACTATTTTAATGCCTTTTATATTGACCGATGGGACATTTCCAACCATTCTTTTCTCCAGAAAAGATCATAATTTTTATTGATAAGGAAAAATTGCATTCTATTTATGCACCAAGTGTATTCTATTGTTGTTTGACAACCATCTAACCGATGGGGACATTTCCAACCATTCTTTTCTCCAGAAAAGATCATAATTTTTATTGATAAGGAAAAATTGCATTCTATTTATGCACCAAGTGTATTCTATTGTTGGTTGACAACCATCTAACGAAAAATTTGAAAATGAAAAATTACATACTATTTATGCACTAAGTGCATTGTATTCTTGGCTCACAACCATCCAAAGAAAGAATAGTAGGCAGGCCTATGCAGGTCCATAAACAGTGGGTAAGTGTCTTCATACATAAAAATACACTCATATATGTGTTGCTGTAAATAAATACATCGTCAAAATATCTTAGAGAGTAATATCAAAAAGTCAAAATGTAAAATGTTGATCAATGAGTCTATTTACTGATCCTACTACAAGCACTTAATAAAAGTTCTCTAGCAGCATTCCTCACCTGTTTGTTTAAATATTTTCCATAATCCCAAAACCTATTTAGTGTCTTTTTTAGATAATGTGTCTGTAATGATGTTATGCTCTCTGTAAATATGACAACAACAGATCTGATCAAAAACATCTTTTAGATGTAAGGTTTCTTCAAGAATGGAGAGATCTTTTAGATGTAAGGTTTCTTCAAGAATGGAGAGTAATGTGTGCATGTAACATCTCTGAGTCTCATTAAACAAGTTAATGACTATCATAGAATTTCCAAAATCATGTAAAGAGAAGCAACATTTTTCAATAACAAATAGAAGAAGAATCTTGAGACTTAGCAACTCTTCGTAATTATTTGTACGTCTTCCCAACCTAGTCTATAGTTTGTAAAAATACTTTTCTTTCCCCACATTCACATCTCCAAACCATTTAATTTATATAACTATGCTAATCATATCTTTAAAATTTAAAATAAAATTAGATACATAGAAGCATTGAAAACATGCATACTTTATAAACTTGTGAGTAAAGAAGTGTTCAAAATATTTAATACCACCTCATTAATTTTAATATCAACTGTAAAAACGATAATATTATATAATTATAACGAAATAAATTTATATTGATTCTAATTTAATTTTAATGAAATACCAACTTATATATAAATTTATTTGTATAATTATTGCCATACTCTTTTCTTTTTACTCTAGTTTTAATTCAAACATTTTATCTCCTATAAATGCTTTTAATATATTAAAATTGTAGTTAACAAAATAATTAACATAACAAAAAATAAGGGAAGCCAAATAGAGCTCAGTCACATTGATCATATTATGAAAAACTACAAGTTTAACAAGTGTAATATGCAACATTATTGCTTAGTACCTTCTTATTATGCAAAAAGTAATTAATTGTAGAAGTTATTTGTTCCACCAAAAATGTCTATAACTTGTTCTTGACCCCATTGTTATAACAAGTATTGATGTATAAGTAGCATGAGCATAATTATAAATTTTGTGATTTGAAAATTTTGAATATTGCTCATTGATTAAAAATGCCCACTTTCACTAATTCAAAAAATAGTTTAAATAAAAACATATATATATATATATATATATATATATATATATATATATATATATATATATATATATATATATATATATATATATATATATATATATATATATCCACAAACTCACTTAATAATTTATGAATTGCAATAATAATAGAATATTCAAAATTAAAATAAAAAAAAATTATTATATGACAGATTAATTTTCTTAAATACAAAAATATAAATAAATAAAAAACGTCGAAAAATGTGGAATGTAAAAAAAAACCATTGAAAAATATTAATTTGAAGAATATAAATTGATCTATTTTTTCAAAACATGACAAGGAAATGATATAAATCCAGAGTTATTAGTTGTTAAAAGGATAATTAATGGGGTTGTATCAAGACGCCACAATGTTGGCCTCCACACACGTGTTTCCCTATTTCTTCAGTTAGTGAGTGGAGATAGTCGCTAGGTTTTTCTAGGGTTTGGGCATAACATGTAAGAAAACACTAATGGACGAGATCAATTATCAGAAAAACCCGGTGATGCATGCAAGCGATGGGACCTAAGGACTAAGGCTAAAGGTCCATCAGAAGTTGGATAGAAGATTAGTTCACACTTTTTGTACCATTGTTGCCTTTATTGGAAAGACTGACTACTTAGTTGACCCATCAACAACCATATAAGATAAACCAATTTTTAAGCATTACATAAACCAAGATTCCATAAATATTTGATGGTACATTGCAATAGGAAGGTACATATTATTATCGTTATAGTACAAGTGTCAATTTTATATATTTTTTCAAATTTATATCTTATATCTTACTTTTATACCTTACAATTCAGAAATAAAACCCATAAAAATAGTCAAATCAATGGTTTCAACCAATTAAAAAAATAGATTTTTTGAATTCCAAAAATTAAAAATATATATATTTAAAAAAAAATCATTTTAATATAATAATTTCTAAATAACCTTATAAAACTTTATAAAAAAATTACAAAACAAAAGTTCAAAGCTAGTTGACGATGTCGACAGGTATAACAAGGTTATAGTTGGTTGATCTGATGTCACTATTGTTTTCAAGTGTACAATTGAAGAAAAAATATTTATAGTCTTGAGTTAATGATAAATAAAATTGTAAAACACTTTTATTTTCGATTAAAAAATATGTAATTATTATATTAATATGATTTAAATTTTATAATAATAATAATAATAATAATAATAATAATAATAATAATAATAAAAAAGTAAATTTATTTATGTTAATCGAGGTTATTTTGGGTGATTATGAAGAAGGAATGGAATCCTCCACATCTAGATTTAGTTCTCACAAGTGATAAGACGAATTATAACAATATTGTTGGTGTATGGAATATAAATAATAATAATCATAAATAAATTAATGTATATTTTCTTTAAACACTAATTCACCTTTTTTTTTATTCTATCTATCGGTATATAGTAAGTTAGAGTTTGGTGTAAATACTATTTTTTTTCTAGAAATAATCTAATAAAATTCTAAAAATAAAGTATATCAAATTTGTTATAATTTTATATATTAAAAAATAAAAATCAAATAATTAAAAAAATCTAATTTGTTTCATTATTTTAAATTTATTTAAAAATAATTATTTCAATTTTATTATATTTTAATATTTAAAAATTATGAATTTAATATTTTTAAAGAATAAATTATTTTGTTTTCCTCCCAAAGAATTCATAACATTTTATTAAAGTATGAATTTTTGTTTTCTTCCCAAAGAATTCATAACATTTTATTAAAGTATGAAAAAATTACATTTTGTGGATGCATTTCTTGCATTCTCAAAATCTGTTTGAGAAATAGAGTCCAAAAGTATGGCATTTTGCTAGAAAGAGATAAAAAATCACGAGTGTGCACTATATGAAGTACTACCATGTCCATAAATACTAGAAACATACATATAAACATAAAATTGTAGCTGTAAAAAGTTCAAACAAGTGTATTCATCAAAAAATATAACAAAAACTAAACATGAGAGTGTTGATTGTGTTTCTTTGCATTCAATGATCCTTCCATGAAAGGACGATGAAAATATTCCTATGCCTATTCACCGAGTTTTTTTGTAATCTACCAAATATCCATAGCCTGCTCAGGGTTTTCCTTAGATGGTGTGTCAACCACTGTGTTCCTTTTCCTATAGATATAACAACATGAGATGTGTTCAAAAGATAGCTTTAGGTGAAGAATCTCCTTCAAAATGGGTAGAAGAGTGTCAATGTAGCATCCTTGTGTTTCATTGAACCAATTTATAACATTCACAGAATCACCAAAAATATGTAGTGTGCAACATTCTTTTTAAATGGAAAAACAAAAGAGAAGCTTTAACGAGAGAATCTCTGCATAATTATTTATGCTCCTCCCAAGTCAATCTAAGATTTGGAAAAATGATGTTCGTGAAGATATAGGAGCAACCCACCTCCACGGGCACCATTACCAGATTGGGCTCTATTAAAATAGGCCCCAAGGAAATGAGAAATTTATAGACTCTTCTAAGATAATTCAGGGAACCTCATAGGTATCTGAGGAAGGAAGGAGGGAGAAGATTGTAAGAATTTGGGTTGCAACATGATCAAGGGTGAGACTTGATCCCAAAACGTAGGCTTGTTTCTATCCATCCATACTCCCTAATAGATGAGAGGGGGGATGTTTATGAGAGCATCATCTTTTGACAAGTCCCACCAAGAATTCCAAGCAACGTGAAAGGTATTTCCATGCCACACCAAATCACAAGCCAAATTGTTCTTAACGACTGACCAAATACTCAAAGTGAAGGAATAGGACATAAAAAGGTGCACCACTGTCTCCTCAACATCTTTACATGGAATACACCAATTGGGCTCTTCTTTCAGCCTCTTTTGGAGATTTTCCTTGGTTGGTATTTTATTTTCAATCAAAAACCGAAGAAAGATTCGAGCCTTAGTAGGATAACTTAATTTCCAAATATTTTTCCACCACCATACATGATCCAACTATCTTCTGATTAAAATCTGATATAAGTACCCGGCCTTTAGAGTGTACTAACCTCTGAGGAATGTGTTAGAAAATTGTATATTATAGAGCAATGGAACACATAAAATATATGGTAGAAATATAAACACAGAAAACACATAACACAAGAGAGACATAAATATACATGGTTCACCCAATTTGGGCTATGTCCAAAGGAAAAAGCTAGTCCTTCCTTTTGTATTATCCAACAAACTAAAGAGATACAACCTACAATAGATCCGTTGTAATTCCCTCTTCACTCTCACACAATCGCTTCTCTCTTTCTCACTCAGAATATAGATCAACATAGACACAATACAATTCCCTGATATATAGTGAGGGGTTGCCTTCTAGGGAAAAAATCCTAAATTAAACATAACTTCTATTGTCAGATCTTCGCCTAATGAACGGCCCAGATTGACTACAAAATTACAACATTTTACAAGGCAATTTCACATCCATTTTTAGCTTTGGGGGCATTGCCCTCGATCCCCTGCCAGGAGGCAGCTCCTAAAGATTGCTGCCCCCCCTGGACCCCCCTTGCAGCGCAAATATTACGGGCAATGTTTCTGCCACATTATGAACTGGGGTCCAATGCGGTCATACCTATAAATAAAGAAGATAATTAGACTCCACACCCAATAATCTCCCACTTAGAGACTGATTATAGAAAATCCACCGCTACTTCATTTTTTGGAAATGACTTCACTTTGGACTTGGTTGTTTCTCATCTTCTTCATCATACTTGAAGAACAATTGAAAGTGAGCCGAATCTAAGTTTCTCCCTAGTTACAACTTTTGTTAACATATTTACAGGATTTTGGCTAGTGTGTATCTTTTCTAGCTTCAATTGTTCTGGCTAGTGTGTATCTTTTCCAACTTCTACTATCCATCTTCCAACACTAACCGTATGAAATGTTACTTGAGTTGTATATGTTAAGTCTTGGAATGAAATGCAGAGTTGTTTTCAAGATGTATGGCACTCTGACTATCATTGTATAACCTACCCAACTCCTGCTTCTTACCCAATTCATCCAGAAACGTTTGTAATAAAATAATTTCTTTACTAGCCTCTGTAGCAACAACATACTCTGCTTTTGTTGTTGACAGTGAAGCAACACTTTGTAGTTTTGAAACCCAACTGACAGTTGTTCCACCTATAGTAAACACATACCTTGTTGTGCTCCTCCTATTATCTCTATGACCCGCCATATGCATCAACATTTCCCTATAGAGAAGTCTTTGAACCACCAAAGAATAATGCTTGATTTTTGGTACCTCTCAAATCCCTGAGAATCCACTTAACCACCATCCAATGTTCTTTTTTTGGATTCTTCATGTACCTTCTTACAACTCCCATTGCATGTGCAATATCAGGCCTTATGCAAACCATTGCATACATTAAGTTTTCAACTACTGATGCACATGGAACTTTAGACATATCGGCCATTTATTCTTCCTAAGTCTTGGGAAACACCTCCTTAATTAGTTTGAAATGGCTAGCCAAAGGTATACTAAGTGGTCTTTCATTCTGCATATTAAATCTTTTCAACACCTTTCTCTATGTACTCACTCTGAGACAATATTAATTTTTGATTCTTCCTATCTCTAGTTATTCTCATACCAAGGTTTGTTTTGCAGCACCTAAATCCTCATTGCAAATGAGTTTTCAAATTTTCTTTGGAGAACATTTATTTCCTGCATGTTAGAACCTGCAACAAGCATTTCATCTACATACAATAAAAATATAATATAGTTGCCATCATTTTTCCTTTTGAGATAAACACAATGATTAGAGTGACATCTAGTATAACCTTGTTTAGACATAAACCTGTTAGATTTTAGATACCACTGCCTTAGAGCTTGTTTTAAGATATGCAATCTCTGCTTCAACCTGCACACTAGTTTCTCCTTCCCTTTTACCTCATATCCTTGTGGCGGTTGCATAGATATCTCTTCCTCCAAATCGCCATGGAGAAAGGTTGTCTTTACATCTAGTTTCTTAAGATGCAAATCTTCAGCTACTACTAGACTTAAAATAGTTCTAAGTGAAGTCATTTTAATAACAGGAGAAAATATCTCATCAAAGTCTATACCTATTCTCTGTGCAAACCCCTTCACCACAAGTCTAGCTTTATGCCTTTTTCTACCTCCATATTCTTCCTTCAACCTGTAAACCAATTTATTATGCAGTGTTGTTTTACCTACGGGCAACGTGACTAAGTCCCAAGTCTGGTTATGTGCTAAGGATTCCATCTCCTCTTTCATGGCTTGCTACCACTTCTTCCTAGTTTCTACCTGCACTACTTCTTCATAACATTTTGGTTCACCGGAATCCGTCAACAATACATAATATAATGAAGGGGAGTATCATTCAGGGGGTCGACTTATCCTAGTAGAACTTCTAACACCACTTTCAGGTGTTTAAGGTGCTTGTTGTTGTCGTATTTGTTCTTGCTGTTGATCATTATGATTTTCAGGCACCTTCACTTTTTCTGTGATCTCATCAAGAACTGTGTATTCTCTGTTTTCTTTTTCATGTTTCTTTTCCTATAGCCAATCCTTATACAAAACCTTTTCATTGAATATGACATCTCTGCTCCTAATGATTTTGTGTTTTTCATAATCATAAAAGTGATAACCAAAATCATTAGCACCATATCCAATAAAGGTACATTTCTTTGATTTTTACTCAAGCTTTGTTCTATTTTCTTTATTAATGTGGAAAAAGGCTTCATAACCAAAAGTATTTAAAAAAGAGTAGTTTACCTTTTTACCTATCCATGCCTTCTCTAGAATACCACCATCCAAGGAAATTGAAGGCCCTTTGTTTATTAGATAAATAGTAGTATCTACAGCATCTGCCCAAAATTGTAAAGACAATCCTGCATGCAATCTCATGCACCTTGCACACTCCATGATTGTCCTATTCATCCTTTCTGACACACAACTTTCTTGTGGTGTTCCTGGAACTGTCTTCTCTCTGTGAATTACATTCTCTGGATAGTACCTATCAAGCTCTTTACTGCAAGATTCACCTCCATTGTCTGATCTGAGACACTTCAACCTTTTTCATGTCTCATTTTCAACCAAAGCTTTCCATTTCTTGAAAGTATCAAATACATTAGATTTATTTCAAATACAATAAATGTATTTTTTTTGGTTGCATCATCAATGAAAGTAAAATAATAGAGAGAGACACCAAGAGATGATACCTAAGCATGTCCCCATACATCTGTATGCACAAGTTCTAATTTTTCACTCATCTTTTCTTTCCCAACTTTGAGGAATCTGACTTTCTTCTGTTTTCCATAAACAAAATTCTCACAGAATTTTAAATCAACATGCTTCAAACCTCGCAACAAATTCTTTGAGTGAAGAAGATAAATCCTCTTCTTACTCATGTGCCCAAGCCTATGATGCCACAATGACGTATCTTCTCCTGTAGAGGTTAAAGCATTAACCAGATTAGAAATATCATTGCATAAATGCAATGTACCAACCTTTTCTCCTTTTGCTATTACCATGGCTCCTTTAGTGACCTTCCAGGTTTTATCTGTAAAAGTAGTCACACAGCCTTCACCTCCCAATTGCCCTATTGAAATAAGATTTTTTTTCAAATTTGGAACATGCTTTACCTCCTTCAATAGCCATTGATTTCCATTGTGTTGTTTTATGAAAATTGTACCCACTCCAATGATTTTACAGGGCTTTTGATCACCCAGCTGAACCTATCCAAAATCTCCTTGAACATATTCAAGAAAATGTTTTCTATCAAGTGTGGCATGGAATGAGGCCCCTGAATCTACCATTCAGACATCAATAATATTTTCTAATGAATGAATCAAAGCATCTTGGAACACATCACCATTCACATTCACTTCATGATTTTTTTCATGTTGCGCGTGTCCTTTTCCCTTCTGAGACTTGTAGTGTTTCTTCAAGTGTCCTTTCTTCCCTCATTTCCAGCACACTATCCCTGATATGGACTTGGATTTGCCTTTCTTTGACTTACTACGATATCCTTGGCTCTTTCCTCTTTCCATTTTTCTTCCCCTACTCTCTATAGTCAAAGCATTAGCTGATGTCTCACTGGAGCTTTTCTGATGCATTTCCTCATTAAGGATAGCACCAAGAACATCCTCAAACTTTAAAGTACTAGATCCAGAGACAGAGTTACTAATGGCCATAACGAAACCATTCCAACTTTCTAGCAATGAGCATAGAAATAACAAAGCCCTAAATTCATCATCAAAAGTTACATTTATGGAACTTAGCTAACTGCAAACTGTACTAAATTCATTTAAATGATCACCAACAGATCCACCTTCTGACATCTTGATCAGAAAATGATCCTAAATGAGTTTTCACTCAGAAATGAAAGTCAAAGGATGCTTCTGAAAACAATCCCATTACATAGATATTTTCAATCTAAATCTAATGTAATTTGAATGGACTAAAATGGACTTTAGGCAAAGACGTTATCGTAAAAAGAAGATTGCCATTGTCCTTTGAAAAGGAGGCAAATTCTTATAAACATGGCCTAAAAGGCTCATTGAGGAAATCGCGTCGCAAATGTGCCAAAGAGAAGGACTTAAGGCAAAGGCGGAAGGAACCTTCATTGCGACCTCGGACTTATCGCATCGGAGATAGGCCTGCATGCGATATCGAGACACCAGGCGGATCGATTGCGATATCCGGTGCATCGGAATTGGCGATTGGCGATATATAAATATCGAGTTGGCACAGTCCATAGTCAATGGAAAGAACCCCCGAGCCATTACAAATGCGATAGTGATATGCGACATGCGATATCAGTCGTTGGATCAAAGAGTTAGGTCAATGGTCAGGATCCGATCGGAGTGATCAGTGGATTGGCGGATCAGTGATCGGCATGATCAAAGGGAAGACCCCCGGGGACGTTGCAATTGCGATGTACGATATAACAATGGGGCCGATAGCGATACATCGATATCAGTGATCGGTGATCGGCGATCCCCAATACAAGGGTCGTTGACATGCGATATGCCGATAAATCGTGGACTTGATGGGGATTGTTAGCGTGATTTCATAAGTTTTGAAATCCGGAAATTCGAGATTTCTGTGTATTTCTCGTGTATTGGTTTTTTTGGCCAATACACCATGCGATTGCGATTTGAGATGGAATGGAAGACCCGATAGGATTTTAAGTGCAATCCTATATTATTTGGAGCTTGGTTAAATGCCCATGAGGGGTTTTTCATGCATTTCCTATGTATTTCCATTATTTTGGCTGTTATGGCTAGAGGAAGGCAAAAACAATCAGGTCTCCCACTCCGACGGCTCCTTTCCACTGTGGATGGATTCTTGTGGTGAAATAGTCGGGTTTTCCATGATGGAGGATTGTAATCAATGCCACACAAATACACAAAAAGCTTAATTAACGAGTAGCAAAGAGAGTTTTTGGGAGTCGCTTGGAGGTCGAGCAAAACTAGGGAGCTGAAAGTTGCTTGGGGAGGTCGCTAGAAGGTTGCTGAGAGTCGCTTGGAGGTTGAGCAAATTACAGAGGCACGCAGAGGCTGAGAGAAGCTCAAAGAGATCTAGAGCGAGAGCTGAGAGCTAGAGCCAGAGCCAGAGCCAAAGAGCTAGAGCAAGAGCCAGAGCCAGAGAGCTAAAGCCAAAGCCAAGAGCCAGAACGAGAGCCAGAGCTAGAGCCAGAGCCAGAGCCAGAGAGCTCACAGCAGACTTCTAAGAGCCATGGAGGTATAATGAAGCTGTAGAACGATAAAGAGATCAAATTATTAAGCTGTTGTTGGTGTCCAGAGTGTGCTAAAGACAAAAGAAGGAATTCCAGAGATAGTTAAGAGAATTCTGAGGGAGTCAGAGAAGCCAGAAGCTTAAGAAGCTCAGAGCACTGACTAAAGGAGTCAAGTCCAGAGAAGCCTAGATCTATCTGTAGAGTGAGGACAACAAGCGGGATAAGATGGTATTCTAAACCCATAGGTTCAATTGTAAACCAATGGAGTTGAGCGTGGAGCTTGTAAAAGAAAGATTACCATAATCCCAAAGATCCTAGCCGAGTTGATTAGAGCTCAAGGAGATGTAGCCCAAGATATTAGGGTGAACTCCATATTATATTGTTGTCTCATGTGTTTGCTTATTTGTTGCATTGTATTTACTGTTATGTGTGTTTTACATCAACATAAGCAAATGAACTTAAGCACTTGAGCAGTTAAAAACAAACACAAGTATACACCTCTTTCAAGCACTTTTAATTTTGCAATTGGTTAATCATAAGCTAGATCTTGGAAATTAATAAGCTTTGGAGTGGGAGAGGTTCTTGTAAGCTGACAAGAAGCCTTTAGTGCCCCATTTTTAGATCAGGTGGTATCAGAGCCTAAGATTGATTAACCCCACCTTCAAAGAAGGTTATATCAGAACTAGTTATATCATAGTAGGTTGCATCTTGATGCAAGTGGTATCATATCAGAATGCTCGATTGACAGAGAAATCTATATGCTTTTTTGACTTGAAAGGTGTTCAAACAGTAGAAAGAATTTTGCTATTTGATTGTTGTAAACTGACTATTGTTTGAGTTTGCAAAGGTTCAGGGAAAGCTGCTGTTAGCTAAGTCTAGAAGAGGACAAGAAGGAAGAAGGGCTAAAGGCATTCTTCTTATCCAAAAGGATTTCAAATCAATCCTTGAAGCACAAGAGGTTTGTTGCAAAATGTTGCTTGAATAAGCTCTTTGTTAATCTTGTTTGAAGTTCTTTTATTCATGGGCATACTGAAAACTTCTACAAGTGAGTCCTCAAAATCTTCTTTCTTCACAAGATTCTTTGATGAAGACATGAAGAAAGACATGTTCATCATGATGGGAAAGGTGAGAGAAATTTATGAGGATGGAAGGAAGAGCAACATACTTAGAGAGCAGTTGAATTTTGTGGAGGAAGTGAAGCAGTTGCTTTCTGACAAATTGCAGGAAATGGAGAGGCAACTTCATATTGCAAGTATGAACCTGAAAAGGATGCATGAGTTGGAGACACAACCCTTTGTTGCCAAAGAAACCTTAGTCAAGTATCAACTTGAAGAAGAGGTAAACAATTCCTGTTTGTCTTCAAATTCTTCTAAGAATGCTTATATTGGTTCTTTTGAAAAACATACCATAGGCATAGGTTCCAAGTTAATGTCCAAGATGGGCTATGAAGGAAAAGGCTTGGGAAAACATACACAAGGTATTATTGAGCCAATAATGGTTGAGGAAAGGCCTAAGTATTTGGGTCTTGGCTATGGACAGCTTATGGAGAAATTTCCAAAGCTACCATGAAGACAGTTGAAATAGTTCCAAAAAGGAGTTTCATTTTAGGTCTTCTACCACAAGAGTGTGAAGATTGTATTCTTGGGGAATGCAATAGCTTGAAACATAATTTGCATGATGCAGGTGTTCATAAGCATACACTTGAACTACAGAGTTGTGGAAACTCTAAAACCATTGAAGAGGTTGATGGTGTTCCAAAGGGAGCTACTTCCTCGTTCAATTCACCTCCTCATGAAGGCAATAAAGGTGAAAGAGAAAGGCATAAATCTGGTTTTAACCATATTCCTTTTGATTATGTACAACATGATAAATTTCCATATAAGTATGGGAAAATAATTGCATGTTCCTTTGGTGGTTTGGATAATCATCATGTTTCTAGATGTTGGAAGAGAATGGCCACATATAGGAAACTTTTGAAGAAAGGGAAGCAAGAAGCCATAGGTCCATTGGACAAGGAAAATCATGCTATCAAGAAGATGCACATGTGTTTCACTTACTACCATAAGCAAGGAAATGTTGCTGCAAAATGTTGAACTCTAAATCCTACAATGCTTCCACGAAACTTGAAGAAGGTGGAAAGAGAAAATGGTAGAAATGGAAAGAAAGATTCCATGAATGATGTGTTTCAGGATGATTCACATGTTGATGATAATGTGCAGACAAAGGTAGCACCTTTGAAATGGATTGGTAATAAATGGTTAGAGTTCTTATCCAATTAAGATTGCATGTCTATTGATATAACACATCTATTTGCATTTCTTTGTTAATGAAATCCAAGTTGCAGGATTTTACCAAGAAGGTGAATCGGAAAAGTTGAGTAGGAGACTCACTTTATTGTTGCAACATTATGTTCATTTCATCTTCAAAAGTACAGTGTGCTTAAGTGAAAGTTGAAAGATGAAATGCATGCATAAGCATGATGTGCATGAACACAGGGATGTTGATGATTTCCTTGTATTTGAACATGTATATGTAATTAACTTGAAGGGTTGATTGCTTTGTTTTAAACATGCATGTAATATTGACTTGAGAAAAGTTTATTTGGTCTCCAAGATGGAGATGATGATGAAGTGTTTCATCTTTTGAAAAGAATCCTTGATATCTTTTATACATGCTTGACTTGAAGGGTCATTTGTTTTAAAGGCATGTTTTGTGGGCTTGTTATCTAGTCCATCATTTGTATGCAGATGTAAAGATATGGAGGTGTTCACAAGATGTGAAATTTGTTTCTTTTGTTGAAGTAGGAGTTTAGGCCATCCAGTTGTTGTCTGTAATCCTATTGTTGTTAACAGTTGTTGTTGACGGTATGTCAAACAGGTGCAAATGAAAATTTTGTGAAGCAGATGTAACTTCACATTTGTTTGAGCCACCTTGGATCAGTGATCAAGGCAGAGAAGTTCAAAGTACATTCTGTGACCTTCTTAGCAGGATTTTTGCATGAAGTCAAGGAGGAAAACAGTGCTTCCCGAGAGGACCAACACATCCAGGAAGAAGAGTGGTCAAAGTTTTTGGTTCAGAGGCACTATGCAAGGCAAGTGTATGAAGGCTGAAAGAAGAGGGTGTTGTTACTCTCATTTACTGTTCAGATGAGTATATCAGTCTTTTGGAGACAAAAGCTTTTTAGTGGGAAGGCGTGATCAAAAAATGATCCTAAATGACCTTTCACTCAAAAACGAAGGTGAAAGGATTCTTCTAAAAATAGTCCCATTGCATATATCTTTTCAATTTGAATCTAGTGCAATTTGAATGGGCTAAAATGGACTTTGGACGAAGAAGTTATCGTAAAAAGAAGATTGCCATTGTCCTTTGAATAGGAGGCAAATTCTTATCAAAATGGCCTAAAAGGCTCATTGAAGAAATCACATTGCAAATGTGCCAAAGGGAAGGACTTAAGGCAAAGGTGGAAGGAACCCCGATTGTGACCTCTGACTTATTGCATTAGAGATAGGCCCACACACGATATCGGTACCCCAAGCGGAGTGATTGCGATATGCGATGCATCGGTGTCAATGATCAACGATATATATATATATATATATATATATATATATATATATATATATATATATATATATATATATATATATATATATATATATATATATATATATATATATATATATATATATAGATATATATATATATATATATAAAGATATATATATATATATATATATATATATATATATATATATAAAGATATATATCTATATATATATATATATATATATATATATATATATATATATATATATATATATATATAGGGTCGGCACAGTCCATTGTCAATGGAAAGAACTCCCGGGCCATTACAAATGCGATAGCGATATGCGACGTGCGATGTGAGTCGTTGGATGGAAGAGTCAGATCAAAGATCAGGATCTGATCGGAGCGATCGGTGGATCAACGGATCGAGGATTGCCATGATTAAAGTGAAGATCCCCGGGGCAGTTGTAATTATGATGTACGATATAGCGATGAGGCCAATAGCGATACGCCAATATCGGCGATCGACGATCCCTGATACAAGGTCCATTGACATATGATATGCGATTGTGATATGCTAATAAATCGCAGACCCGATGGGGATTATCAGCGCGATTTCATAAGTTTTGAAATTAAAAAATTCAATATAATTGTTTATTTCCCATGTATCGGTTTTTTTGGCCAATACGCCATGTGATTGTGATTTGCAATGGAATGGTGCACCTGATAGGATTTTAAGCGCGATCCTATATTATTTGAAGCTTGGTTAAGGGCCCATGAGGGGTTTTTCATGCGTTTCCTGTGTATTTTCATTATTTTGGCTGTTACAGCCAGAGGAAGGTAAAAATGATCAGGTCTCCTGTGCCGACAGTTCCTTTCCACTGTGAATGGATTCTTGTGGTGATATAGTCAAGTTTTCCATGACGGAGGAATGTAACCGATGCCACACAAATACACAGAGAACTCAATTGACGAGCAGTAGAGAGAGATTTTGGGAGTTTCTTGGAGGTCGAGTGAAACCAGGGAGCTGAAAGTCACTTGGGGAGGTCGCTGGAAGGTTGCCGAGAGTCACTTGGGGAGGTCACTGGAAGGTTGCCGAGAGTTTCTTGGAGGTCGAGTGAACTACAGAGGTATGCAGAGGCCAAGAGAAGCTCAGAGAGATCCAAAGCCAGAGCCGAGAGCCAGAGCTAGAGCAAGAGAGCCAGATCCAGAGCCAAGAGCCAGATCTAGAGAGCCAGAGCTAGAGCCAGAGAACTCACATTAGACTTCTAAGAGCCATGGAGCTATAATGAAGCTATAGAACAGCAAAGAGATCAAACGATCAAGCTGTTTTTGGTGTCTAGAGTGTTCTGAAGATAGAAGAAGGAGTTCCAGAGATAGTTAAGAGAATTCTGAGGGAGTTAGAGAAGCCAGAAGCTCAAGAAGCTCAGAGCATTGACTGAAGGAGTTAAGTCCATAGAAGCCTAGATCTGTCTGCAGAATGAGGACAACTAGCGGGATAAGATGGTATTCTAAACCCATAGGTTCAGTTGTAAACCAATGGAGTTGAGCGTGGAGCTTGTAAAAGAAAGATTACCATAATCGCAAAGAGCTTAGCTGAGTTGATTAGAGCTCAAGGAGACATAGCCCAAGATATCAGGGTGAACTCCATATTATATTGTTGTTTGATGTGTTTTCTTATTTGTTGCATTGTATTTACTTTTATGTGTGTTTTACATCAGCATAAGCAAATGAACTTAAGAATTTGAGAAGTTAAAAACAAACACAAGTATACACCTCTTTCAAGCACTTTTATTTTCGCAATTGGTTAATCATAAGTTAGATCTTTGAAATTAATAAGCTTTGGAGTGGGAGAGGTTCTTGTAAGCTGACAAGAAGCCTTTAGTGCACCATTTTCAGATCACATCTTCATAGTCAATAAACACTTCGTAAGAAATACCTTATTTGAGGTCGAGGGTTTTTCATATACTTTATTCAATGCCTTCATTAAACCCTCTGTTGTCATTTCCTTTGAAATATTAAATGCTAATGTGCATCTTTTCCAGCTTCAATTGTTCTGGCTAGTGTGCATCTTTTCCAGCTTCAACTGTCCATCTTCTAACACTGACCGTATGAAATGGTACTTGAGGTGTATATGTTTAGTCCTAGAATGAAATGCAGAGTTCTTTACAAGATGTATGGCACTTTGGCTGTTACTGTATAACTTGACCAACTCCTGCTTCTTACCCAATTCATCTAGAAACATTTGTAACCAAATAATTTCTTTACTAGCCTTTGTAGTAGCAACATACTCTCCTTCCGTTGTTGAGAGTGAAACAACACTTTGCAGTTTTGGAACCCAATTTACAGTTGTTCCACATATAGTAAACACATACCTTGTTGTGCTCCTCCTATTATCTCTATGACCCGCAATATCTTCATCAACATATCCCTACAGAGAATTGTTTGGACCACCAAAGCATAATGATTGATTTGTGGTACTTCTAAAATACCTAAGAATCGACTTCACTGCCATCCAATGTTTGTTTTTTGGATTTTTCATGTACCTTCTTACAACTTCCACTACATGTGCAATATCAGGCCATGTGCAGACCATTGCATACATTAAGCTTACAACTACTGATTCATATGGAACCTTAGACATATCGGCCATTTACTCTTCCTGAGTCTTGGAAAACACCTCCTTACTTAATTTGAAATGGCTAGCCAAATGTATAGTAAATATTTTTTCATTTTGCATATTAAATATTTTCAACACCTTTTCTATGTACTCACTCTGAGACAATGTTAATTTTTTATTCTTCCTGTCTCTAGTTATTCTCATACCAAGGTTTGTTTTGCAACACCCAAATCCTTCATTGCAAATGAGTTTTCTAATTTTCTTTTGAGAACATTTATTTCCCGCATGTTAGAACCTACAACAAGCATGTCATCTACATACAATAACAATATAATATAGTTGCCATCATTTTGCCTTTTGAGATAAACACAATGATCAGAGTGACATCTAGTATAACTTTGTTTAGACATAAACCTATCAATTTTTAGATAACACTACCTTGGAGCTTGTTTTAATACATACAAGCTCTTCTTCAACCTGCACACTAGTTTCTCCTTCCCTTTTACATCATATCCTTGTGGCTGTTGCATATATATATCTCTTCCTCCAAATCACCATGGAGAAAGGTTGTCTTTTCATCTGGTTGCCCAAGATGCAAATCTTCAGCTACTACTAGACTTGAAATAGTTCTGATTGAAGTCATTTTAACAACATGATAAAATATCTCATCAAAGTCTATACCCTTTTTCTGTGCAAACCCCTTCACCTCAAGTCTAGCTTTATAGCTTTTTCTACCTCCATCTTCATCCTTCAACATGTAAACCCATTTATTCTGCAATGTTTTTTCCCCTGTAGGAAACATGAATAAGTCCCAAGTCTGGTTATCTGCTAAGGATTCTATCTCCTCTTTCATGGCTTGATCCCACTTCTTCCTGGTTTCTACCTGCACTACTTCTTCATAACATTCTGGTTCACCAGAATCAATCAACATTAAATAATATAATGAAGGAGAGTATCGTTCAGGGGGTCGACTTATCCTGGTAGATCTTCTAACACCATTTTCAAGTGTTTGAGGTGCTTGTTGTTGTTATGGTTGTTGTATCTGTTCTTGCTGTTGATCATTATGATTTTCAGGCACCTTCACTTTTTCTGTGATCTCATAATGAACTGTGTATTCTTTGTTTTATTTTTCTTGTTTCTTTTCCTATAGCTAATCCTTATACAAAATCTTTTCATTGAATATGACATCTCTGCTCCTAATGATTTTGTGTTTTCCATAATGATAAAAGTGGTAACCAAAATCATTAACACCATATCCAATAAAGGTACATTTCTTTGATTTTGCCTCAAGATTTGTTCTATTTTCTTTATTAATGTAGATAGAGGCTTCACAACCAAAAGTCTTTAAGAAAGAGTAGTTTACCTTTTTACGTGTCCATACCTTCTCCGGAATACCACCATCCAAGGAACTTGAAGGTCCTTTGTTTATTAGATAAACAATAGTATCTACAGCATTTGCCCAAAATTGTAAAGGCAATCCTGCGTGCAATCTCATGCACCTTGCACGCTCCATGATTGTCTTGTTCATCCTTTCTGACACACCACTTTCTTGTGGTGTTCCTAGAACTTTCTTCTCTCTCTGAATTCCATTCTCTAGATAGTACCTATCAAACTCTTTGCTACAATATTCACCTCCATTCTCTAATCTAAGACACTTCAACCTTTTTCTTGTCCCATTTTCAACCAAAGATTTCCATTTCTTGAAAGTATCAAATACATAAGATTTATTTCAAATACAATAAATCCAGGTTTTTCTCATTGCATCATCAATAAAAGTAATATAATAGCGAGAGCCACTGAGAGATTATACTGGAGCAGGTCCCCATACATCTGTATGCACAAGTTCTGATTTTTCACTCTTCTTTTCTTTCCCAACTCTGAGGAATCTGACTCTCTTCTTTTTTCCATAAACACAATTCTCACAGAATTTTAAATCAACATGTTGCAAACCTGGCAACAAACTTCTTGAGTGAAGAATACACATCCCCTTCTCACTCATGTTCCCAAGCCTATGATGCCACAATGACATATCTTCTCTTGTAGAGGTTAAAGCATTAACAGGATTAGAAATACCATTGCATAAATACAATGTAACAACCTTTTCTCCTTTTGCTATTACCAGGGCTCCTTTATTGTCCTTCTAGGTTTTATTTGTAATAGTCACACAGCCTTCACCTCCCAACTGCCCTGTTAAAATAAGATTTTTTTCAAATCTGGAACATGCCTTACCTCCTTCAATAGCCATTGAGTTCCACTATGTTGTTTTATAAAAACTATACCCATTCCAATGATTTTACAGGTTTTATCATCACCCAATCGAACCTGTCCAAAATCTCCTTGAAAATAATCATGAAAATGTTTTCTATCAAGTATGGCAAGGAATGAGGCCCCTGAATCTACCACTCAGGCATCAATAATATTTTCTAATGAAATAATTAAAACATCTTGCAACACATCACCTATAACATTCACTTCATGATTGTTATCTTGCTGCATGTCTCCTTCTTTTCCCTTCCAAGACTTGTAGTATTTCTTCAGGTGTCATTTCTTCCTACATTTGTAGCACACTATCCCCAATCTGGACTTGGATCTGCCTTTCCTTCTCTTATTGTGATATCCTGGGCTCTTTTCTATTTCCATTTTTCTTCCCCTAGTCTCTGCAGTCAAAGCATTACGTGATGTCTCACCAGAGCTTTTCCGATGCATTTCCTCACTAACGATAGCACCAACAACATCATCAAACTTTAAAGTACTAGATCCAGAGAAAGAGTTACTAATGGCTATAATGAAACCATTCCAACTTTCTAGCAATGAGCATAGAAATAACAAAGTCCTAAATTCATAATCAAAAGTTACCTCTACATAACTTAACTAACTGGTAATTGTATTAAATTCATTTAAATGATCAGCAATAGATCCACCTTTTGACATCTTCATATTAAATAAACACTTCATAAGAAATACCTTATTTGAGGTCGAGGTTTTTTCATATATTTTGGCCAATGCCTTCATTAAACCCTCTATTGTCGTTTCCTTTGAAATATTAAATGCTACTGACGCCACTAGGCACAGCCGCATTGTTCCAAGTTCCTTTTTGTCGAGAGTATCCTATTATCTGTCTATCAAACTCGTCGGCTTCTTTGTCTTTCCATTCAATGGTAGGTACAGATCTTTCTGATACATATAATCTTCCATCTACATCTTTCATAGCTATTCATTTTGTCCGTTAAATTTTTCTACCCTAAACCTACCATCTTCCACCATTTCTCCCACTCAAACCAGGAACCCTTCTCTCCCGCAAGTTTATCAGCCAAATAGACCTTCGGCTCTGATACCAGTTGTTAGAAAATTATATAGTACAAAGAAATGGAACACATAAAATATATTGCAGAAATATAAACCCAGAAAACACATAAAACAAGAGAGACATAGATATACATGGTTCACCCAATTTGGGCTACGTGCACGGGAAACAACCATTCATTCCTTTTATATTTTCCACCAAACTAAAGAGATACAACCTACAGCGGATATGTTGTAATTCCCTCTTCGCTCTCACACAATCTCCTTTCTCTTTGTCACTCAGAGTATAGATCTACATAAATGAAATACAATTCACTCATATATAGCGAGGGGTTGCCTTCTAGGGGAAAAACCCTAAATTAAATATAACTTCTACCGTCAAATATCTGCCTAATGAACAGTCGAGATTGACTACGAAAATTACAACATTTTACAAGGCAATTTCACATCTATTTTTAGCTTCGAGGGTGTTAACACTCAGGTTGTTCGCAAAAATTGTAAGAAAGGGAATACGGCCGAGGTAACCACAGACCAATATTTTAGATACATATTCTAGCCAATCTGCATCCAAAGAGGGCTCCCTCTTTATGATTTAGCTTTGTTTTGTAATGTGTTAGGCTAGTTATGAAGTCCAAGGGTTTGTTTTGGGTTTTGGATAGTGAGATTCAATAGAACAGTGAGGCAAACTGTATAGTTCAGTCCATTGGGCATGATGGAGTCAAAGAAGGATGGCTCTCCTAGATTTGGTTTCTTAACAGAGGATGGTATCACAGAGAAAGGTAGTCAAACATGGAACAAATATAGGCTGGAATCAAATGAAATAGACTCAAATGGGTGAAGAGAAATTAAGAATCCTTCAACATATTGAAAGAGGGAAAATGGGTGATTACTGTTAAGGAGTAGCTAAGAATTCCTTAGAAAATAGCCAATATGCGACAATCAGGAAATAGGGGCAATTAAGAATTCACTATTAAACAAATTCTGAAGAAAACACAAAGAGTAATAAAGACTGAAAACAGAGTGCAATTTAAGAAAATTCTGAATTAATCCTTTTCTTTATCATTCAGATTATAAAACACATATGATATACCAAATGAGAAAACTGTAAAACATGAGATATAGGGGACTTTTTGATCCAGAGTTTGATTCAAGAATTTTTTGACAATTCTTCTGCATCAATTCCTCATCCAGTAGGCCAGAAAACAGATGGTTCCAACAACGTTTTATTCCAAAGGTTCAGTATTACAGAAAAATCTAGGAATGCCCACAAACCCCAAATACTTCGTTTGGGGGGGTATTTATACAAAATATCTTAAAAAATATCTGATGGAGATAATATCTAGTGATGAATAATCCCTCGTTTACAAAAGATAGAGACAAACAGTCTCGAAAACAGGGAAGAGATAAATTCATGCCGTGTTGGCTGCTCTGTCTTTGTCGGATTTGCTGGAGGCAGGCTATGCGAGTTGGTTTACAGCTATCTTCCACTAATACTTTGTGCTAGCTGCTCTATCTTTATCGGATGTGCTTCAATATTGTTTCGATACACTTTGACCCGCTTGAGCCTTATTTATCTCTGTTTATCTTATCACGGAAAAATAGCCCGAAATCTACATTTTCCTAAGAGAAATTTACAAAATCCCCAACATGTCTTCCCACCATTGGTGGTCTGGAAATTTATGTTTCTAAAGTTTCCTCAGGGTTTCATCAGTTTCTGTGTATCTGATAAAAATAGGCTAGAGCTGAAACAGATGTTTTACCTCATGCTCAATATAAAATAAGTTCTCTAAGTTATCATAGAGAACTTGGCCTGTGGGGAGTGCTTTTACTCCTGAAGCACTTGTTGATGAACTAACTTGATCAGCATCATATTTGTTCAGTTTATGTGTTTCATGAGCCAGTCATTATTTGCTAAAGGACTTGGCAGACCTTTATTTTGCAAAACTATGAACTTCTCTATGAAAGAATTAATCTCTACCTGCATATCCTGGCATCTTCTTTCCAAATTTTGCATTAGAGTTCTCTTGGTTAGAACTCTCTTGATTTCTAGAATGGTGTCTGTCATGTCTGTGATTTCCAGTACTTCCAGTTGTTCGCTGGTCTTAGTGTTCAAAAAATGTATAAGTCAGTTGGCTTGTTCAGGCATCTGTCCCAACAAAACTCTTGTCTTTTGGATTTCCACTTGGGCTACTCTTACTAAGTCAATCTGCTCATAAATAACTTGGATAGATGGCCAAACATTATTTAGGGATTGATTGATGTTGGTCCAAAGAGTTCCTTTGATTTCTGTCAGAGGCTTATCCATAGTGAGATCCTTCTCTAATGTTCTCACTTTATTCTCTAATGCTTTAACCTCTCTTATTTTCTCTGCAACATTTATCTTGGATTTGTCATAGTTATTTTCTACATTTTCTAATTTTTCCTTTACTTGTTTCAGCTCTGACACTTGGAGTCTCAATTCTTCCATGGCTTTTATCAATTCTTCTATGCTCATATTAGTACTACTCCCTGGTGTTGTTGCTGTTTTTTCTGTACCTGTAATTACTTCTGCTGTGGCTGCTGGGAAATTTGGAGCTGATGTTGTTCCCAGTGTGGAGGGGACTGCAGTTGAGACTATGGGGGTTACCTCAGGTGGCTGGGAGGTCGACTCACCCTGCTTCTCTTTTAATGGTTTTTCCAGTGCCTGCTCTGTATCAGTTAATCCTTCATTAAGCTTCATGAGCAGGTCCATCATCTCTTCTTCTAATTTCTGTTATACAACTTCTGCAGTCTGTGGGTGCATGGAAGGAGGTAGTTTCAGCTATTTCCTCACGGTAGCAATGTCTTCTTCTTTCTTATTCATAAGTGCCTTTATGCCTTTAACATCTTTGGGATCATGTCCCAGTTCTATGATGATTTCTTCTAAAGATTTGATCCTGTTGTCCTTGGCCAGAGAAGAGGCTTTCTCCAAATGTAATTGAGTAGAGGTATTGTCCAAGGAGTTCAGTAACTGATGGCCCAACATTTCTTTGTCAGCCAGTGTAGAATAAACCATTTCTCCATTCTGCTTGTGAAGCTCAATCTGGTCCAATGGATGAATGTCTTTGGCTAGGACCTCCAAGTTTGTTCTGATGTAATCTGTTGCCGACTAGGGTTGCTGTACCTTTGGCTTAAAATAACTCATTAACATTTCTCATTCGTTAATGTCATAGGCAGACATTAACCTTTGCTGGTTTGAGGGGGCCATCTTCAATTATTGATTGTACATTCGAATACTCACATGATCATTTTTAGCCTTAATTTCTATGAAAGTCCATTTAATGTCGGAGGCCTGTTTTCTTTGTGGCCTAGTAGACGATACTTCAACATTGTTTTGTCTTTCTAGCTCCTGCCTATGTGAGTGGGTTGATGTTTCTACCACTGGGGAAGTCTGCTAGCTGACTTCCCTTTCTATCCTCTGGCTGTTTATGGTTTCTTCAATAATTTCCTCTTCTGACAGACGGTTTAGTCTTTATCTCTTTTCTCCTGGTTGTTTAGCAGGTCCACTGATAGGTGTGGGCTCTTCTCTATCTCTCTTCTTGCTTCTTTCCTCATTTAGAGGAGTTTGCAGTGATGGAATTTCTGGTGCTCTAGTTTGGTGTGGAGGAATTTGCACTTGACCCTGTTCTTTGGACACCCCTGGCTGATCAGTCATTATTGGCTGCTCTGTAGTTTCTACCTCTTTACCCTTTGAAGTCCCTGTGACTGATATGTTGGTTTTCTGTGCAGGTTGATGAGAAGTTCCAGCAGAGGATGTTCCAACTCCTGATTGTTGAGGCAGCTTGAAGGATACCTGTCCAAAATAGTCCAGGGCAAGCATTTTTTCAAGATCTTTCATATCTTTTTCCATCTTTTCCTACTCACTAATTTCTTCTATTAAGGTCCCTTCTACCCATTCTTCCTGATCTGAATACTGTTTAATTTCTGGGACCCTATGATGTACATACACTGATAGCCTGTTTCTTACCCTTCTGTCACTTATGAAAATACATGGGTCATATGGCATCCACAAAAAAATCTTCTTCAATCTAAGGTGTTCTTCTAATATCTTCTCAACATCTTTCCATGCATCCCTAGAATTGATGACATAAGGGCCTAACTGGTTTTTGATTCTTAGTTGAGCCTTCTTCTTTACATTACAAAAGTGTGTTAAGTCTACATAGATGATCTGCCTAAAATATTCTAATGCAAATAACCTCATGGGCACATATCTAGGCAACTTGAAAGGGCAAAGTTCACATCCATACATTCTAATTTATGTGTGATTCTGATAGAGGTACCAGTCACCTATCTTGTACTATTTGGAAAGCTGTAAAATCCTCTTCATGTCACCAGTGATCCTAGGAGGAGGAGCTCCTATCAACAGAGTGGAGGCTGGGTATACAAATAAGCCAATGAATTCACTATAGGTATAAGGGGAGTCACAGTTATGGAAGACTGAGCTCCAAAATATCACAGACCTTCGATTTCCTTTTCAGTCTAATTTCCTGATGGGAAATAGAAAGATGTATGGCTGATAATATAACAACAGATGGTATATAAAAGATGTGTATTTGAAGACTCCTTCTCTATCCAAATTTATAAATTGATCATGGATTTTGTTGGCAATAAAAGTGGCATAGTCATACTTGATAGCACGGGGCTGTCCTAGAGTAAATATCGATAATAGAACCAGGGTGATATCATCCACATATTCACTAGACTTAAATCCCAAGATCTAGGATATCATGTCAAGAATGAGTTTTCCAGTCTCAGTGAACCAGGTATACAAATAGGGAGGTGGGCCTTGGGGCTGACAGTCTGGTTTCATGAACATCTGAGCAATACGGGTTATCTTTGAGTTGGGAAATTGAGAAGCTTTTTCAAGCAAAAATCCCATTGAAAGACGAGTAAGGGGCTCAGTGAATGGAAATGTATCATCTCATTGATGGATCGAGTAGTTATGGAAAAAGGACAGTTTGGGAAGGAGACATAACTGCTCTATGGAAAGGGTCATAGTTGGCACAACATTGGTGGATGATGTCTGGGAAAGCATGGACTGAGGGAAGGAAATACATGGGAATGTTTGATTCCCACAGCCCAAAAATATCAGAGTTGCTTAGATAACTATCCCTAATTGGCAGAAGGCCTGAAGATGATTCCTGTCACGAGATAAATTTTTTATTTGGAAATATCTGTCGGCCAAGGGTAGATAATTTAAGTCTTTATGAGGTGCATTCATAGGCACAACATTCAAGGCTATGGGGGCTTCCATGTTTGGTTCTTATGTATTCAAAATGGAATTTGGGCTTTCGCGGGAACAGTGGATTAAATAGAAGTTTTGGTGTCCCTTTATGGCAGTTGCGGACTGTTTTTTACTTGAATTTGGTTTTCATAGGCAGAATTTTCAGCGAAGAACTGAAATTTACAAGGTTACCAGTAAAATGGCTAAATACCTAGATTAAGGAGGAAAATTGAGTAACTATAGGTCGAATGACGGATTGCAAAGCGTGTTGTTGTGGTCTCTTCGACCGGGTGGCAGTTGAAAAGCTGGTACAGTGGCTCCAGTCGTTATTTTGCATGGGAGCTTGAACAAAGAGAACCACAGCGAAAATGATATTTCGTCGTTTTTTAACGAAATTCGATTTGGCGGGTATTTTTTGGCATTTATTGAGCGGATGACGTCAGCATGACGTCAGGGGGGTACGGGATAGATGATGTGGTAGTACAGATGGTGACATGGCAGGTGACATCAGCGAGGGATGATGTGGCAGGATGACATCAGCGAAGGGTCAGTGGGAAGGCGGTAAGCTGTTTTTCCCACACCGCTTTTGGGCTAGGGTGGTTTTGGATGGGGGGGGGGGGGGGGGTGGGGCCTGCGAGCAGCGCGAGAGTGTGACGCGTGTCCACTATACGGGAGCGAAACTGTCAGTTTCCTGGGCATTAACTTTCAACTATGGAGGGGGGTGCGATATAGATCTTGGCCGTTGGATATGGTGCCATTGATTTGATGGTTGGCAGTGAATGGAGGTAAAGGGGGTTTAATGCGCCGGGGCCCAATATAATAAATAATGGTTTTAATGTTTTTGGGCACAATATCATTGGTTTGGGGTTTGGTTATAATTAACCCGGATGGTTAGTTATTCCATGATTTATGCGGCGGAAAGGGTTCATAATAAGCTCCAATTGAACTTATTAATCCCTGATAAAAACAGTGCTATGGTTTTAGTAAACTCGGGCGGGATATTTAACATTTTGAGGATTATATTATAAATACATAATACAGGAAGGGGTTTATTTACAAGGGATTTAATATAATAAATGTTAATTTGTTAATATGAAACTTTTGAAAGTGAATGCGCGCTAAGCATAATGTTACAAAACTTAGGCAAAAGGGGAAAACAGGGATTTATACAAGAAATGAGGCCATTTCCTTAAGTAAAAATGGGGTTTTACTTAGGCATTTGATGAAAAAGGGAATGAGTGACTTTAAGGATATTAAGTAGATCTTAATACCTTGGGGGAGATTAGTAAGTGATTTAGGGAAATAGTATGAAGGGAGATTAGTCATGCCTCGCTTGAGCTGCTGCAAAAATATCTGCTATGGCACTTGTGATAGAGATAAGACTTAACACATTTTTAGAGACAAAACCTATCACAAGTCTCATTCTGCAACACCAAAATTGCCTACCCAGCCTATTTTGCCTAACATTTTTCTCTACATGATAAGCCTACCTAAGTATGCACCTATTACATCCAAGGGCTCAGATTAAACAGTTGAGCTCCTTCGCTTCTCTACCTATCTACTTATCTGCCAAGATTAAACAATTTGGACAGATTTTTATTCTCTATCTTCAAAACAGGAAATTCAAACATGAACTGGCCAAGATTAAGCTATTTTGCCATTCATCAATTGTGGTAAAAAGTTCAACAAGCTGTAGATGATGCTTTATTTACAGAAAATAAAATAGTAGTGGCATTTGGACTTGCACACTTTCCTGGTCTTTTTTATTTGGGGTTCATTTATTTTCATTTTTTCTTTTGAACATTTATTTTTTTACACTTTGATTTTTCTTTTAGGGTATACCCTCTTTACATTTTTTTAAATTTTTTGACTTTTTGAAAATATGGAAAACCCTTGCAACAAGAAAAGGTATGAACATATTGTAGACCTAATCAAGTCAATCCTGAAATATGACACCTATTGGTATAGGATCATAACACTAGCTCCACTTGGGGATGGCTTTTCTTGGTAGAAAGTCAAGGACAACAAGTCAGATGGCCTTCTCCATAACTTTGACTGTGCTCTGAAATCTCCTTCTGCAGGTTGCTTTATTTTATATATGATAGTTACACTTATGAGACTCAGGGATTTCCTTTCGGGCTTCACCTTTATCAAGAGTTTGGATGAAAGTAGCGTTTCAGCATCCAACCATGGACTAGCCCTTCTTCTATTTCTGAACCATCCAAGTTCTTCAAAAAGTAAGTATTGTTCCCTTGTGAGCCTAGATAATAAAAAGTACCTTCCATAGGAAGTCAAACTTCCCATGTTTTCCTTTGTCTTCTCTTCTGGAATCCCATTTTAAAACTTTTTCCCCTAGGTAAAAATCTTCTGCCTTGGTCTTCTTATCAAATATTTTCTTGAGTTTCTCTTGTAGCACTTGGGATCTTTGGTATACCTCTTCTCTAGTCTGCTGCAAATGGATGGTCTGATTTATTCTTCTTTGAATGTCATTGGGCTCCACCTGAGCTTCTTGTAGTAATTTCATTACAGGGACTCCTAATGATGAAGGAAATACAACCTCCACGCTGTAAACTACTTCATAGGGGCTAGTTCCAATGGATATCTTGGTAGTTAATATGTCTACCCATAGTGCAATGGTAAGTTTCTTGTGCTAGTTTTTCTTGTTCTCCTCCAACACTTTCTTAATAATATTAATCAGGTTTTTATTGGAGGACTCAGCTAGACCATTACCTTGAGGGTAATAGGTTGTGGAATGGCCTAAGGTGATGTGGTACTTGTTACAAAAATTTATCATTTTCTTAGATTTGAAAGCGGCAGCATTGTCGGTTATGATCTTTTCAGGACAGCCAAATCAAGACAGTATGTTGGTTTGTAAGAATTCTATAATCACTGTATAATTGGCTTGTCTAGAGGGAATGGATTCTATCCATTTGGTGAAATAACCTGTGGCAGTGAGGATTCATTTATGTTAGCCAAAAGAGGTAGGATGGATTTCCCCAATGAAGTCCAAACCCCATTATTGAAATGGTCTTTCAGTGGAAATTGGTCTAAGGGTTAGAGGTAAAATTTTCCTCTTGCCTTCAATAGTTTGAAATTTATGGCAAGCGATGACAAATTTCTTTACATCGGCAAACAAGGTGGGCCAATAAAATCCAGCCCTTAGGATTTTATCTGCAGTTGATTTCTAGTAAAGATGTCCACCATAGTCCCCTGCATGAAATTCTGTGAGAATTTTGTCAGCTTCATATTTTATTAAACAATTGAATAGAATACCTTCATGATTTTTCCAAAAAAGAGCATTATCTAAAATACAAAATTTTGAAGCTTTTATTTTTAAAAACCTTTTATTTGTTCTGGATAACCTTGAAGGAGCCTATAGATTTAATAATACATGAGTTATATCAGCATACCAAGGTGATCCTAAGAAGGCTTGGCTGATTTGTGGAGTCGCCATCTCCTGTTCATTATCCAGTTCATTAATATCCAGGGCTTGGCAATTGGTTTCAGTCATGAGTTTAGCCAATCCCTGTCCTTTTATAAGCTTTGTGGGTTTTATTTCAATGTCATACTCTAATATAGTAGCAATCCATTTACCTCTCTTGCCTTCAATCCCATCTTGGGTCAAGATATCTTTGACAACAACATTTGGTACATAGGCTATTATATGGGAGTATAATATGTAGACTCTAAAGTCTTTAATAGCTTTCACAAGAGCAAAAGCTTGTTTTTCCATGATTGGGTATTTTAGCGGTGCATCTCTAAGTGCTTTACTAAAAAAGGCTATGGGTTTTTCACATCCTTGATCATCTTTTTGTAGTAAAACAACAGCAATGGTGTGTTCTGATGCAAATGAAAATATTATGAAGTCTCTATCAAACTTTGGATTTGTAAGCACTGGTGTTCTGGTCAAAGCCATTTTAATTTCTTCAAATGTTTGTTTAGCTTCTAATGTCCATTTAACCTTGGAATATTTTTTCAGCATATTGTTCAACAATCTAATTAATTCAACCAAATTAGGTATGAATCTTCTTAAAAAGTTAATCTTTCCTAAGAAAGCTTGAAGTTATTTGACATTTCTAGGGTGGGGTATTTGTAGAATGGCTTCTATTCTATCAGGATCAATTCTGATGCCATCTTTGGAGATGATATGGCCTAACAGTTTGCCTTCCTCTAGACCGAACAACGACTTCTTAGGATTTAATGAAATACCATACTTTCTGCATTTTAAAAACACTTGTCTCAAATGATCTAAATGTTGTTGATCTGATTTAGAAAACATAGTGAGATCATCTAAATATATGACCAGAAAATCGTGAATTTATTTTGCAAAAGCTATATCCATTGTTCGTTGGAAAGTTTCCCCTGCATTCTTAAGTCCAAATGGCATTTTAACATATTTGAAAGTTCCCCATGGTGTTGTAAAAGCAGTCTTTTCCTGGTCATCAGGATGGACTAGAATCTGGTTAAAGCCTGAGAACCCATCCAAAAGTGAAATCCTAGAGGCACTTACTACCCTTTGTAAAATGTGGTCCATCTTAGGTATAACGGGTAGTGGTCTTTCAAAGAAACCTTATTTGCATTCCTTAAATCAACACACAATTTGATTTCTCTTGTTTTCTTCCTAGTGGGTTCTAAATTAGAAACCCATTCTGAAAAATTGATAGGAGAAATTATCCCTGCCTAAAACATTCGTTTGATTTCTTTTTCAATTAAGGGCAGTAGTACAGGGTTAATTCTTCTGAGCTTTTTCTTGAATGGTTTTTGATTTTCTTTGAAGGGTATTGTATGTTGAATTACAGAGGTGTCATAAGATTTCGGATCTTCATAGCTGCAAGAAAAAACATCCTGGAATTCTTTGATCAATTCAACATATTTAAGTTTTTCATCAGGAGGCAAAGTTTTGGATAATTTTATCATTTTTGGATTTTCTTCAATTCCTATGTTACAGTCTTCAATGTCTGCTTTTGGAGGTTGCATTTTGGGTTTCTTTGGGATATCACTAGAATCAATGAAATCTTCCAAAGGAGTTAATCCTTTGGGCAAATAATTGTCTTTCAAATTAATAACTTCAGATTCTCCTCCGATAATCTCATCAATGTCTACTTCTTTAAGATCTTGCAACTTTTTATTGGTAAATTTTGTTGGGTGAAGTATTTGAGTTGCACTTTCTGCTGAAATGTCTATTTCAATTTTATCTATTTGATCAACCTCACTAACAGTGTCCGTGTCTATATTAGTGCCATAAAACTCTTCTTCAAGTGTCAAGAAATTGTTAATCTGAATATCATTGTCAAACACTTGCAAGTTCTTTACATTGTCAGGTATAGCTGGCCTGTGTCTAATCTCAGCGGTAAACTAATGATTGGGCTCAAATGGTAATTTACAAATGCTGGCGAATGTTGCCAAGCTGTGAGCATGCAAATTATGTTTTCTTGGAATTTTGGCTAGTTGTGTTTCTAGAAATGTATTGAGGATCTCAATCGCTGTTCCTCTGTAAGATCTTAATTTGTGATCGTTTGTAAGGAAGTTCCCTTTTATCTGTTGAATGACTAAATCAGAGTCTCTCAAAACTGATACCCTGATTTCCCCTAAACTTTTGATCAATTTAAGTCCTAGCAACAGGGCTTCATATTCGGCCATATTATTGGTGCATCTAAAGTTTAATCTGTAAGCATGCCCTTCATCGTGATCATTTTCTAGATTATGTACCCAAATCCCTGCTCCTGCCCCTAATTTATTAGCCAAACCATCAAATTCTAAGTACCAAAGGATATCATGTTCATAGTTAGTATCATGAGTCTCAGAAATTTGTTTACTAGGGAGATCTGGTTTTTTAGTTTCATCTGGTTTCTCTTGAGTGTCTGATGTATCATTGTTCTCAGAAATTTCTTGAATTTGAACACTAGACTTTTCGTTTATAATTTCTTCTTGTTCAAGTGCTAACACCTTGACATCAGTTGGGGGATTAATTTCAGCATTGTAGAGAATGAACGAATCCATGTGAAAGTGCATGGAGTAGATGGGAAAATTTTGGGGTTTCCCCTGACTACTTACCACATATTTCATTAAAGTTTCTCGGTACAATCTCTTTGGTTGACCAAATACTGAAACAGTAGCATAAGACATGTCCAACTGTAAAGATCCTTGGAGCTTTGCACCCCAAGATCTAGACAACAACATGCCATATTTTGGTGGAATATCAGCTACCACTATGTCCATTAAAATGGTCTTGGCGGGGTATTGAACTAATGATACACATAAATCTTTGATCAATCCTAGACATCTGACCTGGCTTGAGTCAAAAGAGAATAAGTCTTTGTATGGCTTGGTAATATCTAGGTCCAACTTCTCCATTACAGATTTAGGCATTAAGTTATGAGAAGCACCAGAATCAAACATGGCATTATGAAGTATTTTATCATGTATGTTCAAACTTACATAGAAAGGAGGGACCCCTCCATCTACTGATTTTCCGTTTACCTCAGGGCCAAAAATTAATTCAGGCTGGTCATCAAAGAGATTTACTGAATCTTTGTTCACCGAAGTTTGGAGTGATCTGCTAATTTGACCTCTGTAGACATCATGTTTAGCCAATTCTATCAATGGAATGTCTATCTTTAATTTTCCTATTTCAGTCTCAAGATTGAAAGGTTTTTCAGTATGAGTTTTCGTATTTCGGTTAGTGAGATTCTCTTTATCTGCTATATTTTCAGTGTTTTTCTCTTTTTCAGGAGTGGTGTTATGCACTAAAGTTGCTTCCGAGTCAATTTCTAGAGGTTCTTCCACATTTCCTTTGGGAGGAGTGGAAGTCAAAGGTTGTTTGTTAGGTTGTTGATTGTTTGATACATCTTCAACTATTGGATTATTTGGGTTAGGAGCTATTCTAAGAAGGGTTTTTACAGGTGTGTTATTGATCTTAGCTTTGTTAGGTTGCTTGGTTTCTTTCTGTTTATTGGCCTCAGAGACATCTATTCTTCTACTCCTTAGATTGTATTGCTTGTGGACTTCATAAATGGCTATATCATATCCCTCCCTAAAATCAAATGATTCACCTGGTTGAGTTTGGAATTGTTTAAGAGTGTGAGCTTCTTGGTCTTCTTGGGTCAAGAAAACTTCTTGTTCATTATTGAGGCCCATTAAGTTAATTTGAGTGTCTTCTGTTGGTTCATCAGAAGTTGAAGCTTCAGCATAATTTTCCTGGAATGGGGGCCTAATGTTTTTGTCAGGCCCAATCTTTCCAGTATTAGGGTTTTGGTTTTTTCTGAAATTTGGATTTCTCCCAGTATTGCTCAGTTGACCATCCCAAGGGGATTTCCTCTCAATTATTTCTACTCTATCACCAAGTCTATCCATTCCTTTAATAATAACATCTAATTTTTGTTCAAAAGCAGAAGGTACTTCTTTGATAGGAATCCTCCTTTCATCTCTACCTCAAGCTCGTTTAGAAATCAGGTTGGTCTCAACGCTAACAGCTATACTCTGCATGTCTTATAAGTCTCGAGGAGCTATTTCCCTAAGTTGGTATGCCATATCAGAATCGAATGCATCAGGGAATTTTATCAAGTCCAAATCTAGAGGAGGTCTGAGATTTTGAGGAATAGCATTGTAGACATTATTGAATCCGGTACAGTAATCTTGGACAGTTTCTTGGGTACCTCTCTTTAAGCCTTCATATTCTGATAAAATGTGGAGAGGATCTTTCTTCTTTTCCCATCTGTTCAAGAAGGTCTGATAAAGAGCTTGTGGGTCATTTATAGTGTTTGCAGGGAGTGCTCTAAACCAAGTTCTAACATCTCCAGTTAAACTTTGAACAAATACTTTCATTCTGACATCATCATCATCAATCTCATAATTTTCAAAATAGTCGGTCATTTTCTTGGTATGTTGTTGAGCTGTGTAAGTGCCAGTACCGTCAAAATAGGTGATTTTTCTTTGATAATCTTGGGGCATAGCCCCTGGATTGGCATGTAAGTTCAGAGGAGCATACCTGTTTTCCATGGTAGCAGGGATAAGTGTGACAGCTGGAAGAGCAGGGATAACAGTGGAAATGTATGTTGTAGATGGAGGAGTGGGAAGGATGGTTTGAGGTGCTAATGGGGAACTTGGAGAAGCTGCAGTAATCACAGAAAGGTTTGGTGTTTTCCCAGAGGTAAGCTCAGATTGGATAGGGTTCTGCAAATGTTTGTCAAGGTGTGAACTAGCAGAATGTTCTTGGCTCTCTTGCCTTCTAAGGATCTTGGGAATCAGATTAGGATTTTCACACACAAGTGGAGGATTTGGATTAGGATTTGATCTGGTGTACCGAATCTTCCTTGGAGCCAGTTTCTAGGTGTATTTTTAGTTTTTTCTTGGAATAATTTAACAATACAACTTTGACAGTCTCTTTTTAGGAATTTTTAGATATTGGAACTTTGAACTTTCCTAAAAGACTTTTGAAAAGAGGAACTGATGAAGAATTTCAAACAACTGTTCAAAACATAAAATAGACTACATATAGACTAAAACAACATTTATTTACTTCTCTAAATGCAAAGCAAAAGCAGTTTCAAAGGCTACTTGGCTAACTTCAGGCTCCATCTGTAGCTTATGAAGTAGATAGTAGTAACAAACAAATTATTTAGGTCCCCAATGGTTTCGCCAATATGTTAACACTCAGGTTGTTTCCAAAAATTGTAAGAAAGGTAGTACGGCTGAGGTAACCACAGACCAATCTTTTAGATACAGATTCTAGCCAATCTGCATCCAGAGAGGGCTCTCTCTTTATGATTTAGCTTTGTTTTGTAATGTGTTAGGGTAGTTATGAAGTTCAATGGTTTGTTTTGGGTTTCGGATGGTGAGATTCAATAGAATAGTGAGGAAAACTATATAGTTCAGTCCATTGGGCATGATAGAGTCAAAGTAGGATGGCTTTTCTGGATTTGGTTTCTTAACAGTGGATGGTATCACAGAGCAAGGTAGTCAAACATGGAACAAATATATGCTAGAATCAGATGGAATGGACTCAAATGGGTGAAGGGAAATTAAGAATCCTTCAACATATTGAAAGATGGAAAATGGATGATTACTGTTAAGGAGTAGCTAAGAATTCCTTAGCAAATAGTCAATATGCGAGAATTAGGAAAGAGGAGAAATTAAGAATTCACTGTTAAACAAATTCTGAAGAAAACACAGAGAATAATAAAGACTGAAAATGGAGTGCAGTTTAAGAAAATTCTGAATTAATCCTTTTCTTTACCATTCAGATTATGAAACACAGATGATATAGCAAACAAAAAAACTGTAAAACATGAGATATAGGGGACTTATTGATCTGGAGTTTGATTCAAGAATTCTGTGACAATTCTTCAACATCAATTCCTCATCCAGTAGGCCAGAAAACAGATGGTTCCAACAACTTTTTATTCCAAAGGTTCAGTGTTACAGAAAAATCTAGGAACGCCAACCAACCCAAAATACTTCATTTGGGGGGGGGAGGGTATTTATACAAAATATCTTAAAAAATATCTGATGGAGATAACATCTAGTGATGATTAATCCCTCTTTTACAAAAGATAGAGACAAACAGTCTCGAAAACAGGGAAGAGATAAATTGATGTCGTGTTGGCTGCTCTGTCTTTTTCAGATGTACTGGAGGCAGGCTATGCGAGTCGGTTTATAGTTGTCTTCCACTGATACTCTGTGCTTGCTTCATCTTTGTCAGATGTGCTTCAATCCTGTTTCGATACACTTTGACCCGCTTGAGCCTTATTTATCTCTGTTTATCTTATCGCGGAAAAATAGCCCGAAATCTACGTTTTCCTAAGAGAAATTTACAAAATCCCCAACATGTCTTCCCACCATTGTTGCTCTGGAAATTTATGTTTCTGAAGTTTCCTCAAGGTTTCATCAGTTTCTGTGTATCTGAAAAGATTAGACTGGAGTTGAAACTGATGTTTTACCTCATGCTCAATATAAAATAATTTCTCTAAGTTATCATAGAGAACTTGGCCTGTGGGGAGTGCTTTTACTCCTGAAGCACTTGTTGATGAACTAACTTGATCAACAACATATTTGTTCAATTTATGTACATAATCTATGTGTTTCATAAGCCAGTCATTATTTGCTAAAGGACTTGGTAGACCTTTATTCTGCAAAACTATGAACTTCTCTGTGAAAGAATTAATCTCTACTTGCATATCCTCACATCTTCTTTCCAAATTTTGCATCAGAGTTCTCTTGGTTAGAACTCTCTTGATCTCCAGAATGGTGTCTGCCCTGTCTGTGATTTCCAGTGCTTCCAGTTGTTCGATGGTCTTGGTGTTCAAAAAATGTATAAGCCGATTGGCTTGTTTAGGCATCTGTCCCAACAAAACTCTTGTCTTTTGGATTTCCACTTGGGCTGCTCTTACTAAGTCAATCTGCTCATAAATAACTTTTATAGATGGCCAAACATTATTTAGGGATTGATTGATGTTGGTCCAAAGAATTCCTTTGATTTCTGCCAGAGGCTTATCGATAGTGAGATCCTTCTCTAATGTTCTCACTTTATTCTCTAATGCTTTAACCTCTCTTATTTTCTCTGCAACATTTATCTTGGATTTGTCATAGTTCTTTTCTACTTTTGCCAATTTTTCCTTTACCTGTTTCAGCTCTGACACTTGGAGTCTCAATTCTTCCATGGCTTTTATCAATTCTTCTGTGCTCATATTAGTACTGCTGCCTGGTGCTGTTGTTGTTGTTTTTGTACGTGTAATTACTTCTGTTGTGGCTGCTGGGACATTTGGAGCTGATGATGTTCCCAGTGTGGAGGGGAGTGCAGTTGAGACTATGGGGGTTACCTCAGGTGGCTGGGAGGTCGACTCTCCCTGCTTCTCTTTTAATGCTTTTTCCAATGCCTGCTTTGTATCAGTGAATCTTTCATTAAGCTTCATGAGTAGGTCCATCATCTCCTCTTTTGATTTCTTTTGTACAACTTCTACAGTCTATGGGTGCATGGAAGGAGGTAGTTTCAGCTGTTTCCTCAGGGCAGCAATGTCTTCTTCTTTCTTCTTCATAAGTGCCTTTATGCCTTTAGCATCTTTGGGATCATGTCTCAGTTCAATGATGATTTCTTCTAAAGATTTGATCTTGTTGTCCTTGGCTAGTGAAGAGGCTTTCTCCAAATGTAATTGAGTAGAGGTATTGTCCAAGGAGTTTTGTAACTGATGGGTCAACATTTCTTTGTCAGCCAGTGTAGAATAAACCATTTCTCCAATTTCCTTGTGAAGTTCAATCTGGTCCAATGGATGAAAGTCTTTGGCTAGGACCTCCAAGTTTGTTCTGATGTAATCTGCTGCCGACTGGGGTTGCTGTACCTTTGGCTTAAAATAACTCATTAACGTTTTTCCTTCTTTAATGTCATAGGAAGACATTAACCATTGCTAGTTTGAGGGGGCCATCTTCAAGTATTGATTGTACATTTCAATCCTCACAGGATCATTTTTAGCCTTAATTTCTATGAAAGTCCGTTTAATGTCGAAGGCCTGTTTTCTTTGTGGCCTAGTAGATGATACTTCAACACTGTGCTTTATTTCTAGCTCCTGCCTATGTGAGTGGGTTGATGTTTCTACCACTGGGAAAGTCTGTTGGCTGACTGTCCTTTCTGTCCTCTGGCTGTCTATGGTTTCTTCAATAATTTCCTCTTCTTACAGAGGGTTCAGTCTTTGTCTCTTTGCTCCTGGTTGTTCAGCAGGTCCACTGATAGGTGTGGGCTCTTCTCTGTCTCTCTTCTTTCTTATTTCTTTATTTACAGGAGTTTGCAGTGCTGGACTTTCTGGTGCTCTAGTTTTGGCTGGAGGAATTTGCAGTTGACCCTGTTCTTTGGACACCCCTGGCTGATCAGTCATTATTGGCTACTCTATAGTTTCTACTTCTTTACCCTTTGAAGTCCCTGTGACTGATGTGCTGGTTTTCTGTGCAGGCTATTGAGAAGTTCCAGCAGAGGATGTTCCAACTCCTGATTGTTGAGGCAGCTTGAAAGATACCTGTCCAAAAGAGTCCAAGTCAAAGGTTTTTTCAAGATCTTTCATAGTTTTTTCCATCTTTTCCTGTTCACTAATTTCTTCTATTAAGGTCCCTTCTACCCATTCTTCCTGATTTGCATACTGTTCAATTTCTGGGACCTTATGATGTACATACACTGATAGCCTATTTCTTAGCCTTTTGTCACTTATGAAACTACATGGGTCATATGGCATCCACAAAAAACTCTTCTTCAATCTAAGGTGTTCTTCTAATATCTGCTCAACATCTTTCCATGCATCCCTAGAATTGATGACATGAGGGCCTATTGGTTTTTGATTCTCAGCCGAGCCTTCTTATTTACATTACAAAAGTGGGTTAAGTCTGCATAGATGATCTGCCTAAAATATTCTAATGCAAATAACCTCATGGACACATATCTAGGCAACTTGAAAGGGCAAAGTTCACATCCATACATTTTGATTTATGTGTGATTTTGGTGGAGGTACCAGTCACCTATCCTGTACTATTTGGGAAGCTACAAAATCTTCTTCATGTCATCAGTGATCCTAGGATGAGCTCCTATCAACAGAGTGGGGGCTGGGTGTAAAAATAAGTCAATGAATTCACTATAGGTATAAGGGGAGTCACAGTTATGGAAGACTGAGCTCCAAAAGATCACAGAACTCTGATTTCCTTTTGAGTCTAATTTCCTAATGGGAAATGGAAAGTTATATGGCTGATAATATAACAACAGATGGTATGTAAAAGATGTGTATTTGAAGACTCCTTCTCTATCCAAATTTATAAATTGATCATGGATTTTGTTGGCAATAAAAGTGGCATAGTCATACTTGAAAGCAGGGGGTTGTCCTAGAGTAAAGATCGATAATAGAACTAGGATCATATCATCCACATATTCACTGGACTTAAATCCCAAGATCAAGGATATCATGTCGAGAATGAGTTTTCTAGTCTCAGTGAACCAGGTATGCAAATAGGGTGGTGGGCCTTGGGCTTGGCAATTTGGTTTCATGAACATGTGAGCAATACGGTTATCTCTGAGTTGGGCAATTGAGAAGTTTTTTCAAGCAAAAATCCCATGGAAAGACGAGCAAGGGGCTTAGTGGAATAGAAATGTATCATCTCATTGATGGATTCAACAGTTATGGAAAAAATGACAGTTCGGGAACGAGACATAACTGCTCTATGGACAGGGTCATAGTTGGCACAACATTGGTGGATGATGACTGGGAAAACATGGACTGAGGGAAGGAAATACATGGGAAGGTTTGATTCCCACAGTCCAAAAATATCAGAGTTGCTTAGATAACTATCCCTAATCTGGTAGAAGGTCTAAAGATGATTCGTGTCACCAAATAAATCTTTTATTTGGAAATCTCTGTCGACCAAGGGCAGATAATTTAAGTCTTTATGAGGTGCATTCATAAGTGTGACATTCAGGGCTATGGGGGCTTCCATGTTTGGTTCTTATGTATTCAAACTAGAATTTGGGCTCTTGTGGGCAAAATGGATTAAACAGTGGTTTTTGTGTCCCTTTATGGCAGCTGCAGATTATTTTTTACTTGAATTTGGTTTTCACAGGTAGAATTTTTAGCGAAGAACTGAAATTTACAGGGTTACCAGTAAAATGGATAAATACCTGGATTAAGGAGGTAAATTGAGTAACTTTAGGTCGAATGATAGATTGCAGAGCGTGTTGCTATGGTCTCTTCGGCCGGGTGGCGGTTGAAAAGATGGTACAGTGGCTCCAGTCATTATTTTGCCTGGGAGCTTGAACAAAGAGAACCATAGCGAAAATGATATTTCGTCGTTTTTAATGAAATTTGATTTGGCGGGTATTTATTTTTGGCATTTATTGAGCGGAGGACGTTAGGGGGGTATAGGACAGATAATGTGGCAGTACGGATGTTGACATGGCAGGTGACATCAGCGAGGGATGATGTGGCAGGATGACATCAGCGAAGGGTCAATGGGAAGGTGGTAAGTTGTTTTTCCCGCATCACTTTTGATATAGGGCGATTTTGGATGGGGGGGCCGCAAGCAGCATGGGAGTGTGACGTGTGTCCACTGTACGGCAGCGAAACCGCCAGTTTCCCAAGTGTTAACTTTTAGCGATGGAGTGGGGTGCGATATAGATCTCGGCCGTTGGATATGGGGCCGTTGATCTGACGATTGGCGATCAATGGAGGTGAAGTGGGTTTAATGTGCGGGGCCCCGATATAATAAATAATGGTTTTAATCTTTTTGGGCGCAATATCATTGGTTTGGGGTTTGGTTATAATTAACCTGGATGGTTAATTATTCCATGATTTATGCGGTAGAAAGGGTTCATAATAAGCTCCAATTGAACTTATTAATCCCTGACAAAAACAATGGTATGGTTATAGTAAACCCGAGCAAGATATTTAACATTTTTAGGATTATATTATAAATTCATAATATGGGAAGGGGTTTATTTACAAGTGATTTAATATAATAAATGTTAATTTGTTAATATAAAACTTTTGAAAGTGAATGCACGCTAAGCATAATGTTACAAAACTTAGGCAAAAGGGGAAAACAGGGATTTATACAAGAAATGAGGCCATTTCCCTAAGTAAAAATGGGGTTTTACTTAGGCATCTGATGAAAAATGGAATGAGTGACTTTAAGGATATTAAGCAGATCTTAATACCTTGGGGGAGATTAGTAAGTGATTTAGGGAAATAGTATGAAGGGAGATTAGTCATGCCTCGCTTGAGCTGCTGCAAAAATATCTGCTATGGCACTTGTGATAGAGATAAGACTTAACACATTTTTAGAGACAAAACCTATCACAAGTCTCATTCTGCAACACCAAAATTGCCTACCCAGCCTATTTTTCCTAACATTTTTTCTTCTTTTTCTATGGGTGCATTTAGACTAGCAAACCCTTTTCAACTTTTCTTTTCTTTACATGATAAGCCTACCTAAGTCTGCACCTATTACATCCAAGGGCTCAGATTAAATAGTTGAGCTCCTTTGCTTCTCTACCTATCTACTTATCTACCAAGATTAAACAGTTTGGACAGATTTTTATTCTCTATCTCCAAAACAGGAAATTCAAACATGAACTGGCCAAGATTAAGCTATTTGGCCATTCATCAATTGTGGTAAAAAGTTCAACAAGTTGTAGATGATTCTTTATTTATAGAAAATGAAATAATAGTGGCATTTGGACTTGCACACTTTCCTGGTCTTTTTTATTTGGTGTTCATTTCTTTTCATTTTTTCTTTTGACCATTTATTTTTTTACCCTTTGATTTTTCTTTTAGGGTATAACCTCTTTACATTTTTTTAAATTTTTTGATTTTTTGAAAATATGGAAAACCTTTGCAACAAGAAAAGGTATGAACATATTGCAGAGCTAATCAAGTCAATCATGAAATATGACACCTATTGGTATAGGAGCATAACAGAGGGCACTGCCCCTGTTCCCCCACCAGGGGGGCTCCTAAAGATCGTTGCCCCCCCTGGACCCCCCTTGCTTCGCAAATATTACAAGCGGCGTTGCCACCAGATTATGAATTGGGGTCTAATGCGGTGATACCTCTAAATAAAGAAGATAATCAGGCTCCACACCCAATAGAATGAACCCAGTAGAGGGAGTCTTCTCTATCTTTGATTCTAACATGAGAGGAATTAAGAGCAGTTGTGTATTTTTTCCAATTGATATTGTATTGCTCTATAAGGTTTAGTTAGTGAGCATGTACCCAACCTTGTACCCAAATGGAGGAGTGAGTATCATCAACAATACGATTCAAATAAATCCTCCCATTCTCATTTAGAGGTGTAACAAGGTCATATGGGAGCTAAAATAATTCCCCACAACCATCCCATTGGTCAATGCCAACTCTAATGTTTCTTCTGCTTCCAATCTTCCATGCTAGGCCGCTTTCCAACATAGAGAAGAAAAACATAAGCACGTTCCATATAATCAATACATTAGCTTTATTTTTATTAGGAAATGTGACACAATCATCAACAAAATATGGGAAACTATATTTCTTATAGATAATTGAAGTCCAAATACTAGTGGTAGTTAGTAGCCTCCAACTGACCTTGGATTCCAACACCAAAGAATAAATGGTATATGTTTAAATATATTTTCAAATCAATATTGATATTAAAAAAAGAATGTTTTTCAGTGGGGTAAATATTTTATTTCCTTCTAAACTAGGATGTACATAGATGATCTGAATATCTTAGGACAATATTTCACTAGGAAGACCAAACCATAACCAAAAGTGTACACTTCACAAAGAGTTATAAGATATCAAAATGTCCAAAAATACTAAAAGGATGAGATAAGAATTGAAAAACGGGTAACATAGGCCATCAAGATGAACTATAAGATTAAAATTCAAAATAATATGGAGGATGGCATAGGCTAAGTAGATGGATCAGAGTCTGTGGCAATAGCCTAAATTGGATCTTCATTGTCGCAGGGTTGTTGCTACTCAAATAAGGGATACCCAAGTGTTTCTTAATGTGGTCCAAGCATTTGTCAAGGTCCCTTAAGAAGAAGTGTAGATTCTCCAAAGAGTGAAGGATGGAAGCTCTATGCTCAAACCGATCCATTAGAATATAACCGAGGAGAAATTTCAGATGCCACTATAAGTTGATAATTGTAACACCCCCTTGTCATGTAAGTATTTGTTATTTACTTTTACAATGTAAGACTTGGTAAATTCTATATTAGGTGATGTCTAGAAAAGGGACTTTTAAGTAAAGAAACCCTTAGATATTTAAAGTTATTCTTTTTTTTTTTATGATGGTAAGCCAAGGAAATATAGGAAGAGACATTAAAAAGAGAAATATTTAGTTTCCAGAGTAGTTATTATAGTTATTACCTCCTCCTATAGAGATTCAAAAACATCCCAGTTTGGAGAGAGGGAAAAAACAAAGGATAGAACCAAGAAAGGGAGGCAAGTTAAGGAGGGAGGAAAATATTGAGTAGGACTTTGCCAAGGTTAAGTAGGATGTTTTTGTAGGGTATTTTTGAGCTAGATAGGAGCTAGTGGAAGCCCTGAAGTTTCAAAGTTTTTGGCTAGACCAAGATTCTTGAGGCCTAGGAACAAACTAATGTTAGTCAACTACTTTAGAAAATAAAGAGGCTCAAAGGGAGATTTGGATGTAATTTCGAGTCGCACTGGTTGGTTGGAGAAGTCTATTTCCCGGTTTAATTCCCTAACTATTTGAGATTTTCCAAATACATATAAATTGAAAACTTAAACTATTAATGGTTCTATTCTAAAAGATATGACGTGCACATATGTAATCTTTTGAGTTGAAAATTGTGAATGAAAATAATGATGCTTTAAAGTAATGATAACATATGTGTGTGTGTGTGTGTTGCTCTCTATAGGAAAAACTACCAGAAAGGTAAATTAAGAATTTGGAAAAGTAATCATTTTCTTTCATGTTCCTTCTTTGCAATTATTTTCAAACTCGGGATTGTTTAAGTATTAAAATATATATATTTATATCCACAATGTAGAATCCAGATAGACTTCACAGGATCGACAATACATATAAAAATTATAACAATACATATAACAATTATCATTATTGTTCCTCCAAATATCATATAGTGGAATATGCACAAAACTTGATGGGTAAATAGTACTCTCAGAGTTCTAAGATGGGAGGAACCTCTCATAATACTTTCAAAAATGAAAGAAAAATATTTTGCTGGTAAATTCTAACTATATTGTAGCAATAATAGTATAGCATTGTAGTTGCAAACTCGTCTTTGTCGGGCTAGAGGGAAGGACCTATAAGGATAGAACCCTGCCTTAAAAAATAACAATAAAAATTGAGGAGCAAATATAAAGCCCAGGTTAGCCGCAAGGCCCAATAGAGTCAACCCAACAACCCCGCAAGTAATCGTACCCACAAGCCATCTTAGGGTCTTGAGTAATTCATGCAACAATGAAAGGGTTTTAAAATACAGGAACCCTGTAGTTGACAGATAAATTATTTACAAAAATATACGACAAAAGACATAATTGAGAACAACAACTGAGCATTTTAACATAAATCTGAAGAGAAACACTAATAAAAATAACATACAAATTTTTATTTGATAATAACAACCAAACTTGCATCAACCGTGGTAAGAAAGAAGAAAACCCTTGCACTAAGTATTCAACCCCCCCCCAAATAAATAAATAAAAAATTGTAAAATACTACCATTCGTAGTATAACTGTGATATGGCACTTATACTAAGATTCGAAACATAATAGAAAAGAATTACAAAAATCTTATATAATCATAATTCAAGTGAGACATAGCACAACTACTTAAAACATATCTGTGTACAGTAAACGAGAGGGTTTCAAAATGCATAACTTAGAAATGAGGGTAATTCTCTAGAACCCTAGGCTCTATCACGTGAATGGTGACTAATAAATGTAAAGCTTAATGGGAACCTATTGAATTGAATATAGAGCCACACTATGAGGATCCCAGAAACTTTGAGCACTTCCCATACACATGAGGCTTCCTCGTTGCAAGAATCCTCACCAACATCCACAGAAAAACCCAAAGGAAATAATAAGATTTTGATAGAAACCCAAAATTTTCTAAACTACACAAGTAAATATTCACTTCCATATAATATCTTCATGCAAACCAACCAGTGGGTAGTTGTTGCAGAAAATATCTAATTGGATTAGTTGTCATCAAAGGTACACGATAACCCTAGTTATACAAATAAACCCTGTAATTAATATCATAAGCAGGATTGAGAGCCCTACCTAGAGAAAGAATAACAATAAAACTTGTAACATGAAAGTAAGGGTACCTAGCATTGGGGAAATGAAGAGATTGAACCACTGGAACAAAGAGTATGGTTTCATGGTATTGTAGATCCGCTCCAAACAAGAAAGGGTTCGAATGAGCCAGAGATCCACCAAGGGTGTGGGGTGTTTAATCCAAAAACTACCCTCCACATCTCTCTATCATCGAATCATGAGTGAATCTAACAAAGGAGTTGTAGCCATTTGTTGGCAAGATGAGTTGCCACCTACCATAGAACTCTCGAGAACCTCCCTTATTAAAAAACTAAGAGTGCTAACTCCAAATTATTACTTACCGCAGTGCAGGCATAGTCTCCACCATCATGAAAATTAAAATTAATACCATAGTGAATTATAAACTAAGGGTAAGATCCACACCGTATGAAAATCATTATATTGAAACATTATACATTATACCAAATATAAACATTGACAAAAAAAATATAAAATAAACTGGTATGATATGTGGCCTAACATGTAAGTCAAAGTGTAAGTGCATCCAGAATCCATTAAAAAATACAAGGAAAAGACCTTCTAGCAGATGTTTTTTCGAAAGCCCCTATAAAAATAGCCCAAAAAATAGTTTGTAGCAGAGGCCACTGGTAGAGGTGGGCAGGTGAATGTTTAAGTAGATTTTTTTTATATGATGCATCTACAATATACAAATGCACCAGTTCTTTACTATCCATACAAGCATTAGTGCCGCGTAGAACATGGTGCACTGTGGAAAATTTATTTTTATAAAATAAAAAAAAATGACGGTAAATAACGCAACTCACAAGTGCTTGAATAATCAATAGCACTGGAAAAAGGTTAAATTTTAAAAATTGTCGGTGTAATATACACCCGTAGCACCCGTACACTTCATGCAGTAAAACTACTCAGTGCATACCAAGAAGGAGCACCGCCATAGTTTTTAAATTTCAAAAATATGGTGTTCTTCGATATATTCTACACTAGTGCGGTTATCGTAACACACTAGACGAGGGTTAAATAAAAAAACCCCCGTCCATAAATTTTAGTTTTACCATCTACATCGATAGAGTGCTTTGAAGCACCAGTGCCACTCTTTCCTCATGCAAGCGCCCTAACGTTGGTGCTTCTTTTGCTTACTATCCTTCCATACTGTGCTCACTGCCCGACTTTCCAAATTTTTAAAGCTGTGGTAAAATTTGTTTTTCTCCATTACGTATCAACAACGCACCATAGTTTGGCGCATGAACATAATGCACTGCTATTATTGTGGTGTGTTTAGTAAATCAAAACACATCATGAATTCTATAAATTATACATCAGTGCATTACGCCCAACGTGTTTATATTTACCAAACGCACAAAAAAAATATTATTTAAAAATATAGTTATAGCTCAGTGCATTTGATAACTTGAGCATTTTGTATCGTTGCAAAAAGGTTACATGTGTGCAATGATACATAAGTGTGACACACTATGATAAAGATTTAAATTTGTGAGCCAACAACGGTGCATCATATGTATGTGTGCATTATTGTCGATGCATGACCATCTGTGGCATACTGATGATTTTTTATTTTCTTTTAATAGAAATTTATGTTTCCATATTTATAAATATATTCTTCATTTAATAAAAAAATGTATTTTATGTATGAGGCTGATGTATTTTATATTTCAATCATGTAGTAGAGATGTCAACAAAGGGAGCAACAGCAGGAGTATGAGAAAATGATGAGCCCATTAAATGTGGTCCAACCATGGGAGGCCAGACAAAGGGGGAACACCTAATTTTTATCCTATAATACACACTCCACGGGTCTTACCTGGATCTCAAAGGCCATTCCTATAAGCCACCATGGCACCGTGGATTTTGGAAATGGAACTGTGAAAATTTAATACTTTGTTAAGCATTCTCAGTTCAAATGGTAAAATAAGAGTGAAATGAGAAGGTAGTGGTACGGAGAAAAGATATCAAATTGGGGTTTCAAGGGTGTTATTAGTCGCACACCAAACATCGTGAAAAGTTGCAGGCGTGCCTTTCATGCCATTGTCATATCGTACAGTTTATGTCCTTCAAACCAGCGACGTGATGTATATGGCTTAGGCTGGTGACCTTCGGTGACATGATTTTTATGGATTGGGCTTGTGACCTTCAATGATCATTCTGGGAAGGATAGATTTTAGTAATATATCACACGCAACACCTTATTATGTAGCCTTATCACTTATTATTACTAAACTTTTGTATATAATATGTTCTTATTTGAATTTTACTAATAGTCATCATATTGATTAAAAAATATTAAAAAAAATCAAAACCTAAAAATACGATTACACTTTTTCTAAATATTCAAATCAATTTAAATTTAATTTTCCACTTGGAATTGTGTAATAATATTATTGTGATATCAGAGGCGTCCTATAAATTTTAAGAATTTTTTTAATATTATTGTTAGGCCATGACGACATCCTCCCAATTTGAAAGAGTTGTTGAATCACATTTTCTAATTATTTGTCGATTTCTTTCGATGAATTTTATTTTAAATGTCGTAGGAAATTATTGAAATTATAACTTTGAAATGTGTAATTTGTATGATTTGAATATTTTAAATGTTGTTAAATATATTAATATACTATAAATAAATAATCAAAATTATAATTTATCCTAATCTATGTTCTCCAAAAACAAAAATATCAAAGAGTCAAGTTGTGCAGATAAACAGTTCCAATTTCCAAATGATGCTCGAATGTAATCAAATTAAAACATGAGCTCGGAGCTTGAGGTAATATAAGATTGTAGTGTAATTAAGAGAAATTTCACTATGGTAAGGCATAGAAACAAATGAATGTCAATTTCCATAGCGTCAGAGATATGCTACTCTTGATAAGAGCTTTCGATGTTTTTGAATGAAGGAATATTTTTTGCATCTGAACTCGATTCTAAATCAGGATCCTACAAATTTGGATAAATTTTTATTCAAATTGACATGGATTATAAAAGGAAAATCAGTTAGATAATCGAAATATAAATAAAATATGAACTTACTAGAGATGGAAAGGGAGAACTTCGTGAAGGACTTTGATTAGAAATATTGAATCAACTGGAATTTGAAGAATTGATCATTTGATATTATTGAGATTTTGTCCCTGCATTTGAGAAAAATCAGAAATAAAATTTTGTGTGCATATCTAAAATTAATCTCTAGAACCATATAACCACAATCTAAATTTCAATATAGTTTTCAAACCATTTTTCAAGAACAAGAGACTTTAAGTGGAAAATGTATACTATGAACTATTGTAATTCATGTGGATGCATCCTAAAGGACAATTTGAGATTAATATGCCGTTCTAAAAATAAATTTCAAATAGCATTTAAACATGACCGGTGTGATTATCAGAACAAAGTGTGTTGATGTGTTTATAGTGAGCTCAGGAGGCTTCTCTCCAAGCTTTTTGAGCATAGGAATAAAATATTAAATCAAAATAAATAATTTGTTTCTTTAGGTCCGATAGACCAATGTTATTATAAGAAGGTCATCAACCCCACCCTAGAAGATCAAAAGTATTTCTCTATTTTAACTAGCGCAAAGAAGGAAATTAATATAGCAAAGATTAGAATGAATTCTCATGAGCTCCATTGTGAAACAGGTCATTGGGCAGTTCCTAAAACACCATGGATGGAAAGAATCTGCCATATATGTGGGAATAGGAACATCGAGGATGAAAACCACTTCCTCTTAGAATGCCTCGCGTACAACCACATTAGATCTTAGTTTCTCAATCTTTCTTACAATACTGACCTTCCTAGCCTTTTACAATGTCAAAATTATAGTGAGCTCAGGAGGCTTCTCTCCAAGCTTTTTGAGCATAGGAATAAAATCTTAAATAGAAATAAATAATTTGTTTCTCTAGGTCTGATAGACCAATGTTTGGTCTCAGCGGACGTTAACCATAATCATTATCATCATCATCATAATACTAGCACCGATGCATTCAAATAATACCTACACTAGTTTTCTGCATTCTAAAAAAAAATGTTTTCATATCTGTGCTCTTGTATAAAAATGCACTGACGCGTTTCAAAGAAAAACGGCACTGGTACGCACCTATTTCTAGATTTTAGAAAATAAAAGTGAATTCAACCATCTCAGTCCTCTTATACCAATTATAACACCGATGCTTTTAAATACAAACCACATTGTTGCGCTAAAAAAATTAATCACTCCATTTTAGGATTTTGAAAAAAAAATGTATCATGTCGATGCATTGAAAACATTTGGCGCCCAAGCAATTCAGTGCTCTTTTCTTATAAATGCACCAATGTGCTTGAGTATTGAATGCACCAATGTTCAGATAAATTGAAAACAAAAATCAGGATTTTTTTCCTTTTTTTTAATTAAAAAATGAGCGGTAATTGATTTTTCAAAATCTAATTTCATAGTCTTTTAAATAGTAAAAATTTATTCACTATTTCATTATTTTTCCCAAAATTTAAAGAGAGTGATTTGTAAGAGATACATACAAGGATTATTGTGTAATAGTAGAATACTTTGGAGTATCAGAACTATTCAGAAGATTAGAATTTGAAAGGTATGGTGATTCACTTAAAACTCCGCATGGTAAATTTTTTAAATTTTATTGTTTACTATACTAATAAAAAAATTTACAAATTATGTTATGGTTTAATTAAAAGAGAGATCATTTGCAAGAGAGACATATTGGGAACACTGTGGAACAACAAAATATTTTGGAACCGTAGAAAAATTAGAATTTCAAAGGTATTGTGATTCACTGAAAACCCTATATAGGAAAATTTTTTAATTGTACTATTAAATGTTTTTACAATTTTTGTTAGATTTATTCACAATTCAGAAAAATAAAAAAATAAAATCAAAAACAAAACATTGAATTAAATACAATGTATAATAAAAAAATTATTATATCTTTTGTTAATAAAAAAATTTACGGTCTCTATTCCTATTTAAATTTAATTAAAATTTAAAAAATCATTTTAGGCACTTTAGATTTAATGGGTTTGTGTACTTACCATATATAGGGTGCTTGACATGTACTGTAGGGGAATCAATTATTGAATTAGATCCAAACCTTGTTTCCATGATCATTTTTGAAAAAAATAGATATATGTTTCGTGGTGTGTCTAGTGTAATATAATGCACTGGTGCATCCTATGTAATACAATGAACCGATATATTATAACATTGTCATCTTTCTCCAGTTTTTTCATCATTTCTCCGGGTGTAATATAATGCACCAGTGCACCTCTTCCAAATAGAATCATTAAATCATTTTGGTGCATTTAGTGTTACAAATCGCACCGTAATAATTTAAAATTATTTAAAAATAATAATTTTCCCTAACAATGTTGAACAATTAAATGCCCTGTGCATTTAATGGGATAAACACACCGATGCATTTATTCAGCTAAACGCATGGGTTACCAGAGCTATTTTTGGATGAAATTTATTTGATTTATTTATAAAAGACATTTAATGGATTTTGTATTGAATGATACAGGTTATATATTGATAAAAAATGTCTGAGAATGTGTCAAGTAACAAAAATATTAAAAGACACAATGACAGCACATCGAAAAAACAGAGAATACAAGTTTTTTTAAATTATTTACAAAATTAATATGTTTGAACTATATGTAAGTTTAACTAATATGTATTGGTTAGTGTGTATCATGTAGAACCACAAAATGAAGAAGGTCGATAAGATTATTTCTAATATAAGCGTAAAAGCCTAAAGGAAAAATTGCAGAAGGATGAATCAGGGAAATGAAAAAATACTATTCAATATGAGTTTTTTTCATTAATAATATACTTAAGAATATTAGATAACATTGTACGAATTTACAGGGTAAGTTCCTCAGACATAACACCAAAGGACACCGCTCACAACCAGATCGCAGATCAATACACCAGTGTTTTTGACGTGGTTAAAACCCTCAAAGAGGGAAACAGTCCACGGCCTGAGCCAACGTGGCCACTTCAGGCAATTTATTAATAAAAGAATGAAAATTTACATAAGCTTCTCTCATGCACGGATTATCCTACAAATGACCCTCCATGCGCTTTAAATAGAAATCATGGACCAATCAGGTGTCAAGACACGGATCAAGTGTCGGTAATACTGAGGAGATAATGAACCGTTGGATCACTACATATCATGACCGTTGGATTGTAAGTTACAAAATGTACAAGGTAAAGAAACACACTTTACCTAACTCTATACTAGACCAAGTTGTACTTAACTATTTCCTATGTGTCAGAATATCCTAACCTCCCCCCTTAAGAACAACTTGGGATAGGATTAAAGGATTTACAAATATGACACAATAGGAGAAGGAAGGAGGCACTAGAGCCTATCCCCCCTTAGTGACAACTTCCTGAACTGCAACCATAAATCGAAGTTTAGTGAACTTCGCCTCTGTGAGAGCCTTTGTGAAGATGTTTGCAACTTGATCATCTGTTGAACAATATTGCACTTCAAGAACATGGTCGTGAATGAGCTTTCTGATGAAGTGCATGTGCAGTTCAATGTGTTTGCTGCGCTGATGTTGGATTGGATCTTTGCATAGTTGAATGGCACTTTGATTATCACACCAAAGTGTAGTCGGATGTTGCTGCTGAAAGCCAAACTCTCACAGGATCTGATGAAGCCACAAGGCTTCCTTACTAGCTTCTACGACACCACGATACTTTGCTTCTGCTGATGAAAGAGAAATGGCACCTTGTTTCTTACAAGCCCATGTAATAGGTCCTGAACCAAGAGTGAACACGTAACCGGCAGTAGACTTCCGATCATCAGGGTTACCAGCCCAATAGGAATCAGTGAAACCAACCAATAGAGGAGATGCTTTGGCACTGTAATGAATCCCAAACTGAACTGTACCTCGAACATAACGAAGTATCCTTTTAGCTGCTTTCCAATGACTTTCACGTGGGTTTTGCATAAACCGAGCAACAAGGCCAACGACAAAGGAAAGGTCAGGTCGAGTATGGGTTGGATACAGAAGTTTTCCTACAAGTTGACGGTATAAGGTAGCATCAACTTTAGGAGAAGTACAAGTGACTGAAAGTTTGACTCCAGACTGGAAGGGAGAAGGGGCTGGCTTACAGTCTTCCATGTGAAAATTGCGTAGAATATCATAGGCATACTTGGACTGGGAAAGGGAAATACCATTCTTGGATTGCAAGACTTGAAGACCGAGAAAATAATGTAAGTGTCCTAAGTCTGTCATTTCAAATTTCTTTTTAAGGTTGGACTTCACATGGTTTATAAGGTTGGGATCACTACCGGTAAGGATAAGATCATCAACATAAAGAACAAGAATGATAAGAGACTTGCCCACTTTCTTGGTGTAGACAATATTGTCAGAATGACACCTAGAAAAGCCAGATTCTAAAAGAAAGCTACCCATTTTGGCATACCAAGCTCGAGGAGCTTGCTTGAGACCATAAAGGGATTTCTTAAGCCGACATACAAGGTTGGAGTCTATTTTTATGAAGCCAATGGGTTGTTCCATGTAGATTTCTTCATGCAAGTCCCCATGCAAGAAGGCATATTTAACATCCATCTGATGGACTTCCCATTTGAACGAGGCAGCAAGGGAAAGAACAAGGCGGATAGAGTTCATTTTGGAAACAGGGGAGAAGGTTTCAGTGTAGTCAATGCCTTCAACCTGTGAAAAAACTTTAGCAACAAGACGAGCTTTATGTTTATCAACTTTCCCATCTGGTCCATACTTGGTTCTGTAAACCCATTTGCATCTAACAAGTTTTCGTCCCTTTGGTAGAGGAACAAGATCCCATGTATCATTTGCCAATAATGAATGATATTCTTCATTCATAGCTGCTTCCCAATCTGGATGGCCTGAAGCTTCTGTAAAGGTGTCAGGATCATAATTTACTGGAGCTTGAGCCAGTAAAGAAGAGGCTCTGTCAAACTGAGAACGTGTGCGTCGCTGATCTGTAGGATCACCGACAAGATCACCTGCTGCATCTCGAGTAGCACGAACCCATTTTGGAAGATGAGGAGCTGAAGGAGGATCCTGAGATGGTGGGGGAGGATTGTCATCCTCACTTTCATCATCTGAATAAGAAATGTTTTCAAAAGTAGAAGAGATAGGGAGAGGTGGCACATCCGCCGGACTAGGCTCGTAGGCCGATATATTTTCATCAAATTTTACATCTCTTCTAATGATAACATTTTTGGACTTAAAATGGAATAAGTCTATAGCCTTTGACATCTTCAGAATATCTAACAAAAGTACATTTTTCACTCTTAGGTTCTAAAGCTTTATGCTTTTCATCTGGAATATGGGCCCACGCTTCACTTCCAAAAACACGAAAGTGACTTACATCTGGTTTGATTGAGCTCCATGCTTCTTCTGGAGTGATATTCTTTAAAGCCTTAGTAGGAGTGCGATTTATTATGTAATTTTCACAGTTAATTGCTTCTGCCCAGAAACTAAGACCAAGTCCTTTAGATTGTAGCACACAATTAGCCATTTCCTTTAAGGTGCGATTCTTCCTTTCAGCTACACCATTTCGTTGTCGAGTATATGGAATATTATGTTGCATTTGAATTCCATTCTCAGTGCAAAAGTTGATGAATATGTTTTTAACATATTCTCCGCCATTATCAGATCTTAGCTTAAGAATTTGATGTCCAAATTGTTTTTCAACAAAGGCCTTGAAGGCCAAAAATGTGTTAAATACTTCACTCTTGAGTTTTAAGAAGTATACCCAAGTGCGTCTGGAGAAATCATCAATGAAAGTTAAGAAATACTTGTAGCTGGAGAATGAAACAACTGGAAGTGGACCACATAAATCACTATGCACAAGCTGTAAAGGGGCTGAGGCGTGCCAAGAGGCACATTTTTCAAAACTGTCCTGATGATGTTTTCCGAGTACACATCTGGAACAAACACCATCTCTACAAGATACCACAGGAAGACCTGTCACCATATTTTCTTTACATAGATGCTGAAGGGAGCGATATTTTAAGTGACCAAATCGCTCATGCCAAAGTTTGCTCACTTCATCGTTATGAGCAACAAATATTGAGGGAAGATTTGATGACCCAAAGTTGTGAAACTTATACAACCTTGTAGAATCATCAGCAATGCCAGTAGCTAAAATCTATTTAGGATCTCTTAGGTCCTTGATTACAACATCATGAGGTGTAAATTCAACGATTTTACCTTCACCTGAATGAGTTATCTGATATACAGATAGAAGGTTGCAGGATAAAGTTGGAACAAATAATACATCATTAAACTGACCATTGTCTAGATGAACAGTTCCAGTCCCTACAACATTAAGAGATCTATCATCACCAACATATATATTTTTGGTGTTACAATCATTTAAAGAAGAAAACATGGCTTTGTTTGTGGCCATGTGATAAGAAGCTCCAGAATCAATGAGACACTCATGAGAATGAGAAGAAGAAGATACATTTAGTGCATAGCCAGACCGACATGCTTGACAACCACATGCAGAAAGTGCCATTCCTGAAGATGAAGTTGAAGGTGAAGAATGCTCCAAATGGATGTTATGTTTCTTCATCGTTGCTTCCAAGGCTTCCATCTTCTTAAAGCATTTGGATTCTAAGTGGCCATCTCGATTACAAAAGTTGCAATGTCTATCAGTCTTCTTCCCTTTGTTTTTATTTGTCTTATCATTTTGTTGAAATGATTTTTCATTTTGAGGTTGAGATTGCTTAAGACCCTTGTTTGGTTTAGGACCATTCTTCTTAGGATTTGACTTCTTAGGATTCTTTGAATTTGGTTGCTGCTGGCCGGCTAACGCTTTCTTGGAAGAGTTTCCAAGATTAAGATGACCAAGGTGTAAGAGTTTTTCTTGTTCTCTTATTAAGGAATCACAAAAAGAGTCAAAGGAAGGGGACTTGTAGTCTATTCCTTGAGAAATGAAGGCTTCTCTTGTAGAATGGAAGGTGGAAACAAACACAGAGTAGGCTGGTCCCAACTTAGTAAGAATGGAATAGATAAGGTTACTATCTTCTTTCTTAACCTTAACACCTTCCAAGAGATATCTAAGGGTCTTGAACTTGGACAAGAAATCTTCAATGCAAGAAAAATTATTAGGGTCCAATGTAAGCAACTCATTTTCAAGTTGATGGGCTCTAAGTTCATTTTTAATCTCAAAAACTTTATTGATTTGTTTCATTGCTTCATCAGGAGTATCAAGTTCTGCAATATGGAATCTAAGATCTGGGGAAATAGACATCCCTATCAATCCACGTGCTTGATCTTGCCTATTTTCCCATTTAGCAGCCTTATCTTCATCCTTCTGTTTCTTTTCTTGGCCTAAGGCTATTCTGTAGAGACCTTTACTTCTAAGTAAATCCCCAATGTAGGACAACCATTGGAAGTAGTCGGTGCTGTCAAGGGTAACTTGGTATTGACTTTCCATTTCCATGGAAATTGAAGCTAAAGATGCTGAAACTAAGTGTTCCAATGGATAGATCTCAAAAAATTAGGCTGGTTTAAAAAAAACGGCTCTGAAAACAGCTTCCGGATGAAGAAGTTATGGCTTTTTGAAAAAACGTTGATGAAGTCGTCGACGAAGTGCGGGAATGTGCGGAAATGAAAAATCCGCCTCCAAAAAATGGAGATTTGAACCCAAGACCTCTACTCTCTTAAAATAGCTTTGAACCAATTGAGCTATAGAAAAAATTTGAGAGAGAGAGAGAGAGGGGGGGGGGTGTTGATGCTTTGGGTTGCGTGCTTTCTTTGAGAAGGCTCTTTTTCCTTACAAAACAAAAAACACAAAACCCAACACGGACATGAAAAGAAAACGAACCTTACGGCTCGAAGTTAGCTTTAGCCGAAAAACTAAATATTTTCAAAAATGAACCTTGCGGCTCAAAGTTAGCTTTAGCCGGAAACTAAATATTTTCCTCAATGTTTCTGATTTTCCGACATCACCCTAAGGCGCAGGGAAAAGAGCATACACATGAGAAAAATCCTTCCTTTCTATTTCTGATTTGTCCAGATCGCACAGAGTCGCAGGGCAAAGAGCATATGCAGAAATGAAAGGTATAGATCCGGTAATAAAAAAGGTAAATAAACCGAAACTGAAATAAACAGAGAGAAAATAACTGTAAACTGCAAATAAACATTGTATACCTCCAGATCTTAAAAATGACGCAGCTAGGGCTACCGGAAACCTTTTCGCATGAAGCGAAAGGGGTTCCTCACTGGAAAAGATGATCCCAACACAACAGAGCAGTCCTCTCGGCCCGAAATGAAAGGTATAGATCTGGTAATAAAAAAGGTAAATAAACCGAAACCGAAATAAACAAAGAGAAAATAACTGTAAACTGCAAATAAACACTGTACACCTCCAGATCTTAAAAATGACACAGCTAGGGCTACTGGAAACCTTTTCGCATGAAACGAAAGGGGTTCCTCACTGGAAAAGATGCTCCCAACACAACAGAGCAGTCCTCTCGGCCCGAAAGCAGTCAGAAACAGTAGATAGTTGGATGCAGTTCTACCGGCTTCAGATTTGGCTCACCAACGGACGCGGCCCTCAAATAGATCTGATACCATGTAGGAATTTACAGGGTAAGTTCCTCAGACAAAACACCAAAGGACACCACTCACAACCAGATCACAGATCAATACACCAGTATTTTTGACGTGGTTAAAACCCTCAAAGAGGGAAACAGTCCACAGCCTGAGCCAACGCGGCCACTTCAGGCAATTTATTAATAAAAGAATAAAAATTTACATAAGTTTCCCTCATGCACGGATTACCCTACAAATGACCCTCCATGCGCTTTAAATAGAAATCATGGACCAATTGGGTGTCAAGCCACGGATCAAGTGTCGGTAATACCGAGGAGAGAATGAACCGTCGGATCACTACATATCGTGACCGTCGAATTGTAAGTTACAAAATGTACAAGGTAAAGAAACACACTTTACCTAACTCTATACTAGACCAAGTTGTACTTAACTATTTCCTATGTGTCGAAATATCCTAACAAACATGTTTCAAACAATATTTTAATTCTTCTATGTTTAATGTTCAACAGGGAGAATTAACAAAGGAAAATATCCATGTCATTCTAAGAAAAGAAAAATTATAGAACATGCAAATAACAATGAATTGGTCCTTAGCTCATCCGGAGTGGTTTTAGAGGTTAATGAAAGCGGGATTTTTTTTTACGAAACTACGAGGGATCTAATGGAATGAACGTATAGATGTACTTTCCACTTACAATACAAAAATCAATCTAATGATTCTAAGAACCAAATTGTATCTAAACTATAGGAAGTGTTTGCAGAGCAATGGTTAATGAGACATGTCAGACTTGCAACAACAAAAACATAAAAATACAAATAAAAAAGGAATCATTCAAAAGGTAATATTCCTGATTAAGATGAATTTCACGAATTATATGTATATATGAGTACAAACCATTCATTTATTAATGTAACTTTTTTTATATTTAGTTTTCATATATCAATATAAAAGTAGTTTATTACTTTTTTTCAACAAGATTATGAAAGTAACAAATTATCAATGAGTTGATATGCGAAACATCCCAGCAGGAATGTCCAAAAAAGTGTACAAGGATATGGTCAAATAAATGGACATAATTGCATCATAGGATGAGGCATATCAACAACAACGTGCTTCAAATGTGTGTAATCATGATTGACTTTGTACATATATAAAAATAATTTAGTATTAAATATTAATTTTCAATAATTTTCTTGTAGAAAAGAAAACAAAATGGAACTCAATCAACACGTAAAACAGGTTGACAAAGAAGAAAATGGTTGATTTCAAAGTTTGTGAGTAATTCTTAATATTTCCTTATAACAACTTAAGGTTTTATTTCTGTATATTTTAAGTTTTTTTACAAAAACCATCCTTGAATGTCTTCAAATAGGTGCTAACATACAAAGAAGAGCCATCAAAAGAATTGATTGAGATTGGGTTAAATATGGGTTGTGAGTATATGTTGGCATATCAAAAATTAACTGTGGAATTTATGAGTATCTATGTTGTTTTACTTCTCTTAGTTTATAAATAATAGAACAAAAAAACCCTTTATATTATATCTATGGTTTATAATGGGGTTTAAAACCTATAGGAAACAAAGTATGGAAATATGGCAACATAAAACTTGTTGCAACAAGGCATGCGATTTGGTTTTGAAACCATGTGCACACCTTATGAGTCACTTCTTGTTATGGTACACTGTGATTTGATTTACATTGATGTATATTATTTATTTCAATTTTCACTATTCTCACCAATGTAGATACACTCATTACATTTTATTTGTATGTTTTCATATGGACCAAGATCGAGAAGAGAAAAACAATCGATGCAATCAAAAAAACATTCCTCCAAATAACCCAAGTCATGGAAGTATCTTGAGCACTGACAGCAGCTCTAGTAATAGACGATTATCTATTTGGATATCAATGTAAGCTGTTGTATTTTTTGAAATAATTATCTGTGAAAATTAGGAATTTTGTTTAATGTAATGGACATAGTATCCCAATTGAAAGACAAAGGGGTTACCAATAACAATCCCATTTTGTATGATAAAAAGCGTCTTATTGATATAAAATAAAATACATTTTAATGTATTCTATTGTGTTATCTAATGTTGGTTTGAAATATTAGACCACTGATTAAATATATAGATGATTAAATATTATAATGAAGAGATGTGAAATTTAATAATATAACAAATTAATCCAAACTTCATATACAAATGCACTAATCAAATTTTAATTCTATAAATATTGTTATAATATATATGTCGATTTTTCAAAGAATGACGGATTTAAAAAATTACAATAATTGCATTGTCACAAAATGCTATTTCCAAAAAAAGAAAATCTCATAAAGAAAACCAATTTGTCCATAAAATAAAAACGCATTTTTGCGTTATGTTATATAAAAGCACCATGATGGCATCTTTTTGCATGACCACTCCCATTTCAGAAAACAACATCACTGGGCCGTTTATTTCTTCAAGCATCAGTATTGTTTGCAAATAACACCCCGGTGCATTGTAATTCTTAGCACACCAGTGATTTCATAGAAATAACACCGTGGTCCTACAAAATATTACTTCCAACCCTTATGCATTGGTCCTTTTCTATCCCTAACGCACTTGTGTGTTTATACAAATAATACGCATCGACGCTCTGAGTTTAACCAAAAGCATCAGGACTACAATTGTTTTTTGCATGCCCCAATGTCGTTCCATAAAATAATGCCCTGAGGCATTTTTTGATAGATAAGCACCGTGGTGATATACATTTTAGGCTTCGGTGATCTTTGCATTCAATTCCATGGTGTTTTTAGTTATGTATACAACCTAGTTCTTTTATATATGTAGTGTACTAGTCCTACATGTTCCATGAAGTGCACCGCAAAAAAAAAACATCTGCTAAAACCTCCGACTGCCCATATTTTTTTAGTTGTGATGGCGTTTCATTATAATCTCTACTAAAATATCCGCTATCACAAATGGATGTTTTAGAGAATGTTTTTTTAACAATTTTTTTCCAATTTTATAACACTAAAAACCTCTACTCTAAGGTATTTTACTTGTAGGCAAATGATGATGGAATTAGTAAGTTAATTAATCAGGAGTGAAATGTTATTTGATTAAGTTTTTTCTTTGAAGTGAGGGGTGTTACAATAATGTAGATGTAATAATTGAAGTGGCCTCGTGTGTTGAACATCCAACACCAATTCAACTAGCGTAGCGAGAACGTCATTGTCTTAAATTTGATGTCGCATAGAGGTTCCCTCAAGTTCCATGTGAGCTATCTCTTCCTAGATAAGGCTCGAGGTAAGGTCCCAAAACCTAACACTTGTTTCTTCTAGGTGATGGTGGGGATGAGTGTGACCTTGAGAATGTTGCTCATGATAATAAGTTGCCCTTTAGTAGACACGTGTATGTTGACAAGGAATGGTGATGGCCATGATAAGGAGACAAGACTAATATGTTAGGGGGGAAGGGGAACAAGTGGTTGAACAAGTGAGAGAAGCCATGTGAGTATGGAAAAGGGTCAGATGGAAAGAAGTTAGATAAAGACAAGGATTTAGGCTAACAGAAGCATACAACCGACCACAAAGAGGAAGAGTGGGAAGAAGAGGGTAAAACATGAGTCTAATCGAAGAGATGAACCAAAAAACACAATAGTCTACAGGAGATAAATCATAGAATAAAATAAAAACCCCAAGATTTAGACGAGCATTACAGGAAGAACACCTAACAGATATGATGGATAGAAGAAATCTAGTAGAATGGAAAAAAAAATGAATGTAATCTAGGCCATGGAAGGAATGAAAAGAATAGATGAAAAGGGTGCCCACAAAGGGGGTTCAACACCCAATTGGATTTTTTATTGTCATGGATAGAGGACCAGCATCAGAAGCCACTTCATGTGCTACAATTAGACTTGTAGAAGGAAACAAAAATTCTATATTGATATGAAAGAAAATCAATTGAAAGGCGCCCCTAAATCTCTCTTTGGGGGGATTATACCTTCCAATTATGGAATGACAACTAAGAATAAAGAGTGAATGAACTAGGCCTAGACAAGGCTCATAGAAGTGGGCTGACTAGTGCTTGTGAAATGAATTTCCTTAGTGTGTGAAAGAGGCTGCAGATGGAGAGAGTTGACAAATAGACAATCCAAATGAGAGTATGGAATTGGGAAAAGAGGTGTGTGAGGAGGTGAATAAACATCGCGCAAGCTAGGCCTTGGTAGACTTGGAAAGGTAGCCAAAATTAATGTTGGTAGCATAATCCATCATGAGTTCAGGTGACCAACAACTGACTCACATTTGGTAGCCTTGGTATGTGAGGACTCATTATAACATTAATTAAAGAAAATTTGAGGTCTAAAATGTGCCTCCTAAGGAAAATGTTAAAATAATAGTGGGAATAATAAAATAATATTATATTACATCATCAAATTTTAGAGAGAAAAAAAAAAACTAATTTTTCAACTCATATTTCAACTTATCTCCCTACATTTTAACTCAAATTTCAAGAGGGAGCACTCGTTGGATGCATAATTAAATTCATCATTAAAGGAGTACCCATGTTGCATACTTTTGATGGACCCTGCTACACTAAACATGAGAAATACATGAAAAAACGTAATTGCTATCACATTTTTAATGTATTTCTCATCTTTTTGTAGCAGGGTCCATCTGCATCAAAATTATGCAACATGGGTACTCCTTGGATGAGGAATTAAATTCTACATCCAATGAGTGCTCCCACTCAAAATTTGAGTAAAACTGTAGGGAGATAGTTGAAAATATGAGTTGAAAAAGTAGTCATTTATTTTTAGTTTTTTATTCCAAAAATGGTGAATCTTTCCCCATGGTTGACATCATCATCTTGAATCCTAATGGTTCTTATAAATTTGATTTTGGTTATACATTTTTGTTTTGAGGCCCATTTTTTACCTCAAAATTTCTCTAATGGTTATGGGGGTATTCTACCATGTTCCCTAGCCAGTTAATTGGGTGGGTCGGTGACAACCCTACCCCCTCCACCCGCCCCCCGCCTCCCCCACCCACCATTTACGTTATAGAAATCCCAATAGAGATGAATGTATCGTATTTCATAGGTTGTCAACACTTGTATTTGAGAGAAGACTCCTATAATAGTTTCCAAGTGGAGGAAAGAGTTTCCAGAGAATCCAAACATCCATGATTAACTAATATATCTACAACTTTGTTACCATATTGCTAGATGTGGGAGGGGATGATATTTGGAATTTGTGTCAAAAGGGATGATGCCTTGCTAATAATTTCTTCAAGACACTAGCTTACAAATACTTTATGGATGAGGGTAACCTTCTGAAGCTTGTAGCTCATGTTAATGATAATTTGAGATTCACCTTCCACAAGGATTTTAGAGTACTCTTGTCCCTGTGTAATTTCTAGCCCAGTGATTACGCCTATGATTTCCACCGCATTTTTTTTTATGCCCAATAAATATGAGTTTATGTAGAGTGTAATTCCATTATGTTCCCTAATGAGACCTCCAAATCCAGTTGGACATAGATTCCCCTTCGAAGCACCATCAAAATTAATATTAAGAAAAGCAAGGTGGGAGGGGACCATACAAATTGAATGGAAGGCAAAAGAGGAGGATGAAGGGAAGGGGAGTGGAGAAGGGTGTATTAGACTAGATGCTAATGTAGAAGAAGCCTAGATTCATATCCATGATATTTCCAGTTAGATGGGGATCAGTGGGGATCAAGAATGGATTCTTTGAAGTTGGTTACAGTAATGCTCCAAATTGAGTCAGCGGATGGGAAGGACCCTTAAAAGATTATCCTATTCAACTCTTTCCATATTTCCCAAAGAATGAAACCCAAGGAGAGAACCCAAATATGATTTAGAATTAGATTGGACAAGATGCACCATCAGTAGTTAGTAATTTTGTTGGGAACACTGAGGGGATCGTTTTCCAAGCTAGAAAGACAATCCTCAAGATAAGCCTAGAGTGAGGTGGAAAAGATTCAACTATTGAAGATATGCTCCTAGATTTTTGAATGAAGAGTGCATAATGGGCATCTAGAAGGGCCTTTGTAATTTTTTTTTATAATGTGATCCCATGTTAAGTTTTGTTTTTGTACAAAAGTCAAAGAAGAAAGGAAATTTTTGGCCATGTGTGGTGTTTCCATATTTTAGCCCATACCTCCTCTCATGGAAGGTCATGATGATCTACTTCAAAGTGTTTAGCCTCCTGTATGGTGAAGGTTCCTTTCGAATAGTAGCCCCATCAGATTTTGTTTAGTTGAGTTGCAATGGGTATCAACCTTTGATGAATACTTCCCTAGAATCACTACCATTGATTGTTCATTGGATTAGGATACTAGAATGTCAGTGGTAGCCATTGGTACCATTTTTCGATGTGCTCAATCATGTGTCAATGGTTTGTGCTTTTTTTAAGCCTTAGAAGTCATGTGATCCTTCATATAGGTCAACTACTAGTTTTCATAAAGCTTTTGGAACTGTTGCCAAGAGTCCTCCCAAAACAACACCGAGGGACCATCCTTAATTTCCTAGAAGCAATGTTGTTGGATTATGTGTATACTTTTCTTGGCTAAAGACCATATTGATGATCCTAGAGCCATAGAATGTAGGATGACCAGGAGTTATGATGGTGTGTGAGGAGCATGTTTAAAATTCAAGATATGTTTCCAAAGATCAGGGCCACCCTCAATCCATTTCCACCAAAGTTTTGCACCCAAGACTGTCACCATGGTGTTGGGGTCCCATAAGCTAAATATTCCCTTGATTTTTGGTTTTTAAAGCTTGTCCCATGCCACCAAGGACCATTTTTGTTCCATATTTGATCGTCTCCAAAGGAAGTTGCATTGGATTCATTGGATTTCCTTAAGGATCGATGCAAGTGCCATTAATGATTAGCAATAGTAGTTGGGAAGGGATTGGAGCATGGCTTTCAGAAGGAAAATTCTACCAACAATATTTAGAGAATGGAATTCCCATATTTCTAGCTTACTATTGATCTTGAATAGGTGATCCTCCTATATATTCCATTTCATATAACTTTTAGTTAGAGGATCGCCTAACTATTTCAAGAGAAGTTTGCATTTTTGGAAGCCTAGAATGTTAGCTATATGACGCTAAATAGGGGAGGCTATTGAAAAAAAATATGGGATTTATTTTGTAATAACCCAATTTCCTCACTCCATTTTTGCAATGTAAATAATTTTGTAAAAATGGAAATAAGGGTTGAATTATAGGACATGGATTCTAGAGGTTGAGGAGGGTAATTACCTGGGATGCTCAAGTTTTCTTGTTGCCAGAAAAATTTGAATTATGTGATAGGAATTGAAGGTTGGTTATTGTGTTTTAATGACCTCATGTTTCTCTTCGTGGTATTGAATTAGAATTACGAGAACCAGAATTTTCTTGTGACATTGGGAAAGCAAACAAGATGAGTGTTTATTGAGTGTGGGTTATGTAGGAAGCAAGGGAGAGAAATGAGGAGGTCAACCATTGTGTTAAAGAAAAATATGACAAGGGAAAAGAGAGAAGAGGTGGAACAGAGGCAGGGGATCATACATTTCAGCACCACCATAAGTTGAGAAAGTGCACAACAACAACAAGGGACGAGATGACTTTTAATTGGCAAGGAGTTAGGGAGGAAATCACTTCGAAGTGGGGAAGAAATTACCTCTTGAGTTCCCAGTAGCTAGAGGGTGGAGATGGTGATTCTTGAAAAATCCTAAAGGGTTGGGATGGAGTAATTATTCCTAGAAAAAAATATTGGAGGATTTCTATATAGCTCCCTTGCTGTAGGGTTGGTTTTGTGTCATTCTACAGTCCCCAACTTGGGTGGAACCAAGGGGTTGAGTTTTGAAGGGTTGAGAAAATGAGTCTCTTGATTCCTTGGGCATTGTTGCTTCTAACTCAGTTCGATAGAGGAAGTGTAGAGGCCTCTGGAGTCCTAGAATTTGTTGATGATTGTGTTTCAATTCCTTAAGAAAAAGACCCCTCAGTCTCTAGAATCTAGCTCAGATGTGATAGTTGCAAGTGAGAACTAGCTACAACTATCTATGGTTTGGTGGAAATTCATAGCCCCATACTCAGTTGCCCAAAAATTTATAAGATAAGTGTTTCTCATGTATTGTCTATGTTGTTGAATGAGCCTTTTATTTCTGGTTGGAATGATTTCAATAATACATGAGATATGACTATGTGATTCATATTTACATAATTTACTGGTATGTTGTGTTATTTAGAGTTTGTATATTTATCTAGTGATGATTTTGAGGGTTTTGAGATCTCAGAGCATCCACAATATTCAATTTTGAGTTTTGATGTTTCATGTCAATACCATGTTGTGTTATTTCTTTAAGGGTGATAGCATAACATGTAAGAATACTAGTTATGTTACAAAACTATTAGCATGAGCATTCTTCTTCTTTATTGCAATATGTTGATTATGTTGATTTCAATCTTGTATTGTGTTATTGATTTGCAAGGTGGTAATATGAAGTATTTCCTCTTTTATCCTCATTGACCTATTGTTTATGTAAGATCCTTATTCAAGCCTTCAATGATGCATACCCTCGTGTTGGGTTTGTGCATCCATTTTATTAAGGGTTCACTCTAATAGATTTACATTCGGTGTTGTGTGAGGCACGACCTCATGAGGTTGAATGAATTGGTTAAAGGTTTAGTATTCCATACAAACATGCATCCTTGTTATGCACTTGTTAAGGTCAAAATCCCAAGGCCTAGTGTGTTGCCTTTGTGTGGATATGGCATGGGAAAATCCTTACTTACATGACTGGTTTTAGTCATGGTGATCAATTCGATTGGTACCTCATAGTGGGTATTCATATATTGGGAAAATTTGCGATCAAGTTGCATGGAATTCTTGTTCAACCTAATGAGATGATTACAATCTTGTGTTCTTTCCAGATAAGTGACAGTTTTTATGGTCCATCCTTGTAATTGAACTGAATGGAAAAATTCCTTGTCTCATTGAGTATTTTTTATCCCTCTGTAGCCTTTTTGGCATCATATGATTTTTAGTTGTCGCCATAAGATTTTTGTGTTGGTTGGAAATTCAAGATGGGCCTTGGGATCTTTGGACTGAGATTCACCAATTCCCATAAACATTTGAGGAATCAAGGAGACTACAAATCTTGAAGGGCTTAATGGGAAAGTCCCTATTTCATATTAAGCATTTCTACTATTAAAAACCTTCAGGCATGATCTGTTTGTATGCTCAAAAGGACTTGCACTAGTGTGTGATTCACGTAGCCTTAATAAGTGATTTTTGAGTTCTGGAATGGGTATAAGTATTTGCACAGCCATTGTGGTTGAGCCATGGTTAAATTCCTTTGCAAATGAGTCAGGTAGAAAGGCCTTAGACTTAGCCCTTTTACTCTTACCTTTGGTCATGACAGAAATATACTAATCAGAGTAAGGGTTAGCTCCAAGGCCAGATCAATAGCCATAAGACCGCAACATAACTAAATGTAATTTTAGTGTGATGAGTGCCCAATATTAAGTGATTGAGGTTATCAATGGTTGGGCAAGGGACTAGAATGATGTTAGCCCAAATGGGTCACATCCCAGAAGCCCATAGAAAATTGCGCAAGGGGAAGAGTCAGCATTACAAGGACTAGACTGAGTTGGAAATAATCTCAGCTTGATGTCACTAAGGACCAATCAAAAGAATTGACAATACCAAGGGGGAAGGGCTACTAGGGAAAGTTATCCTTAAGGCTATTCCCTAAAGGTATAGAGAGGATCACATGCTTAAATAAGTGGGGTGATGTGAGCCTAAGTTGCAGAGGAATTAATGCAAGACTGGCAATCCATTCATTGGAGTTGGGTGGGCCCATAGATGGTTCAACCCTGGAGCAGCATGAGATAGTTTAAGGGAGAGGATTCGGGGTGATGGGCTCAGGAGACATGGAAAATTGCCGAAAGTTAACACCCGACAACTAGATTTCATGTCTATATATATATATATATATATATATATATATGGGTTGGTAGCCATTAATTAATTTCCGTGTGGTGCTAGTTTGGTGAGGGGTTATGGTCACGTAGATGCTATGTGGCCAAGACTATGAAGTGGCGTCCCGTAATTTGTTAGATTATAATGGTCACATCTTTTGATACGGAGGTCGGATTGAAGAAAAATTTTACAACACCAAAATTTTCTTGATGATACAAATGTAATGGTAAAGTCAAACTCAATATTTAAGTGAGTTGGAAAGATAAAAAAAAATTAAACCCCATTTCCTTAAGGGAACCTTGGATCTTGGATCAACATAGTAATCCCCCTCTTAATCGGGGTTACAATTATAATGAGGAGGGGGAAATTATAGAGGGGTACCAAAGTATCTAGGTTCGACACTTGGACTGGATGGGCTCTATCATGGGTAAGTAAGAACATAATTTCTGCAAAGAGGACTTCTAGTGATTTTAGATATTAAATGAAATAATTTTTAGGTGTTAGAAGTCGGTCTATGACTATTTATTTGACATAGATACTCTGTGATCATATGCCTATGTAGCGTGGACCAACAATTGACATGTTTCATTGTGATTGATGAGCTAATACTTGTGTTTACAAACGTATATTTTTTGGCCTATGCAGGTCTGTGTAGCAATAATTGTTGATTGAATTACATTAGTATATTGATATGGATTATTTGTTTCAGCCAAATTCGCCATAACATATCTGCAAAAGCAGGATCATGTACATGGTTTCTTATTATTTATTTACATCATTGTTATGTGTCTAATAATAATAATGTACGAATGAAAACACATACAGTAAGATAACATCAGATGAGGATCACCCAGAATGGCAGAGGGTGGTACACCATAAATCCCAATGACGAAAAAATGATCAGCGAGAAGGTAGAATATAGTTTTGACTGCACATATCACATGCATGAAGAAGGAAAAGTGAAGAAAAAAGATTAGTTATCCAAGGGGGATGGAAACCTTGAGGAGCCTAAGGGCTAAGGTTAGAATCTTTAAGATAGACTGAAATATTAGTAAGAGCTCAAGAGAAGCAAGGTGAAACCGATGTTGTTAGCTTGTAAAGACTCTAGGACTCATAAAGATAGAAGCAACAAGAGTTGGGTACTAGTCATAAAGGTAGGAGGAGCCTTTAGGAATCAAAAGAGAAAAGAAATGGAGAAAATGGTAGTAGGTCTAGGAAGAGGCATAAGTACTAGAGTGAAGACATAGTGAAGAGAAGTGTACCTTTAAGTACACCAGAGGGGAGAACTAGCACCTATGTGCACCCCTATAGTATATATTTCAGCTCTACTACTAGGAAGCGCCATCATCACTCTCATCATCATCATAAAAGGAAAGAAAATGATTATATGCTCGAGGAATTTAAGAAATCCAAGCCACCCACATTTGATGGAGACATGAGGAAGGCTAAAGACACAAAATATTGGTTGTTGGGTATGAAGAAATTCTTCATGATCCATGATTATTTTGAAAACATGAATGCCAAGATTTCCACCTACAACTTGAAAGGGAAAGTAAACATATGGTGGGAAGATCTAAAAAATTTCAAAGGTATTGTTGAAGAGAAGATGACTTGGTATGAGTTTTAAAATGTCTTTAAATATCATTATTTATCATAGTGATACTATGACAATAAAGAAAATTAATTATATGAGCTCAATATGGAACAAATGATGGATGACGAGTATGTCACCAAGTTTCTGGAATTATTATGATACATGTCGTATCTTCAAGATGAGAAGACCAAGATTCAATAGTTCATCAGTGGGATGCATATGATGTTTAGAGACTGAATTGAACTACTAGAATATCAAACCTTAAATGGTGCCATTAAGAAATAGAAACATCACTATAGGTAGGAAAAGTGTAGGCGTGATATCAACAATGATTGGATAGTAAAGGGAAATGTTGGAAATAAAAAGAAATGACCTAAGAAATTTGTGTAAAGAAAGGAAGGCACACTTCTAGCTAAATAAAATTGGTTTTATCCAAAAATGGCTCGGTTTCTAAAGATAGAGTGCACTAGCTGACAACAGATCAGTGCACGGCTAAGATAAAATAACAATTGAAATGTTGAACGTGTGGTGAAAACCATCGGAAAAGGGACTTCCTACATCAAAGAAACAGAGGGCCAAAGATTTATAGTACTCAGGAAGCTCGTACATCGTATGATGTAGTGCAAAGCTTGCCTACAATTTATGTAGTTGTGGACATTCACCAAGTATACCACCGACCATCCATCATTGAGGTGGAAGATAAGCTATGTAATTAATTCATTTCCATGTTAATTGACCCTAGTTCTAATTATAGTTATGTCAGCTTGGAGGTTGTGAAAAGTGCAAATTAACTAAGGAATTGAACACAGAGCCATGGTTGGTTCAATTGACAACCAAAACAAAGAGAAAAGTTATTCATTGGGTAAAATAATGTGCATTTGAACTTAGTGACACACCAATAAAAACACATTTAAACTTTTTGTCATTGGGTGAGTATAACTTATTATTAGGCATGGAATACTTGTACATGCACAGAACCTGAGTGGATTGTTTTGAAAAAATAATTGAATGCTTGGATGATGTTGGTGAAAGGAAAATATTACAAGGAAAGAAAAACTAATTCTAGTTTGACTAATGACAACAATACAAGCTAAATGTAGTTTTCAGAAGGGATGTAAAATATTTTTTGTGGAAAGATCCAATGATAAGGAAGCTAGTGACAACGTTGGGCAGGAAGAAAGAAAATTACTGAAGAAGTATTTGGTGTTGCAGCAATATGAGGATGTGTTTCCCATAAATATACCTAGGTTACCTCCTCATAGGGAAGTCAATTTCTCTATTTAATTGGGTCCTGGAACAACACTGATATCCAAATCTCCATACTAGATGAGTACGTCAGAGCTAATCGAGTTAAATTTATAGCTAAATGAAATTCTTGATAAATGCTACATATGGCCAAGTATGTAACTATGGGGAGATCCAGTAAGGGCACTATGAGTTTGTAAGGGTAGCCTTTGGACTTAGCTATTCCCTTGCTACTTTCATGTGTCTAATGAATAGTGTGTTGTGTCCTTATTTGGAAAACTTTGCCATTAATTTTCTTGATGAAATATTAGTTTATTCAAGAACTCACAAAGAGCATAAAAATCACCTGGTGGTTGTATTACATTTGTTGATAGGACACAAATTTTATGCAAAGCTTAGAAAATGTGAATTCTTCCAATCACAGATACATTACTTGGGCCACATTATCTCCGAGGAGGGCATATCAGTCGATCCATAAAATATCAAGGCTATCATGGAATTTCCAACACTAAGGAATGTGAATTAGGTCATATCATTCATGGGATTGGCAGGCTACTAAGATTCATCAGGAAATTTTCCAAGAGAGGTCACCACATTACATCCTTGCAGAGGAAAGGAAATAAGTTTGAATGGATAGTTTTGTGTTTATTACGCTTCTAGAAATTGAAATAGTTGCTCACGAATGAACCCATGTTGAGGATTGAAAATTCTCATAAAGATTTTGTAGTAGGCACAAATTCCTATAAGGAAGGCCTCGATGGGGTCTTGATGTAGGAAGATCAAGTGGCTTGCTATGAGTTGTGGAAAGTAAATGGGCATGAGGTCAATTATGTAACTCATGATCTAGATTTAGCTGCCATAATTCATGCATTGAAATTTGTAGGCATTGTCTCCTCAACAAAATATTAACACTCATAACAAATCATGGTGGGCTCAAATATTTATTTGATCAACCAGATTTGAATGCAAGGCAAGCTAGGAAGTTGGCTACACCTAGCGAGTTTGAATTTGAAATACGGTATATCAAAGGCAAGGAAAACATGGTTGTTGATGCACTCAGTAGAAGGATTCAATTGAATCACTTGGAAGCTATAAGCTCTTACAAAGTGGACTTGGTGGAAAGGGTCAAAAGTGCAAGACGACATGATGAAAAATATCAACAAGTGAAGGAAAAGTTGCAGCAAGAAGGTGAGGATGAGGAATATCATCTCACAAGTGATGGCCTAGTTAGATTCAAGAACATAAATATGTACCAAATAATTATTATTTGAAGAGGATTATAATGAGAGAGTTTCATGAGAAACCATATTTCGACCATCTAGGATATCAAAAGACTCTCATGACCATCAAAAGGGTTTATTATTGGTCTAATTTAAAGAGGGAAGTGGTTGATTTTGTTGTTAAATGCATAAGATGCAAGTAAGTGAGAGATGAATGCAAACACCCAAAATGTTTATTATAGCCCATTCCCATTCTGAAATGGAAGTGGAAAGTAATCGCTATGGATTTCATTACAATATTACCGAGAACCTCCAGGTAGCATGTTTCCATTATTATGGTAATTGACAAGTTGATCAAGGTGGCTCGTTTGTGGTAGTAAAATCCACAAACTTAGCAAGTGAGGTAGCTTATATTTTCATAAAGGAAATTGTCAGGCTATATGGAATTCCCAAGAAGATCATCTTAGATAGGGATGCTAAATTCACTTCAAGGTTTTGGAAGGAATTGTTTGCAGGTTAGGTGACAGAGTTGGCCTTTAGTACTGCTTATCATTCATATACGAGTAGGAAAACAAAGAGGAAAAATAGAATCCTTGAGCACATGTTGAGGATGTATGTGATGCACCATCACAACAAGTGGGAAGAGTATCTTCCTCTTGTAGAATTTGCATACAGTAATGGTCACCCAAAACCTATAAAATGAGCCCATTTTAGGCACTTTATGGAAGGAGTTACAATATTCCTATTAGCTAGAATGATCCAGTGAACAAGGTCCATATTCGGCCTGATATGTTGAAAGAGATGGAGTAGAAAATGCATATTAGAAAACAAAATTTGAAGGTGGCACAAGATAGGTAGAAAATCTATCTAGATCAACATAGGGTAGATAAAGAGTTCCAAGTTGGGGAACATGTTTATTTGAGGATTAAACTCAAGAAAAGTTCCTTAAATATTGGGTCATGTGCCAAGTTAGCACCTTAGTTTTGTGGACCTTTTGAGATCATCTTGAAAGGATAGGATGAGTGGCCAATAGGTTGGTATTACCTCCATCAGTAAAAGTCCATGATTTTTTCCATTTTTCTTTTCTTAAAATATATGTACAATATTCTAATCATGTTATTGATAGGTCCGTGCTACATACCAGAGGGAGAGTTCTAGACAAAGCCCATGTGCATCATAGATTGAAGGAGCATCACACTCTAGAATAGAGCCATAGAGCAATTCAAAGTGTAGTGGAGGCACTTTGGGGTTGAGGTATCCACATTTGATTGATTTATTTGTGATACATATCAGAGGGAGAGTTCGAGCCAGAGCCCATATGCATCCTAGATCAAAGGAGCATCATGCTTCGAAATTGAGCCATAGAACAAGTCAAAGTGCAGTGGAGGCACATTGAGGTTGAGGAAGCCACTTGGGAAATGTTTTAAGCAATGAAGGCAGCATGCCCCTTTTTGTTTGTTGGTTGAAGAAAATGTATATATGTAATTATAAATATTATATAGAGCTATGTATATAAATCTCCATATATAGTATGAATTTTTTCAAGCATGTTTTTTATATTGCATATAGACACATAGCACCTAGGATGGTGTTCCCTCAAGGGGGGAGGGGGGATGGGGGGTTTTGTAACAACCCAATTTCTTAACCTCATGTTTGTAATGTAAATATTTTCATAAAAAAATATGGGTTGAATCATGGGACAATGATTCTAAGGGATGAGGAGGGTAATTTCTTGCGATGGTCAGGTTTTCTTCCAATAGGAAAAATATGAATTATGTGACAGTGATTAAAGGATGGTTGTTGTGCTTTAATGACCTAGTGTTCCTCTAATTTATGGGAATAAATTAGAAATACGAGAACCATAACTTCCTTTGAATATTGGGAAAGAAAACAGGACAATAATTTATTCAGTATGGGTTGTATAGCCAGCGACAAGGAGAAACAAGGAGATTAACCATTGCGTTGAAGAAAAATATGATGAGGGAAATGAAAGAAGAGGTGACACAAAAGCAAGGGATCACAGAGTTTAGCACCACCATGAGTTGAAGAAGTGCATAGTAGCAGTAAGGGAGGATACGACTTTCAATTGGAAAGGAGTCAGGGAGGAAATCACTTCCAAGTGGGGAAGAAATTTCCTCTCGAGTCTCCACTAGCCAGAGCCTGGTGGAGATGGTGATTCTTGTGTAACAACCCTCGGTTAAAAATCTATGTAATAAAGTTAATAAAGGAAAAATAAGACCAAGTTCATGGGAGACATATTCCAAGCTGAATGTTGGAAAAAACATCCTAGTGGGTATTCAATTGGTTTATTATGGCTAAGGGGAAATTGGAAGAGGCTTTGGAAAGGAAAGAGGCATTAATTTGCATTTTATTTATAAAAATAAAGGAAATTAAGAAAAAAATAAGGTGAAAGGTCACAGGTTGCATGTGAGGAGGAAAATGAAGGAAAATAATGTAAATTGAAGAAAATAGGGGCCTCAATGATAAAAAGGCTTCTAAGGATCAATTCATGACCTTTTGTCATTTTTAGATTGGAGCACTCTCTCTTCTCTCTATTCTCTCATACTCTTTAACACTTAAAGTATTCTTCGAGCTCTCTAGCATTAGAGAAAGGAATGCAAAGGAAGGACAAGAAAGCAAAGGGTACCAAAGATAAAGCAAGGAAGAGTTGGATCAAGCGTCTACAATGATATTACTTGCAGGTATCGTGTTCCATTTATGATTTCCTTACTACTTTTAACATATATGGTACATGCATGCATGTATTTGCTTCCCTTTTTTTCATTGCCATGGGTTTTTCCAAGTGTGAAAGTTATTTTTAGCGTTCCCTTTCCATTTCTAGATATCCATGGTGTGATGGGGTTCTTTCATTTGGTCTAGATGGATTTTCAGATGGTTTCTAAACTGAGTGAGGTGGTCTTGGGAAAAAATCACAAGGCCTAGGAATCCCTAGATCGGTAAAGGTGGGATTGCAGTAAATCCTGATTGTGTATACCCTCGCTAGGCCCAGGAATCCTTGACTGGTAAATGGAAAGATGTATGGTAAAGCCTAGAGGGTAGAGACAGAAAAATTCCTCACTATTTAGGTGGAGAGATACAAAGTAATTCATGCTATATAGGACTAGTGATCCCTAGACTAGTATGTGGTGGGATTAGATTAAATCCTGGTAGTATATGTTTCTTGTTTGGGCCTAGGAATCCCTTGGCGTGATATGTGGTAAAGCTTGGTTATATAGGTTCTTTTTCAGGTCTAGAAATCCTTGACCAATTCTTCCAGGATATGTAGTAAAGCTTGATATGAATGGTTAGTTTTGTTGTGAGTCCCACATTCATGCTTGGAATATGGCACGGGGGTGATTGGTTGAAAGAAATATTTGGTTCAACCTAATCTATGGTCGGGTGGTATGTGGAATTCCCTGACTTGGTTGGATTTTCATATGTTAATAAGAACTCTTTTCCTCTTGTGTATTATGTGTAGATGTACTTGTTATTATGTGGCTTTAATGGTTGTTCTATCATTGATATTCCTCTAGTTATATGTTGGTTATAAGCATGGTTTATGACAAACTTGTGTTATGGCTCTCGTGATGTTTTGGTTAGTAGATGAAATGTTAATGAATGAATGAATTAATAGATGATAATGCAACACTTGTGAGGGGGAATCATACCTTCCTCACGATTCTCATATGAGTATGAAATCTCTATGTTTAGATGTGTATTTATGACCCGTACATTACATGTTCATTATGTGTTTGACAAGCTACCTGTCATGGTTAGGATGAGTCAATTCATGTCATTTTTTAAATTTTGCATTAGAGCCATTATCTTCTTTTCATTTATCATTTCTGATAATTTCATCAACTTTTGGGCAGAGGCCTAAGTCCTAGCCCTAAAAAAGTGGCTCAGATTTCGGGGTCGCTAGCACATAACTACCTGTAAAATATTACAGACGCATGGAGACCTTGTTGTGGGAGTGACTAGAGGAATTCAGTCACATGGAGGCCTTGTCATGTGAGTGAATGGGGGTCTATCTCAGTTAAAAAGAAAGTTAACTCAGGGGTTGGGCACTTAGAGTGGTTGGTTAGCCCATGGGGATCATGTAAGGTCATTTTTGTTTTGGTTTTTCAATTCCACTTCCTTAACTATAATTAGGGAGTTGAATCATATCATAGTAACTATTTGTCACATGTTTATCCTGGTAGGCTCATTAGCTTGGGTAAATATGAGAGGGGGGTGTTACAGAGTGGTATTAGAGTGGGTTTCATTCTCTTTGGGTGATGTCTGGTTTCCATTCTCTTTGGGTGATATCTAATACCACAGAGTGGTATTAGAGCATGGTACATCCCTTGGAATGGAGGGGAAGAATGTGTTTTTCATCCATGCATGTAGGTTGTATATGCGCTTGTTATGTATGCATGATGATGGTCATTGTTGCAAATGTGTTTTCATATGAAAGTTGATGATGTTTTTGTTGGAATATGGTTGTCACGAATGCATATCAATTGAATATGAATTTTTTGGTATGTTTGTTGTCTATGTGGATGTATGCATGCATTTTCATGGTTATAATTGTCATGCATGAGGTCATGGTATGTAGTTGGTATTGTCATGCATGGTAACTAGATAATGATGGAGATGGGGTTGGTATCTTTCTATGATTATCATTATAAATGTATCGTGCTAATATGGTTGATCTTACAGACAAGACATCCCACCCTAAACTATGTTGAGGTATGTTGATTATGTGTATATTTTGTTTTAGATGACATGGTATGCTCTTAGGAAGAAGAAGAAGATCAAAGATGACTAGAAAAATGGTAAACTACAATTTATGAGATTCTTCCTATAGATCAGATGATCAACATGGTGATGGGTACTCTCCTGCCATAGCATACAATTTGATAAGTTTGAAGTTAGAAATAAGAAGTTACAAGGAGGATAATGATAGAACCATTTGGGAAGAGGAGAAAAAAGCAGAGGTCAATGCAGCTATCCTTCATAGTTTATCAGACTTTTAAATACAGGGTTTGCTTAGAATCAATCATGGATAGGAGTAAAGGACTAATGGGGCATATGGAAGTAGGTCTCATGGTGGGTACAGGTCGGATAGGGATGACACAATCAGAGATGGAGGGTTCTTGGATACGCCAAATAGGAGAGGTGATGGACACATGTTCTATTCTAGTTATGGTTGTGACAGGTACCATGGTCATCATCGTTATCATCCTTATAGGAGGAACGACATGGGATATCTTCTAGATGATTTTAAGAAATTTAACCCACCTATATTTGAATGAGATTTTAAGACAAAAGATGCAGAGACATGGTTACCTGAGATGAATAAATTATTTGAGTTGCATGATTACAAAGAAAACATGAAGGCCATAATAGTTATCTTCAACCTCAAAGTGAAGGCAGGCATCTGGTGGGAATATGTGAAGCGGTTAGAGACATTAGGATAGAGGAGTTGAGTTGGCATGAATTCAAGAGACATTTTAGGAAGAAGTACTTGTTAGAAAGGTACTATGATAGTAAATCCAAGGAATTATATGAGCTAAAGATGGGATAAATGACGGATTAGGAGTATACAACCAAGTTCTTGGAATTGTTGAGGTATGTATCATATCATAAGGATGAGAAAGCCAAATTTCAAAGATTTGTTAGTGGATTTCCACTAGAACTTAGAGATCATATTGAGTATGATGAGCCTCGGTCACTTGAGGAAGTCATTGAAAATTTGAAACACTGTTATAAGAAATCAATGCACAAAATAGAATCTTAGTATGCTTGGAAAGGGAAAGACAATACTAAAGGTAAATGGCAACTGAAAGGAAAAAGACCCCAAGATGTAGGTGAGAAAGAGAATGTTGTACCTCACAATAAGTTTAATGGACCTTGGATTGGAGAATAACATAACAGAGGTGATGGTAGGAGATAGTTGCAGTGTTGGACATGTGGTAAGGAGCATCTTAAGAAAGATTTTTCGAATAATTAGGGTGGTAGGTCTCAAATCTAGAGTTCTTATGAGGCAAAGATAGTTGGGGATGTTGGGCAGAGCATTCCTTAGATCTATTCTACATTGGATAATGGGCAGGTGGATCACCAGGCATATATTATTGAGATGGATGATAAGCTTTGTGATCAAGTTTCTTCTATTTTGATTAACCCTAGATCTAATTATACTTATGTTAATCCTCACTTGGTGGATAAGTGTGGTTTGAATAAATAAGTGCATGCAGTGTCTTGGTTGGTGTAGTTGGCTACATGTACTAAGAAGAGAGTTCATCATTGGGTAAGAGCTTGTCCATTTGAGTTGAATGGTATGCCTACATTAGCACATATTAATGTACTTCCGTTGGGATCATATAGTGTGATTTTGGACATGGATTGGTTGTACCTTCACATGAACAAAGTAACTTTTTATGACAAGGCTATTGATCGCTTGGATGACACTAGGGAACATAAAATATTACAGGGTAAGAAGAAGTTTGCATTAGTTAGAATGGTGATGGCTATGCAGGAAAAGTGTAGTCGCAGAAAAGGGTGTGCGTTATTTGCACTGCATATTTCTAGTGATAAAGGTAAGGATGTTGAGGATGTGGAGGTATTGAACATGTACCTGATTTTACAGTAGTTCCAGGATATATTTCCCATAGATATTTCAAATTTTCTACCTCATAAGGAAGGGGACTTTTCTATTGATTTGGTACTAGGGGAAACACCAACATCAAAGGCACCTTACAGGATCAGCACTCCCGAGCTAGTGGAATTGAAGTGGCAGTTGAAGGACACGCTTGACAAGGGATACATCAGGATGTGTGTCACCTCGGGGTGCACCAGTGTTGTTTGTGAAAAATAAGGATGGTACTCTCAGTTTATCCATTGATTATAGGTAGTTGAACAAGGTAACCATCAATAACAGGTATATGTTATCGAGGATTGATGACTTGTTTGACCAATTGAAGGGTGAAACAGTGTTCGCAAATATTGATATGAGATCAGGATACCGTCAGGTAGGCATTAAAGAAGGGGACATCAACAAGACTACTTTCCAAACCAGGTATGGGAATTAGGAGTTTGTAGGGGGGGGTGAATCAGTATTATCAAATTCTTTTCAATATATCTTCCTTATTTATACTTTGAATAATTCTTCAAATATTGATCATTACTTTGTATGTCAGTATCATAAAATAATGAGCAGGAACAAGAAAAGCAAATAGTCACACAAAAGAACACCAAATATAAGGTGGAAACCCAATGTGGGTGAAAACCACCTGCTGCAATATGTCTCTATCTTCTTTCAATTAGAAACTCCTTTTACAATGATTTTGTACTGGTCCAGTCCTTTACCAGTACACAGGCTACAACCTGCAGAGAGCTACAACTCTCTCTCTCGTTTTCCAGGCTCTCCTGGAAGGGAGCTACAACCCCCTACTTCTTTTCTTTCAAGGACCACTTTTCATAAATTTTCAAACTTGATCCAAGAACATCAAGCATCAAGTACATGTGAATCAACCAATCCCCTTATACAATCAAACCAATGAGCCACATCAAACTTCTCAGAATGTTGTAAACAGAAAATCAACACCAGTATCCTAAACCTAGAACACAGCGGCAAATAGAAAACAGGCAGCCAACAAATATTTCAAAACAGGTCCGCAACTTCACTAATATAAACCTGCGGATACCCGCACTTCACCTTCAGCTGTGCTGCGTATACCCGCACTTCGTCTTCTTCTATACTGCGTACCTTGCACTATGCCTTCAGCTGCTTTGCGTATACCCGCACTGTGACTTCCTTTGTACTACATACCCCGCACTGCGCCTTTAGCTGTGCTGCGTATACCCGCACTGCGCCTTCTTCTATACTGCGTACCCCCGCACTGTGCCTTCAGTTGCTCTGCGTATACCTGCGCTGTGACTTCCTCTGTACTGCGTACCCTGCACTGCGCCTTTAGCTGCGCTGTGTATACCCACACTGCGCCTTCTTCTGTACTGCGTACCCCTGCAATTTCCCTTTACATCACCTGCGAACCTCTGATTAGGGCCAAATTAACAGTCCTCCAATGTAGTCAGATCCATAGATCTGAGCATGCGCCCAAGAGATCACGACTTGGCAATAGATTCGCCTTCAAATTTTACCTTGATTTAGATCTAGCTTTTAAAAACTGATAACCCAAAAAATTAGATCTTAAGATATTCAACTTTCAAAGATATTACAGCCAAGTGATCTCCTTCCCTATTTATAGTCAAGCCCTTATTCACACCATGGGACAAAACCATCAATAACCAATACAAGGGATCCAAACCGGGGCTAAAATAGATCCTATACCACGGGCCGAAACCATAAGATCATGAACGACGGGCTAAATACCATGGGCCAAACATAAGAAACCCCACGTGAGCGCACTTCTCTGCCTTGAAGTGAGTGAACTGGGGGACCGCACTTTTTGAACGGGTAACCTGCGGGTATGACCGCATTTCCTGCACGGCGTGCCTGCGGGTCCGCACCTTTTGGACCATTCACCTGTGAACCTCTTAATTTCCAACATTTTGAGAGCCTGAACAAAACATTTCCACTAGAGTGAGTTGCCATCAAGTACAACACCTGTAACATAGAGCCATACCAGAATCATAATGCCAACAATCTCCCCCTTTGGACTTGATGGCAACCTCAAGATCCTCAACATCATTCTCCCCCTTTGACATCAAGGGCAAAGGGTTATGCTCCCCCTAAGAACATGCTCCCCCTTGTTGGAAATAATACTGAGAGGGGGGGTGAATTAGTATTATCAGATCAATCAAACTTTTTCAATACTCAGAAACATATACGCTACTTCAGTTAGGTGAACCAGCGTGTACACACTACTGTGTCTAAAGAAACCAGCGTATAACCATAAATCTTATAATCCAGTTAGTTTATCTTCAGTTAAATGCATCAGGACATTATTCATCATATTAAGAGTAAACAGATGCAGTATAACAGAACAGATCATCACACACAAGCCACACACATGAACACCATGATATAAGGTGGAAACCCAATGTGGGTGAAAACCACCTGCTGCAAGTCGTATCTATCTTTCTTTAATAAGAACTTCAGTTTACAATCTTTTGTACTGGTGCAGCCTTATACCAGTACGCAGGCTACAACCTGCAGAAGGCTTCAACCTTCTCTCGTTCTCCAAACTTCCTTGGAAGGGAGCTCCAACCCCCTTTGCTCTTGTACTAGCTAAGATACTAGTACGTAGGTGCTGGCCTACAATCTTCTTTCCTTCAGGTACCACTTTTCATCAATTTTCAGACTGGATACTCCTGAAGCACAACATTACAATCTGAAGACCATGATTCATTCACAAATCATTGAAGCATAAATCAACCAATACTAGCATCATCAATCTTTGAATCACTGAACCACTGAAACCCTGTCAAACCCAGTCACCAGAACACAGAGCAGACTACAAAACTCTACAATAACAGTCAGACTCAGCTGCAACCCAAAAATCAAGCTCCAAAAAATATACGCTACTACAATGAAGGCAACCCGCGTATACACGCGGTTTTACTGAAGACAACCTGCGTACAGATCTAAAAATAATTTTTCATAACTTGCAGCTGTACCAGATTTCAGTTATACCCAGAACATAACATTGCGTCAGTATGCAGATCTAGAAATTCGCATAATCAACCATATAAAGATAGTTCATTTCAAACCATTTGATCCCGATCTCTCCTTAGATCTTGTTCTCCATCAACCGATGAGATCTCTCCTTAGCTCAGATCAAGCAATACACCATCAACCAATAACCTGCATACTGGATCTAATATTTCATCAGATATTCAAGACTTTTTAGATACTTTTGCCTAATGATTTCCTTCTCCTTATATAGCCTTAGGCCTTGTTCAATACCAAGAGCCAAAACCATAGAAATCCAATACCATCATCCTCAAAACTAGGGATCAACACGTCCGTCGAGACACCAAGGTCCAAAACCATAGGCACAACTTCCAAGGAATAACCGCCATGGACCAAAGATAAGTTTTCCACATACACGCACTTTTACTGAAGCCAACCGGCGTGTACACGCGACTTGGTATATAGCGAACCTGCGTATACGCGACTTTGTATATAGTGAACCTGCTTGTATACGCGACTTGGGCTTAATGAACCTGCATGTATCAACTTTCTCTTCTTCTTATAATCTGATCATCAATTCCTTGCTACTGTCCTTCTGCACTATGATTTCTCATCAGTGTGGTTTGCCATCAAGGACAATACTTGTCTCATAATGCCAACAATCTCCCCCTTTGGACTTGATGGCAACAACACCAAATCAAATCACTCTCCCCCTTTGTCATCAAGGGCAAAGGGTTGTGCTCCCCCTGAGTCCATGCTGATATCTTTGCTTGGCTGTGCTGAAACATGCTCCCTCTGACTGTAGGCAAGATCTACAAAAGATGTTATTCAAAAGAACTAAGACTTATACACCATAAGGGACCTTCCTAAAAGACTCAATACATACATCCATACTCCCAACCAAGAGGGGATACATCAGAACCAATCAAATATATTACATCATTCATCCCAGGCATAGTGGGGAAACCAACATAGGCCGTTTACATGACTTTGACACCATAGAAGAGATACATGACATAGAGACAACAAATCTAGACCAAGACTTATGAAAGTCACAAGCAGCATCTGATACACATCTTTTAGATCAGCAACCAAGATTTCCTTCTGAGCTCCTTCTCCTGAAACCAACAATAGTTGTGTACTAGAACCACAAGCATCTAAATGCCAACAATGCTTTATGAGACTTTAAGCTGCTCCCCCTGAACCTGTGCCTGATGCACCCCCTGAAACTGTGCCTGAAGAATTCTGGCATACTCATCTCAGACCTTCTCCAACCGGAGTCTGCCCTTTTTGTTAAGAACTCCATATACGCGACTTCTCCTGCATAAAACAGCTTATGCACGCGGATATGCTTTCTGCAACATGCGTACACCATACGTGGATATCCCTTACGTAACTTGTGTATACCAACTTTTCTATATAACAGACAAGCTTCAACAGCAGGATGAAGCATCAACTACTCCCAGCTTTTGTCTGAGATATTCAAAAGTTTCCCTGGGCAGTGGTTTTGTGAGAATATCAACAACTTGTTCCTTAGAAGGAACATACTCCAGCTTGATCTTCTGCTCAAGCACTTGTTCCCGAAGAAAATGGTACTTGATTGGTATGTGCTTGGTCTTTGAGTGCATGACTGGATTCTTTGAAATGCTGATTGCACTTGTATTATCACATAAGATAGAGACTGGTGGAGTGCAAGTGATTTGAAAATCCTGCAAGGTTTGCATCATCCAAAGAAGTTGTGTGCAACAAGATGCCACAGCCACATATTCTGCTTCAGCTGTAGATAAGGCAATCGAACTCTGTTTCTTACTGAACCAAGATACTAATCTGGAACCCATGAAGAAAGCACCACCACTTGTGCTTTTCCTATCATCCACACTTCTGGCCCAATCTGCATCTGTGTAAGCATGAAGAGTGAGATCTGTATCTCTAGGATACCATAAGCCATAGTTTTGGGTCCCTTGAAGGTACTTGAAGATTCTTTTGACTGCCTGAAGATGAGTTTCCTTTGGATTTGCCTGAAATCTCCCAACTATTTCGACTGCATGCATGATGTCTGGTCGGGTACCTGTCAAATAAAGCAAACTCCTAATCATGGATCTATAAGTTGGTTGATGAATTGCTGCTGATTCATCATTTTCACTGAGGCTACATCCTGTAACCATGGGTGTACATACTGGCTTTGAATCTTCCATGCCATACTTCTTCAAGATCTGCTTGAGGTACTTGGTTTGAGACAAGAAGATGCCTCCTTCATTTTGTTGGATTTGCAATCCAAGAAAGTATGTCAATTCTCCAAGTAGTGACATTTCGAATTCTTTCTGCATAACCAAGGCAAAGTTTTGACTCATAGTCTCTTCATTGTTGCCAAATATAATATCATCTACATAAACAACAAGTATTAAAAATTTGTTATTTTCAACTTTTATATAGAGATTGCTATCTGCTGATCCTTTTGAAAAGCCTTGTTGGTGAAGATATTTGTCCAATCGATAGTACCAAGCCCTTGGAGCTTGTTTGAGACCATAGAGAGCCTTTTTCAATCTGCATACAAGGTTTGGATCATTCCCAAGAATGAAACCATCTGGCTGCTCAATATATACTTCTTCTTCTAAGTCTCCATTCAGAAAGGCTGATTTCACGTCCATTTGAAATACCTTCAAGTTTTGAAATCTTGAGAGAGCAAGGAACATTCGGATGGCCTCAAGTCTTGCAACAGGAGCAAAGGTCTCTTCAAAATCTATTCCTTCTTGCTGAGCATACCCTTTACAAACAAGTCTGGCCTTGTTTCTAATTACTTCTCCATTTTCATTCAATTTATTTTTGAAGACCCATTTTGTCCCTATGACATTCTTATCTTTTGGTCTAGGAACCAATTCCCAAGTGTTGTTCTTTTCGATCTGCTCAAGTTCTTCATTCATTGCTTTGACCCAACATTCATCTTTGCATGCCTCTTTCACATTTTGTGGTTTAGTGGAAGAGAGTAATGCCAAATAGCTTGAAGCTTCTGCAATTCTTCTTCTTGTTTGTATTCCTGCTTCTTTCTGCCCCACAATCTGAGATTCTGGATGATTCTTTTGAACATATCTGGATGGAGTCTTCTCTTCTATTCTTGTCTGCTCCTCTGGTTCTTCTTGAGGTTCTTCTTCTTCTTGAGGTTCTTCTTGAGGTTCTTCTTCTTCATCATTCTGCCTTTGAGGGTAGCCTTCATCTTCTTCAATGTCTTGATGATGAACTTTCCTAGGAATATATCCCTTCTCATCAACCACTACATCAATGCTGTCAACAATTCTGCCAAGTCTTTTATTGTAGCACTTGTATGCTTTGCTATATGGAGAATAACCAAGAAGAATGCCTTCATCTACTCTTGGTTCAAGTTTGCCAAGTTGCTCATCAGTATTCTTAATATAACATTTACTCCCAAATATTTTGAAGTGCTTCACCGAAGGAGTCTCACCACTCCAGAGCTCATGAGTTGTTTGAGTGTTGTTTACTCGGACATTTGTTTTGTTAAGAATAATAACCGCATCATGTGCAGCTTCACCCCAGAAAGTTGCGGGAGTACCTGATTCATCAAGCATAGCCCGAGCCATTTGTTGGATTGTTCTGTTCATTCTTTCCACCACCCCATTTTGCTGAGGAGTTCTAGCTGTAGAGAATTTTCTTCTTATCCCATGTTCTTCACAGAAATCGAAAAATTTGTTTGAGGTAAACTCCCCACCTCTCTCAGATCTGAGGCACTTAATTTTGTGTCCTGATTCATTTTCAACCAAGGCTTTGAAGGATTTGAATTTTTCGAATGCTTCATCTCTGTGCTTCATAAGTCCTAACCAGACAAACCTGGAGAAATCGTCAATGAATAATATCAAGTATTCTTCTCCTCGAGGTGTTCTTTTTCTGAATGGACCACATGTATCTGTATGTACTAGCTCAAGAGGCATGCTAGCTGATCCTTCCTTCTCTGGGAAGTTAGTTCTGGTTTGCTTTCCAAACTGACAAGATTTGCATATAGTGTTGTCTGGAATTTTGATATCTGGAAGACCACGAACTGCCTGATATTTGCATGCTTTCCTTATTTGTGAAAAGCTTAGATGCCCCAACCTTCGATGCCATAGCCAATGTTCATCATCCTTGCTCAAATAGCATTGTTGTGGTCCTTCTTCAAATATGTATAGATTATTTGGAGTCCTTCTTCCTTTGATCATTGTTTTACCTGTATCAAGATCACGAACACAACATCCATTTGATCTAAATATTACCTCTGTTCCTTGATCGCACATCTGACTGACACTCAGAAGATTATGCTTCAATCCATCAACATACAAAACATTTCCAGCTTTGACCCTCTCTTTCAATGGAGCCACACCTTTTCCTTTTATGGCTGCAGAGATATCGTTTCCAAAAGAAACTTTCTTCCCCTTTTACAATGCGGTATATGACTCAAGCTTTTCTTTGTCCCCTGTCATATGCTTCGAACATCCGCTGTCAATGTACCATAGACTTTCTTGACCTTCTGCATAAAAGGCTATCCCACATCTTTCTGGTTGTGGTTCCTTTATTCTCCATGTTCTGACATTTGAGTTTTGCTCCTTCTGAATTGTCTTCCGGAACCTGCTCCTGCATTCAGAGTCTTCATGACCAAAGTTATTACAAATAGAGCATTCAACTTCATTTTCAAGAACCGAAAAGTTGTTATAAGTCCTTTTCATGGTTTCAGTCATTCTCCCTTGCTTTTGAGCTTCTCTAGTCATGATTGTCTTGTATGCAACACATTGAGCTGCTTTGTGACCGAAGTTATGGCAAGAAAAGCATTGGCCATTAAAGAACCTTCTGCGATAATCAGATCTATCATCCAACCAATTGTAGCTTCTATTTGTTCTTGGAGCAAATTGGGAAGATTTTACCTGTGGCTGATTGTAGCTTCTATTTGTCCTTAAGGCAGTTTGTCCCCAAATTTCTTGATGGTCTTTATTTGTTCTTGAGGTAAACTATCCCTGATCCACCTGATTACTTTTATTTGGCCTTTGCTCGCTTTTCCTTGCTGCATCAAGATAACTTTTAGAGGTAGAGGCTTGAGATGTTTCTCCATTATATCCAAGTCCTGTCTTGATCAGAGGAGATCGCTGCACATTGATAATATCATCCAAGGTTTCAGATCCTTTAACAAATTTAAGATTAATAGCTTTTGTTTTCTCAATCTCTTTTCTAAGACCAACAATTTCACCTTCTAGTTTTTCAAGATGTTTTTCCTTTTCATCAATTTGAAATTGTAGAGTATCAATGATCAGATTCTTTTCTTCTATACATCTCTTGAGTCTAGTAATTTCATCATAAAGGTTATCCACATCTATAGCATCCATATAATCATCATATTCAAATGCCATTAACAACTTATATTCATTACCTCGTTCATCTTCATCACTATTCGATAGACCATCACTATCTTCATGAGTGTAGTAGCTTTTCTTATTTGCACTCTGCTTCTTGTTCCATCTAGCAGGTTCCTTTCCTTTATCCTTATAAGGACATTTTGCAGCATAATGACCTACTCTTCCACAAGCAAAGCATTTAAAAGGTAACTTACCTCTGAACCTTCCAGAACCCCTTTGAAGATTTCTGACAAAATTTGATTCTTCTTCCTCTTCTTTTGGGACGTGGCTTGCTTCATAATAATCTTCTTTGCCTGATGCCTTGAAAGCAGCTTCTCTTCTGTCTGATGGACCTCCCTTTCTCATTTCATAAGCAGTTAGAATTCCATGTAGCTGAGACATAGTAAGAATTCATAGATTTTCCTTTTCTTCTATTGCAGATACTTTAGATTCAAACTTGGGAGACAATGATCTTAGAACCTTTTCAACCACTATAGCCTCTTTTATTTCTTCACCCAAATTTTTCATACAATTAACAATCTCATCTACCCGAAGAAAATAGTTAGCCACACTTTCATCATTATACATCTTGAGAGTCTCATACTGAATCCTGATAGTTTGAAGTTTAGCACGCTTTACCTGTTCATCTCCTTCATAGCTCGTGACAATTTTGTACCATATCTCTTTTGCAGATTTATAGTGCATTACCTTCATGAATTCTGTTTGGGATATACATCCTAATAGGGTACTGACTGCTTTCGCATTTGTTTCATACTTCTTTTTCTCAGCTGCATCTGTAGGAGTAGCTGAAGGAAAAGCGTAGCCTGTTTCTACGATGTCCCAGACTTCTGTACCAAGAGATTGAAGATAGGCAGTAACTCTTACCTTCCAATAATTGAAGTTTGTCCCATCAAAAATCGGTGGCCTGATTGATGCTTCTCTCTCGTAGTTGCTCATGATGAACGATCTACCTTCAAGCGATCAAGCTTCTCTGAAGGACCTGCTTTGATACCAATTGTTGGAAATAATACTGAGAGGGGGGGTGAATCAGTATTATCAGATCAATCAAACTTTTTCAATACTCAGAAACATATACGCTACTTCAGTTAGGTGAACCAGCGTGTACACGCTACTGTGTCTAAAGAAACCAGCATATAACCATAAATCTTATAATCCAGTTAGTTTATCTTCAGTTAAATGCACCAGGACATTATTCATCATATTAAGAGTAAACAGATGCAGTATAACAGAACAAATCATCACACAAAAGCCACACACATGAACACCATGATTCATTCACAAATCATTGAAGCATAAATCAACCAATACTAGCATCATCAATATTTGAATCACTGAACCACTGAAACCCTGTCAAACCCAGTCACCAGAACACAGAGCAGACTACAGAACTCTGCAATAACAGTCAGACTCAGCTGCAACCCAAAAATCAAGCTCCAAAAGATATACGCTACTACAATGAAGGCAACCCGCGTATACACGCGGTTTTACCGAAGACAACCTGCGTACAGATCTAAAAATAATTTTTCATAACTTGCAGCTGTACCAGATTTCAGTTATACCCAGAACATAACATTGCATTAGTATGCAGATCTAGAAATTCGCATAATCAACCATATAAAGATAGTTCATTTCAAACCATTTGATCCCGATCTCTCCTTAGATCTTGTTCTCCATCAACCGATGAGATCTCTCCTTAGCTCAGATCAAGCAATACACCATCAACCAATAACCTGCATACTGGATCTAATATTTCATCAGATATTCAAGACTTTTTAGATGCTTTTGCCTAATGATTTCCTTCTCCTTATATAGCCTTAGGCCTTGTTCAATACCAAGAGCCAAAACCATAGAAATCCAATACCATCATCCTCAAAACTAAGGATCAACACATCCGTCGAGACACCAAGGTCCAAAACCATAGGCACAACTTCCAAGGAATAACCGCCATGGACCAAAGATAAGTTTTCCACATACACGCGCTTTTACTGAAGCCAACCGGCGTGTACACGCGACTTGGTATATAGCGAACCTGCGTATACGCGACTTTGTATATAGTGAACTTGCTTGTATACGCGACTTGGGCTTAATGAACCTGCGTGTATGAACTTTCTCTTCTTCTTATAATCTGATCATCAATTCCTTGTTCTTGTCCTTCTGCACTATGATTTCTCATCAGTGTGGTTTGCCATCAAGGACAATACTTGTCTCATAATGCCAACAATCACTTGTTAGGATTTTTGGACATCCGAATCTAGATATTATGCATTCAAAGATGAATCTTGATGTCGTATCGGCTGTATAGTCCTTGACTGGCACTGCCTATACCCACTGAGTAAGGTATTCTGTAGTGGTTATGATGTATCTAGCATGGGAATGACATGCTAGTGGTGTGATAGGGCTGATAAAGTCAACTTCCCACTTCTCGAAAATTTGTACTATGTGAACTAGATTTAAAGGCAGTTCATCCCAATGTGATGGATTCCAAACTCTCTGATAGACATTGCAACCCTTAGTATATTCCTGAACGTCCTTGTGGATGGTGGGCCACCACAATCCTACCTATAATATTTTCCTTGCAGTGGCTTTTCCTCTAACATGGCCTCCTGCAACTCTAGCATGGCACTCCCATAACACTTATTGTCTGTCATGTTGAAGGAGATTGCATCACAGAATTTGATCGAGGCCCATCTTGTAGAGATGTCCTACAAAAAATTGATAATTTGCTACTCTCACTATTAGGTGTTGCTTCTGCATCGACATGTATCCCTTTGGGCAATATCCTATTGTTAATAACTCAAAAATTTCTTCTAAGTAGTCCAGAATGGCTTCTATCTAGAACAAGTCAACGTTTGGTAGTTGGTCGTCTAATGGTCCTTCATTCTCTCCCGAATTTAGTCTTGATAGATGGTCTAGTCCCACATTTACCCTTCCTAATTTTATGATCACTTCAAATGTGAATTTTTGGAAGAGTAGTAACCATCGACAGATCTTGCCTTCCAACACTATTTTATTTACCAAATATTTCAATGTTGAATGGTCCATGAAGAACTTGAATGGTGCTCCCAGGAGAGAGTGTCTGAATTTTTTTAGGGAGTAAACCATGGCCAGTGCCTCCCTTTCCATTGTTGTGTAGTTTCTCTCGGCTATTGATAATTTCCTATTGGAGAAGTAAACTGGGTGATCCATGTTTCTTTCTCTGGGTTGTGTCATTACTCCTCCTAATGCTATTCTTGATGCATCGATGTGTACATGAAATTAATTATTCCAATCTAGGTATACAAGGATAGGATTGCTTACCAATTTTTCTTTTAATTTATTCAATGTTGCATGACAGGCCCCCAACCACCTCAATGCTTCCGTCTTTTTCAGCAGTTTTTCCATAGGGGCTGTAATTGATGCATAATTCCAGATAAATCGAAAGTAGTACCCTGTATGGCCCAGCGCTGATAATAGCTGCTTTATGTTACTTGGGGGTTCCATATTTATGGTCGCTGCAAATTTTGTGGGATCTACACACACCCCATATTTGCAAACAATACGGCCCAATAAGGTTCCAAATGGAACTGCAAAGATGCACTTCTTCAGATTTAAGGATATTTGTAACTACCTGCACCTCTCAAACATGACCTGTAATAAACTGGTGTGTTTCTTTAGTAAACTTTACACTATCCATTCATCCATGTATACCTCTAAGAACCTGTGAATATAGTCTCTAAACGCAGTTATGATTATTCATGAGAAAACAGCTGGTGCATTCTTCAGACTGAATGACATTACATGATAGGCATATGACCCCCATTTTTTCATGAATGTGGTTTTCTTCTTGTCCTCCTTTGCTATACAAATGTTATATACCTAGGGGAGATAATATGGGGTACCAAGGGAGGTACCCAAGGTAATAATGTAATAATGGGATGGGCCATAGTAATAAATAAGGTGGTTAACCCATGTCATGTAAGGGACCACAAGTAGTTAATAATAATGTAATGGGCCCATGGTATTAGTTGATGGTATGAGGGAACCATGGTAATGACCCATGGTATTGTATGTATGAGGCCTATATAGAGGCTAGAGACTCCACATGGGAGAGAGTGAAGAATTATTGTATGAACAGGCATATGGCTTGTGGAGTGTTCTCCTTCCTTAAGGAGTGAATGTATGGTGTTGCCCTACCTTAAGGGTTTTGACAATAAAGAAGCATTTCTATCTATTTCTCTTTTATTGTTTCTGGGTTTATTTGCATTATCTTACATTTTCATATCAGATCTATAATATTCTTGGGTTAGATCCACAACAATTGGTATCAGAGCTACAACAATTGGTATTAACCCAAGAATATATGATAATATAAATAACCCAAGAATAACAAGATCAAATATAGATAAATGCTTCTTTATTAATCTCAAAACCCTTAAGGTAGGGTAACACCATGCATTCACTCCTTAAGGAAGGAGAACACTCCACAATCCATACACCTGTTCATACAATAATCCTTCACTCTCTCCCATGTGGAGTCTCTAGCTTCTATATAGGCCTCATACATACAATACCATGGGTCATTACCATGGTTCGCTCATACCATCAACTACTTCCATGGGCCCATTACATTATTATTAACTACTTGTGGTCCCTTACATGACATGGGTTAACCAACTTATTTATTACTATGGCCCATCCCATTATTACATTATTACCTTGGGTACCTCCCTTGGTACCCCATATTATCCCCCCTAGGTATATAACAACAAACCTGATGATAACCTAAAAATCCATCAGTGAAGGAAGAGGCTTCATTCCCCGCAACACTATCCAGAACTTCATCACTAAATGGAGTTGGGAATGGATCATGTACACATACATTTTTCACGCTCCTGTAATCTACACAAACTTTGATTTCTATTTCATCTTTCTTATTCTATATCACAATTGGGCTAATCCATTCTGCTTCATCCAACATAAATATGACTAGCTTCTAACATTTTGTCAATCTCTTTCTTGACCTTCTCTTTGACTCTTGGGTTTAGTCGGTATGGTCTATGATTCACTGGAAATGCATCTAGTTTCAGCATGATTTTCATCTCTCCGATGTCGCCTTTAATTCCCTTCAACTTAGCCACTGAGGTTGGAAATTAATCTTCATATTTGCACAGTAGGTCAAAACTTTCCCTAGTCGTCTGCTCATCCCAATAATATCCAATGGATGCCAACTTCGGTTTATTCTCCTAGCCAATGCTACGTTTTCGTAACTTCACCGGTAATATATTTGCAATGTCCCTTACATGGATCTCTTGAATGTCTCTTTCACCTTCTATTTCTTGAAATGTTGGGTATCTAAGTCCTTATAGATCATCCTCCTCTAGGTCTGTGTTCACTTTTCCACAAGCAATATATTATGGATACTCTGCCTCATAGAAATATTGAAGGAATTTCTCATCCACACAACCTTCCCATAGTTGTCCTGGTGTTGAGGCAAATTAATTATCTATCATTTAATTTTCAACCGGGGTTTTCGTAAAACTTGCGAAGCATGCGTGCACTATATATGCTAGAAACTAACTTCCAATTTAGATCAATCTAACTACTAAACCAAATAACGATAAACTAAATTCACCTATTCTAATTCAACAATCAATTCAAAGGAAATTATAGTACAGTGTTTGGAATTGAAATCTTAATCTATCACACTTGCAGAAATTGAAATCTTAATCTACCACACTTGCAGGAATTGAAGTCTTAATCTACTACACTTGCGGGTATTGAAAAGCACACCACTCTTTCAAAAATGAAATTGCATGAAATGAAATCTACTCTAAGGGATCATGTGTGCATTATCAAAAGCACATGATATGAAATGAAATAAAAAAAAATAATTCTTAACCTCTAGGTATGAAAGCAAATAAAAACAATCACTCTTAACCTCTCACACTGGAAAATATATGAAAGAAATAAATCTTAATCTATGAAAAACAATAAATCTCACACATTATAGATGGCCAATCCAAAAGCATGAGGGATGGAAAGTTGAGAGGCTCCAAATACAATCATAACCAAATCAAAGTGAACATCACTCATAAGCAAGGTGCCAAATCCAAATTCTATATTCAAAACAAGAGCATTTCCCCAACTTTTCACATCTAAAATGATAGGAGAAAAATTCCCCTATTTATACAAAAATATGAGAAGCTATCTCATTAATGGGAGTCCATGAATATCTCCCTATGTCTGTAGAGTTACAATGAAAATAAGAAATGATAATACACATGTCTTCTTAGAGTTTCAATGCAGATATGAAATGATAAGGCACATATCCTCATGATCCCATGATATTCTCTATTCAAATTCGAATATGACCATAGAAGGCCACATAAGAGTCTTTTAGAAGCTTCCTTTTGACCTACACATGTCAACAATGTCATCCCACTTGTTAGGTATGAACATATGCACATTATTGTCTTATTTTTAACCATAAATTCACTTAAAAATGCTAAGAATTAATAAAGTTTGGAAAAACATAAATGTGACCCAATAATAATAATAATAAGGTAAATGTAATGAAATGGAGGTAAATGTAATGAAATAGAGGTGGAGTGAAGGTGACAATATGGAAATATAAGTGAAAATCTAATGGAAGTGAATGACAGTTTCAAGGTCCAACATACACCACAACTGAAGCTATTGTATGTTCTCATGCAATCTATTACATTAATTCTTTTTATCCTTGAGCTTTGGCTTAACTTTGCATAATATCATTTGATAAATTCATAATTCTACAAAATCTTTTAGTTGAATTGCACCATGGTAGGTTCTTGTGTTACAACCATATTTTGTTGTTGCATTCATTTTTTATCTTTGAACTTTGCATAATGATAATTTGATTATTGTTGCAAAGTTTATCTTCATTGGATTGTATCATAGTTGGTTCTTGTGTGACAACCATGATTGTGTTTGTATCCAATTATCTTTTTAGTAATTTTGACAAGCCTTTGTATGCTCATAACAATAATGTAATAGTTAATATCTTTTGAAAGTATGTGGGCTTTTGAATGTGATATAAATATAGAAAAATATGAGTATGGATGTATCCCCTCCAACAAATGATATTGGCAATTTTATGAGATGAGGAAGAGAAATGTTTTTTCCAAAAATTATCATTCTAGATTTTCAAGGAATTTTATGGTAAAAAGTTAGAAAATGAAATACCTTAACTTACCCTTTAGAAATGGATGAGCTGCATGTGTGGTGGCTGCAAAATTCTGATCATAATCTTCTTCAAGTGGCTGGATAAGTCATGGAGAAAAGAGTCAAGATGACTTTTTATCTGCTTTTATTAAAATTTGCTGAATTTGCTGTGGAATAGTGTTGATTCTGTTGCTGCCATCTGATTCCATAATTGTTATTTGATTCTGTAGCTGTCATTTGATTCTACAGCTGCTGTCTGATTCCACAGCTGTCATCTGGTTCTGTAGCTGCATATCTTCTACATTTGCTCCAAGATGCTGAAAATGATAGTCTTCATGTCTTCAAAACTCATTCATACAATTCTTGCTATGTGAATAAATGTTCTGATGTCGAACATAGTAGGAAATTATTGACTTAGTGGCCATTAATGGATGCCACTAGTCAGCATGAGAACTCTCACCATTGATGAAAATGAGAGTCAATATGCCTAAACACATCTTGCTAGGTACAAATAATTTCGTTATTGTCGAGTACCTAGAAGAGCTGATGAACAAGAGACATTGATGTATTTCCATTGTTTGTCGGCATGAGGACTTGCCATTAAGGCATGCAAGCCTCAAGGTGTTTTTGTAGGGATTTTAGACTCAAAGGGCTATGGACTCAATAATTTGCATTGAAGCAGGGTTTATTTATGAAATGAAAAAGGATAGGAAAGGAAAAATGAAAATGGAAGATGACAATGGAAAATAATAATGACAATGGGCAATAAGCATGTCAGTGAGCCTCTTGCGTTTATTTGTGGGTCAAGAGGAAAGTGTATGTGAATAAAGGAAAATGAGCAATTGACTCTCGCTGGGAAAAATGACTGTGGCTTGCCTTGAATTGTTTGGTTGGATTTATAATTCAAAAGGGAGGAAAGGTAATGGTTTTGATGGATATTCCTCATGGAATTGGTCCTTTGAAGACAAATTGTGTGCATAATTAGTTTTATTCAATGATCATTCGATCAACCCAAACGTGCAAAAAAAAATTTGACATAAAGAACATAAGTATGTTCAGAAAGAAATGATCAGTTCCTTTCTGATTCTTACAAAAAATGTCAAATGAAATAGAATAAGGAAAATCAAAATTGTTATATTTAGTCCAATTCATGAAATCGATAACAATCCATTTTTAAAAAATAACCCTCAAAAATAAATTAACTCCCTCCATCAAGTAGACAGGCCAATAACATTAACAATACAATTGCATCACGCAAGTGACAGTCAAGATCAACAAACTGCACAGATGATGAAAAAGATTGAAGTTTAAATCAATTTGGATTTTGTTTTGGTCACATATCATATGGATTAAATGCCACAACAAAATTTCATTTTGAGTTGCATTCTTCCACCTTGCTGAAAATCGTTCATTGTGTATATATAAAAAAAAATTCTTCTCACGCAGACAACAAAATAGGGCTCTGAAGAACCCAAAAATTCTCTCAATTGGTTGAAAAATCCAGAAAATGGTTTTTGGGTTACCTAACTGCCCCTGTTTCGGAAAAAACTTGTGTCTTGGATTTTTCTAATTCGCCCTGTTTTATTCAGAAAACACATTTTAAAATCATTTGTCAAAACAATTACGTTTTCTAGAAATGTTTCAGCAACCAAATTCAATTTCTGGTGGTTGGATTTTTTATTTGCAGGTTTGGTACAAGTCGCATTAATGTATCAACCACAAATCTGAATTCACTGATTGTGTATTCATGCTTCATAGCATTTGAAACAGAATCACTCCCTGATTGCACTGGCACATGATGAAACAAGTATACACATGGGTGCAACATTAAGTTAGCAATTCTTCTAAGTGTTCAAGGATGTAAGGAGGGTAATCTATTGAAATTGTGCAGAGTAGCAAGAGTCATTGTTTGATTAGAAGTCTTAGTGAATTAAATGTGTTATTGCCAACAAAATGTCGTGCATAAGAAAAGAGAATCTATTTTCCTCACCAAGTCACCAAACATGGTCCCTAAGAACTGAGATTTTCTCCCGAACGGTTAAGAATCTGGGAAAACAGTTTATGGGTTATTAAATTCATCTCGTTCCAAAAAAAACCCATGCCCTGTGTTTTTCATATTTTCTCTGGTTTGCTTTGAAAATTCATTTTAAAGGCGCATGTCTAAACTGGTGTGATTTCTTGCAATGGCGATCCGACAATAAAATTCATTTCTGGCTATGGTGATCTAGTATGTTGTGCGGGATGTGTAGGTCGAGACACCCCGAGTCTTGGATGTTAAGTTACTACACCCATCATATGTTGTGGAGTTGAAGCATGTTTTGAATGAATGCCTGCTCCAAAAATATCAGATCTCTCTACTGACCTATTATTCAACAAATTGGTGTCAAACCATAAACGCACAAGCTTGATAGAATTCAAGTTTTATTTGCAGGTTTATTGAAGCTCGGAGCAACAAAGAAAGAAACACTGGATCTGAACCTTGTTTTCTTTCATTGTTTTCAAACACTCATTTTTAATCATTCTGTCACACCTGTCAAACATTTTTTATGTCAAGAAAACCAAATCTCAATTATCATTATAATTAAGTCAAAGCTAGGATGGTTGCGCAGTCAAGTTTTATTTGCAGGTTGAGATGTGAGATCGAAGCCCGAGACTTGATTGAACCAGCCACTCGAATTGCAGGTTTTTACATTACGCACTTAGCCCTCATTTCATTGTTTTATTCGAGCCTCATTTTATGCATGGACTTTTAATTTTTTTTTTATTCTTTGAGTTTTTTCATAATGTTGACGATCATTTTTTTTTTCAATATTTTGTTTTAAAAATTATATATGTTACATTTTTTTTAATTAAAAATATATACATATATATTTCATTTAAACAAAACAATTTATTAATAAAGAAAATGCATTTGGAATTTTTTTTTTTTTTAAGTTTATTGAAAAATCAAATTGAATTAAATCAAATCATGAAAACAAAAATTAGTTGCAGAATTGCATTCTATAGCTAAATAATTTTTATGATATACTAACAAAACAATTTCTTTTTCTGATCCTCTAGGTCACACGAAGTGTAGGAGGAGAGCATACTTGAGATTTTTTTAATTTTTATTTTGTTAGCATAGTCAAGATTTTATCAATCGATTCCTTTGTAAATTTTGCAAAAATAAAATGAAAAGGCTTGATCTCATACCTTAAATTATCATTCGTGATATTTGCTTGCACTCCTTGTTTTCAATAATTTGTTTTATTTTAAATCTTTCCTACCAAGGGTTAGTAGATGGGTGGTTCTTACAAACATCAAATTTATCCTAAAAACTATAAAAATTTATTTTTATTTTTCCTATCTATCTAAAAACCAATTATTTCTTTCTTTTGAAGCATATTCATGCTTCCAATGAAGCCATTCACAAATTAGAATTTTTGAAATGCTCATATCCAAACTTGAAAAATGTACCTGATTGTTTGTAAGGATATGCAAAATTGACTTGACCTTTCGATTTGCTGCAAGGATCTCTTGAAGAATTGATGAATATTGTGGTGTAACCACTTTTTGATACCATTCCTCAATGTTGTCTATGGGCTGCATTCTAGACCCTTTGTCCATAAATGGTTAGTAAAAACAAAAACAAATAAAATACACTCTAAACTGAAAGCTATTTCCTATGCACATTTCCCTGAAAACAACACCAAAATGTCAAGGCAAATTAATTACCTATCATTTAATTGTCAACCCGAGGGTTTCGTAAAACTTGCGACGCATTCGTGCACTATATATGCTAGAAATTAACTTCCAATTTAGATCAATCCAACTACTGAACCGAATAACGATAAACCAAATTCACCTATTCTAATTCAACAATCGATTCAAAGGAAATTATAGTAGAATGTCTGGAATTGAAATCATAATTGATCACACTTGCAGGACTTGAAATCCTAATCAACCACACTTCCAAGAATTGAAGTCTTAATCTACCAGACTTGCAGGAATTGAAAAGCACACCACTCTTTCAAAAATGAAATTGCATGAAATGAAATCTACTTGAAGGGATCATGTGTGAATTATTAGATTAGGATCCTATGAAATGAATAATAAAAAACCACATGATATGAAATGTAAGCGAAAACAATAATTCTTAACCTCTAGATATGAAAGCAAATAAAAACAATCACTCTTAACCTCTCACACAGGAAAAGATATGAAATAAATAAATCTTAATCTATGAAAGCAAATAAAAACAATCACTCTTAAGCTCTCATACAGGAAAAAATATGAAATAAATAAATCTTAATCTATGAAAACAAATAAAAACAATCACTCTTAACTTCTCACATAGGAAAAGATATGAAATAAATAAATTTTAATCTATGAAAGCAATAAATCTTAATATATGAAAAACAATAAATCTCACACATTATAGATGGTCAATCCAAAAGCATGAGGGATGGAAAGTTGAGAGGCTCCAAATACAAGCATAACCAAATCAAAGTGAACATCACTTATGAGCATGGTGCCAAATCTAAATTCTATATTCAAAACAAGAGCATTTCCCCAACTTTTCACATCTAAAATGATAGGAGAAAACTTCCCCTATTTATAAAAAAAGATGAGAAGATATATCATTAATGAGAGTCGATGAATCTCTCCCTATATCTATAGAGTTACAATCAAAATAGGAAATGATAAGACACATGTCTTCTTAGAGTTTCAATACAAATAGGAAATGATAAGACACATATCCTCATGATCCCATGATCTTCTCCATTCAAATTCGAATTTGGCCTTAGGAGGCCACATAAGGGTCTTTTAGAAGCTTCATTTTGACCTACACATGTCAACAATCTCATCCCATTTGTTAAGTATAAGAATATGCACATTATTTTCTAATTTTTAACCATAAATTCACTTAAAAATGCTAAGAATTAATAAAGTTTGGAAAAACATAAATGTGACCCAGTAATGATAATGATAAGGTAAATGTAATGAAATGGAGGTAAACGTAATGAAATAGAGGTGGAGTGAAGGTGACAATATGAAAATATAAGTGAAAATGTAATGGAAGTGAAGGACAATTTCAAGGCCCAACACCAGGGGTGAGTAAAATTCTTTTGATTGCATGCAAGGTTTTCGTTAGGTGTCGATCATTATCTTTGAATGAGAAACTGATGCTGAATTGGTTAGCCATGACATTCCATTCTACTGTTTGTTTGCATATTTATTCCTGTATATTCCATGCTTGTGGTATTGTACCTAAGGTATGTATGAATAAATGCACCCAGAGTTCCTTTGGTACCCTCTCTTTCTACCATTTCTTTATGCAGTCCTCTAATTGTTTTTTTGGATTTGAGTTTCCTCTATACTTCACTTTCTCATATGGCCGGTCTTCTTCTGGTCTAAACCTCTCACTTATTACTCTCTTAATAGTCTCTCATTCACACAAAGTGCTGTGATGCGCTCTCGACCACCTTGCCGACGTGTATTTTAACGCAATATCTATGATACGAATTTAAACAGGAATGCAACAAATTACAGAGATAATCATAAACATAGATATGCATTGGCAATAATACTTCATTTCATTAATTTAAAATACTGAAATATGCTTACAAACAACAATGGAAATAATCCAGCTAGGGCAATGGTAGCTTATCTCTAAGAAGAGATGTGGCAGCTACATGTCTCTAAACTATGTTACAATGAGGCTTGAAGGCCTATTTATTGTTGAGAAACAATGGAAAACCCTTAACATCGAAAAACGTAACCCTAAAGATGAGATGCCAAACTGTGGGCCCTATTTGGGTAAATTGGTACATCAACTTCCTGGGGTCATAACTTTGGCATACGATCTCCGTTTGACATGTACAATAGCTCGTTAGAAATATCTATCCGAGCACTAAAACTTTGAGAAGAGAAACATTAGTTCAAGGAAACCTGTTGCTCCCAGATTTCCCAAAAAACATCGTTTAGGGCCTCAAAACAGCTCCAGAAGTTCAGGACCCGAAAAATTGCTAAAAATAGTAAATTGTGCTACAATTATAGAAACTGAAAAACTAAAAGAGATAGTTCTGGGGGTCCAAGTGGGATAGATGGGTGGCCACCAACATCCACTTGGATCATTCCTCTCCCCTTAGGAAGCAATGGTCCCCATTGTGTTGAGTTCCTCCATCTGTTGAACTTGGTCCTTGCTGAGTTGTTCTGCAATCTTTGATGTGTCCAGTAATGGTAGGAAGCATGGTCAAGGGCGTTCCACATTGAATGCTCAGTACAAGCAGAGGAATTTTGTGCTCCAAAGCATTGTTTCCCACATCCTTGGTAATGCTGTAAGGACCATGTCAGAGTGGTCTGAGCTTCTAATGGGCTCTTGTAAGGCATTCTTTCTGCAGATGCAACCAGACTTTGTCACACACTTGAAACTTGTGTGGTACTCCTGTGGAGGAGGAGAAGCTATTCCTGTGTTCTTTCATGATCGTCTCCCTCTGCTGCTGCTACTGCGTGGAGGAACCCTTCGCGAGGGTCATGGATGTGTGATGATCTTCTTCTTCTTTTGGGAGCGAACCAGACAAAAAATGAATTTCCTAGTCTGAGAGATGATCTTGTTGCATTTCTTAGCAGAGATCAAAGAGGTGGTGGTAGGTGGGGCTAGCTCCGGTATCCTGTATAATGAATTACCCAAAGTGATAATAACAGCGTGAGGCCTTGACTAATACACAACATGTCACCTCCATAAGTATGGTTGTCCTAATAGTATATCACAAACATCAAGAGGTACAACATCACACAATACCTCATTTGTAAAGGGTTTGATGCTATAGGGCAGGCGACACTACTTGCGAACTCAGAGATCTCGTCCTTGGTGAAGCCATCCGATACTGTACGGCTGCGGGTGTGGTGTAGTAAGTAGGCCCAATCGCTTCACAACCTTTGCTAAAATGAGGTTCTTTTGGCCGCTACTATCGACAATGAATTGCAGCGGTGAACCCTTCACTCACATCTATGATTCTAAAAGACACTCCCCCTCCTCTGGATCTTCGGGCTCATTCTTCTGGATCTTGGCTGATCTAATTCTCACCCTATGAGTGACCTCAGTTGAAGATTTAATAAACAAAGGTATTACAGACTCATGTGCTGGTGTGTGTTCTATGTGATTGAAACAACGGATCGATCAGATTGCCAATACACATACATTTTGAATGGAAAGACAGCAGAGAAATACAGTAAGCAATACTAGACACAAAGAGTTTTTAATAAGGAGTTCACCCTAGTCTCCAGGGCTACATCTCCGGTCCAGCTTCAGTGGTGGCCTTGTTTTATTGTGTCTTTAAGAAGAGAATTACAAATGCAGGGACTCAATATGAGTACTCCTGAAGCAAATTTTGCTCGGTAGGGTGGTTCTTGGGTTCCCCAAGCCACTTGGAGTACACAGACTCTTATTCTTCCAACCTGCTCTGCGACTCTCAGTCTATAGTGGAAAGAGCCAACTGTGATGCTCAATACAGACAGATTCCTCTATGGGAAGGCTTGATTCTTCAAGCTCTTGATGCTCGATGTTGCCTGTGGTCAGCTCGGCCCTCTGTCTCCTCTGTTTGGCTTTACTGCTCTCTGTACTCAGTCCTCCTCTCAGGGTCCATTGTTCACTCTCTCTCTTGGTTGCTTGGACACTTCGATCTGAATCTCTCTTCTGATCTCCTCGTTCACTGTCTCTACTCATGGCTTTAGCCATTCAACCTCTGTGTCTGTTCGTTTCCTTTCCTTCCTGCGTCGATTCGCTTATCACCTGTGGGCTTGGAATTCCATGTTCAGCGTCAGCATAATGCTCAGGAAGTATCCACGTGTCTCCATCGAACTGTGCCAACCCGCTTGTCGATTCGTTGCTTTCTTCACTGTGGCGGTCAACGGATTCGAAATCCTCTTAAATCACGGCTTAATCCACTGTCAATTCCGCTCTGTCTATCGGGCGCGATCTCAGCCATCCGATCTGGGCTCCTCCAGATCCAACGTCATTCGCACGTCGAGCGCAGTTGACTTGCTCGACCGATAATGCGTGATCGTGATGGTTTTTCTCTCTCCTCTGCTGCCACGCGTTGATCTCTGATTGTGATCTCTCTACTTTCTCCAAAACCACTTACCATTCAAGGGCATCTCGATCAAACCGCGAGCTTCCAAGCCGTGGGTCCCACCATCGTACGTTGGCACTTTTTACCTTTTTCCGCCCGCGGTCCCCTGGCTCCAAACATGACCAAGTGCGTAAGCTCTACCATTTCGGCCATGTTTGCCCAGTGATGGCGCTAACGTGCATCGAAAACCAGCTCCTTTTCCTAATCCGGGGCTCCCAGGGGCTATTTTGACCTCTTGCGTAGTCTCCATGGGCCTCGGTCAGTGCGCTTTGATCGAGGTCCTCGTCGTTCCACGTCGGCTGCCATGGCCACTGGTTCAGGGTGTTTTCGACTGTGGTTTGGATTATTCAAGGATTTTTTTGACCTGTTTTAGTCACGGTTCTATGACAATCGTTTATGGATCCGATTCGGATCACGGCCTCCCAACTGAAAAGCTTTTGGACCACCAAAAGTTGGTTTTATTCAAGCATCGACTAAGTGAGGAAACTGCTGTCTCACTTGTCCAATCTCAATCCACTTTGCACTGCTCAGCTTCGAACCTCTAAGCCCAATCCTGAGGGTTTCCACCTGTCCACTGCGCATCGTCCTCACCTTCATGTCCAGCACTGTGTCTTCCTGTAACTCATTAAGGTATTCAGGTAGTAGGTCATCAACAGAAGGTAATTGACTCTGCTCTTCAGGGTCCTCAATCATTGAAGGTTCAAACAACCTCAAACAGTCTGCATTTACCTTTGAGTAGATGTGCATGTAAGCTGGTAGATCAAGGCGAAAAACATTCTCACCAATCTTCTCAAGTATCTTGAGCGGTCCATACCTGATAGGTTTTAGCTTCTTACCTTCACCTTGCATCCTATCCTTACTGATATACAGCCAGACTTGGTCTCCAACTTGAAAACTATGCTCCATGCGATGCTTATCATGCCTAGCCTTGTACTTGGCCTGGCTCTTTTCCAAATGTTCCTATACTGCCTGATGGATCTCCTAGATTTGTTCAATGAACCTAGTTGCCTTGTCCACATCATTGTGTCCATCAACCATGGTATCTTTACCAAAGACAAAATCCAAGGGATACCTTGGTATGAAACCAAAGCAGGTCTCAAAAGGAGATCTCTGTGTAGAAGATATAATAGAAGTGGGTAATCACAATTTCTTTACAATTTCTTCAAAAATTAGATTTACTTGTTAGCCACTATCAAACAAAGTATCAATATTTTTATTTTTGGAAATGACTCAAATATGGAAAAGCTCATGTCTTTTTCTCTCATGTTCTTCATCAATGACAGATTGAGTAGAATTACTAGTAGATGCTTCAGAATTCTTGCCTTTTATACTTGTGGCTGCAATGATTGTTTCATTTCCCGAGTCTGACCCCCAATCTTTTTGAATCGCTGCAGCAGTCTTCTTCTTCTTGGCCTCAGACTTCTTAGGCCTCAGCTCTGGATGCAGAATCCAACAGTTCTCATCATCATGCCCCTCCTTTTTACAGTGAGTGCATGAAGCTTTGCCTCTTTGTGCAGTGTTAGCCTTCCTTGCTTTCCACTTCTGCTTTCTTTTCTCCTTGCTCTTGCGTACAGTGGGTTGGGATGGTCCCCCAACTTCTGGATTTCCATTCTTTCCTCTAGCTTCTAGATGAGTAGCTTGTACAGATACCTCATCTATACTAGTGGGATTAAACATGAGGATGGTATGCCTCATGTAGCTGTGTAGACCACCAATGTACTTCAAAAGAGTTTCTGGTGAGTCTAATGAGATGCCCAACATCAATGCTCTCTTTCTAAATTTTTGAGTATACCCTTGCACACTTTTCCCTTTCAACTGCCGAAGAGTTTGCCAACTCATCATGGCTTGTTGCATGTAGGCCAATGGATAGAACTGCTTTCTGATGGCAGAGACAAAGTCACTCCAGACAGAGATGGTCTTACCATGCTTCTTCACATCAGCTTGGGTTCTGCCTTCCCACCAAACCAAGGCAGTACCTCCTAGGTGTAGGCTTCCCAGCTTAATCTTACTCCTGTCTGAGTCTATGTTTTGTACCCTACAATACACATCAATTTGTCTAATCCAATTGTCCAACTTTTCAGCATTTATCTCTCCATCATATATAGGAAAATCAAATTTAACATCTAACTTAATCAAAAACTCTTTCTTATTATGCACAGGGCTACTAGGAGGTGTAGGAAAGCTTTCTTCTTTTCCCTTTCCTTTAGAGTGGTCATGAGAATGTGATTCACCTTCTTCCTTATCTTGTTTAGAGATTGACAAATCTTCATCCTTATGCTTTCTAAAGTGCCTATACATTTTTTCTACCATAGACTTCATAGCTAGGAAACTTTCTACAAACTGGGGGTCTGGCCCTGTAGAACCTTCTTCTGACATTGTCTTCTGAGAATAGACTCTCCCAATTTCCGGATTAGTTTCCACCAACTCTCCTTCTCCTAATTTGAACTTTGATCTAGTGATCATTCATAGCTAAACCAACACAAGCTTGTCTAACCATACAGCCTAGAGCTCTGATACCACTTGATCTGATTCTCACCCTATGAGTGGCCTCAATTGAAGATTTAATAAACAAAGGTATTATAGACTCATGTGCTGGTGTGTGTTCTGTGTAATTGAAACAATGGATCGATCAGATTGCCAATACACAGACGTTTTGAATGGAAAGACAACAGAGAAATACAGTAAGCAATACTATACACAAACAGTTTTTAATAAGGAGTTCACCCTAGTCTCCAGGGCTACGTCTCCGGTCCAGCATCAGTGGTGGCCTTGTTTTATTGTGTCTTTAAGCAGAGAATTACAACTACAGGGACCCAATATGAGTTCTTTTGAAGTAGATTTTTCTCGGTAGGGTGGTTCTTGGATTCCCCATGCCACTTGGAGTACACAAACTCTTATTCTTCCTACCTGCTCTGCGACTCTCGATCTACAGTGGAAAGAGCCAACTGTGATGCTCAATCTAGACAGATTCCTCTATGGGAATGCTTAATTCTTCAAGCTCTTTGGTTCTCGATGCTGCTTGTGGTCAGCTCGGCCCTCTGTCTCCTCTGCTTGGCTTTACTGCTCTCTATGCTCAGTCCTCCTCTCAGGGTTCACTTTTCACTGTCTCTCTTGGTCGCTTGGACTCTTCGATCTGAATCTCTCTTCTGATCTCCCCGTTCACTATCTCTGCTCATGGATTTAGCCATTCGACCTCCGTTTCGTTCATTTCCTCTCCTTCCTGCGTCGATTCGCCTGTCGCCTGTGGGCTTGGAATTCCCTGTTCAGCATTAGCATAATGCTCAGGAAGTAGCCACGTGTCTCCATCGGAACTGCGCTAGCCCGCTTGTTGATTCATTGCTTTCTCCACCGTGGCAGTCAACAGATTCCAAATCCTCTTAAATCACGGCTTAATCCCCTGTCAATTCCGCTCTGTCTATCGGGCGCAATCTCAGTCGTCCGATATGGGCTCCTCCAGATCCAACATCATTCGCACATTGAGCGCGGTTGACTTGCTCGACTGATAACGCGTGATCGCGGCGATTTTTCTCTCTCCTCTGCTGCCACGCGTCGATCGCTGATTGTGATCGCTTCACTTTCTCCAAAACCACTTACCATTCAAGGGCGTCCCGATCAAACCGCCGGTTTCCAGGCCATGGGTCCCACTGTTGTACGTTGGCACTTTTTACCTTTCTCTACCTACGGTCCCCTGGCTCCCAATGTGACCAAGCGCTTAATCTCTACCATTTCGGCCCTGTTTTCCCAGCGATGCATGTTAGCGCTAACGCACATCAAAAACTAACTCCTTTTCCCAATCCGAGGCTCCCAGGGGCTATTTTGACCTCCTACGCAGTCTCCATGGGCCTTGGTCAGCGCGCTTTGACCGAGGTCCTCGTCGTTCCACACCAGCTGCCATGGCCACTGGTTCAGGGTGTTTTTGACTATGGTTTGGATTCTTGAAGGATTTGTTCGACCTGTTTTAGTCAGGGTTCTATGATAGTCGTTTATGTTGGCATTATGATTCAAGTGTTGTCCTTGATGGCAACTCACTCAGAGGATGGTACAGGTGCTCAGAGGTTGGTACAGGTGATGGCAACTTAATCAGAAGACAGATCTTAGTACAGCATGGCAAGGAAGTTCATATACGCATGTTCGTTAAGCCCAAGTCGCGTGTACACGCTAGTTGGATTCAGAAAAAGTGCGTGTATGTGGAAAAGTACCTTTGGTCCATGGTGGTTAGTCCTTGGAAGTTGTGCCTATGCTTTCGGACCATTGTGTCTCGACGGGCGTGTCGATCCCTAGTTTTGAAGTTGATGGTATTGTGTTACTATGGTTTTGGTGAGCAAGGCCTAAGGCTATATAAGGAGAAGAAGATCATTAGGCAAAATCATCTTTCGACAAGGCTTGGATATCTAAGAGAGAAAGAGATCTGATATGCAGGTTCTGGGTTGCTTGATCTAAGCCAAGGAGAGATCACATCGGTTGATGGAAGACTATATCTAAGGATAGATCGGGATCTAATGATCTGTACGCAGGTTGGCTTCGGTAAAAGCGCGTGTATACGCGGGTTTTGCTCATTGAAGTAGCGTATATCTTTTGAAGCTTGATTTTGGGTTTACAGTGGGGTCTGACTGTTATTGCAGAGTTCTGTAGTCTGCTCTGTGTTCTGGTAACTGGTGATTGACAGGGTTCAGTGGTTCAGTGATTCAAAGTTTGGTTGTTTTATGCTTCAATGATCTTTTGTGGAAATTGAATGAATTGTGGTCTTCAGATTGTAATGTTGTGCTTCAGGAATATCCAAGTCTGAAAATGTATGAAAAGTGATACCTGAAAGAAGGAAGATTGTAGGTCAGCACCTACGTACTAGTATCTTGGCTAGTACAAGAGCAAAGGGGGTTGGAGCTCCCTTCCAAGGAAGTTTGGAGAACGAGAGAAGGTTGTAGCCTTCTGCAGGTTGTAGCCTGCGTACTGGTATAAGGCTGCACCAGTACAAAAGATTGTAAACTGAAGTTTCATTTTAAAGAAAGATAGAGACAACTTGCAGCAGGTGGTTTTCACCCACATTGGGTTTCCACCTTATATCTTGGTGTTCATGTGTGTGACTTTTGATCTGTTCTGTTATACTGCACATGTTTACTGTTAATGTGGTGAATAATGTCCTGATGCACTTAACTGAAGAATAAGCTAACTAAATTGTGAGTTTTCTTCTTATACGCTGTTTTACTTCGTCACAGTAGCGTGTACACGCTGGTTCACTTAACTGAAGTAGCGTATATGTTTCTGAGCATTTAAAAAGTTTGATTGATCTGATAATACTGATTCACCCCCCCTCTCAGTATTATTTCCAACAATTGGTATCAGAGCAGGTCCTTCAGAGAAGCTTGATCGCTTGAAGGTAGATCATTCATCATGAGCAACTACGAGAAAGAAGCATCAATCAGGCCACCGGTTTTTGATGGAACAAATTTCAATTATTGGAAGGTAAGAGTTACTGCATATCTTCAATCTCTTGGTACAGAAGTTTGGAACATTGTAGAAACAGGCTATGCTTTTCCTTCAGCTACTCCTACAGATCCAGCTGAGAAAAAGGCATATGAAACAAATGCAAAAGCAGTCAGTACTCTATTAGGAAGTATATCTCAAACAGAATTCATGAAGGTCATGCACTTCAAATCAGCAAAAGAGATATGGGACAAAATGATCACTAGCTATGAAGGAGATGAACAGGTAAAGCAAGCTAAACTTCAAACTCTCAGGATTCAATATGAGACTCTCAAGATGTATAATGATGAAAGTGTGGCTAATTATTTTCTTCGGGTAGATGAGATTGTTAATTGTATGAAAAATTTGGGTGAAGAAATAAAAGAGACTATAGTAGTTCAAAAGATTCTAAGATCATTATCCCCCAAGTTTGAATCTAAAGTATCTGCAATAGAAGAAAAAGAAAATCTCCGTGTTCTCACTATGTCTCAGCTACATGGAATTCTAACTGCTTATGAAATGAGAAAGGGAGGTCCATCTGACAGAAGGGAAGCTGCTTTTAAGGCATCAGGAAAAGAAGATTACTATGAAGCAAGCCATGTTCCAGAAGAAGAGGAAGAAGAATCAAATTTTGTCAGAAATCTTCAAAGGGGTTCTGGAAGGTTCAGAGGTAAGCTACCTTTCAAATGCTTTGCTTGTGGAAGAGTAGGTCATTATGCTGCAAAATGTCCTTATAAGGATAAAGGAAAAGAACCTGCTAGATGGAACAAGAAACAAAGTGCAAATAAGAAAAGCTACTACACCCATGAAGATAGTGATGGCTTATCAAACAGTGATGAAGATGAACAAGGTAATAAATATAAGCTGTTAATGGCATTTGAAGATGATGATTATGAGGATGCTGTAGATGTGGATAATCTCTATAATGAAATTACTAGACTCAAGAGATGCATAGAAGAAAAGAGTGTGATCATTGATACTTTGCAATTTCAAATTGATGAAAAGGAAAAACATCTTGAAAAACTAGAAGGTGAAATTGTTGGTCTCAGAAAAGAAATTGAGAAAACAAAAGCTATTAATCTTAAGTTTGTCAAAGGATCTGAAACTTTGGATGAGATTATCAATGTGCAGCGGTCTCCTCTAAACAAGACAGGTTTGGGCTATAATGGAGAAACCTCTCAAGCATCCACCTCAAAAAGTTATCTTGATGCAGCAAGAAGAAATGAGCAGAAGAACAATGAAGATAATCAGGTAAAGCAGGGACGAATTACAAACAGAAACTATCAGGGACAATCCTTCTTAAGGGTGAACAAAAGCTACAACCAACCACAGGTAAAATCTTCTCAGTTTGGCTCAAGAATAGATGAAAATAGAAATTACAATCAGTTGGCTGGTAGATTCAATAACCGCAGAAGCTTCTTCAATGGACAATGCTTTTCTTGCCATAACTTTGGTCACAAAGCAGCTCAATGTGTTGCATATAAAACAATCATGACTAGGGAAGCTCAAAAACAAAGAAGTATGACAGGGATTACAAAAAGGACCTATAACAACTTTTCGGTTCTTGAAAATGAAGTTGAATGTTCTATTTGCAATAATTTTGGTCATAAAGACTCTGAATGCAGGAGCAGGTTTCAGGAGAAAAAGGAACAAGCCACGAGCACCAAAACATGGAGAATAAAGGAACCTCAAACAGAAAGATGTGGGATAGCATTTTATGCAGAAGGACAGGAAAATCTATGGTACATTGACAGTGGATGTTCGAAACATATGACAGGTGATAAAGAAAAACTTGAATCTTATTCTACTTTAGAAAAGGGAAAGAAAGTTTCTTTTGGAAATGATACTCCTGCAACTATAAAAGGAAAAGGTATTGCTCCTTTGAAAGAAAAGGTCAAGGCTGGAAATGTTTTGTATGTTGATGGATTGAAGCATAATCTACTAAGTGTCAGCCAGATGTGTGATCAAAAAACCGAGGTTATTTTCAGATCGAATGGATGTCTTGTTCGTGATCTTGATACAGGTAAAACAGTTCTCAAAGGCAAAAGAACTCCAAATAATCTGTACATATTTGAAGAAGGACAACAACAATGCTATCTTAGCAAGGATGAAGAGCACTGGTTATGGCATCGAAGGTTGGGACATCTAAGCTTCTCACAAATAAGGAAAGCATGCAAATATCAGGCAGTTCGCGATCTTCCAGATATCAAAATTCCAGACAACACCATATGCAAATCTTGTCAGTTTGGAAAGCAAACCAGAACTAACTTTCCAGAGAAGGAAGGATCAGCTAGCTTGCCTCTTGAGCTAGTCCATACAGATGTATGTGGTCCATTTAGGAAAAGGACACCTCGAGGAGAAGAATATCTGATATTATTCATTGATGATTTCTCAAGGTTTGTTTGGTTAGGGCTTATGAAGCACAAAGATGAAGCATTCGAAAAATTCAAATCCTTCAAAGCATTGGCTGAAAATGAATCAGGACACAAAATTAAGTGCCTCAGATCTGACAGAGGTGGGGAGTTCACATCAAATGAATTTTTCGATTTCTGCGATGAACATGGGATAAGAAGAGAATTCTCTACAGCTAGAACTCCTCAGCAAAATGGGGTTGTGGAAAGAATGAACAGAACTATCCAACAAATGGCTCGTGCTATGCTCGATGAATCAGGTACTCCTGCAACCTTCTGGGGTGAAGCTGCACATGCTGCTGTTATTATTCTTAACAAAACAAATGTCCGAGTAAACAGCACTCAAACACCTCATGAGCTTTGGAGTGGTAAAACTCCTTCCGTGAAGCACTTCAAAATCTTTGGGAGCAAATGTTATATTAAGAATACTGATGAGCAACTTGGCAAACTTGAACCTAGAGCAGATGAGGGCATTCTTCTTGGTTATTCTCCACATAGCAAAGCATACAAGTGCTACAATAAAAGACTTGGCAGAATTGTTGACAGTATTGATATAGTGGTTGATGAGAAGGGATATATTCCTAGGCAAGTTCATCATGAAGACATTGAAGAAGATGAAGGTTACTCTCAAAGGCGAAATGATGAAGAAGAAGAACCTCAAGAAGAAGAAGAATCTCAAGAAGAACCAGAGGAGCAGACAAGAATAGAAGAGAAGACTCCATCCAGATATGTTCAAAAGAATCATCCAGAAACTCAGATTGTGGGGCAGAAAGAAGCAGGAGTACAAACAAGAAGGACACTTGCAGAAGCTTCAAGCTACTTGGCACTACTCTCCTCCATTGAACCACAAAATGTGAAAGAGGCATGCAAAGATGAATGTTGGGTCAAAGCAATGGATGAAGAACTTGAGCAAATCGAAAAGAACAACACTTGGGAATTAGTTCCTAGACCAAAAGATAAGAATGTAATAGGAACAAAATGGGTCTTCAAGAATAAATTAAATGAAAATGGAGAAGTAATTAGAAACAAGGCCAGACTTGTTTGTAAAGGGTATGCACAGCAAGAAGGAATAGATTTTGAAGAGACCTTTGCTCCTGTGGCAAGACTAGAGGCCATCCGAATGTTCCTTGCTCTCTCAAGCTTTCAAAACTTCAAGGTATTTCAAATGGACGTGAAATCAGCCTTCCTGAATGGAGACTTAGAAGAAGAAGTATATATTGAGCAGCCAGATGGTTTCATTCTTGGGAATGATCCAAACCTTGTATGCAGATTGAAAAAGGCACTCTATGGACTCAAACAAGCTCCAAGGGCTTGGTACTATCGGTTGGACAAATATCTTCACCAACAAGGCTTTTCAAAAGGATCAGCAGATAGCAATCTCTATATAAAAGTTGAAAATAACAAATTGCTAATTCTTGTTGTTTATGTAGATGATATTATTTTTGGCAGCAATGAAGAGACTATGAGTCAAAACTTTGCCTTGGTTATGCAGAAAGAATTCGAAATGTCACTTCTTGGAGAATTGACATATTTTCTTGGATTGCAAATCCAACAAAATGAAGGAGGTATCTTCTTGTCTCAAACCAAATACCTCAAGCAGATCTTGAAGAAGTATGGCATGGAAGAGTCAAAGCCAGTATGTACACCCATGGTTACAGGATGCAGCCTCAGTGCAAATGATGAATCAGCAGCAGTTCACCAACCCACTTATAGATCCATGATTGGGAGTTTGCTTTATTTGACAGGTACTCGACCAGATATTACACATGCAGTAGGAATGGTTGGAAGATTTCAAGCCAACCCAAAGGAAACTCATCTTCAGGCAGTCAAAAGAATCTTCAAATATCTTCAAGGGACCCAAAACTATGGCTTATGGTATCCTAGAAATACAGATCTCACTCTTCATGCTTACACAGATGCAGATTGGGCTGGAAGTGTGGATGATAGGAAAAGCACAAGTGGAGGTGCTTTCTTCATGGGTTCCAGATTAGTATCTTGGTTCAGCAAGAAACAAAGTTCGATTGCCTTATCTACAGCTGAAGCAGAATATGTGGCTGCAGCATCTTGTTGCACACAACTTCTTTGGATGATGCAGACCTTGCAGGACTTTCAAATCACTTGCACTCCACCTGTCTCTATCTTATGTGATAATACAAGTGCAATCAGCATTTCAAAAAATCCAGTCATGCACTCAAAGACCAAGCACATACCAATCAAGTACCATTTTCTTCGGGAACAAGTGCTTGAGCAGAAGGTCAAGTTGGAGTATGTTCCTTCTAAGGAGCAAGTTGCTGATATTCTCACAAAACCACTGCCCAGGGAAACTTTTGAATATCTCAGACAAAAGCTGGGAGTAGTTGATGCTTCATCCTATTGTTGAAGTTTGTTTGTTCTACAGAAAAGTTGGTATACGCAGGTTACGGAAGGTATATACGCGGTTTCATGATGGGCAAGTCGCGTGTATGTTGGACGCTTGTTGCAGTAAGTATATCCGCGTACATACGCTGTTTTATACAGGAAAAATCGCGTATATGAAGTTCTGAACAGCAAGGGAAAACTCTGGAGTTCTGAACAGCAATGGGAATGTCAGAATTCTTCAGGCACAGTTTCAGGGAGTGCAACAGGCACAGGTTCAGGGGGAGCAGCTTAAAAGTCTCATAAAGCATTGTTGGCATTCAGATGTTTTGGTTGTTGGTTTCAGGAGAAGGAGCTCAGAAAGAAATCCTGGTTGCTGATCTAACAAGATGTTTATCAGATGCTGCTGGTGACTTTCCTAAGTCTTGGTCTAGATCTGTTGTCTCTATGTCATGTATCTCTCTTGTCATATCTCTTTTATGGTGTCAAGGTCATGTAACGGCCTATGTTGGTTTCCCCACTATGCCTGGGATGAATGCTGTAATATAATTGGTTGTTTCTGATATGTCCCCTCTTGGTAGGGAGTATGGATGTATGTATTGAGTCTTTTGGTGATAGGACGGTCCCTTATGGTGTATAAGTCTTGGTTCTTGTTGAAGAACATCTTTTGCAGATCTGGCCTACTGTCAGGGGGAGCACAAGTCAGCACAGCCAAGCAGAGGTATCAGCATGTCCTCAGGGGGAGCACAGCCCTTTGCCCTTGATGTCAAAGGGGGAGAGTGACTTGGTGTGGTGGTTGCCATCAAGTCCAAAGGGGGAGATTGTTGGCATTATGATTCAAGTGTTGTCCTTGATGGCAACTCACTCAGAGGATGGTACAGGTGCTCAGAGGTTGGTACAGGTGATGGCAACTTAATCAGAAGACAGATCTTAGTACAACATGCCAAGGAAGTTCATATACGCATGTTCGTTAAGCCCAAGTCGCGTGTACACGCTAGTTGGATTCAGAAAAAGCGCGTGTATGTGGAAAAGTACCTTTGGTCCATGGTGGTTAGTCCTTGGAAGTTGTGCCTATGCTTTCGGACCATTGTGTCTCAATGGGCGTGTCGATCCCTAGTTTTGAAGTTGATGGTATTGTGTTACTATGGTTTTGGTGAGCAAGGCCTAAGGCTATATAAGGAGAAGAAGATCATTAGGCAAAATCATCTTTCGACAAGGCTTGAATATCTAAGAGAGAAAGAGATCTGATATGCAGGTTCTGGGTTGCTTGATCTAAGCCAAGGAGAGATCACATCGGTTGATGGAAGACTAGATCTAAGGATAGATCGGGATCTAATGATCTGTACGCAGGTTGGCTTCGGTAAAAGAGCGTGTATACGCGGGTTTTGCTCATTGAAGTAGCGTATATCTTTTGAAGCTTGATTTTGGGTTTACAGTGGGGTCTGACTGTTATTGCAGAGTTCTGTAGTCTGCTCTGTGTTCTGGTAACTGGTGATTGACAGGGTTCAGTGGTTCAGTGATTCAAAGTTTGGTTGTTTTATGCTTCAATGATCTGTTGTGGAAATTGAATGAATTGTGGTCTTCAGATTGTAATGTTGTGCTTCAGGAATATCCAAGTCTGAAAATGTATGAAAAGTGATACCTGAAAGAAGGAAGATTGTAGGTCAGCACCTACGTACTAGTATCTTGGCTAGTACAAGAGCAAAGGGGGTTGGAGCTCCCTTCCAAGGAAGTTTGGAGAACGAGAGAAGGTTGTAGCCTTCTGCAGGTTGTAGCCTGCGTACTGGTATAAGGCTGCACCAGTACAAAAGATTGTAAACTGAAGTTTCATTTTAAAGAAAGATAGAGACAACTTGCAGCAGGTGGTTTTCACCCACATTGGGTTTCCACCTTATATCTTGGTGTTCATGTGTGTGACTTTTGATCTGTTCTGTTATACTGCACATGTTTACTGTTAATGTGGTGAATAATGTCCTGATGCACTTAACTGAAGAATAAGCTAACTAAATTGTGAGTTTTCTTCTTATACGCTGTTTTACTTCGTCACAGTAGCGTGTACACGCTGGTTCACTTAACTGAAGTAGCGTATATGTTTCTGAGCATTTAAAAAGTTTGATTGATCTGATAATACTGATTCACCCCCCCTCTCAGTATTATTTCCAACAGTTTATGGATCCAATTCGGATCATTGGCAATGGCAATAGTGGCGCTGGGCTCCACATCAATGATCTGCTTCCCTTTGCCATTCCCCTTGTCGGGTTCTGACTTAGGGTCGAAACATGCATCTAATTTTGAAGCCTTCAACTTGGCCACCAACGACTGCTTGGTTCGACACTCACTTGTGTTGTGAGTGGGGCTCTTATGGAACTCACACCACTTTCCTATGTCCTTCTTCGACTTCGATGTTTTTATTTTCTTGTGGCTTCGACAGGTTGTCTTGGGTTACCCCATCTTGGCTTTCTCCTTTGGTCTTTGGATTCACAGATCCAAAGTCTCGCTTCTTCTGTTTGAACTTCTGCTTGATTTTGACAGTGTATCGGTATGCCGTGCTGAGCAAGGAGATTTTCAGGAACTCCATCTCTTTATGGATGTACCTTGTAGGCAGCTGCGACACTTGGGTACCAAATGCAGCTCAGAGTCCTTGATACCCAACTGTGTGCGAAAGGTATGAAAAATGTTTGTGAACTCTGACACATCATGGTCCCTTCCTTGCCACAATGTGGTCCATTTGATGTATTTCTCCTCATAGCTTTTGATAGGGTAATACTGCTCCTTCATGGCATCCTAGAATGAATTCCAAGTGGGTGTGGCTGAAAATAGTGAGCCCATTCTTTCATCTTTCTGCTTACAGTAGGTTTCCCACTAGTCCTTGATGTGAGGGGCTGCTTTCAGAAGAGCGAAAACAATCTTTTCCGAACTCAAAAATTCATGAACAGAAAAATACCCTTCTAGTAGATTTAACCATTTATCTATGGCATCTACATCTATTTGACCCTCGAAGATGGGGATTTCAAAATTAACTTGTACCTTAAAGGGTGTGGCATTTCTAGAATTGCTGTTGGAAGTCGAAGCGTCGCGTTTGGGTAGTCACTGAAGGATTTGGGAAAAGTTGTCCATCATCGCGTTCCTTTGTCGCTCAAGGGCTTCTTCGAGCAAGATTTTGATAGGATCTCCTGCCCCCTTGTCTTTCTTTTCATCTACCATGGGAGGTCGTAAGGATTTGCGAGGCTAGTCTTGCGAAGGTTTGACCAGTTCAAGCCCTAACTCCTTATATCCAAACCTTGTTGGGGACATGCAAAAAAAAATAGAGAAAAAAAGCAGACCGCTCTGATACCATTGATCCGGATTTAAACAGAAACAAAACAAATTATAGAGATAACCATAAACACAGATATGCAGAGGAAATAATACTTCATTTCACTAATGTAAAATACTGAAATATGCTTACAAACAATAATGGAAATAAGCTAGCTAGGGCGATGGTAGCTTATCTTTGAGAAGATATGTGGCAGGTGCATGCCTCTAAACTATGTTACAATGAGGTTCAAAGGCCTATTTATTGTTAAGGAACAATGGAAAACCCTTAACATCCAAAAACCTAACCTTAGAAGATGAAACGCCAAACTGTGGGCTCCGTTTGGGTAAATTGGTACATCAACTTCCCGGGGTCGTAGCTTTGGCATACGATCTCCATTTCACGCATACAATAGAATGTTAGAAATATCTATCTGAGAACTACAAATTTGCGAAGAGGAACATCAGTCCATGGACCCATGTTTCTCCTAGATTTCCCAAAAAACATCGTTTAGGGCCTCAAAACGGCTCCGGAAGTTCAGGACCCGAAAAACTGCTAAAAATAGTAAATTATGCTACAATTACGAAAACTAAAAAACTGAAAGAGACAGTTGTGGGGGTCCAAGTGGGATAAGTGGGTGACCACCAACGTCCACCTGGATCAATCTAATGGCAGGACTTTGTGATATTTCCTTATAGTCCTCTCTACTTTATTCAAAAAAGTTTCTACGGATTCGATGCCATTGAAAGTTGGATAATTGCTTACGTCTGCACCAATCCAGCATACCCTGCATATCTTGGCGTAACTTTTGGTATCTATCTCATATACACCTTGTTTCCATGAATCCCAAGTAGCTTCTGAACCTGCTTCTGAACTCTGTATGCTCCTCCAACTAACCGGTCTTCTTGCTGTGGATTTATGAAGTCCTCTCTTTTCCCTGCAATCAGCTTGTACAAATGATCTAACATTCCTAGCTCATCTCGATCATCCACAGGTTCGATGAACCTTGGTCCTTGACATAGATCTAATAATTGTATTACCTTCATCCCTTCTACCTCAAAAATCATCAACTCTTTCTTCAGATCAAAGATCGTATAGTTCTCATATGCCTAGTCGATACCGAGAAGTGTTGAGTAGGGGTCATTATCGCCCATTATGTCTATTACTTCAAATTCAGTATATGTTTTTACACTTGCCACATCCACTTCTACATTTTCCAACCTTCCAATGGGCAAGATGCAATACTAATTTTTTATCCGTAACTGTATTGGTGAATATTTAAGTTGCGGCTTTTCCAGTGCTTCCCATGTATTTCTAGGTAGAATATTTACCTTTGATCCTAGATGTAACACTGTATCTCTACCTGGGATCCTACGAATTGCCCATCAATTCAAAATTCTCTACTGGTTCTTTTCTTGTTTCGTCATACCCTTCTCGAGTGTCTCTCTGGTAGGTTTGCCGATATTGTGTCCCCCTTTTCTTTGTCCTCTGGAAATACTACTTTCACACCCCTGTGCAAGTCCTATAACAGTTATTCATTATTGACAATCTACACAAATAGACTAAACCATTATTATATTGGTCGAGAGTTACCAGTTGGGCATGAGTCCTATTTCTTGTCTCTTTTTATCTCCGTTAACCCCTCAAATAACTTGGTCACTTCCTGATAGTATTGGTTTTGTTGGGTGGGGTTGTATGACTGCTTTGTTGATACTACTCGAACAATTGAAGATGGGTCTACCATATCTGGATCATCTCCTGTCTTATTACCCCCTCTAGTAACTATATTTATGTTAGTTACAGTAAGTTCTTAAGTCGTTCATGGTTCTCCATTGATCAAATTGCCCCCCTACATCTACTTCTTTCTTCCCATTTTACAATGAGCTCAGGACAATCCTCTGTGGCATGTGCATTGACTCGGCATTGCGAACACCAAGGCCTTCTTGGAAGTGGGAAGTCTTTGGATACATGTCCCCCCTCATCACAATTATAGCATCTTACTACCCCCTTCTCTTCCTCCTCTCATATTTCCTCCCCGTCCTCCACAACCAGATTCATTGATTCTAAATGTGGACCTGTCCAACCGCTCTGCTAAGGAATCTAATGCTCTGCATTGGTTAGTGCGGTGTGTCGTGGATGCGCAGAACTTACAATATTTGTTATTAGGTACATTAGAATACTTTTGCAGTATCATACATACTCGTGGAAAATGTCCGTAGTTCTTACAAACGTCACAGTAGTCTTGCATGTTTTAGCTTCAGAAATCTCCTTGCGATCCCACTCTAGCAAATCCTTCTATTGGAAGGGCTCCTGATGGTCCTGACATACCCCCTGAGTTGTTTTTGCCTCTCAACCTTGGGCATTCAGTAGCCACATGGACTTCCACTAGGCAGTGAGTACACCATACATTGAGTCTTACTATTCTAATTGGTTGTAGGTCTTTTAGTTTTTTTGTCATACTAGTGATTTGGTTTCAGAGCCCAATGATCGATGAGTCTTGCAATCTCATCCCTCCTCAATACTCATGTGGGTATCGTGCCATGGATTCTATGCGCAATTCTTTCTCTAGCGCATCTTGGACAGTTCCAACCTTTTGTTATGTCAACAATGTTCTCATAAGGGGTAGGAGCGCTTTAATGAACCAATCTCTCTGATGGTTGGGATCTATGGTATAGCTCATCTTGCCAATAACATCTTTAAACCTATCCATAAATTCCCAAGTAGTATCCCCTTCCTTTTTCTTGATCTCCCATAGTTTAGACAATCCTTGTTGATCTATTTGTGGCACCTTTAATTCTTGAACGAAACTTCTCTTAATGTCATCCACTGAAGGATTCTAGCTCTATTCTTCCCATTTACTAAACCATATTAAATCCCTTTTTCTTAAGGTGGTCTAAAATCAATCGACTTTACATTATCTAGCGATGGCATGCTTTCCATATTTCTTCACATAGGTACCAATGATTTTCTATGTCTTCATTCTCTCTACCGGCAAACTCAGGATATCTAGTAAAGGACCTTGCCATGTTGACTCGAGCATGTGCTAAGAGCACAAATCCTTGGTTTCTAGGTTGTTGATATCCTTGCAACCGTAGATTACTAATACTGCTAGGCCCACTGCTATTAGACATATTAATACTAGCTCTATATTTCTCATGCACACTGTTTACGCGTATTACTTTAATCAACCTGGAAACAATTTTCTCAGGGATTTTTTAAAGCACGAGGGGAAGGTCGGGGTGAACACTACCTGAACTTTTGAGATTCTACTCCTGAATTCTATATGACGTATCACTTTCGGCAAACAACCTTCTCATCACATCACACATCTATCCTTCTATCTCTTCTTGATCTAGGTGGCTCAAAACACATGCAAAAGTCCAAGAGGGCTCAGAAATGATCAAAATTCAAAGTGTTCAAATTTAAACAAACTCAACATCAAATCAAAGTGCTTGTCACTCTGATTCCAGCAATGTGAATGATACCCAAATCTGAGCACATATGCAGAAGTTAGAGGAAGTCAAAGTTCATGTTTAAATTGGAGAAGTGGCAGGAGAAGATGATGTGGTATAATTCATAGCAAATGGGGAAGTGCCAAATGGTAGACTACCATTGGTCCCGCATTCCACCTATCACCGAAGGCAAACGTCAATGGTTTCAAATCAGCCCTAGGTAAGAAAACTTGCTATGCGATAATCATGTATCGCAAAAGGAAAGTGTTTACGAATCGAACCCTGGTACGAGTCAGGATGAGATGCAATCACATATCACAATCCAAAAGGAGAAGTGCCTTATGCATTGGCCTCCGCTAGAGTCAGGATGCGATGCAATCACATATCAAAATGGCATAGGGGAAGTTCCTTACGAATCGACCCCTGGCAGGATCCAGGTTGCGATGCAATCGCATTTCGCAATTGCAAAGGGGACAGTTCACTACCCCTGGTTAGTTGTACATAGTATATATTTTAATCGGAGTCAACGTTGGGGTCAGCGAGGCTCGAACCCACCTGTTCCATGTGGGAAAGCCCCCACCAGGCGGCCCCATATTAAACGTTACCAACCATCCGTTTACCAAATTTAATGTAATCGCCTCATGCTGCCAACGAAAATGGTTAACGCCATTTTAATACACGGTTAAAGAAAATGCGAAGATTGGTGGGTCTGTAGGATTCGAACCCTAACCACCTTGCCTTCATTCCTCTGCCGTAACTGCTATACCATAGGTGGCAACATTTTTAAGTTCGCTTATGCATCAATATAAAAAAGGCTCCATTTTTCATATGCGGGGAGAGTGCTGAATGAAGAACAAGTGGAGTACCGAGCAGTGGGAAATTTGAAGTGCGGAACCTTGACATAGTTTCAGGAGGTGGAACCATGATGGCACATTTTTTGAGAAATATTCTTAGAAAATATTCTCCAATCGAGTGAGGAATCTAAAATATTCACTAGGAGGTAAAATTTTACAATGTTAGAATGTTATCAAGTTTAGAATCATTTTTCTCATATTTTTGTAGGAAACACAATGGTGAAGTCAAAATCACCATCTGAGTACAAGATTTGTAGATTCCCAATAGAGCAAAATCTTTGAATAATCTTGAGGGAGTCATCTAGATTCCTTGGAGGCTGAAATTCGCCAGAGTCAGAATGCAGCCAACTTTATACTCAAAAGTCTCAAAATCTCGTAAGGATCATGATGTTGAGATCAGATTCGTGATTTGAGTAGTATATCTCCAGTGAGCCCATAGGACAAAATCTTTGGAGAATCATGGGTAATCTAAAATATTCCTATAGGCCCATATTTTGACAGTGTCGAAATTTGACAAATGGATAGTTGATTTAACACCTCTTGATGACATAAATTCAGTGGTGCAGTTAGTTTTTATAGCTGAGCCTTCAATTCTTCAGCCAACTTAAAAGGTGAAGGGACATGAATTAGTCATGTCATGTTTCTCTTCATAGTTGCTGAGATGATGTATTATGTTTTGAGATCCCTGTTTGATGTTATGTTGTGGGATTGATTTTGCCACATTATGTGAGATGTATTTAGCTTTTCATGCTATGTATAGTTGTGGAGATCCCTATGTAACTATGTTGAAGGGATGCTCATTGTCACATTGTGTGAGATCATTTTAGTTTGTCATGTTGAGAGGAAGCCTTATTGAGTGAGAATTCTTGTAAGAGGAACGCTTTGTGGAGATACAAGCCACTCTTGTTTGAGGGCATATGACCTTGCTATGACAAAGTGTTTTCCATGTACATCATCATCATTTCCAACATTATATGAAGTGGACAACCCCATCTTGAAATCGGGCACAGAGACATAGTACACACTGGACGAACTCCATTATCAAATGTCTCGTGTTTGACTTACTGATCATTGTCATGTTTCCTCTTGTTTAAGTAGGCACATGTTGTTCTTCTATGCTCTTTTAAATTAAATTATAACAATGTCACATAAGTAAAATACCTTGATTCCAGTAGTTGAAGGAACCTGGATCAAGTTTGGGATCGGAGCGATCTTCACGCTGATGTGAATTGTGAGCGTGAAAAATGATTGAACGCGCAAGAATGGAGGTTGAAAAAGACATGTATGAGGCCATGCTTAGGATCTCCAAAATGGTGGACATGTTGTATGAATCTTATGATAGATAGGAGAAAGAAAAAGCACAGAATGATGCTCCATCCACACCTTTCAGTGTACATTCATCGCCTTCATCATATTCTCATCATTTGAATGAGGAGATCAACCATAGTCTTCAAGTAGATGACAATGAATTGAAGATGCTTCTATGAGAAGAGAAAGAGGAGAAGCATCAATTACAGCTTTAGTTGCAAGCCACAGAGGTAACCTTGGAAGAATTGAAGCGAAATGACAGAAGCCTTTAAGCAAAGGATGTTGAACTAAGGAGGCTTCTACAAGAAGAGAAAGAGGAGAAGAAAATATTGTAGCTTCAGCTACAAGCCATGAAATATGCCTTGGAGGATTTGAATCTCAACAAAGGTGTTGGGAACGGGTTCCCCCAAGAGTAGTTTGGGGCTAAAAGTGCATGTTTTGGGACAATTTTGTAGTAAAGTTGTAAAGACTCCACATTTTGTGGTCCCAGAGTGCGAAGGTGTTAAAGAGTCATTAAGGGTTGTCTGAAATTATTTGGTAAAGTGTCAAGTCAGCTGTAAAGATCTACCCATGGTCCATGGACCATGGAATTGTATAAAAAGGAGCTAAGTAAGTAAGCTCTAAGTAGTGGAGATAGTTTTCTATAGAATGACTTAGTTTTTGGAAAAGTCTAAGTGTTCTCGGGTCTTAGCGTAGGCAAAGGCTCTATAGCTGAGTGCGCAGAGTCCTAGGGTAGAAGTCTACAACTGAGTGCGCAGACCCTTGCAGCTGTGTGTGCAGGGCGAATAGAGTCTGTACTGAACTGGAGATATCAATAAGAGAAGTATTCTACAATTACTATGTATTTTTCCTCTATTAATGCATTATATTATGTTACGATCTGGGTTTATATTATAATTCTTATTTGATGTGTGAATGTATGTGATTATATCTGTTAATTGAATGCAAGATGGATATTAGCTTACACAATGATAATTGTAATTGAATGGCAGAATAGGTAAACCGTTAAGATAACTTAGGAACTTATGTCATACGTAGTCATAGAGGTGCGTAGGTGCCTGAACAGCTGGTTAGGGTTGCACGAATGTCAGTCATATAGCTTTGTGAAGGTATTGAAGGATGGGATAGAAGGTAGATCGATAAACCCTAAGGTTTATGGACCTGCGTGAAGGCAGGATTAGGGATAATAAATAGACATTGTGACCATCTCAGGGTGCAGAAACTTGGTTCCAGCATCCCCCAATACCACTTTGGGTGTGACTTCGGTCCGCACTTCGCGAGCTGATGCCGAAAGAGCCAGTAGTGTAGGGATTTGTTTGGCTGATTAATGTTGAACCAGGTCAGAGCCCACAAAGCCAACAAATGGTTCCATTGTTGGGACTGAGATTTGCATGAGAGATGTGTGATGTCATATCACTGGAATCCAACTAAGAAAGAGATTGAAGGCCGGTTAGGTACAAAAATCCATGGATTTGCGATGCATGAGAACAGAAATTTGTGACTGATGAAGGAATAGTGGCTAGACAGGTACCTATATATAGAAATCCATGGACCATGAGATCTTTTTATGTTCCTTTCTAGTTGAGCTATATGAGTGGATCGCTAAGCTAGCAGACAACCAAGGAAGGTGGAGGTGTGACGTTCCTATTGTTTGGACCTTGGAATTAGTACGGAGATTGGGAGCTTATGAGGATAAGATTTAATGCATTGTTTATCATTGGCTCAATCATAACATAGGAGGTGTTAGGGCCCAAATCTACCTCAAGCTGAGAAAGGCAGGTCTAGGGTAACATCAAACCACTCTTAACCTGGTAGCTAGCCCTACCATGTCAGGAGAGGCTCTCTCCTTGTCAATCTCAAAGAAAATATGGCGAGTAAGGCTTGAGATGACTGGTATGAATACTAATTTTAGGCTAGGTATATGCTCAGAGGATTTTGATTGATTTTAATGGTTGGTTGCTGGAGCAGATGAGGAAGGCAGCTTTAGGTCCGAGAAATCAACACAGATTTGCAGAGGTTTCTGTGGGGCGAGGTAGGCAAGTGTTTTAGCACTTTGAAATGAGTGTAATGGTGAGTCTAAAGACTGGTGAGGAGTTTTAGAGGGCATGAAAATGTCATGAGTCCTCTTCAGACAATAGAAAACTTGTAAAACTAAATAAACCCTAAGGCAGAGCACTGAAACACCAATGGATTCCACCCTTTAATCTTGATTCATTTAGTTATGCAGAAAAAGAGAGATGATGGCACATATAGACATAAGATAAACTGAATAACAGAGGAGAAAATAATGCTAATTCACATTACCACAAGAATCCCACAAAATGCTGCAAACCTTGATTTATTTCCTTGCCAAACTGCAGAAGTGATTTACAATAGTGCTCAATGCATCCACAAGAGTCCAACCATGACAAATGACTAAGAAAGTACAAGATATAAGAAAAAAACCACCCATGCTAGCCTTTAGGGGTCGAATCCATAAGTTTAGGATCTATTTCAACAAGATCTAAACTAGGAACTGAAAGATAGGCAGTGGAATAGCTTGCCTCTAAAACTATGGAAATTGATTCATTCAGTTCAAAACCACCTATAACTGATGTATCTACCTCCATGAGTCACTTTTTATCATTTTTAAATCATAGTACATGAATTTACATTATATCACATCATGAATCTGACCATAAGAGAGAAAAAGTCAAACTGGAAGAAAACTAGGCGAAATTTTGAGCAAACAGGCAAAATCGACACTTTTTCATTCTATGCGTAGCGCCATTTTTTCTGTGCATAGTGCTTTTTCCAAGCTGATTTTGGAAGGCTTCCTGAGGGCCAAATCATGTGTAGGATAGCTTGTTGGAAAGCCTGGTGAGTCTACTTTTTGGATCAACTTGAATTTTTTGATTTCGAGTCCATTTGCCCCTCCCAAATTGCAATCTCCCAACACTGCTTCCTATGTGGCCAAAAAGTGGTAGAGAGGGCATTTTTTGGGTGTTTTTAGCCCTTTTGGAGACCCAAAACTTGTCAAACTTTCCTATCAATTTTTGAGTATGCATAACTTTTCATGAGGAAACCAAAATTGAAAAGTTTTCTTCAAATGGAGGTCCCCATCAAAAGCGTAGCGCCACCTGCTGGAAAAACCTGTTTTTTCCCTGAAAAATTCAAAAATGCCGCACGCATAATCTATGTTTAAGTGCTATGCTAGGCTAATGAAGCTTCAGCCAAGATCTTGAGCTTATCTTGCTCTTTCTTGCTCCTCAAAGTTCTCCTTAACTTGGCTTTTAGGCTTCTTATCCTTGTTTTACAAATTTTGTTCCAGGCCAAATAGTGATAAGCCATGTGGCACAACATCTTTTTCTCCTTGTTGGCCTTGTCTAGCAACTTCTCAAGGTGGATATTGACTCTTTCCAGACATGATTCTCGGTCGGCCTCTATTTCTTGCTCTAGTGAAGTTAGCTTGATTTTCCTCTTCTTTGCCAACTACCGGTTTTCCCTTATGTTTTGCAACTCCATGATTGCTTTTTTGTCCTCCAATTGCTTGTTCTATTGCTCAAGGTAATTAATGACCCATTTGGCCCTCTCAAGGTCAAGTGATAGGCTTCAAATCTCAGCTTCTTTCTCCTTGATGATCTCATCCTTGAGCTTTGAGCTTTGGGAGGCCAAATTAGTGTCCTCTTTCTCAACCAAAATGAAATCTTTGTCTTGGCCTTCAGAAGGCCCTTCATCATGCAATGGTTGGTTTCCTTTGCCTTGTACCTTCTCTGCTGAAGAAGAAGGAAAAGCCCCTTTCACCCGAGGTGAAGATAGAATTTTCCTATTGTCTGGTGAAGAGAACGATACCCCTTCCACTCCTAGTGGAGATAATACTTGTTTGGTAGCTACAAATAGTCTCCTTGTGCCTTTCTCATAAGTGACAAACACTGGCACACGTATTGGTTCAGTATCATGAACATCTGGTTGGTTTGAAGGCCCTCCTTCCTCATGAAGCACCGATGGAGTCACCTGAGGGCTTTTGAATACCTCATGTGCAATGGAAGTATCCAAAGAAATATTCAGCAAGCTCAGCTGATGCAAAAAAACAATTTTGATCAATGAAAAATGATAAATGCTACTGAACTGTTGAGGAAGAGGTTTCCTTTGCACAAATTCAGCCATATTCTCAATATTTCTGCATATGAAATAGGGGAGGTTCATCATCCTCACTCTAGTAAAGTGCATCGGCAATCTAACATGGTAAGTGTACAAGCGAGAAAACCTCCCTTTACAAGTGAAATATTTGATAATAAGCTTCATGAGTGGAGCATAAGTGTCATGTAAGTATCTGAAAGGAAAGACCCTACTGATTTGCCTTTGATAAGTAGCCTTGATGTAAGGCTCATAATGCTCTTTGCCCACATGCTACCCCTTATTCAATTGTTTCTCCCGTTGCTAGACTTGAGGCCATCCGAATGTTCCTTGCTCTCTCAAGCTTTCAAAAGTTAAAAGTTTTTCAAATGGATGTGAAATCAGCCTTTCTGAATGGGGACTTAGAGGAAGAAGTGTACATTGAGCAACCAGATGGTTTCATCCTTGGGAATGATCCAAATCTTGTATGTAGACTAAAAAAGGCTCTCTATGGTCTTAAACAGTCTCCAAGGGCTTGGTACTACCGTTTGGATAAATATCTTCATCAACAAGGTTTTTCAAAGGGATCAATAGATAGCAATCTTTACATAAAAATTGAAAATGACAAATTGCTAATACTTGTTGTGTATGTAGATGATATTATCTTTGGCAACAATGAAGAAGCTATGAGTCAAAGCTTTGCCTTGGTGATGCAGAAATAATTCGAAATGTCTTTGCTTGGAGAACTGACATATTTTCTTGGTTTGCAAATCCAACAAAATGAAGGTGGTATCTTCTTGTCTCAAACCAAGTATCTCAAGTAGATTTTGAAGAAATATGGCATGGATGATGCAAAACCAGTATGTACCCCCATGGTCACAGGATGCAGCCTCAGTGCAAATGATGAATCAGCAGCAGTGCATCAACCAACCTACAGATCTATGATTGGAAGTCTACTTTATTTGACAAGTACCCGACCAAACATCATGCATGCAGTGTGAATAGTTGGAATATTTCAAGCAAATCCAAAGGAAACTCATCTTCAGGCAGTCAAGAGAATCTTCAAGTACCTTCAAGGAACTCAAAACTATGGCTTATGGTATCCTAGAGATACAAATCTCACACTTCATGCTTAGACAGATGCAGATTGGGCCGGAAGTGTGGATGATAGGAAGAGCACAAGTGGTGGTGCATTCTTTATGGGTTCCAGATTAGTATCTTGGTTCAGCAAGAAACATAGTTCAATTGCTTTATCTACAGCTGAAGCAGAATATGTGGTTGTTGCATCTTGCTGCACTCAACTTCTTTGGATGATGCAAACCTTGCAGGATTTTCAAATCACTTGTACACCACCTATCTCCATCTTATGTGATAATACAAGTGCAATCAGCATTTCAAAGAACCCAATCATGCATTTAAAGACCAAGCACATACTGATCAAGTATCAGTTTCTCCGGGAACAAGTGTTGGAACAAAAGTTCAAATTGGAGTATGTTCCTTCTAAGGAACAAGTTGCTGATATTCTCACCAAACCACTGCCCAGGGAGACATTTGAATACCTCAGACAGAAGCTGGGAGTAGTTGATGCATCATCTTGCTGTTAAATCATGTCTGTTTCAGAGAAAAATGGGTGTATGCGAGTTGAATGAGGAAGATCCACTTACATACACCGATTTATGCAGGTGAAGTCGCGTATATGGAGTTCTGAAGAAAATCAGCAAGGACAGACTCTGGTTGAAGAGAGACCGATATGGGTATGACAGACACCATCTGGCACAGGTTCAGGGGGAGCGGATAATCTTCTAATAATGCATTGTTGGCATTATCTTAGAAGCTTTTGGTTCTAGTTCCCAGCTGTTGTTGGTTTTAGGTGGAGTAGAGGTAGAGGGAGAACAGAAGGAAATCTTGGTTTTGATCTGAAGTGTGATTGACAGATGCTACTGCTATCAGTTATTTGTGACTTTCATAAGTCTTGTTCTAGATATTTCGTCTCTATGTCATGTATCTCTTTTGTGGTATCTCTTTTATGGTGTCAAGGTCATGTAACGACCTACCTTGGTTTCCCCACTATGCCTGGGATGAACATGTAATGAACTTGGTTGTCATATGTAATTTTCTGATGTATCCCCACTTGGTTGGGTGGTGGATGTATGTATTGAGTCTTTTGGTGATAAGAAGGTCTTTTATAATGTATAAGTCATGGTTCTTCTCGAAGAACATCTTTTGTAGATCTTGTTAGGGGGAGCATGGTCAGCACAGCAGGGCAGAAATTTCAGCATGTACTCAGGGGCAGCACAACCCTTTGCCCTTGATGATAAAGGGGGAGATTGACTTCAGGATTTTGGGTTGCCATCAAGTCCAAAGGGGAGATTGTTGGCATTATGGCACAGGGTTGGAGCTATGGCACAGGTGTTGTCCTTGATGGCAACTCTCTTTGGTAACAGATCTCAGTTCAGGCTTCCAGAATGAAGGAAAAGACATATACGCAGGTTCATCTAGACGAAGATGCATATACACGTGGGTTAGACGTTTCAAAGGCGTGTATGCGCATACACACACTTTCATGCAAGGAAAAGCGTGTATATGTTGGAGAACTTACCCTTGGTCCGTGGTAGTTAGTCCTTAGTATTTGAACCTATGGTTTTGGACCATGGTACCTCGTCAGAAGTGTTGATCCCAAGTATTGGGTCCATGGTATTGGTTTATTATGGTTTTGGACTGTGGTATTGTTGAAGGCCTAAAACTATAAAAGAGGAAGGAGATCATGTGGCAAAGGATCATCTGAATTATTATTGAATATCTGTAAAGTGCGAGATCTGAAGTATTGGTGATTAGGGTTGTGGAGCAGATCTGGATCTGAATGAAGGAGGAACCTTAGCGCAAAGAAGGATAAGTTCTATTGATGGGTCATAATCTCTTGGCTTGAATGATAATATCTTTGCATGATTCTGATCTGTTATATGTGGCGCATGCGTGATCTATAAATCTGATAATCTGGGTGAATCAGTGCCTGAATATTTGAAAGAGTGAATTATCTTTTGTAGATCTGTACGTAGGTTCAGTTAAGCTTTGAAGGTGATCGTGTTTTCAACAGTGAGTTCCCCCACCCCTTTCTATAGTTGAGAGTAGGGCACTTGAGCGAGATAGAGGTCCCCATTATAGAGTAGGGCCTTTCTATAGTGGGGGGCATTCATTCACTTAAGAGAGACGCTAAGGCTTGATCCGTAATACTTCGCTAAGTTTGCTTGCAATGGCCGTAGGGCCAATAACCCCGCTGCGATAAATAGCCAGCCGGTCTGGCTAGCCAAGAGGCATAGCAGGAATAGCTGAGCCCAGTCCCTTTAAGGTGCTCGACCATAAGGGAGAGGAGAGGAGAGGGGGCTCGACTGATAAGGAGAGGAGAGGACCTTTAGGGTGCGTAAGCACGCTCGACTAATAAGGACCGGAGGCGCTCGACCAACTTAGAGCTTTCCACGGGCGTTCAACTTGCTGATATATTCAAGGCGCGTATATACGCAGGTTCAGTGAAGGAAAACAACATATACGCAGGTTGTTCCATACTCAAAAGCGTATGCACGCAGGTTTCAGGCTATTAAAGTAGCGTATATATTTTGAGTTGTGATCTTGCTGCTTCTGTTTATTGCTATAGTGTTCTGGGTTCAGATTTGGTGTGTGGTTGCTGTTACTGTGATCTGGGTACAGTTGTCAGAGAAGTGTTTATTTTGATTCAGTTTTTGATTGGTGAGAAGGTGATTGGTTAATGCAGAAATTCTTGATGTTTGATTGATGTTATTTGTGGATCCAGTCTAAAAATTTATGAAACACGGTCCCTGAAAGAAAGAGAAGGTTGTAGCCTTCTGTAGGCCAGCACCTATGTACTAGTATCTTGGCTAGTGCAAGAGCTAAGGGGGTTGTAGCTCCCTTCCAGGAGAAGCTGGAAAACGAGAGAGGGTTGTAGCTCTCTGCAGGTTGCATCCTGCGTACTAGTAAAGGACTGCACTAGTACAATTGTAAAAAGAAGTTTCTAATTGAAGAGAAGATAGAGACGAATTGCAGCAGGTGGTTTTCACCCACATTGGGTTTCCACCTTATATCTTGTGTTCTTGTGTATGATTGTCTTCTGCTCTATTTTTACTGTTCCTGGTTATTGGTTAATTGGTTCTGATACACAGATTAACAATCAACATCTGACAGATAAAGTAAATTATAAGTTTGCATTGTATACGTAGTTTTATTTAGACATATTTGCGTATATACGCGGGTTTAATTAGTTGAAGTAGCGTATATCATTTGAATTTAAAAAAAGAGAATATTTGACTTGATAATATTGATTCACCCCCCTCTCAGTATTATTTCCAACATATCACTTTCACCTTGTTGCATAGTACTGGGGGCATAAGGCGAGCCACCTTGATCTCCATATTTATCTTTAAAAGAATTGATGATGTCTTGTAAAGAAGCAAAACAATATTCAAGAAAATTATGAAACCAATTCAAAGAATCACCCTCTAATGAAAAGGAAAATAGATGCATCTTGACATATTCATGTTTATATTGTGAAGAAAGACAATATCTTATTATTATATGAGTAACCCTGGAGAGATGCTTTCTAGTAGTGGCTGAATCACCACTCGAGAACAAAGGCAATTTATGAATGGCACCTTCTGGCATATCATGGAGAAAGTTAGTAAAATGACATGGGGAAAACAAGTCATCCATGATGACTTGCTTAAAGGGATAAGGAGGGACAAAATGGATTCTAGAGAGAGACCCCTTCTCAAGAAAATCAAGAGATCCAAAAGAAGTGAGCTTCTAGTAGAAATTATTGTAAGAAATGAAAGAAGTGGAGTCACAACTTGAACATGAATCTAGCTCTAAGATCCAAAAGGCAAAAAACTGAAATGTTAGTCAGGGATAAACAGATGGATATCACGGAAGGTTTCTTGTCTGAGAAATAATGGATGAAAAAGTGGAGTCACTACCCAAACAAGAAAATAACCAAAATGTCTAGGTGCTAAAAGTGTAGATAAAATGATTAATGAGATGACAAAAGATAAGGCGATGAAAATATCAAATGATGCCAAGAAATGTTGTGATGATGGGATAAGAAATGATGAAATATTGAGAAGATAAAGATGATTAAGACGAATATCGCAAAGCCAAGGTCCAATAAGTTGGTCCTTGGAAATGACGCCAAAAAATATTGTCGCTGAAAGTGTACACCTAAGGCGCAACGCTCAGAGCAGGGGATGTCATCCTGATCCCTACTCACTCCATTCTAGCTATCTCCTAAAGAAGCTAATGGGGGTAGTCCCTAAAGATAGATGAAAGGTAGAAAACTTGTTGAAGCAAGTTCTAGGAGATCAAAGCACAAGATCACTACCTTTCTAGACCAACTGAATTATAATGAACTGACAAGTGTTTTATTAAATGAGAAATGCATAACTTAACAAGATGAAGCAATTAAGAACAATGAGGCAATAATGAGATCAACAAATATAGACCAATTCCTTAACAATGCTCAATGAAATTTAAGACACTTGTAAATAAATGGATGCTCGAGTCACAATAACAATGCTTCAACAGATTTTAGTGCAAGGTGCAAGACTGATATTCAATGCAAAAGTCTTAAATGAGACAATGTAGATCAAGATTCTTGAAAAATGAAATCCACTAACGATATGACAAATATTCCAAGATCACAATATTGATGAAGCAAAAAGAGATGCTTAATGAAACAATATGTCAATAAATAACATAAGTGTCTCTTTAAATCTAAGCCTTGCTCTTAGGTTAGTGAAGCATTGTCACACCTTTAATTGCTTTACTCAATTATAACACTGTTCATTTTATGAAACAATGTTTAGGAAATGGTTTTGATGATGCAAGCACAATAATTCAAGAAAATGAGATTGCTATTAGTGATTTATGAAGCAAAATGAAACGATGCAATATGAGATGTAATTAGTAAGGAGAGACAAAGGGGCGGTTAATAACTAAACCAAAGTTATCCATTACAAGGCACAAGAGAAAAATAAACAACAATTCTTATCTATGCCTCTTTCTTATCAAATAGGTGTCCAAAAAAAGCCAAATAACCAACTAGAGATGCACCAAACCTTCAATATGCTACTGCCAACAATAAGACAAGCTTGATGTAAGCAATATCAGTCACCCAAAACGACAATACCAAAAGGGCAAGAATCAGATTATGGGATTCTAATAATTGTTATATGACAAATTTTTAGCGTTTATTTTTTGTTACTGATCTCTGATTGCTACACTTCAGATTTGAGTACTTATGACCATGGTGAGGAGGAATTTAATGTTGAACCATCAGCTAGAGGTACTCAAACTAGGGGAATTCTTATCACTACAAAAAAATAATGGAAACCTTGTAAGCCCGTAAATATTTTTGAATAGAGCTAGGATCTATGAGGTTGGATATTCAGTGAAGCTATTACCTGCAAAACCACAAAATTAACTTTTAAAATACATTTGCAAATCCATGACAAAAGCTCTACTTATGGCTAAGATAAAATCAAATCACAACCTTTTCTCACAAAATCAATCAATATTTCAATTAAATTTTAGTTAAATGTTAAGGGAAGATTTCAATTAAGTTATAAAGGGTTTCAGTCCCAATAAATTGTGCAAACAATGAAGCAATCTTCAGGCTTTGAAAGCCTCTTTCTCTATGTGAAAAGACACGCGTCTAGACCCACAGCTAGACATAAATATGTCTCCAAAACAAGGCCTTCTCCAATCTATAAAGGGAAAAGATCTAAATCAGTGAATTTGTATGCCAAACCCCAAAAAATCCCTCAAATCTAAACTGAAATCTCTGCAAAGAAATGACAACGACTTTCTAAAAAAATTTAAATAAATTATATAAGCCACCAAGGAAACTTGAAAAACCCTTCAATTTATTTGAATTTCTTTGCAAATAAAAGGAAACTAGGTTTAGAGCAGTAATTTTAAAAGGAAACCAAACCTTGCAACTAGAACCAAATGCCATTTTGTTTTGTTTTTTTTTCGTTTTGGCCTAGATGTGTTTTAATTTAGAAGCAACAAATTTCAGACCTTAAACAATGATAAAAACCTTCTAAGATGATGGGCATAAGCCTGCAAACAAAAGCAAGGGTTAGCCTTTATACAAGTCCCAACCAAGTGATAAAAATCCTTAGGAATTTATAAATTGTGCTTGCCAAACAACAAGGGTAAGATCATGGCTTCAAATCCCCGTGGCTCCAAAATTTGCCACGAAATTTTTATGCCCAGATAATTTTGAATTTGCATAGAAAAACCTCCCTCAAACCCTCAAAAATTCATCGCTAAGCCTATGGCTAGGTTTCTTTGGGCTAGATGGATCCAAATAGCCCTATGGCCAGTTACCGAGAGCATTAAAAAATGAAACCTGAGCCATAGATATTAAGTACGGCCTCTATGAAATGAATTTTCGTTAATGTATAGAGGCACAAGAGTGTTAAAAGAAATCCCCTCGGTCCCTTCCAAATGGATAGACTACCTCCGTGAAATTGATAAATGATAATTGCACCCCTGCCTCAAAAGATATACGTACACTCTCAATACCTGTGAGAACAAAAATGAAAGGAGATAGATGATAGATGATACATAAAAATATGTGCATACAGAAGGTTAAAGTTTAAAACATATATATACAAAATTTTAAATCTTACAAATATCAAAATAAAATATTTACAATAAAAATAAAAATAAAATAAGGACGCAAGAAATTATATATACATGAAGGAATAATGTAATGAGTTAGTAAAATAATATAAGGTGAAAAGTTGGCATATATAGGTACAAATTAGAGAAACGTTTTTGAAGTTTTGAATGTGAGACAAAAAAAAACTTTAAGAATTAAAAGTTAAATCCAACTAAAAGAAATTTAAACTACAAAATTTAAACTTCAATAATTTTGAAATCCTAAAGCTATTTACAAAATAAATAAATAAAAAATTTACGAACTATTAGATCTATACAAAGGATAGTGAAAATTAACTACATACAAATAAACTACAATATTCACAATGGAATAGATCAAGAGGAATATGAGTCCAACTTTGTTCCCTTGATCTAGTGTTTAATAACTCTAATTAGCAGATCTATCAGATAAGCACAATGATTAAAAATTAAATTAATTAATTAAAAGGAGGTGCTAGCTTGAAACCCTCATGCATCACAAAATGAAAATCTTATGATAAACCCGAAGCTTATTTAGCTGGGCTCTTCAGAAAACACAGATTATGAGTTGGCTGGTCCAGCTGAAAACTTCCCCTAACGCCCAATGATCTGTTGGCATTATGTTTTCTGGTGTGACTGTATGTTACAGATGTTGTACTTGATGGCAACTCCAGTGGTAAGGCTCTCAGTTTGTTGAAAATTAAGAAGGACGCAGGCAATCGGTTCAGAAAGTGCGCCCCCGCGGGTATACCATGCAGAACCCGCGTCCAGGGACGCCGGCCGGCCGTTCAGGGGGTGCGTCCACCCAGTGCACACATTTCAAGGCAGAGAAAAGCACGTGGGGGTTTCTTGTGTGGTATCTAGCCGACGGCTTTGTGTTTCTATGGTGTCGGCTCGTGGTATTGTTCCATGTTTTGGGGAGGAGCTTGCCTATATAAAGCAAAGGAGTTCATTTGGATTGAGAAATTGTCTTGGGTTGAATATCTTATTTGGTGAGATCTAGTCCAGATCTAAGAGGGCGAATCTTCTAATGGACTGTGATCTCTATGGCGCATGATCAGATCTGTAGATCTGACTGTTTGGGTTTGTCCTGAAGTCTTCATATCATTTATATCTGAAGGGTCGCAGGTTCAGTGAAGGGAAAGTGCGTCGGGACGCAGGTACTGTAAAGGGCAAGTGCGCCGAGACGCAGTACAGTAGAGAGAGACCTGCGTGGGGACGCAGGGCAATCAAGGTTCAGGTGCGTCTCTGAAGCAGAAGGACGCGGCGCGATAGTGTTTTCAGGTGCGTCTCTGTAGCAAAAGACGCGGCGCGATAGTATCTTTGAGTGCGTCCCTGAAGCAACAGAACGCAGAGCAGTCAAAGGAACAGTGCGTGGGCACGCAGCGAAGCAGAAGGATATCTGTGTGTGGACGCAGAGTAGCAGAAGGTTAACGGCGTCTGGTCGCAGGCCACAGAAAGAAAAATTGCGTCTCTGTTTTAAGATGTTCTGTTGATTGAATTTCTCTGTTGATAAGGTGTTCTGGGTTAGTTCTGTTATTGCTGATCTGATATCTGTAGTGGTCTATATCTGTTATGTACTTGTTGATCATCTGATGCTTTATGAAAAGAAGTAGGGGGTTGTAGCTCCCTTCCAGGAGTAGACTGGAAAACGAGAAAGAGAGAGAGTTGTAGCTCTCTGCAGGTTGCAGCCTGCGTACTGGTAAAGGACTGCACCAGTACAAAATCTTTGTAAAAGAAGTTTCTAAATTGAAAGAAGATAGAGACATATTGCAGCAGGTGCTTTTCACCCACATTGGGTTTCCACCTTACATCTTGTGTTCTTTGGTGTGACTATCTGTTTTTCATGATCATTATTTTATGGTACTAACATGCAAAAATAATTCAAAGATCAAATAAGGAAGATTTATTAAATTGCTTGATAATACTGATTCACCCCCCCTCTCAGTATTATTTCCAACATGATCTAACTCAATATTTCCCTGCAAAACTCGATCCAGATACATGCTATTACATTCAAAAATTTAAATTATTATTCAAACCCCAGCAACTGAGTAAGACACCTGTACTCAAATCACTCTTTAGAAGTTATCATCAATGGCTTTAGAAAAAAATATTCGTGAAAATAAAACATCTTATAGTACTCCCATGAAGAGTAACACTAGCAAAAATTAACCCCAAAGTCTTTTTTTATTATCCAAAAAAAATTAGACAGGAGCTTTTTGCTTAGCACACAACTTAGAGATCAGATGCATCAACTTACAAATGACTTCCTATTTAAAGATGAATCTTCCAATGTCTAGTTCGAGTGATCCTCATCAAAGAAATATCAAAAATAATTAATTTACCTTAGTCTCGAAACCTTTTAAAATTTAATTTTTTAGGACCGATGAATTTTTCCTTTGGAGAATTTAAATTTACCTAGGACCTAGAATTAATTAAATGTCTAGCTTAGGATTTTAATTAATTTTTGGCCAGAAAATTTGATTAATTAACCTATGAGGGGATAAATTATTTTTCCAACCTGTTGGGTAGCGGAGGTCCTGCGTAAGGGTTTTGGGGCAGAAAGCCCAAGAAGTAAGATTTAGATATTGTAAAAATTCCGCAATATGCGGAGTGCGAAGTATAATAGATTGAGTCAAAGGGTAGTCCGCCTAAAAATAATAAAAAGTAATGTAAATAGAGTCGGCCCTCGCAGAGATCGCGGGCTAGGAAAGGGTATAAATAGAGCGCAGCTCTATGAGGGAAAAGGAGTTCTTTTGGAAAAGAAGATGTAATGGGTTCTTAAAGAAGATAGTCTGAAAGCGTCTGTAAGTCCGAGTCAAGGGTTAGGTAGTAGGTAGAGGCTCTGCAGCTATGTGCGCAGAGGCCTAGAAAGTTTGCAACTGTGTGCGCAAACCCCTGCAGCTGAGTGCGCAGGGTAGATCTGGATGTATTGGTGAAGAATAATAATAAAGATAAGTTTGCTTCTGTAATTCTATATTATCGTGCATCTGTCTTTATGGTTTACCTTTCTATATCTGGTTATGCAAATGTGATGAATGTATGTGAATCTGGGTTCATTTGGTGCGCAAATAAATTATGTTGGTTAAATGTTTGCTTAAAGACCCTGTCGAATAGTTTTGAATCATAATTACTTCCTTCAAATAGAATAGCGCATGAATAAGAAAATTATAATCACCCTGGATCAGCACAAAGTTCAAGCAGCGTGGAGTTATAGAACAGTGCGTGAACCCTCCAGTACACATCTAGACATCCCTAGGGTGCAAAAACCTAGTTCTAGCACCCTCCCCTGCTACCTCAGGTGAGACATCAGTCTGCGCTCCGCGGGTTGTTGCCGAAAGGGCCAGTAGCTGTGAGATTTCTTTGGCTAAATAACTCTTCTGAACCTGGGTCAGGCCCAAACAAGCCAACACAACCCTCAAGACACTTTACATCATGATGTTTATATTTTTTACATCATAAGGAGGAAAACCCATTTGTAATAGACCCTCACAAACTACCTATTTCTGTGACACAAATATAATCTAGCAGACCCAGTAATTTGTAATAAAATAACCTAACCAAATAGTTAGGATTATTCCCAAATCACTTTTACATAGACTCGATCAAGAACACTAGGACTCACCTAAGATTCTAGCAACAAAATCCATTCCATATTTGGGGTAAGAATGAAGGGGAAAACTCTGTCGACCATCTGAGAATGGATCGGTGAGACAAAAAACATCCCAAAATGGAGATCGTCACTAGAAAGATAAGTTTACCTAGGTTGTTACATACATGACACGGGTCTGCTGAAATTATTTACATTATACACATGCAACATGGATTTACATAACATCTTGGAAGTTAGGCTGATGATGATAACTTGGATGGCACAAACACATCGATCAGGTGCTATCCCTTTTGCAAAAAAAGGGGGTGCCCTGCTATGGGTCGTTGAAACATAGTGGTCAACAAGGGCCACTATCCCTAGTATAGGAGCCCTAGACAATTATATTATAGTTTTTTAATATAACAAAGTTGAGTTTTTGAAAATTGTATAAACATTTGTGCACGTGTTGATTTACTCTTGTTTATATTCCATTGTGCAAAGTTGTTGGAAATACTAAGAGGGGGTGAATCAATATTTCTTTTCAATTGTTATGTTTACCAATTAAGATTCTTCACAATTATAATCAGAAAAATAAATAATAAGAATTATATTAGGAACAAGTGAGGACACCAATCCTCTTTTTACAAAAGTTTGAGTACAATGATGTTTGAGGGCTCCAACCCTTCAATCTACCAAACTCCAACCTGTTTCCAATATCCAACTTGGGATTTTATGAGTCTCCAACCTCTAGGGCTCCAACCCTATCCTTCTAAAGGCTCCAACCTTTCTTTTAGAGGCTCTAGCCCCTAGGGCACCACCCCTTTAACTTTTTTATTAAAATGAATAAGTGAATTACAGTAATTTCTCCATAAGTTTGTTCAAGACTTCCAATTTGTTCACTTAAGACTCCTGGCTATCCAATACTTCACTTGTCAAAGATTCCAAAACTGTTAATGCTTCATTTTCCAATTATGCTTTCAATATTGATAATGCTTCACTGTCCAAATATGCTTCCAAGTCTGTCTAAGACTCCTAGTGCTTCACTGTCGAAGACTTTTCACTTCATTGTTCAGAGTCATAAATTATTTATTAGTTCATGCCTCCAAACTTATCACTGTTCCAACCTTCAATTCTTCATGGGTTCATCATTGTCCAAAGGTTTTAAGTTTGAATGATATGTGACTGTTAATGTGAGCTTTATAAAAAATTGTCATAGGTCAACTCCTTGTCATAGGTCCGAAGTTATAGAGAATTCACCAAAAACACCAAGATACAGGAGGTATGCTCCTTATTTGCAAATTTTCTGAACCCTTAGAACAAATATATCCTTTAACTCTAATGAGGTCCAAGCCTATAATCCTGGTCTGAAGTTTTGGCTCCAATCCAAAACAAAAATATGAGATTTGTTGTAGGTATACTCAAGTATGAAGTTTATGATTGAGATAAGAATTTTTATGTTGGAGTTTAAATTTCCTCCATAGGTTCAAGCTTTAGGTATCCTCTACAGTCAGCAGTTCGGACTATCAGCTGATCTGAGTTGTCTAAAATGGAGCTGTCACAGGTCTGTCCAGGCTTCCGTTCAAAGGTATCACCAGAGGAGAATACATCGAAGGTTATGTTTATCTAACCCAGATAGGAGGCAATGTAATCAATATGTATGAAATATGGAGGCTTGACCCAATAAGTCCAAGGAGGTCTTCAATATTTCTAGGAGGAGGTCCTCACAGGTTACCCACTCTTTAGTTTTGACCTTAAAAATTGTCTTCTTGGCCTCTTATAGTTCACAAGCTGTGAACTTATCTTCTTATCTTATCCTCTGAATTAATATTCACCGAATGATGGATGAAAAATAAAGTATTACACTTATATTTATACATATTTTTGATTTGAATGAAGGGACATGTCTTTCGGAGGGAGGTTGAATAGGATAACTAATCTTAGGTTGACTAGGGTAGAGAATAGGATATATTATCTTAAAAAATCAATTTCTCTTAGACTACTCTGAGTTAGAGGCTGAGTGAGGGCTCATTGGAAAGAGGAAAGAGTCCTCTACAAGGTAGTGGAGTAGTCATTGTAACATGATGCTTTCAAGATGTTAAAAAATAATTTTCTTTATAATTTTTCATAAATTTATAGTACAGACCCAGGGGTTGTTAGGATTCTTTATGCATAAGGACATTTGAACTAAGATAAGGGTTATGGAATCTTCATTAGGGTTTCAAGTGTGATCTTCAACAATAATCCATGTTATGACTTTCAATAGTGCTAATATTGACATCAATGACAATTATTGACAAACAATCTCCCCCTTTGTCATTAATGGAAATATTCTCTCTTCCAAAATTTTCTCCCCTTTTGACATCAATGTTAAGTGGGGTGTCCAATTACTCCACCTAACAAGCTGATTCTTGTCATACTACTCCCCCTATCATGTTTCTCGTACCCTTGTCGATGTGTTGTCTTAATGTGATGCAAGAGCAATGACCCCCATCTTTTGGGGAAGATACTCAAATGCTTCTAGTGGTAGGGGTTTTGTGAAGATATCTTCAATTTGTTCCTTTGTATTGACATATTCCAATCTGATATTCTATTTTGCAACTTGTTCTCGGAGAAAGTGGTATTTGATTTGAATATGTTTTGTCTTCGAGTGCATTACCACATTCTTTGAAAGACTAATGGCGTTGGTGTTGTCACAATAGATAATGATTGGTTTATTAATCTCTATGTTGACATATTTCAATGCTTCCTTCATCCACAATATTTGTGTACAACAATCTACTGCAACTATATATTCGGCTTCAGTTGTGGAGAGAGATATAGAATATTGGTTTTTGTTGAGCCAAGATACAAGACAATCTCCCATGAAGAATGCATTTCCGCTAGTACTTTTTCGATTGTCTATGCTTCCAACCCAATCAACATCGGTGTATACTGTCACGGTAAGAGTTGTGCTTTTGGGATACCATAGGCCAAAATTAGGAGTACCTTTCAAATATCTGACAATTCGTTTCACAACCAACAAATGTGATTCCTTAGAAGCTAATTGAAATCTTGCCACCATTCCTACTACTTGCATAATATCAGGTCATGAAGCATTTAAGTATAGAAGAACTCTAATTATTGACTTGTAAAGAGTTGCATCTACTGAAGGGGATTTATTATCTTTATTTAATTTGCAATATGTAGTCATTGGTGTGCTCATAGGAGCACATTCTTCCATCCCATATCTCTTAAGCATGTCTTTAAGATATTTTGGATATGAACATACTTGCTTTAGTTTGAGTTACTTGTAGTCCAAGGAAGTAAGATAATTCACCAATCATAGACATTTCAAATTCCTTCCACATATTTTGAGCAAATTCATCACTCATCTCATCATTGTTGCTAGCAAAAAGCACATCATCAACATATACAAGAGTGATTAATAATTTATCCTTGTCCACTTTCATGTACAGATTACTTCCTGCCACACCCTTTTCAAAACCTTGTTGTTGTAGATAATTATTCAATCTTGTGTACCAAGCTCTAGGAGCTTGTTTCAATACATATAATGCATTTTTAACTTACATACGAAGTCTTTTCCTTCTCCTAGATCAGACCCTTCCGGTTGCTCCATGTAGACTTCTTCCTTTAGGTCACCATTAAGAAATTATGATTTCATGTCCATTTGATAGACTTTGAACCCTTTTGAACAAGAAAATGCCAAAAACATTATTATAGATTCCAATCAAGCTACGGGGGAAAAAGTGCCTTCAAAGTTAATTCCTTCAAGTTGTGAGTATCCTTTACAAACAAGCCTTGCCTTATTTTTGATGATTTGTCCATCTTGGTTCATTTTGTTTTTGAACACTCACTTGGTTCCAATAATATTTTTACCTTTTGGATGACGTACAAGTTCCCATGTTTCATTCTTTTTGATTTGAAAAATTTCTTCTTTCATAGCATTCACCCAATGAGGGTCCTTACTGGCTTGAGCAAAGTATATTGGTTCTACCATGGATAGTAAGGAAACATTATATTTTCTTGGTGTATTTGTCATATTTCTTCGGGTTTGTATTACATCATCTGCATTCCCAATAATATGTTCTTCTGGATGGTGTTTTTGAACAAATTTCACTTTTGATGGAGTTTGAGATGGTTCCTTTTGATTTTCTTGATCCTCTTCTTCCTTTGTTGTATCTTCTTCAGATTATTCAAGAATAGAATCTTCTTCACAGAATTCAATTTCCTTTTCTGGAAGCGTCTCGTCGATATTTACATCAATGCTTTCTACTATATTTCGTAATCGATTATTGTCACATTTGTATGTTTGCACCTTGTAGAATATCCTAGAAATATTCCTTCATCAACATGAGAATCAAACTTGCCTGGTGAGTCATCATTGATCTTCATAAAGAATTTACTTCCAAAAATTCTAAAATCTTTTACTGAAGCAAGTCTTCCTTTCCATAATTCATATGAAGTTTTGTCATTATTTGGTCTTAGTTGGGCTCTATTCAAGGTATACATTGCCACCCCAACTTCTCCTCTCAAAACCTTGGCTTGCAAATCAACTTCTAGTAACATTGTTCTCACCATTTCTTGCATAGTTCTATTTCTTCTTTCCACTACTCCATTTTGTTTAGGAGTTCTAGCTATGGAAAGTTATCTTTTTATTCCATGTATTTCACAGAAATCATTGAATTCCTTTCAAGTAAATTCTCCTCCTTTATTTGTTCTAAGACACTTGATTTTTTATTCTTTTTTACTTTCCACAAGAGCTTTGAAATTCTTAAAACATTCAAAATATTAAGATTTAAATTTTATAAAGAGCACCCACATCAGTCTACTATAGTCATCTACAAATAGATAAAAGTACCTTTCACCTTGTAATGTTGGAATTTTGGTTGGTCCACATAAATTTGCATGTATGATCTCCAAAGTTTTTAATGTTGAGACTTCCTTGGTCTCGAAGCATGTTCTAGTTTGCTTTCCACATTAACATGGGCCACACACAACCTGTTATGACTTTATAATTTTTGGAATGACCCTCACTGCACTTGTTTTGCTGATATTAACCAAGTTTTGAAAGTTTAGATGTCCCAATCGATTGTGCCATAACCAACTTTCATTTGCTTGACCCATATAACATTTTTATTCTTGAATTTTACATAAAATGTATACATTATCTAGTGTTCTCACTCCTTTTCCCATAAGTTCTCCTAAAGATTATTTTCTTATCTCACAACCTTTAGTACTAAAGATAACATTATGTCCTTGGTCATAAATCTGGCTAATTCTTAGAAGATTTTGTTTGAGTCCTTCTACCAGTAGTGAATTTTGTGTTTTTCCCTTTCCATTAACAAGAGAAACAGTCTCTTTTCTAACATTTTTAGTAGATCCACTTCCAAAGGATACATTTCTAGCCTTTTTGTTTAATGCGATAAACTTATTTTGGTCACTTGTCACGTGTCTTCAACATCCACTATCCACAAACCATTGATTTCCATCACTTTGTGCACATAAAGCTAGGTGACATTTATCTGTAGTGGGTTCCTCCTTCAACTCTTCCCTTTTTGATATAAATGGACAATTTTGTGTATCATGGCCAAAACCATTGCATTTTGAACATGCTAGGTCATACTTAGCCAAAGGATGAAAAGAATTATAGGTCTTGATTTCAACTTGTTCTTTTGAGCTAAGTGGCTTGCTCTGATAATTGGCCCTATATCTCCTTGAGCTATTATCCTTATAATCCTTGCAATCCTTAGCTTGATGACCAAAATTTTTACAATAGAAACAACAACCAAGAAAGATAGCTTGATACTTGTTAGAATAGCCTTGACTTGATGTAACATTCTTTTTTGGAGATAACTTTCCTTCATTGCTTGGGTTGTTGTAAGTGGATATTTGTTCTTGGTGGAATGACTTCTTCTCTTTTAGATGATTACAAAGGATGTTAGCATAGCTTCTTTGGGTTTCTTCATTGGCATTCTTCTTCAAACTTGATGATTCACGTTTGAAACCAATTCCAGTCTTATCATGTTGTGATATTTGAGTATTAAGGATTTTATCAAGAGTTTGAGAGCTTTTCCAGCTCTAATTAACCTGATTCAACTCTTTCTTTAGAAAGACAATTTCAACTTCACATTACTCACATATTTTTGCTCTTTCTTTTAGCTTGTTGTTGAAAATTTATTCCTTCCTTTTTGCTTTTTCCTTTTCTATTTTGAGAGAAATGATATTCTTCCTCAATTTCTCATTTTCTTCAATAACACCCATTAGTAATTCAGCTACTTTTCCTTCATCTTCTTTTTCTGAATCATTATCATTTGTAAACACCATGAACAATACTTCACTACTTCCAACATTGTCATCCTCTTCTTCAGATTCATTGTTATGGCTTTTGAGTAGAAAGGTACTTTTAGTTTATTTTTTCTTTGTAATCACGAATTTTTCTTCATTGAAGTCAAGTTGTTTGGAGAATAAATTCTTCTTATTTGACTCGATGTTCTTGAAAATCCTATTTTTATATTCATCTTCATCATCACTATCATGTTTATGAGGACAGTTTTTAACATAATGTCCTATTCTACTACACGTAAAACAAATGAGAGGATATTTAGCTTTGAGTTTAGACCCTTTCCTTAGTTTCTTCATGAATTGTGCTATTCTGTTTCATTATTGGAATCATCACTGCTATAATTATTTCATTTATTCATTGTTCTTTAATCCTTGAATGTTGCTTCCTTAGAGTTTTGGACTTATTTTCTCATTTCATACGCAATGCGAATCCCATGAAGTTTGTCCTTTTTTAGGTCATCAAAGTCCTTCATTTCTTTTATGGAACTGACTTTGGAATCAGAATGTTCTAGAAGTGATCTTAAAACCTTTTGGACAACTATGATTTCTTCAACAGTTTCTACTAGACCCTTGAGTGAGTTGACAACTTCATCCACTCAGAGGAAAAAGGCTGCAATGTCTTCTTCGTCATCAATTTTAAGACTCTCAAATTGTCTTCTATGAGTTTGAATTTTTTCCTTCTTGACCTTGGAGTCTCCATCATAGATACTAATAATCTTGTCCCACGTTTCCTTGGCAGATTCACAGTTCATAACCTTTGTAAATTCTGAATCATAAATTCCATGCGTTATGGAATTTAGTGCTTTGGCATTCTCTATATAAATTTTCCATCCATCTAGATCAGTTGGTGGAGGAGATGGAACTTTATACCCATGTTGAACTGATTTCCATACTTCTGGCTCAAGAGACATTAAATAAAATGTCATCCTATGTTTCCAAAAGGAAAAATTTTCTCCATCAAATTGATGGATTTTTCGTAAATCCTTACTGGCCATTGTGACTAAGAATCTTTCTTCCAGCTATTAGGCTGATTATGAAGAAGTTGGCTCTGAAACCAATTTTTGGAAATACTGAGAGGGGGGTGAATCAATATTTATTTTCAATTTTTATGTTTATGAGTTAAGATTCTTCATAATTATAATTAGAAAAATAAATAATAGGAATTATATTAGGAACAAGTGAGGACACCAATCCTCTTTTTACAAAAGTTTGAGTACAATGGTATTTGAGGGCTCCAACCCTTCAATCTACTATGTTCCAACCTGTTTCCAAGCTCCAACTTGGGCTTTAATGAAGCTCCAACTTGGGATTTAATGAAGCTCCAACTTGGGCTTTTATGAGGCTCCAAACTCTACGGATCCAACCCTATCCTTCTTAAGCCTCCAACCTTGTTTTTATAGGCTCTGTTATGAAACAAGCTCACAAAAAGATAGAAAAGATAGATCAACGCCTTAGAATTCAGCCTCTTCGAGGGGGCAACCTCCTTTACATTACATAAATGAACAATTATTGGATGATTCAAATGACAAAACCTCCCTTCGATATATAGGAGTCTAAGGGGTTACAATATAACCAAGCCGACCTAACAATAATAATATAAGGGCACACAAATAACAATAGAGGGATTCTATGGGGCACAGTAATAAAAATATGGGGACAATAGGGGCACAACAATATTAATAAGGGATACAACTACAATATTAATGGGGGCATCACTAGTATTATAGGGACCTAACATGCCCCTCTCCTTCAAAAAAGTGTTGTCCTCAACGCTTGAGTAGTTCTGGATGCTTCTGTATAAAATTCTCATCCTCCCATGTGGAATCTTTAGCAGATAAGTTCTTCCACTTGATGAGATACTCTGAAATGGATCAATTTTGTAGTTGTCGAGTTCTTGTTTCTATGACTGCTTCCAGTTCCAATATAATTTTTCCTTCCTCGTCAAGTTCTGGAAATTTTGTTTGAACTAGGAGCTTGTCGCCTATAACCTTCTTTAAACATGAAACATGGAAAACTGGGTGCACTTGAGAAGCTACAGGAAGCTTCAATTTGTATGCCATAGTACCAATCTTTTGCAACACCTTGTATGGACCATAATACTTTGGTGAAATTTTTTTATCCTTCTTAGCTTGCTTGAGGGACATTTGTTTATATGGTTGTAGCCATAGGAATACCCAATCACCTACATCAAAACTTCTTTCACTGTGATGTTGATCTGCCTGTTGTTTCATTCTATTCTGCGCCAACACGAGGTTATCCTTTAAGAGTTGGAGAACTTGTTGTTGATGCTCGATGTGATGTTCCACTGCTTGAACCTTAGAATTTTCTCTTAAATATGATGTGATGGATGGTGGCTGATATCCATAAAGTGCCATAAATGGGGTCATTTTTGTTGCAGTATGGAAGGAAGTGTTATACCACCATTCAACCAGAGGCAACCATTTGACCCATTGTGTCTGTTTATCAGATACAAAGCAACGAAGATATCCTTCCAAACATTTGTTTACTATCTCCATTTGCCCATCAGATTGAGGATGATAAGATGAGCTATGAGCTAACTGAGTACCAAGACAAGAAAATAATTCTGTCCAAAAATCTCCCGTAAAAATGGTATCTCTGTCACTTACAATAATTTTTGGGTTTCCATGTAGCTTTTGAATTGTTTCCATAAATGTCGTAGAAATTGTACTGGCTTTAAATGGATGTGATAATGCACAAAAGTGTGCATACTTGGTAAGTCTGTCAACTACCACCATGATGACACTCTTTCCCTCAGACTTGGGTAAACCTGTGATAAAATCCATTGAAACCTCCTCCCAACGTTGGCTTGGAATGGATAAAGGTTGTAATAGACCTGGTGTCTTAATTGTTTCAGCTTTATTTTGTTGGCATACCAAACATTCCGCCACAAACTTTTGAATATCCGATTTAAGGCCATCCCAAAAAAATTCCTTTTTAACCCTGTGGTAAGTTTTTAAAAATCTTGAGTGCCCTCCTAAGGGAGAAGCATGCAATTCCAGAAGAATCTTTTGTTTGAGTTGGGAATTCTTACAGAGGTATAAGCAATCTTTGTACCATAACGAATCATTTTTCCAGCTAAATGTATCATATGTATTGGAATCTTGTTGTAACTTTCGAATATGTTCCCACACTTCTTCATCATTCTTCCATTCCTCCCTTGCTTCATTTATCCAATCTGGTTGGATAATAGAAATGGCACACAACAATGCTTCCACATCCTCATCCTTTCTTGAGAGTGCATCTGCCACAACATTTTGCTTCCCTTTTTTGTATATGATTTCAAAGCCAAAACCCAACATCTTTGTGACCCATTTTTGTTGTTCTTCAGAGGATAATCTTTGTTCTAAAAAGTATTTAAGGCTATCATGATCCATTTTTACCTTGAAGTGTCTTCCCCTTAGGTAGGGTCGCCATTTCTTAAGTGCATGTAGTATTTCCAACATTTCCTTCTCATAAATAGCTTTGTGTAAATACTTTCCCTTGATTGGACGACTTTCGAAAGCAATGGGTCTTTCATCTTGCATTAAAACAACACCAATTCCATTTCTAGAAGCATCACATTCCAGAATAAAGGTTTTTGTGAAGTCTGGTGTAGCTAAGACCGGTGCTTGGCACATTGCCTCTTTAAGATCTTCAAAGGCCTTTGTTGCTTCTGGAGTCCATGAAAATGCATATTTCTTCAAAAATGTTGTTAGAGGTGCTGCTATTTTCCCATAATTCTTAACAAACTTGCGATAATACCCTATCAACCCGAGAAATCCTTGCAAATGCTTTATGGATGTGGGGATTTCCCATTCCTTAATGGCTTTAATTTTGCTAGGGTTTACCTTAACTCCTTCATGAGATACAATATGACCCAGATATTCCACCTCTTGTACCCCAAAGAAACATTTGGATCTTTTTGCATATAATTGTTTCTCCTCCAATAGTTGTAGCACCCTGTCAACGTGTTCAACATGATCCTTCCAAGACTTGCTATAGATTAATATATCATCAAAAATACTAACACAAATTTTCTAAGGGTTTGAAATTGGAATTCATCAAACCTTGAAATGTAGAAGGTGCATTGGTAAGGCCAAAAGGCATGACCAAAAACTCATAGTGACCCTCATGAGTTCTAAATGCTGTTTTTAGAATGTCTTGAGTCTTCATTCTGATTTGATGATATCCTGAACGAAGATCTAACTTGGTGAAGTAAATTGATCCATGCAATTCATCAATGATGGGAATGGGAAACTTATCTTTAATAGTGAGCTTGTTGAGCTCCCTATAATCCGAACACATGCGCCATGATCCATTCTTCTTATGCACCAATACTACTGGAGCAGAGAAAGAACTTTGGCTAGGTTGAATTATACCAGCCTCAAGCATTTCTGCAACCATACGTTCAATTTCACTCTTTTGGTCATAGGGATATCTGTACGACCTAATGTTTGGAGGAACACTTCCAGGAATCAAATGAATAGCATGATCATGATCACGAATAGGTGGGAGACCTTTGTAAATACCTTGGAATGATTGTCCAAGACTTCTTGGAGATCTGGAGCAATAAATGAATTCGATGTGGAAACATCTAGCGAACATAATTGTGCAATTACACCTCGTTGTTCCTTTTTTAGAAGCTTTGTCATACCGTTAGAGCTTATTATCTTTCCTAGTTTCCCTACAATACCCCTTAATTCAACTTCCTTTCCTTCCACATAAAATTTCATGAAAAGTTCTTGAAAGTTAAAAGCTATTGTACCCAAGGATTGTAGCCATTGGACTCCTAGTACAACATCAACATCTCCCATTGGAATGGAAAGCATTGGGCTTTTCAATACATATTCTCCCATGGATAGCTTGATATTATGGCACTTTCCAGGGCAATTTATCGTTCCTCCATTTTCAACCAAAACTTGACACTCTGGTGCTGGATATAGGAAGCAATTCAATTCTTTTGCTATCTTACAATGAATAAAATTGTGGGTACTTCCTGAATCAATCAACACTATTACCTTTTTCTTCTTGATTTGTCCTTCTATCTTGATGGTTTGAGGAGTGGTAATTCCAGCCAATGCATTACAAGATATGGTAGGATTCATTTCTTCTTTATCTAGGCTTTGTTCCTGGAGTATATCCTCTTCTTTTGACCTTTCTTGCTCCTTTTCTTCTTCCTCTTCACAATCTATGTAGAATAATTTCTTCTTAGCACACTTATGACCTTTAGTGTATTTGCTATCACAACTGTAACAAAGCCCCTTTGCTCTTTTTTCTTCCAATTTTTGTGGTGTCAACCTTATAGGTTGTGGAAGGCTAGGGGCAACAACACTTCCATCTTTATAGTTGTGAGTGGTATGCTTCCTGGTTGCCATAATTTTGCTTTCCATTTTTCTGGCTAACCTGAATGCCTTCTCTAATGAATCAGGTTCCCAAAGGCAAACATCATGTTGGATATTATCCTTTAAAGTCCCTATGAACACATCAATCCTATGCTCCTCTGGAATATTTTTTACCCTTATGTTCAATTTTTGGAACTCCTCAATGTGCTCCATTATTGAACCCTTTTGTTTGAGACTTATCAATTGGCGAAAAAAAGTGTTGCTTTTTGTATCCTCATAATGTGTTGTCAATTCTTCCGTAAAAATTGCCCAAGTGATAATTTGTTTACGAGAGCAAAGCCATTGATACCATACAAACTGATTTGGTTCCAAATATAAAGTTGCAATACGTACCTTTTGTGTGTTTTGCACATTATTGAGATCGAAAAATTGCTCCATTTGTAATATCCATGTTGCAGGATGCTTGCCATCAAACTTCCTCATATCAATTTTTGGAATATGGTGGGTCTTCGATCCAACATTAGAGTCTATGGAATCATGATTAACATTTCTTTTGTTCTCATCATGAGTTTCCTTTACTACCCTTTCACCATTAGTGACCGTTTCTTGTAGCAATTTATTCATATTTATCTTCAATTCTTCCATCTTATCATCCATGCCATCTATTTTAGCATCCATGCCATTCATCTTAGCTTCCATGCCATCCATCTTAGCTTCTACACCTTTCTTTAAACAATCCATCTTAGCTTCTACACCTTTCTTTAAACCATCCATCTTAGCTTCTACATCCTTTTTTAAACCATCCATCTTAGATTCTATTGCTTTTTGTGCATGTGACACTTGTTGCACTTGGTCTCGTAATTTTGATATATCATGTTGCATTTCTTCCTCTTCTTCATGAGTCATGCTAGAGCTTTCAGGTTGCTTACTAGGTGTTTGCATTTTCTTTCCTCAAGGCATCAATTATTGATAATAATTCTTTACTATGCCCTTTGAATTCCTTCAAACTAATTTTTCAAAGCAAGCTTATGCAAAAATTTAAAAAAACTACACACCTTTTTTCACTTTGTAGGAGCTTGATATTGAATCTGATGTATCTCTGTAATTTTGGATCATCCAGTTCTGAAATTGCGACCTATAGTAGCCCTCTGTGTCCTCTTTCCAATGCCACTAGTCTAATCCAAATTAGATTCTCCAAGGAAGCGTTATGCACAATCTCCCAAGATGACCTGATTATAGACCTTTCCAGAAGAGCGAACTTGTATGAAATGCCACGTGTCACTGTTTCAACCTTTGGCTCTGAAAATATATACAAGAAACTAAAATCTGTCCTCTTTCTGTACCTTCTAACAAAATTTCAATACGATGCTCAGAGAGAAATTTATGACAATTTTCCCCAGGTCACCTGTTTGGAATGTAATTCAAGATTCTACAAAAAGACCAACTTCCTCAGATCATATCTCCATAAATATAGATTGAAAAGCTTTTAAATTCGAACCCCAGGTTCAGTATGACTTCGTCTCAAATGGGTTTTTTTTTCACTTCTGAAACGTCACAGAAAAAAGTTATAGTGAAAATGCCACGATGACCTATTTGGAGCAGCGAAACCCTAGAATCCAAAGCTCTGATTCCAAATGTTATGAAACCAGCTCACGAAAAGATAGAAAATATAGATCAACGCCTTAGAATTCAGCCTCTTCGAGGGGGCAACCTCCTTTACATTACATAAATGAACAATTCTTGGATGATTCAAATGATAAAACCTCCTTTCTATATATAGGAGTCTAAGGGGTCACAATACAACCAAGCCGACCTAACAATAATAATATAAGGACACACAAATAACAATAGAGGGATTCTATGGGGCACAATAATAAAAATATGGGGACAATGGGGGCACAACAATATTAATAAGGGATACAACTACAATATTAATGGGGGCATCACTAGTATTATAGGGACCTAACAGGCTCAAACCCTTAGGGCATCAAACCTTTAACTTTTTTAATAAAATGAATAAGTGAATTACATTAATTCATCCAAAAGTTTGCTCCAGACTTCCAATTTGTTCATTGAAGACTCTTGACTGTCCAATACTTTATTTGTCAAAGATTCCAAAACTGCTAATGCTTCGCTGTCCATGTATGCTTTCAAGAATCCTAATGCTTCATTATCCAAATATGCTTCCAAGATTGTCCGAGACTCCTTGTGCTTCATTGTCCAAGACTTTTCACTTTACTATTCATAATAATAGATTATTTATTAGTTCATGCCTCCAAACTTATCACTATTCCAACCTTCAATTCTTCATGGGTTCATCACTGTCTAGAGGTTTTAAGTCTGAATGATAGGTGAATATTGATGTGAGCTTTATAAACAACTGTCACAGATCAACTCCTTGTCATAGGTCTGAAGGTATAGAGACTTCACCAAAAACACTGAGCTAGAGGAGGTCTTCTCCTTCTTTACAAAGGTTACAAACCCTTAGAACAAATATATCCTTTAATTCTAATGAGATTCGAGCCTACAATCTTGGTCCAAAGTTCTGGGCTTCAATACAAAATAGAAATCTGAGATTTGTTGTAGGTATACTCAGGTCCAAGGTTTATGGCTGAGATAGGAAGCTATCTATCCGAGTTTAAATGTCCTCCACAATTTCAAGCTTCAAGTATCCTCTACTATCAGCAGTTCGAACTATCAGCAAATCTAAGATGTTCAAAAGGGAGTTGTCACAACTCTATTCAGGCTTGAATTCAAAAGTATCACCACAGAAGAATACAATGAAGGTTATGTTGCTCTAACCGAGATCTGAGGCACTATAATCAATCAGTATGAAATAAGGAGGCTTGACCTAACAAGTCCGAGGAGGTCTTCAATATTTCTAGGCCGAGGTCTTCACATGTTACCCACTCTTCAGTTTTTTCCTTAAATGTTGTCTTCTTGGCCTCTTATAGTTCACGAGCTGTGAAATTATATTCTTGTCTTATCCTATCACTGAATGATGGATTAAAAATGAAGTATTACACTTAGATTTATACGTATTTTCGATTTGAATGAAGGGACATGTCTTTTAGAGGGAGGTTGACTAGGATAGTTGATCTTAGGTCGGCTAGGGTAGAGAATAAGATATATTATCTTAAAAATTTTATTTCTCTTAGACTACTCAGAGTTAGAGGCTGAGTGAGGGTTCATTGGAAAGAGGAAAGAGTCCTCTACAAGGTAGTGGAGGATTCATTGTAACATGATTCCTTCAAGATGTTAATTTTTTTTTCTTTATGACTGTTCATAAATTTATAGTACAAACCTTAGGGTTTTTATGATTCTTTATGCATAAGGACATTTGAACTAGGATAAAGTTTAGGACATCTTCATTACGGCTCCAAGTGTGATCTTCAACAATCATCCATGTCATGACCTTCAGTGGTGCTCATATTGACGTCAATGACAATTATTGACCAACAATCTCCCCCTTTGTCATTGATGGAAATATTCTCTCTTCCAACATTTTCTCCCCCTTTAACATCATGACAAATGGGGTGTCCAAGCACTCCCCCTAACAAGTTGTTTCTTGTCATGCTTCTCCCCCTGTCATGGTGCTCTTACTAGTTTTGATGTGTTGTCTTAATGTTATTCAAAAGCAATGAACCCCATCTTTTAGTGAAGATATTCAAATGCTTCTCGTGGTAGGGGTTTTGTGAAGATATCTGCAATTTGTTCCTTTGTATTGACATATTCCAATATGATATTTTGTTTTGTAACTTTTTCTGGGAGAAAGTAGTATTTGATTGGAATATGTTTTGTCTTCGAGTGCATTACTGGATTCTTCGAAAGAGTGATGCGCAGGTGTTGTCACAATAGATAATGATTTGTTGATTAGTCTCTATGTTGACATATTTCAATGCTTTCTTCATCTATAATATTTGTCTACAACAATCTGTTGCAGCTATATATTTGGCTTCAGCTGTGGAGAGAGATATAGAAGATTTGTTTTTATTGAGCCAAGATACAAGACAATCTCCCATGAAGAATGCATTTCCACTAGTGCTTTTTCGATCGTCTACGCTTCTAGCCCAATCAACATCGGTGTATGTTGTCACGGTAAGAGTTGTGCTTTTGGGATACGATAGGCCAAAATTAGGAGTACCTTTCAAATATCTGACAATTCTTTTCATAGCCAACAAATGGGATTCCTTAGAAGCTAATTGAAATCTTACCACCATTCCTAATGCTTGCATAATATCAGGTCATGAAGCAGTTAAGTATATAAGAGCTCCAATTATTGACCTATAAAGAGTTGCATCTACCGAAGGGGATTCATGATCTTTGCTTAATTTGCAATTTGTAGTCATCGGTGTGCTCACAGGAGCACATTCTTCCATCCCATATCTCTTAAGCACACCTTTAAGATATTTTTCTTGGGATATGAACATACCTGCTTTAGTTTGAGTTACTTGTAGTCCAAGGAAGTAAGATAATTCACCAATCATAGACATTTCAAATTCCTTAGACATATTTTGAGCAAATTCATGACTCCTCTCATCATTGTTGCTAGCAAAAATTAGATCATCAACATATACAAGAGTGACTAGAAATTTATCCTTGTCCACTTTCATGTAGAGTTTACTTCCTTCCACCCCCTTTTTAAAACCTTGTTGATGTAGATAATGATCCAATATTGCGTACCAAGCTCTAGGAGCTTGTTTCAATCAGTATAACGCCTTTTTTAACTTACATACAGAGTATTTTCCTTCTGCTAGATAAAACCCTTTCGGTTGCTCCTTGTAGAATATCCCAGAAATTCCTTCATCAACACGAGAATCAAACTTGCTTAGTGAGTCATCATTGATCTTCAAAAAGCATGTACTTACAAAAATTCTAAAATATTTTACTGAAGCAGGTCTTCCTTTCCATAATTCGTACGGAGTTTTGTTAATATTTGGTCTTAGTTGGGCTCTATTCAAGGTATACACTCCTGCCCCAACTGCTTCTCTCCAAAACTTAGCTTGTGAATCAGCTTCTAGTAACATTGTTCTCACCATTTCTTGCACAATTCTGTTTCTTCTTTCCACTACGCCATTTTGTTTAGGAGATCTAGCTACAAAAAGTTATTTTTATTCCATGCATTTCAGAAAAATCATTGAATTCCTTTGAAGTAAATTCTCCTCCTCTATCTATTCTAAGACACTTGATTTTTTATTCTTTTTCATTTTCCAAAAGAGCTTTGAAATTCTTAAAATAGTCAAAAGATTCAAATTTAAACTTTATAAAGAACACCCACATCATTCTAGTATAATCATCTACAAATAGAGAAAATTATGTTTCACCATGTAGTGTTGGAGTGTTGGTTGGTCCACATAAATCGGCATCCAAGTATTGGTATCCTCACTTTTGTAAAAATAGGATTGGTATCCTCACTTGTTCCTAATATAATATAATATTTCTTATTCTTCCCAATTATAATTAGGAAAAAAGAGTATAAACAAATCAGATTTATATTAGGAACAAGTGAGGATACCAATCCTCTTTTTACAAAAGTTTGAGAATAATGATGTTTGAGGGCTCCAACCCTTCAATTTACCAGGCTCCACCCTGTTTCCAAGCTCCAAATTGGCCTTTTAGGAGGCTCCACCCTCTAAGGCTCCAACCTTATTTTTAGAGGCTCCAACCCCTAGGGCACCAACCCTTTAATGTTTTTAATAAAATGAATAAGTAACTTACATTAATTACTCCACAAGTTTGTTACAGACTTCCAATTTGTTCACTAAATACTCTTGACTGTTCAATACTTCACTTGTCAAAGATTCCAAAATTGCTAACGCTTCACTGTCCAAATATGCTTTCAAGACTCCTAATGCTTCACTGTCCAAAAATACTTCCAAGACTCCTAGTGCTTCACTATCCAAGACTTTTCACTTCATGGTTCAGAATCATAAATTATTTATTAGTTCATGCCTCCAAACTTATCACTGTTCCAACCTTCAATTCTTCATGGGTTCGTTACTACCCATAGGTTTTAAGTCTAAATGATGGGTGAATTTTGATGTGAGATTTATAAACAACTGTCACAGGTCAACTCCTTATCACAGGTCTGAAGGTATAAATACTTCACCAAAAACAATGAGCTACAGGACGTCTTCTCCTTCTTTACAAAGGTTTTGAACCCTTAGAACAAACATATCCTTTAATTCTAATGAGATCCAAGCCTACAATCCTCGTCCGAAGTTCTGGACTTCAATCCGAAATAGAAATCTAAGATTTTTTGTAGGTATACTCAGGTCTGAGGTTTATTATTAAGATAGGAAGCTATATATCTGAGTTTAAATATCCTCCACAGGTTCAAGCTTCAGGTATCCTCTACGTCAGCAGTCCAAACTATCAGCTGATCTGAGTTGTCCAAAAGGGAGTTGTCACAGGCCTGTCGAGGCTTTAGTTCAAAGTTATCACCACAGAAGAATACACCGAAGGTTATGTTGCTCGAACCCAGATCTGAGGCACTACAATCAATCAGTCTGATATAAGGAGGCTTGACCCAACAAGTCTAAGGAGGTATTCAATATTTCTAGGCCGAGATATTCATAGGTTTCCCACTCTTTAGTTTTGACCTTAAACAGTGTCTTTTTGGCCTCCTATAGTTAACGAGCCATGAACTTATTTTCTTGTCTTATCCTCTGAATTAATTTTCATCGAATGATGGATGAAAAATGAAGTATTACACTTATATTTATACATATTTTTTATTTGAACAAAGGGACATGTCTTTTGGAGGGAGGCCGACTAGGATAACTGAGCTTAGGTCGGCTAGGGTAGAGAATAAGATATATTATCTTAAAAAATCGATTTCTCTTAGACTACTGGGAGTTAGAGGCTGAGTGAGGGCCCATTGGAAATATGAAAGATTCCTCTACAAGATAGTGGAGGATTCATTGTAACATGATGCCTTCAAGATGCTAGAAAATAATTTTCTTTACGACTGTTAAGAATTTTATAGTACAAACCTTGGGGTTTTTAGGATTCTTTATGCATACAGACATTTGAACTAGGATACAGGTTAGGGCATATTCACTAGGGCTCCAAGTGTGATCTTCAACAATCATCCATGTCACGACCTTCAATAGTGCTCATATTGAAATCAATGACAATCATTGACCAACAATAGTTTGTTGTGGTATTTTGATTGCTAGTGTCAGAGATTCTAAGACCCTAACCTAGATTCCAATGCCATGGAAAACACAACAAGAAGTAGATGGGACAAGCATTCCCACTTTCATCAACTATTTTTACCATATGATTATGAATCTCCTTAATACTATTTGCAATTTTAGCAATGACAATATCGGATTTAATTTTGACTCTCTACTGCCATGAATAAATGAAACATGATGATGTGTATCAAGAATATATTTTTCCTCTGAAGCACATTTTTTAAATCTAGCTAGCTTCAAACCAAATATTTTTAAAATTTCCTTGATCAACCCACATGGCACTCCTCTGCCATGAGATATTTGATGATGCTTGTTTTCATGAAGCAACACCAATTTATGTGTTAGATCTTAAATAGATTTATCACTTTTGTTGACTAGACTAGAAAATCCCTTCATGAATAAAAAATAGTTGTATATATGTAGGATTTAATTTATATTTTGCTACAACATTTCCTTTCAATAGTCATTCCAGTAAGGATCTACATTTTACAACAACATTCATTGTGTTCAAATATATCTTCACTCTGTAGAATCCATACTCTATGTTATTGGCATGTAGCATAACATATGGAGGACATGTCCAACAAGTAGTTTGTAGTCACAATGAGAGATTTTGTTCTATTCCAAACCATCTATAAGATGGAGCAACTACCAATGCATGCAATAGAATGTGCCAATATGAACATAGGAAAATTCAGAGGATGTTCCATGACTGTTGCATTCAATTGGTAACTCCTTCTTGGGTTGTTTGCACTAATTAAGAGTAAAACATCTCTTTCATAAATGAACTCTGAAGAGGAATCATTTTCATACTCAAACATAATCTCAATTAGTTAAAACTATAAGCCTTTCCAGGCATAAGATGATATTTTACAAATACTAAATGTTGAAGCTTTGAATGTACAATAGATGAAAAGATTACAAGCATAAGCTAGTTAACCAAGCCATTTCCATAAAAATGGGTTTCATAAAATCTTTAAGAGAGACGTTTTAATGGTTTTGCAAATGCAAGTGATAGAGATGTTTCTAATGTCTTTTATTAAAAGAATTATATGAAATGAAATTACTACCATGAAGACGTCATTACCATGATTGCAAGCTACCATGAAATGCTCATTAGAATTCAAATTTGGGGATAAAAATTAGGGGATGAGGATCAAAGAAAAACAAGGCTAGAATCTTCATTGGTACAATACGAAATCCATACTTGAAGATTGCAATACATAACATGATAGTATGAAACTTCAAGGTGCATACAGAAGCAACAATTCTACAAACCCTATTACATTGAGAAGAATCAAAATCAAAATGAAGCAAAGGTGAGCATAGGAAATGTGCCTTGTGAAAACATGAGAAACCATAGCCCTCAATGATAGCTAGCTCATCTAGGATTTAACCAACTCAGGACATAATAATACCTATTAAGACCTTCAAAAGAAAAGGGGGCCCATAATTTAAGCAGGGAAAATTTTAAGAACCACCCTAAATTTATATGTATAATAAATGGGTGAATCCCCATGATACATAGGAAAAATGGGAGGCGATTTTATCACTAATATAATATGTATATATATATTTTTTTGGCGAATCTCTCACCAGATTATATTATCTTGTAAATTCATGGCGAATCTTTCATTGAATTATAAAATCTTGTAAGATCTTGGAAAATCTTTCACTGAATAATAAAACATTGTGAAGTCTTGGCGAATGTTTTGTTAAAGTATGAAACCATATATGATAATAATAAAACATATTCATTAAACTGTAATATACTAACATACATGTTTGGAAAAAAGAAACATAATTTTCACTTCCTACAAACAATGTTGCAAGTTTTAGTGGCCATGTTTGTCATGGTAGGAGAGATTAATGTTTTCTCTACCACTTTTGTCAAGCTACCACTTTTGCCAAGCTATCAAATTTCTTTCTTATTCCATAGACTCCAACTGCGAGATAAAAAAAAACACATCAAGTTTGTTTACCCCAACATGCCAACAAGTAGCAAGCCCCAACTATATAATATAATGAAGTAGTAGGTATCCCAAAGGCCTGAAGGGGATCTAATGGAAAGAAGTGACCATTGTCAGAAGCCTTCCAATCAATATATAAATATATAAATGTAGATTTATTATTATTTTAATTGGAAATCTTCAATTAAATAATAAAATTTAATTACATCTCTCCCAATCTAAATTTCTTATTAGCATAATTCACTACCTTCATACCATTTTTGACAGCTTTGTAACATGTGGATTAATTTCATTTTTGGTGCACAATCTCCGCCTTTTAGGACAATATGGTGTAGTGACCCAACCCCTACAGATCATTACGAAAAACTAAGAATAGCAGAGAAGATGAAAGTTTGTACAAACGAGCATATTTTTCAAACAACTAATCCAAGATCAGTACCTTAACTTTTTCATGAAGATATCATATTGAAAATGTTTGAAAAATGGTGGGAAATCTGGGCAGCGACTATCTCTCTTCTACGAGGGTGATGCGGAAAGAGTTAAGATTTCATTGTTTTGAATTTTTTTTGTTAAATCAGAAAAACAAATATTAATGGAGATATCAGTATTTTTTACTAAATTTTGTGAAGTGACTAAATGTAGCTTTAACCATTCACCATAATATTTTTTTTACAATATAATTTCCTAAGTCTATTTAATATCTTCATTATCATAAAAACCAACCTATATCCATCTTAACTCCACATCTACCACTCTTAGATGGATGAAATCTATTTATCCCTCCCAGCACTTGGTAGACCCGGAATTAAGATGGATCTAAGCTGATAGAATTTCCCCTTTAAATAGTCTATGCTCACATGAATACCATGGCATTACCATGGGTCAATACCATGGGTTATCATAAGCCTGGAGCTTAAAAACTACTATTAGTAATTTATAAAAATTAATAAGATTAATAATTGATTTTTATTTTAACCAAGTTTAAAATGTTTAAGTGACATTAAATTACAAGATCCATTTTTACTCTTGATCTACCAAGCCCCAAGAGGGATCAAATATTTTTTCACTCTATGTTAGTTTGCATATCACGATATTTGATCCAGAGTAAAGATGGATCTATGCTAGTTTAATTCCCTCCTTTAAATAGGTTGCATTCCATGTGAATACCATGTGTCAATACCATGTGCCATCTTTATTTTTATTAATACTATTATTAGGGTTAATAATATTTTTTTGCATGGTATTAATAATAATTTGGCCCATGGTATTTGGCCCATAGGCTTCACCTAAATATAACACATTTTTTGAGTGTTCGTAAATATAAGGTGGCTTATGGAGTAAATATAAAAAATGTTTTATTTATTTACCATACCTCTTGTTTATTTATATTTTTATTAATTTACCATACCTCTTTTATAAATATGGTATTTGGCCCATAGGATTCAATTAAATAAAACCTCTTTTTTGAGCCTTCTTAAATAGAAAGAGGGTTATGGACTAAATATAGAAAGAGGTTTTATTTATTTACCATACCTATAGTTTATTTATATTTTTATTTATTTACCATACCTCCACTTTATTTATATTTTTATTTATTTACACGCTTGCGTGTTCATAAATATAAGGTGACATATGGAGTAAATATTAAAAAATGTTTTATTTATTTACCATACCTCTCATTTATTTATATTTTTATTAATTTACCATACCTCTTTTATAAATATGGTATTTGGCCCATAGGATTCACTTAAATGAAACCTCATTTTTGAGCCTTCTTAAATAGAAAGAGGGTTATGGACTAAATATAAAAAGAGGTTTTATTTATTTACCATACCTCTTGTTTATTTGTATTTTTATTTATTTACCATACCTTTGGAGTAAGTATAAAAAGAGCTTTTATTTATTTACCATACCTCCACTGTATTTTTATTTTTATTTATATCTATCATAAATACATTTTCTTGAAAATGAGGGTGAATGGAAGATTGTAACTCTTAATTTCAAGGGTTAAATTTACTTTTTTTACCCTCTCCCTTAAAATAAGGTGGGCTAACCTCCATACCTAATTTTTTTATAAAATAAATTTGAGGTGATTTGTAACAATGTACTATGATACAAAATATTCACCCAATAAAAATATAAAACCCCTTAATTTATCCCAAGGGCGAAAATTAGCCCCTAAAATTTTCCATGAATTTAAGTATATTGGATAAAATGTTTGAGGCGAGGGGTTGTAGTAGCTACAACAAGTTCCTTTGCTTATTTCTTGTTTTTTATAGTGAGTTTTGGACTCCCATTATTGGGTGGAATCATTGTGCTTCTATCACTAACAGTGGAGGTATTGAAGCCTCTAGATTCCCTTGTAGAATTGAGGTTAGAGACATAAGTCTCTGGATTCCCTAATGTAATTTATGGTGGATACATAAGTCTCTAGATTCCCTCATATAATTAAGGGTGGATATATAAGTCTCTAGGTTCCCTCATATAATTGAGGGTGAAGACATAAGTCTCTGGATTCCCTTGTATCATTGAGGTTGGAGGTGGAGGACCTATGGATTCCTTTGTTTGGTTGGTTGGTGGAGGTTGGAGGCCTCTAGATTCCCTATTACAACCTAAGTTTTGGAGAGATATTGGTTTCAGGGAGCAGATGAAGGGTGGAGGTGGTAGACCTATGGATTCCCTATGAAAGGTTGTCTGCAATAATTCAACTGGAAGGTGCAGGTGGTTTGTCCTCTAGAGTCCCTATTTCAGCTAGTAGCATTGGTCCTATCCCATGAGCAAACCTCCTCAGGCTATGGAATCTAGCTTGGGGGTGATTAACTACAAGAAAGGGCCACAATGAAGTCCAATATGAGTTTGGGTGGAGATTTGAAAGCCCGGACTCAGTAGCCTAAATCATAATATAATATATCTATTTACTCAAGCTATTGCACTTTGACTACTATGCATATGTTTAATGTGTGGATTTAATGCCTGTAATGATACTAGTTCAATATGTTCGTTTAATGATTATGATGTGATGAAGAGTGTGAATTCTTGTACTATGATAAAGTTATGTGTTATGGATGAGGGATGGTTAATTATGTTTCTTGTGTTATTATTATAGGTCAACACATGGTTGTTAATTGACTAGATTAATGATTAGGGATATGAATTTGGAATGAAAAATGTATTGCATATGTTTTGAATACCTTCATTGTAGTGGAATTATTCCTGTTTTCATATTGGGTTAATTCGGTTTGACTGATTCTATCCAATAGAGGTGAGTCGACTGGTTTGAGTCATTTCAATGGGTCTTAGCCAGTTAAGCTAATTTGATTGGTGTGGGTTGTCTTCGACTTACCCTGCTTGATCATGCTATGTTGATTGATTGCAGTCGACTAGTTTTATTCCATTGGTGCTATGTCGAGAGATAAGTATATGGCCTAAGTATAAGAGATAGGTGAATCTCTGTGCTTATTTCATTACGTTGATGCGTACAATTTTCTAGAATGAAATGCTACTAAATTCCATCATATGCTCTGTGTATGTGAGCTTTGGTGATTTGAAAGGAATTCATATTTATGTTGTGATTGGGTTCTAGTTAAGTTCCTTGTGAATTTTTGAAGTGCACTTAGATGCATAGTTTTGTGTGTTTTCTGGGCATGTTATTGGCCCAAGCTTTATTTTTGTCCTAGTGGCACTGGGGGTAGATTATTCATGTGCCTCAAACATATTTTTTTAATAGCATGAAAGCATTGAGCCATGAATTTCACAATAATGGATTTGAAAAAAGATTTATGAAGTCACAAGTTTCATATCTTGGCACATAGTCAAATCTTGAGTGGTTTCATCCACATAAATTCAGAAAGAAATGCCAAATTTTTTGTGTGTAAATGACCATAGAACAGGTTGAGAATCACTGTGAAGGCCCCATGCTAGAAAAAAGGCAGACATATAGAGCCTTTGGTTCGATGGCCCGAGCATCGGTGAGTTGACTATAGGTCGGGCTTAGGCTAGGTTGGGGTTGGGGTAATTTGGGTCAGAAGCAAGTCAACCCCGTTATATTAGTTAGGTATAGTTGTTGGTTGAGAGGTTGGCTAGGTCAGAGGTCGGGGCTTCGGATGAAAATTACATAATGTTTCTCCTAACGGGTCTACTAATGACTATATGTGACGAGAGACATTTCCACGCGAATTTTCAATGGTGGCAGTGTTTCCATGCAGGCACCACATAATGTGCTACATGGGTGACATGCGGGGACTACTGTTGACGTGGTAAGGCTTTAATGGGCTATCTTAAAATGATCATATCTTTTGATCCGTAAGTGAGATCAAGATAAAATTTATATCATTGGAAAGGTTTCAATGAGATGAATGCATTGGTCTTATCTATTTTTGGTGTTGGGGAGTTCAAAAATGGTCAAAATTTTTATACCCCATCTCCATAACAGAACATTCGAGGTCAGGTCAACATAATAATTGCCTCCTTCTAACTTTATTATGGGCTAGGGATAGTAGGGAGCATGTTACAATACTATTTTGAACAAGGTGACCTTTAAAATATTTTCCTTGACTTTCTTACTTTCCAGAACATTAGTTCAAGTGGCTCCTACCACACCATGTGGGGTCTTAGCATACATTTTCTTCTTTCTACCTATGGTGTTCTAGTGCATCTATCATTCCCGAAATGCAAGATATCCAGGATGTAGGTAACTGAAAGGAAATAATTGACAACTTCTCCTTGGTCACTTATACTCCCAATATCATTCTTATTTGACCTAAAGTAGGAAACCCAATACTCTTGAATGCCTCCCTGGAAATGGTGCCAAAAATGACAGTGTGAGTATTTGATTCCTATATGAGGAGGTATTGGTATTCACTTATCATTTAATTTTTCAACCCAGGGTCCAATGACTCGTGAGGATCTCAGTGTTGTATGCACACGCATAAAAATTCTTACCACTTCTATATGTGGAAAATTAGACTCAAGGAAATGTAGTGGTGAGACGAGGCCTAAGTCATGATGGGGCATAACTCAATACTTATGTTCAGCTATATGGTGCATCGCAAATTGAGATCACAACTCAATACTTAGCTTAGTGTCATCGTCCCTACTATGGTTAAGTGGTTTTGCGGACCTACAATTTTGTAACAACTACCATTGATTTCTAAAAAACTAGATTTTGTAGCACAACTACGAAATCATCACCTTATAAATGCAAAATCAAAACATGGCCCGAAAAAGAAACTCAATAAGCCATTCAGAAATCCAACACACCATAAAAAAGGGAATTAACACACAACTTAATAGATTAAATACAACCATTACTATCTAACTTTGTAAGTAAAACATAATATAAATTATGATATGCTAAAAAGAACATAAAATATATCCAACATAAGGCTTTACCTTGAGTGGGCCCAACTTGGGGTTCGACCTATCCCTGATAACTTATAAATTCACCAACATAAGCTTTAGCAAGTAATCTGTAACATCCACGGGAAGGAAGCTTTTATATTAAAGGCACCAAAATTACAGAGCAAGTGCACATTGTATAATATCTATTATGCATATCTTCAGAGTGCACATTTATATAAGAAAAAGGGGAATATACATTTATTTCCTTTCTAAATGAATCTAAAAAGTAGACAATGCATTATAACAACAATAACTCTACTCATTAACAATAATACTCTTTCACATATGCAAAATAACCTCTTGTTGTTTGAGAGATAGGTAATTGGAATGCTTGTGGTTTGAAAAGATAAAATTTCCAATGGACATCAAAATTGTTCTTTTTTGGGAAAAAATCCCTCCTTTTGGAATTCCCCAATGAGATTATTGAAAAATAATTTCAAATATTGAAGCATTTTCAAATTATTGAGTAAATGGAATTATCCTTAATAGGGAGTTGGAAGAAAGATCTAAGTTCATAAGACTGTAATTTTCCAATTGAATTTGGACTATATCCTAATAAGGTATTTTGAGATAAATTCAATGAACACGCCACTTAGAAATTTGAGAAATGAAATCTATGTGATCTACGATTTTGAAATAATAGCATATTTATACCATATTCAACAAACCTCTATCCATTTGAAACTAGAGAGGATAATCTTAGCATAAAAACTTAACTTTCATCAATCACTACTTTATCAATAGGAGCATAGCATAAAATGCCAATTTCCATATCTCATTGTTTTATCAATAAGATTAACTATCAAAATGAAGTGTTCACTAGAATATAAGAAGCCCTACTAGAAGAAGCCAAATATCTACATGGTCAACAAGAGTCATTTGAAGACAAAAAGGGTTGAAAGGGTAGGGACATCTCTTAAGCATGTCTCCAACAATGTATGGGGATAGAAAATTTATATATGATATAGTTATAATATAACTAAAAAAAGTTGAAATTATTAAAATTATAATAATTCATAGTTTCGTAATATAATTTTTTACGTCTTTCAACATGATTTTAGATCAAAATTGTATACTTAAAGAATATATTATATATAAAACAACATCAAGTTCCATTAGTGGCTCACTAATCTCATTTATAAAGAATTAAAAATCATATTTAAAATTAGAATTCAACTTTTAAAATTTGATTGACAATTTAAACAAATTATATACCACTAAAATTTAAATGGATCAAATTATATATTTAAAAGAATAGAATTGTTATTGATGTTTCATCATTTTGATTTACATGAAAATTTAAAAAATCACATTTAAATGAGAATTTAACATTTAAACTATTGTTAATGACATAAACAAGTTACTTATGGTTGAATTTAAAATATTAATCTATTCATTTGTGCTCTAAAGATAATGCAATTAATTGCATATGGCTTTTTGTGAGAGAGGATTTTATTTTGTAGATATGAATATTGACATGACGGATAATGATAATAATAAATCACATTAAGATATAAATTTTTCATCTAGTTAATAAATTGTCTTTAAAGCATTTAATTTTTTGATTAATAATCACAAATAGATAGTAAACATTAACAAAATTTTGGTCAAACAATTAAAAATAATATCAAAAGTATAATTAAACTCCAAGATAATTCATAAAATCAATTCATTAAGCTAAAAAAATGTGTTTATAAGTTATAAATGATTTTTTTATATAATTATATCTTTTCATATATAAACAAATAAATAATGGAATTAATTTTTAGAGAATTAAAACATTAACATTATGAATGGCTGATAAAATAAACCAATGTAGCAATTCACATAATATTGTGTCACAAAAACATGTACATTTTATTTTGACAGCACTGCCATATAGATATAAATACTAATATAAGTTTACTTCAACAATTATAAGTTAAAAAAAAATTGTCATTATATGAATAATGACGATATAAATACTAATAAAAGTTTTCTTCAACAAATATAAGTTAAAAAAATAAAATAAGTGTAACTATATCAATAATGGCAATAACTAAATCTTATGGTATCACAATTTTGACAAACTAAAATGAAGAAGAACTATGGGCATTCGATGCATGTGTATCACTCCTTGTTGCATTTTTATTGCTAAGCAAATTAGATATGCTTTATCGTAATCTCCTAGAAGAAACTACATTTCCCCCAAATACATCTCTCATAGTTGGTCGTTCATTGGGTGAATCTTTCGAACAAACCAAACCAACCTCTACAAGAGAAGATATGCAATTGAATACATTATTTTCCTCAAATTCATCTCCATCCACCTCCCTAAGAAGGTTGTGGTCAATTACCTCCTTAACTCTGCTTGGAAAGGCTAGATTTACCCACTTGTGCAAGTTTATGTCTCCAGAAAACATATCATTAGTTGGTCATTTCCTGGTAAGCATTTCCAATAACAAAATGCCATAGTTGTTAATATCTCCTTTGGTAGACACTGGTTCACCGATTCCATACTCTGCATTCAAGATAACATTCATCAAAATTTACTCTATTGTTCCAAACAAAAATGTTGATGAGACATTTAGAAATGACAAGTAAACATTTAACATTCTAAATGTCATACCTGGTGCAATATAGCCCATAGATCATTTCAAAGCAAGTGTTGAAGTGACTTTGTAGAGGTTTCATCAATTAATATTGCAATACCAAAATTTGTTACATGCCCTGACATGTCTTCATTAATAAGAACATTATTGGGTTTTAAATCACAATGCACTACCTGCACGAAAGAATCATGATGAATATATTCAATGGCATGGGCCACATCTATTGCAATGTCCAAGCTTATTTTTAGTACCATTTCACATGCATCTTCACCATTGTTGTCATTTGTATTAGGATACAAATGCTTCTCCAGGCTTCCATTAGACATAAATTCGAACACTAATCCTTTGAAATCAATGTTGCAACATGAGGTTATGATTCTGACCAGATTTCGATGTTGAACCTTTTGCAAGACACTACATTCAACTCTAAAACTCTTTTCAACACTTTCTTTTAGCAATTGGAAAACTTTCACAGCAACAGGTGTGCCATCACTCAAAATTCCTTTATAAATTGAGCCAAAATTCCCTATTCCCAACAAGTTGGCCTAAGAAAATCCATTAGTTGCTATGTGAAGCTCTTGATATGAGATCCTTTTGTGCTCTAACTTTCGCAAAATGGCTTGTGAGAAATCAAAGTTTTGCATAGGCATATTCCTTTTCAAAAGGAATCCCAAAAGTAAGCAACATAGTATAAAAGCAGTAGCTCCACTCACTGGCAGTATCACCCTTTTCACAAATGCAAAATGATCTCTTGGGGTTTGACATGCAAGTAATTGATATACATGTGGTCCACAAAGGCTAGGATTTCCAATTAAGGAAATGACAATTGTTCTAGTTGCAAATAACCATCCTTTTGGAATTTCCCTAGTGAAATTGTTGAAAGACAAATTCAAACTTTGAAGCATTTTTAAATTCTTGAGAGTGACCAATGGCATTGCACGTGATAAGGAGTTGGAAGAGAGATCCAGGTTTGCAAGACTGTAAATTTACAAGTGAATCTGGAATAGACCCTTGGAAGGTATTATAAGATAAGTTCAATAATTGTAGTTCACTGCAACTTCCAAGTGTAGGAGGGATTGCCCGAGTCAATTGATTAACAAAAATGTCTATAGCTTGAGCCATTGCAATTTTACCAATCTCCATGGGCAAGGAACCTTCTAATAAATTCTTGGACAAATTCATATAGAACTGTAGATTAGAAAGTTTCCCAATTTCATGTGGTATACTTCCAGAGAGCCTATTGTGAAATAGGTCAAGCAATTCCAAATTTATACAATCTACCAAGTTGGAAGGTATGCTCCTTAATAACTTGTTGTGATGGAGATGGAGTCTTCTTAGTTGTTTAAGGCGTGAAAGGGAATTTGGAATATTTCCAGAGAGACTATTACCACTAATGTCAAAGAGACCAAAATAGTATAAGCTTTCAAAATCATCAAACATATTTCCTTTTAATTTATTGTTATTTAAATACAATCTTTCTATTTTTCAAATTTTCCTAATCGTTTTAGAAGATTTTCATTTAAATATAATAAAGTTAAGCCACTAAAATTACCTATATATGGAGGGATGTTTCCTTGTATTTTATTTTGTGATAATGATAACAGACAAATTGGTAGAGGAGAGGAGAATTGGAGTGTCTATGGGTGGAGAAGTATTTATAAAGGGAAAAATGAGAAAAACCATGTGTTTAGGCATCGTGAAGAAGACGTGGTACTGTGGAGCAACTCAAACTTTCGATGGGTGTAAACGGAGAGGGGACAAAATGACACGGCATCAATAATCAGTCCGTCGTCCCCCAAAAAGAAATATTGAAAATATTATTTAATAATAAAGATAGTTCGTCCTCCCAAAAACAATATTGAAAACATTATTTAACAATAGAGATGGGCATTTTAATTACACAATTTTCATTAGTCAAAAAGTCTTCTAGCCTTGCTGAGAAAATTTGTTTATGATGTTCTCGTTGAAATATTGAAAATATTATTTAACAATAAAGATAGGAATTTTTTATCTCACAACTTTCATTAGTCAAAAAGTCTTCCAGCCTTGCTGAGAAAATTTGTTTCCGATGTTTTCGTTAAAATATTGAAAATATTGTTTAATAATAAAGATAAGCATTTCAATCTCACAACTTTAATTAGTCAAAAAGTTTTCCAGCCTCGCTGAGAAAATTTGTGTCCAATGTTTTCAAATTTGTGTCCGATGTTTTCATTCAAATATTGAAAATATTATTTAATAATAAATATAGGCAATTTAATCTCACAACTTTCGTTAGTCAAAAAGTCTCGAGAAAATTTGTTTCCGATATTTTCGTTGAAATATTTATAATTATAAAATTTTGTAGGAATGGTTTACCATTCAACACAAATGATAATTTTTTATATTAAAAATAAGCATGAAATTGACCTGTCACCAATATGCAAACCAAAAACTATAATGTAATCTCCATCACTCATTACTGTACTCTATTTAATAATAGAAGTTGCTTTAATTTAATCAAATTGGATTAATAAATTAATATAATAATGATTTGATAAACGTTTTTTTTTATTTGAAAACATTTTCATTCCATATCGTTGCATGATAAAAGATTTATTATTTAAGAAGAAAGGTGAACTTAACAAAGATTTCGCGACTTTTGGTACTTCTGTAAACTTTCTCGCGTTAATTTAGGTATTGTGGAGTTGAGTTGTTTTACAATTTGATGGATTGAAATTTATGTTATGTAATTTATATTTTATTCAATTTATTTTGTAAAGATTTTTATTAAAATATATATATTTTTTTAAATGTATTAAATATCAAGAGATTATAATAAGGAGTTGTTTTTTAGTGTGATTTTTTGGTGTTGGAATTTGGCGGAAAAATTTGAGGTGAAATCTTGATTTGTGTTATTTAAACTGGTTTTTTTTTTACTATATATATGGATTCAGCACCTTGGTTACCCATCAAACTTGCGATTTCAATAAATTCCTACGGGATTTTAGAGAAATTAGACCAGAAAAATCCACCAGAAAAACTTCCAAAAAATCTCACTAAAGACAACTCGTTATAATAATATATTAATGTTAATTTAATTTTTATCCATGTTATTATTATATATAATGATGATGATGTAAATAATTATTATCTATTTATATTAATTTTGAATAATTGAATTTTAAGAAAATTCAAAAAAATATTTAATAAGTAAGTTATTTTAACATTTTGTGTTTATGATTAATAAGTTTGGAGAGATTTTGGTGACTTTTTCTTTAGTTTTCAAAAATTAATAATTTATGCAAATCAATGCTATTACAAATATTGTTATATGTTAATACTTATGGAAATATTTGTATATATAGGGGTGTGAGTAAAATGTATGAAGATTTTCATGGTGATAATAAAAATTTATTAAACCTTTTATGGTTTTTTCCCAAATATTTGTATATATAGGGGTGTGAGTGAAATGTATAAAGATTTTCATGGTGATAATAAAAATTTACTAAACCCTTTCCTGATGGTTTTTTTCCAAAATGGGTTTTCCAAGTAAACCACATTGTGCCTGAGTAATTTTTTATATTAAATCTTGTTTTCTCTGTGGTGAATATTTTATTGTTCAGTTATGGAGGACATATTGATTTTAAAGGATCAATATTTGTCTGTTGAGGGAGTAGCGAAGAAGTCCTCATCCATGATGGACGAATAATGAAATAAAAATAAGTTGGACAGAAAAGCCATCACCACAATCTCTTAGTATTTGCCAAAGAACGTATATTTTAACATCGCTGAGAGAAGACAACAAAAAGATTATGGAAAATGTTGCATGATCTATATGAGAAGAACACGACATCGAACAAATTCTTCTTAATGAAGAAGTTGTACAATCTCAAGATGAACGAAGGCCCTTCAGTGGGGCAGCATTTGAACAAGTTTAATATAATCACAAGTTAGCTTGCCGTTCACAAAATTATTTTGGATGACGAGATTAGAGCCATCTTATTATTGTTCTCTATGTCGAATAGGGAGAATTTAATAGTAGCTATCAACACTTCAACACCCTGCAGGGACCCTGAAGTGTGCTGAAGTTTGATGACGTCAGTAGCAGTATAATGAACGAGGGGTTGTGTCACAAATCAATTGTGGAAAACCAGGGAGAAGAAGCTCTCGTATTAGTTGATCGTGGAAGGAAAATTGAACGTGGTAGATGAGCATTCAAAATCAAGAGGTAGATCAAAATCAAGAACAAGAAGACTCACTTGTTTTCACTGTGGAAGAGTGGGACATAAGAAAAAGGATTGTTGGTTTTGGAAGAAGGAACAGAAGGAGCATAAGGAACATAAATCAATCAACACAAATAAAAAATCAAGCAATACAAAGGAAGGTGAGAAGAAGAAGAAGAAGAAGTTTATTGTTTCAGTAGAAGAAGTTTGTTTATATATTTCTAGCAGTAGCATTGATTGGGTACTTGACTCTAGAGCATCTAAACATGTGACCCCTTGTAAAAATAATTTTGTTACATACGAAGAAGTTGATCATGGTAGAGTACATTTAGGAAATAATAATTTTTGTAATATTGTTGGAGTGGGAGATCTCTGAATCAAGACAAACGATGGACAAGGTATCTTGTTGAAATAGGTTAGGCATGACCTCAGAGATGCGTATGAGTTTGATCTCTATGGGACGATTGGATGATGAAGGCTACTTCACAACCTTTGGGAAAGGTGGCTAGAAAATTACTAAAGGGTAATTGGTGTTGGCTAAAGGATCCAGACAGGAACCTTGTATGCAATGAGGGAAACAATAGAGATATCAGATGCAGTTTTTTATTGCAAAAGAGGAAAACTCGGTGGAGTTATGGCATAAGTGCTTGGGCCACATGAGTGAAAAGGGCCTAAAAGTTCTTGTTGGTAAAAATATAGTTATAGGTTTGAAATCCTATGAACTTGATCTTTGTGAACATTGTATTTGTAGTAGGAAAAGAAGGGCTTCTTTTATGAGAGGTGATCATGAAAGGAAAATAAATTTGTTAGAATTAGTACATTATGATGTGTTTGGGCCATTGAATCTCAAGCCTTTAGGAGGACCCTCATATTTTGTTACATTCATAGATGATGAATCCAAGAAGGATTGGGCCTACCCTATGAAAATTAAAGGTGATGTACTTGAGATATTTTAGAAATTTCATGTTGTTGTTAAAAGGGAGACTAATAATTTTCTCAAACGTTTGTGAACCGATAATGGTGGGGAGTATTGCTATAATGCATTCAAGAATAATTGTAATAAGTTTGGCATTAAACATGAGAAGATTGTGCCTGGTACTCCACAACAAAATGGTACTACAGAAAGGATGAATCACACTATTATGGAGAAGGTGAGGAGTATGTTGTCAAATTCCAAATTGGAAAAGCATTTTTGGGCAGAAGAAGTAAGGACAACTTGTTACCTCATCAATCACTCATCTTCTACAGTCCTAAACGATGGTATTTGTGAAGAATTTTGGACAAGTAAAAAGGTAGATTATTCTCACCTATTTTTTTTTGGATGTGAAGCAGTTATGCATATTCCCAAAGAGAATAGAAGAAAATCAGAGAAATCAAGGAAGTGTGTTTTTATAGGATATGTGGATGGTGAGTTTGGTTACCATTTATGGGATCCAGTTAATCACAAAATTTTTAGAAGAAGGGATGTAATATTTAATGAATTTGAGATGCATAAAAGGCTTGCGGGTGAAACAAAGGTCAAGAAAATTGTTGACATGTGTATAGAACAATAAAAAAATATTCCACCATTGGAAGAATCTGACAAAAAAACTCAAGAACACGATGGACCACGAGAAGAAGAAAACTTGCCACAACCATTACAAGAGATTCAAGTGGAAAAATCACCACCACAGTTGGTTCACAATTCTACTAGACCTCAAAGCCCTCACAAAGGTATCCACCCTCAAATTATATTTTTCTAACTAATGAAGGAGAACCTAATTGTTTTTAGGAATCTTGTGAAGTGGAAAGTAGTGAAAAGTGGAAGAAAGCAATGGAGGAGGAAATGGATTCTTTGTTGAAAAATAAGACTTGGGAGTTAGTGAAGCTTCCAAAAGGAATAAATGCCCTACAAAACACGGGGATTCATCGGGGGAGAAATACCATATCACGTGGGTTAATATTGGGGGATATATATTGAGTAAAAATGACATAATATATTGGGGGTTATATATTGAGGAAGGAAGATGTAACACCCTCCTCCCACATTTACCCAAGTTACCTGCCTACCAAGGTAAACATGTCACAAAGAGTTAATATGATATGATTCGACCTCCTAGATCACCTTAAGGAAGTGGAACCGATGGAAAACCACTTTACAGACCTTCCTCAGGTGGTACAGGATCCGCAAGAGCCAACCAACCACTACAGGTGCTCAACCCCTGAGCCAACTTAGTTTTTTACTGAACTAGACCCCTAGTCACTCCCATGACAAGCCCTCTAAGCGACTGAAAGCATCAATCTGCTCCCATGACAAGCCACCCATGCGACGACAATATTTTTCATACATTTCTGTGCCAGTGACCCAGGATTCTGAGTCACTTTTTAGGGCTAGGGATCAGGCCTCTGCCTAGAAGTCCACGAAACTTCCAGAAAATGATAAATAACAATGAAACAAGGCTACAATTGTAAAAACGTGAATAAGGACTTGACCTGACCCCTAAAAACCTTGTCAGACCTTCCTTCAAACACATCATGAATATGTAATCTACAGGTCATAACAACATATATGAACATAGGGGTCTCATAATTATCTTAGAATCGTCAAGAAGGACTGATGCCCCCTCATAATAGTTGCAATATCATCTATTAGGTCATACATTCATCATTCATTCATTTACTAATCAAAACATTATGAGAGACATGACTAAGAAATGTCATAAACCATGTGTATAACCAACAAAATAATAAGAATAGAATAACCATTTAATCCACATAATAATAAGTACTTTTACACATAAAACACAAGAGGAAAATATCTCTTATTATCATATGAAAATCCAACCAAGTCAGCGACTGCCAGAGTCATGGACTACCACATAACACCCGACCATAGATTGGGATGAACCAAATATTGTTTTCAGCCAATCACCCTCGTGCCATATTCTAAGCATGAATGTGGGACTCACAGCAAAACCCACCAAAGCTTCCTCAGGATTTATCGTGTATCCTACCAAGGGATTCCTAGGTCTAAACAATAAACATACATTACAGGATTTACCGCAATCCCACCATATACCAGTCAAGGGATCACTAGGCCTAAACAAGCATGGATGCCTCCGGATCTCTCCACCTAAACCATGAGGATTTTTCCATCTCTACCCTCTAGGCTTTACCATGTATCCCGCCATTACTGGTCAAGGGATTCCTAGGCCAAAAGAAAGCATTCACAATTAGGCTTTATCTTGTATCCCGCCATTATTGTTCAAGGGATTCCTAGGCCTTGTGATTTCCTAAGACCACCCCACTCAATTTCGAAACCATTTGGAAATCTAGCTCAACCAAGTAAGAAAAACCCCATCATACCATGATTATATGGAAATGGAAAGGCAACACTAAAAACCACCGTCACACCTAGAAAAACCCATTCCCATGACAACAAGAGAACCAAGAACACACATGCATGTACCATGCATGCCAGAAATAGCAAGAAAATCATACATGCAACTCGATACCTACAAGTAATCCCACTATAGCTTCTTGATCTTGCTCTTCCTTGCTTGATCTTTGCTTCCCTATGCTTTCTTGTTCTTAATTTTCCTTCCTTCCTCCAATGCTAGAGTTCTCCAAGAATACTCTAAGTGTATGAGAGAATGAGAGAGTAGAGAGAATAGAGAGAATAGGGATAGAGCTCTAAAACTAAACTGACAAAAAGGTTGTGAATTGATCCTCAAAATTCTTTTTATTAATGAAGCCTTTATTTTCTTCAATTTCCATTATTTTTCCTTCATTTTCCTCCTCACATGCAATCTATGACCTTTCACCTTCCTTTTCTCTTATTTTCCATTATTTTCATAAATAAAATGTCAACTAATGCCTCTTTCCTTTCCAAAGACTTTTCCAATTTCCTTAGCCATAATAAACCAAAATGAACGCCCACACTAGGATGTTTTTCCCAACATTCATCTTGGAATACTTGTCCCATGACCTTGGTTATTATTTTTCCTTTATTAACTTTATTACATGGATTTTTGACCAGGGTTTTTAAAGAACCCTCCCCCTTGGGGGAACACTTTCCTCGGTGTTCAATGACACCTATAACCAGTGAAACCATTGAGAAGAAAAACATACTACCCATGTAGATTTATAACTTAGCTCGACGTAGTATTTACAATGATAAACCTATTGAAAAGCAAACCAACACGAAATCATAACAACATAACAACCATAACCACATGAAACCCATACCACTTATTGGAGACTTATAACACATCTCATGACAGTAGTTACATCCATATACATATATACATATAGTGAAACACCACACCAAAAAAATATACCAAAAGACATCCACTCAACTAGCGAATAGAGAAGGATACATAGACCACATCTAATCAACCATCTCCCATGTAGCTTCATCGATTGCCCAATTCTGGAGCATGAGAATCTTTCTTTGCAAAATACACTAAGGTTCCAGCTGAAATTTACCTTCTGGCTCCACCTGCAATACAGATGAGTCAATCACATGATCAACATATTTAACATACTTCTTAAGCAATGACACATGGAAAAAATCATGGGATTTCATGTTAGAGGCAGTGTAAGTCAATAGGTTACTGGTCCAATCCTCTCAAGGATCTCAAAAGGCCCACAAAATTGAGGTGCCAACTTGCCACATGATCCAATCCTTAAGGATCTCTTCTTGGGCTTAATGCTCCTGTACACCTATTCCCCAACCTGAAACTCCTTAAACATCGTGTTCTAATCTGCATAAACTCTTTTGTTTATCCTGTGCTACCTCTAAATATTTCTTGATAACCTCATTTCCTGTTCCATCTTTTGGCAATATGTCTGGTCCTAACAATAACCTATGCACTGGATCACTCCAATTGATGGGAGTGTTACAACTCACCCATAAA